>JAWWNH010000118.1:0-1204166 GCA_034641385.1 Darevskia mixta | reverse complement strand
AAATTCACATAAGCATTTTCTGTATTTGACCAAGATGCTCACCAAGTTGTGCTGCTGAACACATAGTTTAGGAAATTCTCACTTTCTTTGCAAGCTTACTGCGGATAACATAGGAATGGAAAAGCACTTATAAAAGCAAGTAGTTCAGTAGAAATAATTCATTAGACACTCTTCTCCGCCTGGTTTTGAAACAAACTCCATTGTTTTATCTTAATTCAAAATATCGTAGCTTACAGCACAATCCTATGTATATCTGTCTATTTAAAAGTAAGTCCTGTTGAGTTCAGTAGTACTCTGGATAATGGTACCTATGATTAGAGCATCGGCCTTTGGAGTTACGATGGTGACTTGGAAGCCTGACCATTTTAATCTGACTTCAGGCAAAATCCTCTTTGCAAGATGATACAGACAACCAGCTTACTGAGTAATTTAGAATTTTTAAATTGTAAACAACTTTGAATTCCTTGGCAAAATGGCAGGAAGTACATAAATAAAAAAGAAACTAAAGTCTTGGCCCACTACTGCTTTCACTGTAGATTCTAGCCCGGAAACTATTTTCTCAGGAGCATCTTCCATTTCAGATTCTGTTTTGTTTGTTTGTTTTTTACAAAATTTTTATTGGTTTTTACAATACGTTTAAGATTACATACATTTTTAACATCATTGCTTGAGCCTGGCACTATTCTGTGTAGTGCCAGGCTCAAGCAATCATACCTTCCTCTATTTCATCTTTCGATTGACTTCCTCAAACCCCCCTCTATTGGATTCATTGTCATTCTTTTCTAACAGTTACATACATATAAATTTAAAAAAACCATCCTAGTATTTCCCAAATCCATTTGTTTAAAACATATCTTTTTCCGACCTCAGCATCTATTACCGTATTTACTACTTCTGTTTTTTCCCTACATTCTTATCCTCTTCCCTTATTTTAATCTAATTCCTAGCTTTAATATAAATTTCTTAGATCCTTTTCTCCCTCTGGTCTCAGGATTTTTAGCTTATTACCGGTATCCCTTTCATACTCCTACATAAAACATGTAATTCTTTAAGCCATTAACCATATCCATTCCTTTTGGTTCAATAAATCAGAAAGACAAAAATCCTGTTAAATTAAACCTTTTTTCAACCCACCCCCTTTTTCTCTGCAGTCCATTCCCAAAAATCTTCTAAAACCTTGAGGCCTTCTTTTCTCTTTCTCTGCATCTCGGTGCCCATCCTTGGTTCAATCTTGTTTAAATGTTGTCCATTTGTTGTCATCACTTTCCTCTTTTTTCTCATTTTTCCGACCACCTTTCCCTTCTTGTTGACAGTTCGACTCTTCTTTTTCCTGTTTTTTTTCTTTGTGGGCACCTCTCTGCATGTCAATTCTTTTAATCCAAGTTTCAGGGCACTCTTTTTTGGTTGTTGTAAATCCTCAACATCTTTGGTGGGGTTGATTTCTTCCAGTCCTTCCATCCCCAATATTCCCTCTGTGTTATTTCCCTTGTCCTCAAAGTTGTCCATAGCTTTGTTTGTTGCTCTGAGAAACTTTAATATCAGTCAATATGGCTAGTGCTTTTCTCACAAAGTCAGAGCTTCCTTCTGCCATGTTCAAGGTTAAAAAACAACTTTGTACTCACAACATTCCCTGGTCCAGCAAGTCATAATCCAAAGTCCAAATTGTACAGTCCTTGCCAAAATTCCCCCAACCTCGGGAAGAAAAAGGTAGCTTTTATATTCCAATTGATCTTGTAACAATTGTTTCTGCATAAACTGCAACAGAAGTTTCTCTTTCTTTTAACTTTCACTTTTGCAATTGCCTTTGGTTACATAGTTCCACTGTTTCCTTTGTTCCAATAGGAAGGGGCCAACCTCCGTTTTTAGAACCCCTTCCTCCTTCAAATTATGTCCAAATTATTCTTTTACTCAAAATTCTGCAGGTCTAATCCTTTTTTCATGCAGGGATTGAATGCTCAGCGCTGCCGGTTCTTGCAGCTTCACTCGGCGAGGCATGACGTTAGACCCACAGGGCTCCGTCTCTACCCGGCTCTCTCTTGACGGCTCTTATTAGAGCCGTCTTGGGAGCTGGGGAGACGTCTAGAGCCCCCGCCAGGTCGCCTTGCCCCCGGGACGCTCTTCCCGGGGTTTTAAACGGGGAATCGCAGCGCTGGTGCGATTCCCCCCCCCCTCGCCAAGCCGGGGATCTCGGAGCGAGATTCCCCCTGACCGGCAGCTCCGGCATCCAACCGGAAGTCTCCATTTCAGATTCTGAAGGGTCTCACCTAAGATAAGAATAATTACTATTATTAAATTTCTATATTAAAGGAATGGCAAAAAATGATTTCAAGATTTATCTGGCAGGGGGAAAACCAAGAATCCAATTTAAACTACTAACAGATATTAAAGAAAGAGGGGGCTTCGAACTGCCAGGCTTGAAATTATATTATGAAGCATCTTGCCTCTGTTGGTTAAAGGGGTGGATATTGTTAAAAAATACAGATTTGTTGAACTTAGAAGGTTTTGCTTAGAAGGTTTTGGTTGGCATGCATATTTATGGTATAATAAAACAAAGGTTCACAAAGGATTTGGTAACCATATATTCCAAAGATCTCTACTTGAAATTTGGGATAGGTATAAAAACCTATTAGAACATAAAACACCTTGGTGGTTGTCACCCTTGGAAGTTATGAGTGTGAAAAAGATAAATATGAGTGATAAATGGGTCACATATGAAAAGTTAATAAAGGAGGAAGGAAATAAATGGAAAATGAAACCGTATGAAGAGGTAAAGGAGTATGTAAATGATTGGTTGCACTATGAAATGTTTAAAGAAAATTTAAAAGAAAACGGATTTGATCATAATAAATCAAAATTTGAAATTGAAATATTAAATAATAATTGTAAAATATTGTCTAAAATGTATAAAATGCTGTTAGAATGGCACTTAAAAGATGAAGAGGTAAAGTCAGTCATGATACATTGGGTCAAAGATTTCGGATATAATATACAGTTAGAAGATTGGGGGAAATTGTGGAAAGAAGGAATAAGGTTTACTGCATGTACTGCTTTGAAAGAAAATATAATGAAAATGATGTATAGATGGTATATTACTCCAGTGAAATTAGCTAAAATGTATAAAACAAGTAATAAATGTTGGAAATGTAAAGAAAGAGAAGGAAGGTTCTATCACATGTGGTGGGTATGTAAGAAAGTGAAAAGCTTCTGGGAAATGATATATAATGAGATGAAAAAGATGTTGAAATTTACATTTATAAAAAAACCAGAAGCTTTTCTACTTGGTATTGTAGGTCAGGATAGTAGACAAGATGAAAAAAAACTGTTTTAATATGCGGCGATGGCAGCAAGAGTACTATTGGCACAGAAATGGAAACAAGAAGAATTACCAACGATAGAAGAGTGGCAGATGAAGTTAATGGAGGACTGTATGAAATATTATAGAGAAAATTTAGGAAAACGATAATTGGTTATAGATTATTAAAAGTAATAGTGAAATTACGGAAATACAAGATTAAGTTATGAAAAATGGAAATATTTAGACGTGGTTGATGGCAGTCCAAAAATTTTTTGTATAAGATATGAAGGAATGTTAAATGATATTTGGAAAATATATGTGAAAAAATTGTTGGTGTTTCTACTACATTTTTTTAGTTCCAGTTATGAGCTTCTTCTTGGTATGAGCTGCATGCACACTTCTTCAGATACCATTTTTTAAAACATTTTTTTAAGATTTGGCTTGAGACAGTCTTTAAACCTCTTTTGTTGACCACCAGCATTACGCTTTCCATTTTTAAGTTTGGAATAGAGTAGTTGCTTTGGAAGACGATAATCAGGCATCTACACAACATGGCCAGTCCAATGAAGCTGATGTTGAAGAATCATTGCTTCAACCCTTCAATCATTGCTTCAACATCTTTGCTTCTTCCAGTACACTGGTATTAGTTCGCCTGTCTTCCCAAGTGATGTGTAAAAAATTTCGGAGACGCCATTGATGGAATGCTTTGTTTGCCTCTTGTGTTGCCTTGCCCCATGTCTTATTTCTGTTCAGGGTTAGGAGGCCAGCTGGGGTGAGCCTCTTGAAACAGCTCAAGGCCACAGGCTTCTGGCATGACTCATCCCCCCACCCCCGCTTTCTTACCCAAAGTGTGTGTCTGTGTGTGTCTTACATATAAGCATCCAGCAGTTTTGTATGGATCTCTCCAGTTTGAGTCTCTTTACCATTTTTTACCACAACCTTTTAAGACCAGGCTACTGTACTTCAGAGTTTTCCAAACTGTGTCAGGACACTTTACTTTGTTGGCTGCAGAGTGTAGGTGTGTCGTGCGAATGCTCCCCACGTTCCTCGTGGGGCTGGAAAAGGGTTAGTTTAACCTCTGGTTTGCTAGTAAAACTGAATTACTGTGTTGCGAAATGATGCATGTCTAAAAAGTGTGTCACCAACATGAAAAGTTAGGAAAGTTCTGCCGTACTTATTTAATTAGTGTGTAGTCTATGATGCACCAGCCTCTCCTAACTTTGTATATTGTGTAAATAACTGTCTTGTTGACTTGAGGCAATGAAACACTTCACTTTGAACTGTGTGAGCAAGGAGTTTTCTTCACCATCAATTCTGAAATGGCTGACAACAGAAAAGGGTGAAGATCCTGAAGCTTTGCTGTGTTACTCTCCTGGTTACACTGGAATAGGTATGATCTTAAAATGTTACGTGTTTCCCATTAGAAACGTGTGTCACCAACTTCAGTCATCCCAGGCTCCCACCCCAAAAGCATGCAAGCAAATCTTCCATCTAGGTAAGTGGGATGGAAGTGATGAAGGTGTTTGAAAAGTTCTTTTAAAGACAAGGTGTGGCATTCTTACTTGTGGGAATGTCAGGATTGCAAATGCATACATGCTGTGGCCGATGGATCCATGATTGCTCACGGCGCCGAAGCCAGAAGTGACTCTAAAATGTTACTAAAAGGGCAGAAGGCTTTACCGGTATGTGGGCCCTGCTGATGCGTGTGGGGGTCCGGAATGTAACCCCCGTGCAAAACGAGAATTGCCTGTACTCCATTGGGGGGGTGTCTGCTCCATCTGTAAAGGTGGCACCATATTCTAGATGGCGCATATTCCAATTTGAAACAGGCATACAGGGCAACCCCCCTTCCCCCACTTAGGCTCATCAGACCATTCTTCAGTTTTTCTACGTCTGAAGTACATCCCTCTCAGGAGAAGAATTCAGCCAGTTATAAAAACAGTTAGAATCTGGCCAGAGGGTCTCTTAATCAGCTACAGGATTGTTTTGAGAGCACTGATTGGAGTGTGTTTGAACATCAAGATCTGCATAAATACACAGACGCTGTACTTTCCTATATTAAAGTGTGCGCCGATAATGTAACATCGAAAAGATGCATTAGAGTCTATGGGAACTGTAAACCCTGGATAACTGCTGAGGTAAGGACACTCCTGAAAGCACGGGACTCGGCCTTTAAGACAGGGAATATAGATATATACAGAGAGGTGAGAACAAATCTCAAAAAAGGCATTAAGGCAGCAAACCAACAATATAAGTTTAAGGTGGAAAATTACTTAGCCGAAAACAACACGAAACAAGTGTGGCAAGGACTGCAGCACCTAACCAACTACAAGGGCAATACAAGGAATATGGTTAAGGCTGATGAGCTGCCATTGGCAGAGGAGCTGAACATCTTCTTTGCTCGCTATGAGGCTAAAAGATTGAACACTTTAGCTCCTGCCTGCCAGCCCTCAATCTCTCAGCCACTCATTCTATATTATCATCAAGTGAAAGCTGCATTGAGGGCAGTGAATCCCAGTGAAGCGGCTGGCCCAGATGGGGTGCTGGGGATAGTGGTCAAAATTGTGCTGATCAACTAGCAGGGAGGGGTCCTGACAAGAATTTTTAACATCTCCCTGCATATGGCTTGTGTTCCATCATGCTTAAAAGCAGCTACTATTGTCCCAGTTCCAAAGAAAATGGCAATTACCTGCCTGAATGACTACAGACCTATTGCATTAACATCTATAGTGATGAAATGCGTTGAAAGATTGGTCCTTCAATATCTTAGAACCTGCTTTCCACCGGACTTTGATAAACATAAGTTTGCCTTTAGAAGAAATAGGTCCACAGATGATGCAATAACTACTGCCTTTCATCTTGCAGTAGAGAAACCGGAGAACTATGTCAGGATGTTGTTTATTGATTATAGCTTGACTTTTAATACCATCCTTCCGGACATCCTCATTAAAAAGCTGACTGACATGAAACTTTCTTCTACCATCTGTGAATGGATGGACTTTCTGATACCGTAGATCGGACACAAACAGTGAGGATTGGACATGTAACATCTAATTCCTTAAAAATCAGCATTGGCACACCACAGGGATGTGTGCTAAGTCCCTACCTGTATTCATTGTATACATATGATTGTGTATCATCTGACCCGTCTACTGCAATTATTAAGTTTGCAGATGACACGACCATAATGGGTTTAATAACAAGTGGAGATGAATCAGTGTATAGAGGGGAGGTCCAAAAAATATCTACATGGTGCCTAGGGAACAACTTGCACCTTAATATCAGCAAGACAAAGGAGATGGTGTTGGATTTTCGGAGGAAGAGAGGAGAACTAGCCCCACTGTACATCGGGGAGGGCTGTGTGGAGAGAGTCTCTTCCTTTAAATTCCTAGAGCAGGGGTCGGCAACCCGCGGCTCCGGAGCCGCACGTGGCTCTCTTACACCTTTGCCGCGGCTCCGGGCGCTGTACTGGCTGCGAAGGAGCGAATCAGAGAGGGGGAGGGAAAGGCTCTAAGTACCCCAGCGCTGACTTGCCTCTCTTGCTGCCTTAGTGATCAGCAGCCAAAAAAGGAAAAAAAAGCTCAACAACGTCTTTCTCCCCCTCCCAAAATCTCAATGACAATGGGCAATTGCAGGGAGAACTCCTTCCGACACACAGCTGGTCACTGTGTGTGTGTGTGTGTTGCACGGGCTGTTTCCCCCCTCCCTCATGCCGACGGGATTCATCGTTGCAAGGGAGCTTGGGAAATTGAGTTCCCTGGCATGTAGTTCCTTTGCGAGGGCTGAGGATCCTGAGAAACTTCTTCAGTAATCAAAGAATTCAGGATTTAGTGTGCTCTTGCTAAAGTTTCCAGTGCTACTGCTTACAAAATTAATTAAAATGAATAAAGCAGCACAAGAAGAACCATTTTTTTCACTCCTAAACTGACAAGCTGTTTCTCTGCAAGGAAGGGGAGGCTCTGCCTGAGTGCTAGATGATGGGCCATTTCCCTCACAAAGGGAATATCATTCCACTTTAATTTGTGGATTTGGCCCGGGCTAGAACAAAGGATAGTCCTTAGCTCTACATTAGCCTTGCCTGGCCAGGGCAGGAAACCAGTTTTGCAGAAATGTGTGTCTGGGAGGGGTCAAGGAGAGATGGCACAGGTGTGAGAATTCTCAGGTTACCTCCTCTGACTCTCCCTATTTGTGATGTAGTTCTGATGTATCTGTGATGTAGGATGATGTGTCTGGGGGTGGACTGGACTCCAAGGGGGGGATTTCAAAAGTCTATATAGGAGCTTGCACACCATTGCTGGGGGTTCCTCCTCCATTTTTGACAGCTGACTGCACGATCCTGTATATATAGCATTAAGGTAAGAAACAATATATGCAGTGTTATATTTGTTTTAAATGTCGCAATGGTTTTGCGGCTCCCAGGTTTTGTTTTTTCTTCGGAAACGGGTCCAAGTGGCTCTTTTTGTCTTAAAGGTTGCAGACCCCTGTCCTAGAGTTTATCTCAGTGAAAACCTTACTTGGAAAATCAATACAACCCAAGTGGTTAAGAAAGCCCAACAGAGACTCCACTTCCTCAGAGTATTGCGAAAGAACAATGTCAACCAACATTTGATGATCTCCTTCTACCGGTCCACAATAGAAATTGTCCTTTCATACTGCATCACGGTGTAGTACGCTGGTTTGACAGCCACTGATAGGAAGTGCCTACAAAAGGTGATGAATCATAGAATCCTAGAGTTGGAAGAGACTACAAGGGCCATCCAGTCCAACCCCCTGCCAAACAGGAAAAACCATCAAAGCATTCCTGACAGGTGGCTGTCAAGCCTCTGCTTAAAGACTTCCAAAGAAGAAGACTCCACCACACTCCTTGGCAGCAAATTCCACTGTCGAACAGCTCTTACTGTCAGGAAGTTCCTTCTAATGTTTAGGTGGAATCTTCTTTCTTGTAGTTTGAATCCATTGCTCCGTGTCCTCTTCTCTGGAGCAGAAGAAAACAACCTTTCTCCCTCCTCTATATGACATCCTTTTATATATTTGAACATGGCTATCATATCACCCCTTAACCTTCAGCACAAGATATTATGGGCTATCCCGTGAATCCGCTGGATGACATCGCGGAAGACTGTTGCCTCAGGAGAGTGAGGAAAATCCTCAGGGATGATTCACACCCTGGCCGGCACTTTCTTAATCTCCTGCCCTCGGGCAGAAGATATAGAAGCATGATTAGTCGCACCAACAGGGTAAAGAACAGTTTCTATCCGTGGGCTGTTAGGCTTCTGAATGAAAAGATAACAACAGGGCAACTGGCTTTCGGGTTAGGTGGGTGTGCGTCAGTAAACGAGGGGAATTAAGACTAAGAGAGCTGAGTGGGGATGCTCGTGTAATCTCATTGTATACAAGTTGTACAAGTGACAATAAAGTATTTCATTCATTTCATTCATATTGCATCCTACAGTCTCAGAACATGGAGAGGCAGACTTATATAGGAATAGTTGGTCTTGTGTTCTTAGAACTCCCAATGGTTTACAGCAACAGTTTGAATTACACCTGCAAACCAACTGGAAGCCAGTGAAGTTCTTGAAACATACGGTACGTACAGTCGTACCTTGGTTTTGGAACAGCTTAGTTCTCAAATGTTTTGGCTCCCGAACGCCGCAAACCCAGAAGTGATTGTTCTGGTTTGCAAACTATTTTGGGAAGCCAAACATCCAACGAGGCTTCCAATTGGCTGCAGGAGCTTCCTGCAGCCAATCAGAAGTCGCAATTTGCTTTTCGAATGTTTTGGAAGTCAAATGGACTTCCGGAACAGATTCTGTTCAACTTCCATGGTACGACTGTATTCATTGCAACAAGCCCTAGTTAAGAAAGTAGCTGCCACACACTGAGCTAGATATATTTTCCAGATTATTTTTTTCCAAAAGTAGCCTATTGTAATAGTCTGATCTGGAAGTTACCAGTGCACGGGTGAGGTTTGAAAAGATATTTTAGCCACTTTTAGTCACTTGTGGAGTCGGAGAAATTACTTAAAATTGTATTTTATTACCTTGTTCCAAATTATAGAAAAACGTGATGTAAATACATGTGCATGTGCATGCGCACACAAAACACACACCCATACATATCTATAAAATATAAAATATTCAGCAATCAAATATGCATCATCTACTTTTAACAGGAAGGCAGGTTGTTTGTGGCTGAGTATGATAAAGACAATTCTGCACAAGTCTATAAAACTATTTTTTATTTTTAAAAACCTGCATTCCAGTCTGCTGTAATGTATGCAGGCCACTGTTTATGTATTACAATCAACACTTTAACGGAACCTTTACAGCAGTTCATCTGTTAGTTGCTGGAATGACAAATGGATTCATTACAATAATTATTTGGCAAGGAATAGCCGGAAAAGAAAAAAAGAAAAACCCCAACCCAAATCGTTTATATGTGATACTTTATATTTTTATAAATGGGTTCCCTGAAGAGATTGGTTTTTCTGAACAATTGAAAACTATTTCATTTGACCTACAGAATATTACTAGCTTTTAATAATATTTTCTCCATTCTTTCTAAATTCTAAAATTAAATCAATAATTTGCCAAAGACAAGACATTCACTGAATGCAGTTTTAGTTAACACAATGACAAATTACCGGTACATATTTTGTCCATTTTGCTCTCTGTAATTATGTGCCCAAAAATGTTTACCAAAAACACATTTGTCTATTACTTCACACTGTGCAAAATGAATAGCCCTTTAAAATAACTGATGTCACATGCAAAATAAAATACAATAAAAAACAAAGTGAGGGAAACCCTGAGTCAGTAACTTCATTGGCAAGGCTGAATTCTTGCCATACCTTCACGCTGCTAACAAAATAGTTCAATATTTATCACTCTACAACTGAGAGCAGGGAGGGGACTGTGCAGTTCCTATTGTAGATAAGCAAGGTGATATTCCATCTGCTTCCACAGAGCTCAATATTCAATTTCATTAAAATCGGCAGAATAACCAGAAGATTGTAGTATGGTCTCTCCTGTTTCTAGAAGTGGAGGAAAAGAATATTTGAAGTAGCATATTATTCTATAGGTAATCATTTTAACATGGGCTACTATTGAAAAACAAACATAGTGCAAACTTATACCTGTCTATTTGGAAATGATATCAGCTTTAATGGAGCTTACTCCCAGGTAGGAGGGTAATTCCAGTCATAATAATGAAATTCATTCAAATAATGGCCTAGTGGAATTTCAAGCAGTTGGTATCATTTGATAAAAGAATCAGGGCGGGATTTGACTTAGAGGTCAACAGGACTTTTCCTTTCTCTCCTCCATGCCGTGCCCCCTCCCCAAATCTGCTTGGAAGGGTTGGGGAAGCACCCCACCAACAAGGTTAGGGTATGTTTACATCTACATGGATTCAACACACAAGTGCCACTAGGAGCTGCCTCACTGTACTGATTTATTTGTAGTTCATATAGTTGTATATCACCAGGAAATGTAAAAAAACAACAACCTAGAAATGAAGTGAAGAAGAACTTAAAGTAAATACCGGTATAATTTACCTTTACAAGGTCCTCTCTGAAATAAAATATCATCAATGGCAATGTCACTTCTTACTGATATTCCACGAACTGCTTCAAATATAATCTGTATTTTTTTAAAAATACAATTTTTAAAATATTTTTGAAGGTAAAGTTTCCAATAATTTGAAAAGTATATATAGAATAAATTCTTCATAGTCACCTGAAATATTTTTAGCCATCATGTCATGGACCTAATTAATGCAAAGAAGTTCATGCAAATGGACTTCCCCATCCACTCCAACCCTCTGTACCCACTGAAAAGTCTCTCTTGTGATGTGGGAGGGGGAACTACCCCACTGAATTTTGGGAAACTTCCCACCCTCCTACTTAAGCATCCACCTCCCATTCCATGCTATTCAGGAGGGTTCTCTGACCCTCCAGTGACCCTTGGATGTGCTGGGAGGAAGACCCAAAGTCCCCTTGCACTGGTTTCCTTCCAGTCACATTAGCTAGGATCCAGGCCAATGTGTTTTAATGAAATCTTTATTTCTTCCTTAAGTTGGAAATCCTTAATGGCATCCAGAACATTAAATATATTCTCTTAGGACTGCCTGGCAGATAGATACTATAACTTAAAGATAAATTCCAATTACTATTTCCAGTATTGTAGCTTCTCAGGTACAGTTAAGGCTGTAATCCTATACCCACTTAACTGGGAGTAAGTCCTGCTGAATTCAGTGGGACTTACAGTGAGGGGGGAAAGCATTTGATCCCCTGCTAAATTTGCCCGTTTGCCCTCTGATGAAGAAATGACCAGTCCATAATTTTAATGGTAGATGTGAGAGACATAATAACAACAGGACCCCCCCCCCGAAACCCAGAAGACAAAGCATAATATGTCCCCCTCCATGTTTGACGGTGGGGATGATGTTCTTGGGGTCGTAAGCAGCATTCCTCCTCCTCCAAACACGGCGAGTTGAGTTGATGCCAAAGAGCTCGATTTTGGTCTCATGTGACCACAACACTTTCACCCAGTTCTCCTCTGGGTCATTCAGATGTGCAATGGCAAACTGCAGACGGGCCTGTACTACATGTGCTGTCTTGAGCAAGGGGACCTTGCAGGCTCTGCAAGATCTCAGTCCTTCACAGCGTAGTGTGTTACCAACTGTTTTCATGGTGACTATGGTCCCAGCTGCCCTGAGATCATTGACAAGTTCCCCCCGTGTAGTTCTGGGCTGCTTCATCACCGTTCTCCTGATCATTGCAAGTCCACGAGATGAGATCTTGCATGGAGCCCCAGACCGAGGGAGGTTGACAGTTATTTTGTGTTTCTTCCATTTGCGAATTATTGCACCAACTGTTGTCACCTTCTCACCAAGCTGCTTGGCAGGTCTACAATCTTGTCCCTGACATCCTTGGACAGCTCTTGGGTCTTGGTCATGGTGGCTACTTTGGAATCTGTTGGATTGATTGCTTCTGTTGACAGGTGTCTTCTGTACAGGTCGGTACTGTAACGAGCTGGGATTACAGGTAAGACCTCTCCCTTACAGCAGGTGCTTCTAATCTCAGCTCATTACATACAGTGAAGATACCAGGTAGCCTGACATCTGGCTGCTTGATAGGGGATCAAATACTTATTTCACTCATTATAATGCACATCAATCTCTGACTTTTGTCTTCTGGGTTTCTGGGGTTTTTCCTGTTGTTATTCTGTCTCTCACAGCTACAATAAACCTACCATTCAAATTATGGACTGATCATTTCTTCGTCAGAGGGCAAATTTAGCAGGGGATTTACCATGTTCCCTTGCTTGGGCCACTCAAAGGTTACTTGTACTTGCAGACAAGGCCAATCGAGAGAACTGAACTGAACTGAAAAAAATATTTTTGTTCCGCTGAGCTATTTTCCCTGTGTTGGTTTAAAAAGCTAGATGTCTACATGGAGTTTTCCCACATTACTTTTAAAAGTGACTACATGGGAACACACCTGGGCCAGTTTGGGACTACAACCCAATGTTACTCAGGCTATTGCTACCTAAATCCATAAAGAGAAAAACTGTTACCTTGGCTATGGAACCAAAGCACATAATACTGTACTGGATTTACCTGCATTGTAAAGAGGTAACAATCCTCCTTATCATGAATCCTAGGTTGAAAGTGAAGTGAGACAAGGAACCCCAATTCTAACAGTGGTTCTTTTCCATTCATTTGAGTTGCTTCAGACTCTGTTGCAAGACTGCAGCATGTGTGTTAGCAACTAAAAGTGAGTTATAACATGTCATAAACATCCCCCCATGGGATCCATTGCTGCAATGTTAACTTACCTGATGAGATTTATCACATGTATATTCTATTTGGCCTCTTAACCATGTGATGCTTTGTTCACCATGCCTTCTCCAGAGGAGGATCTCATCCTTATCACCATGCTTTTTTATATAAACATTTAATAGCCCTGTTCCAGAGCCATGCATGTGATAAAAAAATGTAAGACACTGAAGTCCAACAGTCCGTCGTAATACCCTTGAAACAAGCTGTGTCTTCTGTCCATAGATCATGTTGGATGCCTCTATGTACATGTAATGTCCTTTTTTAAAAGAAAAAGATATGCACCTCCATAAATACTGTAATAACTAACCTACCCTTGGGGCTTGTTCTGAATAAGGAATTAATTTGTTCACAGTTCAGTTAGATGAAAAGACTATACTGGAGCTGCTTAGTGCACCAAGGCATTGCTTTCTTACGGTGTCACCATTTCACAATCATCAGTGACAGCAATTTTTTATGTTCAAACTACAACCTGCATCTAATAACTAACAAGTTCATATATTCCTGCCTCTATTGCTACAATTCCACTCTTCTTTGCTACTCATTTTGTCAAGAGGGGAAAAAATTCTCTCCCCTCCTGTTGACCACCCCAATCAATCCTGAAAGAAATAAGAATTGATAGCAATCTCAGGGGATGGAAAGAGACCAAGAATAGCAAGAACAGCTGTTGGGTGCTATGGATACACAGAATTGCAATAGTTAACAATGTGCTTGAGGATTCTTTGAACTTGGAGAAATATTATTGTTTTTTAAGTAATCTGTATCATATTTTCAACCTAAGTTGAAATTTATTTTTGGCAACAACACAAAATCCATTGAAGATGGTATAAAACCGACTGGGGTACACAGATCGTTAAACAACACATTATTTGGTTTCTAAGCCAGTCTTCTGTGACACAATGAAGCTGAGAAAATTGAAAAGTTAGAAATCCAAGATCACAGCTAAATTAAAACACAAATTTGTGCATCATTTTACAAATCAGAACTAGCATCTGATGTTGCCTCAGTACTACTTATTTCTAATTCTAGTTGTTTTTATACCCATGTTTTAAATATTTCTACTGAAGATACAGTAGAGGCAAAATTGTAGAATTCTGTGAATTGTTTCCCTATAGCTCTCCTGAAGTTTTGATAGAATCTAAACTGGTGGTATGTTATGGGTGCACAAAAAATGGACATTGCAACAAGTTGCACTTAAAGGGAAAATATTTTCACGGCTCTATTATCAGATTTTATAATGACACTAGTAAATTAAGCCCGTTACAAAAACGGGCTCTAGTCCCCCCCAAAAAACCACAACCCAAGGCCAGCTCCGTCCTCCTCCCGTCGGGCGCCGATCCCTGGCTGCAGCCGGGGGAGGAATACCGCGTGAGTTGCAAGCGGCTTCCCTCAGCCCGGCTGCGAAGGTAGGGAGAGGGGGGGAAGCGAGCGCGGGGGGGCGGGGGCTTGTTTTGTGGGGGGGTGGGGGCTTGGGTGTATGTGTGTGTGTGAGAGAGAGAGAGAGAGAGAGCGCAGCCGGGGGAGGAATACCGCGTGAGTTGCAAGCGGCTTCCCTCAGCCCGGCTGCGAAGGTAGGGAGAGGGGGGGAAGCGAGCGCGGGGGGTGGGGGCTTGTTTTTGTGGGGGGGGGCTTTTGTGTGTGTGTGTGTGTGTGAGAGAGAGAGAGAGAGAGAGAGAGAGCTTGCAAGTGAAAGAAAGAACTGCATACAGCGCGCAGGGAAGGGCGCGGGCCGGACGGGGGGCCTCCTTCTCTCCCGGCTTCTCGGCCACGGCCTCCTGGGGGAGGAAAGGCCACGCCGGGGGATCGTCCGGCCACGGTGGCGCGCAAGGAGGAGTTGGAGGCGGCGGAGGATCCTGGGCGGGCCCGTGGCGGCGGGAAAGGCCTCCGCTAGCTCTTTGCTTTGTCCGCTGCAGATGGGCGGCAGTGCGGCAAGCAAAGAGGAAGCCGGAGCCAGCGGCGGAGGCAGCGGAAAGGTCCGCTGAAGATGGCCGACAGCAGGAGGCTGCGGGAAGCGGCGCTTTGCGCCACTGCCCCCGCTCCTATTGGTCTGCGTCCTCCAATCCCTGTGTCACTGGAACGCACGCGCACTTGCGAATTCCTGTGACACACGGAAAGTGGTACGTACGGACACAGGCTCTTTATTATATAGGATGAGTGTTCAAGTGTTGTTCTTTTCCTGCCCAGGCTTATTGGAAGTGACTGAAAAAGAAATGAGACTGTCAATAATCTGTTATGGGTCTCTTTAATGCACAAAGCAACCTACATTGTAAGATCAGCTTTTTTGTTGTTTGTTAATAGAAAAAGAGTAAACCTGTTTAAAGAGGTTCTTAACTGTGTAAGACCTCTTTACAGAATAAGCAACTATGGTTTATTGACTTGTGTACATTATAGAAGAAACTATCCACGCTAAACACTCTGGAGAGTCCTGCCTTACCTAAAATGTATTGGATAAGAAAACTTTCTGTCTTATTCTCTGATCTTTCATATTTTAGTCAATGCCCTCTAGCTAAAAATTTACAGTTTAACTCACCTACCCCAGAAGTGTGGTCTCCTTTGGGTCCAGTATAAGATGTTGGTGTCGGACCTCTTCTCTTATGCCAACCACTCCGGTTTCTATTTTGCTGAATGAACCCACATTCATTTCGCTCAAAAGTACATTCTCCAGGAAAAGCAGGCAATATATCTGTGACATAGAATTTACAGAGTTACAGTTCAAAGTAGGTCCAACCCTGTCTGAAATACTACACATATATGGCATTGTGGTTGGAAGTCATCACCAACTTTACCTGTTACCTAAAATTTGCAGTATCCATTAATCTATTTGAATTTGTCAGTTTTAAAAGGCAACACTGGTGACATATTCCAAGGTTTTCTACTTTCTGAAATTCTGAAAACAAACTGGGTTTGGATCCCTTTACATAAAATAGCATTAAACCATAGAACATAGAACACGCCTGCTTTTCACTCTAAAATAAACTTTATGGACAGGTCCTGGAGACTTAAGAATATGACCTTAATTATACATTTGCATAGGATTCCCCCCCCCCCACTCACAGTTTGGGCCTCTAATGCCAGTGTGGACATTTAGGAAGTGTTTTCTCAGAAAGTAAGCATTACTGACATGGGAGAACTCAAATTGCATTTTGCATAATGCAGAAAGCACAGTTCATTCTGGCCCCACTTAAGGTCCTGCTTTCAGTGCAGACAGGGAGGAAAACCTGTGGGCTCATCTCATGACAAGTGTGATATAATGGGAATTTAATGTGCTATAGGAAAGCATCCATATTCTTTGCCACTTCCCTTTGAATACATCCTATTACTCATCTGCAACATCATCCGCTCTATGGATGTGGTACCCAGCAGTTATAAGGAAGGATTGTGGGACAATGGAGGCAAGGAAGCACAGGTCTGTTTCCAGTGTTCCCAGCAACCACTGACATCATTTTCTTGAATCAACTGCTAGCATTAGTATGAGCTGGCTACTATTTCTCCGGTGCCCTGGATTCTCCAGAAGATTGCAAGTGTTTTGTATTATGTATTTCAGAGCTGGGGGATCTCTGGCACTCCAGATCTTGCTGGACTACACTGGCCATGCTGGCTGGGGGCCGAGGAGGGTTCAGTCCAACAATCTCTTAGACAGCCACAGGTTAAGTGTTCCTACACTAATAGGAGAGCACTCAGGACAGACCACGCCTGCACACTGGCGTAGCAAGCCCAGATGGTACCCGGTGCGGGGAAAAATTTGGCACCCCGTACGGACTGCGCATGTGCAGCATCCCGTGCATGCGCACTCTGTACAGAATGTCGCACGTGCTCAGCCCGTAAGCAGCTGTACACCTGGGGGGAGGCAGGGGCCATCTTGTCACCCCTCCCAGAGTGGCACCCGGGGCGATCCACCCCCAACGCACCCCCTTCCTACTCCACTGCACCTGCATATTCAGGTGTGTTTGGGTGTCCTTGTGGGTTTAGGCTGGGAATGTGCTTGGCATGGTGAGATTTCCATGCATGTGCTGCTCATGGATTGGGACCGATGCAACCCATATGTCACAATAATCCGCATATGAGTAAAGCCTCTGAATCCGTTTATCATTTCCATATTACTGAGTAAAGGCAGGCTCAGATGCATAGTTATTTGACTTAATTTGTATCTTTACAACTAACTGAGCAATGATAATGTACTGTGGTGAGAAACAGATTTCAATGAGGATTAAAAACAACTGTAAACATGCTAAAACGCAAGTGGCTTTACAGTACGATCAGCAATAAAATATATATTTGAAAACACTGTGGAGAAGGTAAGGTATAGAATAACCACAATACACAGCATAATTTGGAAAATTGGGGAAACCTGGGAGGGAGGGGTGGATGGGAGGTCAAGTTAAATGTAAATTGGAAAATAATGCAACTTTTTGAAATATATAAATAAAATCTTTTTTTTTTTTTTTTAAAGGATAATGTTGTGAGATATTCTGAAAGAAAAATATGGAATTTATTAGGGAATTCTGTAAGAGACATAATAAGAGATAATTCTTAGAAACGCTGTGGACACCATATGCATATTTAACTTACCAGCTGCTTGACAGCTGCCTAAACTCACTGACACATCATCTAGTGCCACTAGGCCACAATCCCAAAAGCTTCTACACCAGCTCACAAACACCACCTGAAATTTATAGAAAAGATGTTAGTTTTTAAATGCTTTTGTTTTATCAGTCCTTGTAGTCTCCTTTTTCTAGGAAGAGAGCTTTCTTGCATTTCTTTTTTAGTGTTGTCTGTTGAAGGTATTAGAACAAATGTAGTCCGAAAATAGACGTTCCTATGTAGTCTCATCTTGGCACAAGCCTGTGTTAAGTAACATTTATATTTTTCTGAATATATGATAAATCCTGACTAGCTCTAGTACAAAATATTCTTTACTATTTACATTTTTAGGCAGTACTTCACCCCAAAGGATCAGACAGCAATAAAATATATAGTATCACAACTAGTGATGTGAGGTGACAATATTCTCTGGAGAAAATTTTTGAGATTGAGAATATTCTCTGCTAGAAAATTCTCTGGAGAATATTCTCCACAAACTAAATTCTAATGTAAGAACCAGTTTTACAACCCACATTTAAAAAATCTAGTAAATAATAAATCAAGCTGTGATATTGCTAGTGTAAGTAATTTCAACTACAGTATATGTAATAGCAGGGGTCGTTCACTCCAACGGAGATCCCTCCGTGGGCCCTTTCTGGCGCCGCGAGAGCGAGTCCCCGCTTCGTGCTGCGTCAGCTTAGTGCAACGTGCAGGGACTCACCGAGCGGGCGGCTTGGTTCAGGGGCAGCTCGTGGGCCGGCAAAACGACCCCCGTGGCCGCTTGTGGCCCATGGGCCTTAGGTTGCCAACCCCTGTGTAATAGTCTTTTTTCTATTTTGGTGTGACCTTATTCTTAGCAATTCTATACCCTTGGCCATACAGTGATGTATACACAACATAATTAGAATTCAAAGTTGATGGTAAATATATGGTTAGTGGCAGGCTTAGTGATTAATTTCAATTTTCAATTTCAAGTTTGGTGCAAAAAAATCAAAGAATGTGAATTCATTGCATCGCCCCATTGAATAAAAGTATCTGTACAGTTTTTCGTTGCCATCTGAACAAGTTTACCCATGAATAAACATGTTTTTTAACTAATTATATCATTTTCAATGCATTAAAATGAATATTCTATTTTAAATGAAAAATCTCTAATATTCTCATTAATTGAGAATATTCTCAAGAATATTCTCCAAAATATTACCATATTTTTCAGTGTAGATATTTTTCCTTAGAAATAATAGGCAAAAATAGTGGGTCCTCTTATACACAGATAGCATAGTGGGGTCAGGTGATTGGTGACAGCAGCCAGCAGGAGATTGGCAGCTGCGATTGGGCGTGTGATTGGTTGCTTTGGCAAGGTCTGCTGACAATTGGCTGCAACTGTGGCAATTGGACATTGATTTATGGCAGCGGTGAGATGTGTGTGCAATCCGCTGTGGTTGTGTCTAGTGGGCAGGTGGGCTTTTGGTGGCGAGCATGCATATGGTTGGTGGCCATGGCAATGCGTGCAATTTGCAGTGGTGGGCAGGCTGTAGAGCAATTTGCAGTGGTGACCCCCCCCCCAAAAAAGCTCAATAACTTTGGACAGTTCCCCCCCACAAAAAAATTATGGTCCCAAAAAATAGGGGTCGTCTTATACATGGGGGCGTGCATTCTCGAGAATTTAACATCACTAATCACAACATACAAATATTAAAGCCAATAGGAATGATCAATGGTCTTCAATGTCTGTATACAAATGCACAGAGCACGGGAAATAAACAAGATGAACTTGAGCTCTTGGTACAGCAAACTAAATACGACATAATAGGCATCACTGAAACCTGGTGGGATGAGCCTCATGATTGGAATGTAGTAATAGAGGGATACAATCTATTTCAGAGAAATAGACCAAACAGGAAAGGAGGAGGAATGGCGTTATGTCAGGGATGCAGGGGCGTAGCAACGGGGGAGCGGGCCGCCCCGGGTTCCACCCCAGAGGGGGGTGACACTTTAAAAAAAAAAAATTTTTTTTTTAATTTCTTTTAAAAAAATATATTTTTTTTTTAAATTTCAACTTCATTGAAAAAAAGAGATAATAGACACACACACAACCCCCCACACCTCACAAAGTGGCACCATCAGAGGGGGGTGACACTTTTTTATTTTTTTTATTTTTTTATCATTTTTTATTATTTTAAATTTATTGAAAAAAGAGATAATAGACACACACACACAAAACCACCACACCTCACAAAGTGGCACCATCAGAGGGGGGTGACACTTTTTATTTTTATTTATTTACATTTTTATTATTTTTTATTATTTTTTATTTATTTTAACTTTATTGGAAAAAAAGAGATAATAGACACACACACACAAAACCCCCACACCTCGCAAAGTGGCACCATCAGAGGGGGGTGACACTTTTAAAAAAATTTTTTAATTAAAGTGGTGGGGGGGTGACAAAAAAAATTCCGCCCCCGGGTACCACATGGGCTTGCTACGCCTCTGCAGGGATGTGTATACCTGTGAAGAGATCCATGATTTAAAACTTCAAAGCCGAATTGAGAGTATCTGGGTCAAAATTAAGGGAGAGAAAAATAACAGTGATCTCATTGTGGGAGTTTGCTATAGATCCCCAAGCCAAACTGAGGACATAGATGATGCCTTCCTGGAACAGATGACCAAGCATTCAAAAGGAAGTGAGATAGTAGAATCATAGAATCATAGAGTTGGAAGAGACCACAAGGGCCATCCAGTCCAACCCCCTGCCAAGCAGGAACACCATCAAAACATTCTTGACAGATGGCTGTCAAGCCTCTGCTTAAAGACCTCCAAAGAAGGAGACTCCACCACACTCCTTGGCAGCAAATTCCACTGTCGAACAGCTCTTACCGTCAGGAAGTTCTTCCTAATGTTTAGGTGGAATCTTCTTTCTTGTAGTTTGAATCCATTGCTCCGTGTCCGCTTCTCTGGAGCAGCAGAAAACAACCTTTCTCCCTCCTCTATATGACATCCTTTTATATATTTGAACATGGCTATCATAGTAATGGGGGATTTCAACTATCCTGATATTTGTTGGATGTCAAACTCAGCCAAGAGCATAAGGTCGAACAGATTCCTCACTGGCCTTGCAGACAATTTCATTGTCCAGAAAGTGGGAGACAGAAAGTGGGAAAGTTGTTGCTACAAGAGGATCAGCCATTTTAGATCTGGTCCTAACTAATAGTGATGACCTGGTTAGTGGGATAGAAGTGGCAGGATCATTAGGTGGGAGTGATCATGCTCTTCATCCTGTTTGCCTTGGCCCAGTTCTCTAATCTGTTAAGGTCATTTTGAAGTGTGATCCTGTCCTCTGGGGTATTAGCCACCCCTCCCAATTTGGTGTCATCTGCAAACTTGATCAGGATGCCCTCAAGCCCATCATCCAAGTCATTGATAAAGATGTTGAATAAGACTGGGCCCAAGACAGAACCCTGTGGCACCCCACTAGTCACTTCTCTCCAGGATGAAGGGGATCCATTAATGAACACCCTTTGGGTTCGGTCCCTTCCCTTTTAGTATTACTGACCATGGGATCACACCCAGCATTTCCCTAAGTTTTCTGAAGTTGGCTTTCTTAAAGTCTAGAATTTGAGTCTTGGTATGCTTGGTTGCTCCTTTCTGCTGTATAATAAACTCCAGAAGAGCATGATCACTCCCACCTAATGATCCTGCCACTTCTATCCCACTAACCAGGTCATCACTATTGATTAGGACCAGATCTAAAATGGCTGATCCTCTTGTTGCTTCTCCCACTTTCTGGACAATGAAATTGTCTGCAAGGCCAGTGAGGAATCTGTTCGACCTTATGCTCTTGGCTGAGTTTGACATCCAACAAATATCAGGATAGTTGAAATCCCCCATTACTATGATAGCCATGTTCAAATATATAAAAGGATGTCATATAGAGGAGGGAGAAAGGTTGTTTTCTGCTGCTCCAGAGAAGCAGACACGGAGCAATGGATTCAAACTACAAGAAAGAAGATTCCACCTAAACATTAGGAAGAACTTCCTGACAGTAAGAGCTGTTCGACAGTGGAATTTGCTGCCAAGGAGTGTGGTGGAGTCTCCTTCTTTGGAGGTCTTTAAGCATAGGCTTGACAGCCATCTGTCAAGAATGCTTTGATGGTGTTCCTGCTTGGCAGGGGGTTGGACTGGATGGCCCTTGTGGTCTCTTCCAACTCTATGATTCTAAGATTCCACCTAAACATTAGGAAGAACTTCCTGACAGTAAGAGCTGTTAGGCAGTGGAATTTGCTGCCAAGGAGTGTGGTGGAGTCTCCTTCTTTGGAGGTCTTTAAGCAGAGGCTTAACAGCCACCTGTCAGGAATGCTTTGATGGTGTTTCCTGCTTGGCAGGGGGTTGGACTGGATGGCCCTTGTGGTCTCTTCCAACTCTAGGATTCTATGATTCTAGTATAAGATTTCAAAGCTTATGGGCAGACAGGTGAAGCAATTATTGGGTCTCTGGGATGGAAATACAGTAAGATGAACACTATACAATTTAACTAGATTAATACATTGGTGTGAGGGGAGCTACCTGATCAATTTTACCTTATACTTAAAAGATGAAACAACTGAAGGAGAAAGGGGGAGTTTCTCCACTCCTATAAATAAAAAGTATCCATCTGTGGCATGTTATGGGAACACAGCCACCTCTGGGAATAATCTAAAGTAGCCTTTACAGGCAGAATAAACATTGCTTCCAGGGCTGGGTTAATGTATTTGGAAACAAAGATTTCTTTTCCATGTACTATCTGAAAGGCCAGGGGTCCCCAGACTATGGTCCGGGGGCTGGATGCGGCCCGCGGGGCTATTTTATGCGGCCCCTGGCGACCCCCGCCGCCGGCGACCGCTCTTACCAGTGCAGGCATAGTGCGGCTGCCCATCTCCGGGTCCGCGCGCCATCGGAAATTGGCTTTTGCGCATGCACAAAACGTCATTTCCGGTGCACTTCCAGGTCCGCGGAGGCCATGCGCATGCGCACAAGCCATTTCCGGTGCCGTGCCGTGCCAGAAGTGCACCGGAAATGTCATTTGCACATGCGCAAATGCTATTTCCGGTGCCAGAAAAAGCGGGTGTGTGCGTATGGGCGCGCGCTCCCCCGCCCTTTGGCCTGCTGTGCGATCCGCGCTGGAGGAAACGGCCCACCGTGCGGTAAGTCTGGGGACCCCTGTGAAAGGCAGTAGGCAGGTGAATAATGCAAATTGCATGTCAGACCTTAACAAAAGACCATTTGTACGCCCTCCTTTTTTATAAACCAGAAAGCTAATTCTTTTTTAGGATAATTAGTAGCAGAATTGGCAAATAAAGGCCAAAGTCTGTTAGCTGAGACTCCACTGTAGGTAGTAATTCTTCCACTGATAGTTGACAGGTTTATGCTTGAAGCAAGAAGCCCTTTTGCAAGAGGCAGCAAATGCAATTATAAATATGTTTTCTGAACAGCATCTGAACAATCTCTGCAATTACTCTGCTGCTTCATCTATAACAGATGGAACTGAAATCCCTGTGCACCTTGTAAAAACTTTGAATCTGGGTGGGGGCTGTTCAAATGTTGACTTTACATACTTCCATTTGCCATTTCAACTGGTTAACGTATCTTGCAGATGACCTGCCAACATGAATTATTTCTGTTGGCCCTTCGGTAGATACCGTACTTATTTTTCACTTTAAGTCTCCAAGCAGACAGTTCCTCAAAAACAATGCCAATGAACAATCACATGAATTAAACTACAAATTCTCAAGAGGATCTAAATCTGCATAGTCTTTTCAATTTAATGTAGCATGACAGCTGAACAATATCTCACATTTAATCATACCAAATAAAGTACCATATCTTGCTTTCTGTGATATATTCAACATCAAATGAGAAACTATTGCAACAAATCATTTCCAATCTTACTGAAGCCCTTTCATTATGTTTCTTCAGACCCAACACCCTAGCCATTGTTTCTTTATTATTACATTTCTATCCCACTTTTCTTCCACAGAGCTCAAGCTGACACACCTGGTTCTTCCCCCTCCCCATGTTATCCTCCTGTGGGGCAGGACAGGCTGAGAGGTGGTGACTGTCCCAAGGTCACTCAGTGACCTTCAGGCAAAGGTGGGGATGTGAACCCTGGTCTCCCAGAGGATACCACACTAGCTATTTCAGCCATCTTTGTTGTTTTTTTATGCCACAGTAGTTTTGATATCTGAAAACTACTGTGATCTAATGTGTCTTCTCATTTGATTTTTAAAAAAAATCTATGTTGTGAAGACAAAATCAGTGAGAGTTTCCAGTTGTTTATCATCTGTACTTTCAAGCTCACTGGGCACAACTGAACAAATCACAAATAGAAACATAAACCGCACGTATGCACACAATGTAGAATAATGTTTAAATATCAGGGTTTCCACTTCTGCAATGATACTGTTTTTCCCTCCACAGAGGTTATATTAAATTATCAGAAAACATGGTTACAATTTGTAAATGTGTTGAGTATACACATTTGTACCTTCCTACAATGGATGAGTCAAAATACTGTAATAGAATCTCTGCTCTGAGCCTCACTGCCAAAGAGGAGGCTAGGAAAGTGGCAGACCTTTGAATCCCAGAAAGAAGAACAGGATTTAGAAGATGAGTTGAGCACAGAAGTATACAGGCAGCTCCATATCATTAATTAAAGTGTTCACAACATAGTCAATATTATTTAATATACGCAATTAATAGATTTAATATATTTATTTATTAAGCAAATTTAATCTGTCCCTGGCAGATAAGATGCACTGCATGGAAATGCAGGAGAACCCAGGATTTGTGTGTGTGAAAGAGAATCCAACCCCTGAAATCCTGCCCAGAGATGATCCAAGTGCACAGAACAGGAGTCAAAGTGACCCCAAAGGTCCCCTTTCCTTATTAATATGTGTGTGTGGATGTATGTGTTGGATGTGAGAGACACTAGAGGGAATCTGAAAAATCTTCCCGTCCCCAATCTAAAAACAGGAGTCCGAGTTTGCTCTTCCCCACCAGGCAGGTTTTTCTGCACAGCTGATACCTACCTACCGCAATCGCCCCAAACCTCTGCCGCTCCTTCCCACCCCACTGATCCTCCTTCTCTAGGGCCCAGCCAGGCCCTTGACCTGTGCGCACCAAAGATAGTGAGGAGTGCCCCCAACTCACCACCACCAGCAGCAGCAGCAGCACCCTAGGGTCTGGGGACGGCTCTCACCTAGCCTTTTGCTCCCTCCTTCCTGACTCTATGGGGTCAGGCAGCTTCCATCTTCAGCATCTACATTTCCCCTGTGGAAACTTCTACATGAAGCTGCTGAGTGAAGCCATGTAAATATTCCTCCTTTTTAATCTGGTCCTGGTGAGGCAGTAGAAATACTGGATCAATGTCTGATACTAGGATTTCCAGTCCGACATTTTAACCATTATACCAGTGCTTCTCAAATGTTTTTAAATGGGTTCAACTTGTAACTCATACTTTCAGGACTCACTTGTCAACCAGTTACTGCTTTTGAGACCCCATTTCCCCTTCTGCAACAGAAAATCCAACAATGTCACATTATTTGCGAGTGAATATAGTGCTATGTGGGCAGTATCTATGTGAATAATTCAATTGGGAGTACAGCAGGAAGTGGATAATAACCATATCCTTACAACTGTTTTGTTCATATTATCTTGCTTCGTATGGCTTTGTGTTGGCTTACCAGTGACTTTGTGCTGATGTGGGTTTCATACTGATTGTTTTAGTAGATGTTAATTGGTTGCATCTGTATTTCTTGGTTACTGAATTGTAATGTGAATTGTCCAGAAGTCATGGCCGATTGTGTTGTATATAAATGCACCCCAAAATAAAATATAATCACAGATATCAGATCTCCAGTATCCCATGTTTAAAGTAAAATGTGGAAAAAATTATGCAGATGCTTTTCTGTCCAAGGATAAAAAAGGAACAGCAATTGCAGCATAGAAGAGTGAAGGAGAAAAGAGCCCTGAGAGAAAACCAACGCTGGAGGCCATTCCTGTTGCATCTACTGTATATTCAAACAGTTACACAGTGCAACAGAAATGGCTACCTGAACAGAAACTTAAATAGGATAGTGATGTGTTTAGCAAGTCCTCAGCATTCAATTAGATTTCCAGTGTAATTTTACAAGGCTGTTTCTTCGCTGGTGAAACTATACCTCTTGATTCTTTTTACAATAGGGAAATATTTTGTCCTTAACAGAAATTATCCTTTACCCTTCAGAATTTAGGAAATAGTCCCTGAAAAAATTACACTTTATTTTAGCATACAGAACAATCTCAAAAGCCATTTTGGCTCTCCTAATGACTCTAAATATTTCCTCTGCAGAAGGAAGTATCTTGTAGAAACTTTCCCAGTACAGTGCTACCTCATTTTAAGAACAGTCCTGTTTACGAACGATTTGGTTTACGAACTCCACAAAACCAGAAGTAGTGTCCCAGTTTGTGAACTTTACCTCGGTCTAAGAACGGAATCCCAACGGTGGAAGGGCACCGGCGGCGGGAGGCCTCATTAGGGAAAGCGTGCCTCAGTGTAAGAACAGTTTCGGTTTAAGAACGGACTTCCGGAATGGATTAAGTTTGTAAACCAATGTACCACTGTACTTCTTTTCCACTTACAAATCCTGTCTTAAGGGCATACTGTATTTTGTGTACGAATAGGGTAGGCCTGTAACCTGGATTCAAGAATTGAGGAATTTACCAACTCAAAAGAATGCCCCAGACTGGCCAGGTAATGCAATTAGTGGCCATTATCAGGTAGCTTGTAAGACAGGAGACAAGCCACACTCTCAAATTTCTTTTGTAGACCACCTTTCTGTGACATGTGTATGCTGTCTTTGGGGTAGCTTTTGGCTAAGGAGTTGGGCAATTTCTAAAACCTTTAAAAGTTTTTGCACACCTTTGTTTTGGGTCCTCACCTCTTTGCAAGGGAACTCTGTTGCAGCAGGAAAGTAAAGATCTCCCCTGCTTTCCTTCTACTGGTTCCTGCCTCCATTCATTCTTCTCTGATCAATCATGGACTTAGGGGACTCAGAGTTCCTTGGGAGGTTGGGCTGCAAAAGCCAATCCCAATTTTTTCTACAACAATGGAAAAATTACTGACAGCAAATAATAAAGTTCTGACTTGAGAAACTATTGCAAGAGTACAACATGGAAGTGGTCCCTTTAGAGCAGTTATGAGACAAACCGATTTCAAGACAGAACTGTCTACATTTATACATGATCTATTGTTTTAAGTTGGTACTGGTGTTTTTGCATCCCCCCAAAATTTGGAACATGCTGGTGAAGTCTCCTTCTTTGGAGGTCTTTAAGCAGAGGCTTGACAGCCACCTGTCAGGAATGCTTTGATGGTGTTTCCTGCTTGGCAGGGGGTTGGACTGGGTGGCCCTTGTGGTCTCTTCCAACTCTATGATTCTATGATTCTTCACTGCTTAATCAGGCTTAGATCCCTGTTCTTGCAAAAAGCAACAGTGTTGACTGGACAGGGTAGAATTCCTTAGGGAAACCTGTAGTTTAAAAAAATTCCTAAAGTTTCTGCCCCTTTTCATCCTTTTGCCATAGCTGTCAACTTTTTCTTTTTTTGTGGGAAATTCCCTTATTCAGAATAGGATTCCTCATGAGAAAAGGGAAAGGTTGACAGCTATGCCTTTTGCTCCAGCAAAATACCGGTAACTCTCATGATGGTAGGGATTTTTTTAGCATTAAGTCCTTACTTTGTTAATGGACAGAGACTGAACTTTTAAGTACAGATACTCTTGTTTGTGTTTGAAGTTGAACTGTTAGCTGTATTTACTGTTAAAAATCTTTATTGATTTATCGCTTATCTGGTTAAACTCACACTCAAGAGTTTTCTGAGATGGCCAATCACATTTTGTATCCATGGCCCACTTGCTACCTTTCCTGTACAAAATACTCCAGCCAGTAACTGACTGAAACAGCTAATTCAAACATATCTTGGAAAACCCAACACAGCCTCAGAAACAAGAGTTCTTTCATTCATCCGTTACACAGTTTTGACTCTGAGAACAAATATGCTCACAAAACGCTGCACCAAAAGCTAAAGTATGGACTTCATTTAATATTTGCATGATGTACTCTTTACAGTGTGGAGGAGCATGGAGTAAAATAAGTTGCTAAAATGTTTTAGAAGGTTTTTCCAACTACAAAAGTTATGTAACCAGGAAGGCTCTAAAAAGAATGGAACGGAAAGATCTGATTCTCTTACTCTATTTGACATTCAAGGATGGCCAAAATACAACTTGGCTGTATAGACTACCATATTTACTATTTCCATAGACAGCCAGGAAATCAAAGCTGCATAAATCAACCACAGGCCAGCTCAAACAAGTGCTAGGCATGAAGATTCATGAGAAGGAATAAAACTGGAGAACAGGAAAATACCAACTGATTTTCACCAAGCTTGCATTGAGATTATAAATGGGACCTGTAAGAAAATGCTGTGCACTAAATTATAAATTCTACATGTTCTTCATTCAATGTAAAAGTTTTGCAACCACAATCATTCACCGCCCCCTTTGCTGGTAGCATATTATTGTGTACACAGCACTCAAGGTGTGATCTTATTGTGTGGACCCTTTGTCTCCTCTTCTGTAATGTCTCCTATATTGCACTATATATAACTGGGAAACACTGGCCTGCGAGCGCTCCAATTGGAGAACCCTCTTTACCAAAGGCATCATGGACTTTGAAGATGCTTGAAGTCGGAGCGAAAAGGAGAAACAAGCTAAGAGGAAGGCACGTTTGGCAAACCCTCATTGTGATCAACTCCCATCCAGAAACCTATGTTCCCACTGTGGAAGGACATGTGGATCCAGAATTGGCTAAGACCGTGTTTATGGAAGACAATCTTACTCAGCTATGAGTGACAGAAGAAGAAGAAGAAGAAGAAGAAGAAGATTGCACTATAGACTGTGATCCCCTTGAGTCAGGGACCTCCCCTCTTGACTTTGCAAAGCACTGTGTACATCCATGTGTACATTATTTAGTATTATTAGTAGCAATAATGAAAATGAGTCTCCTGTTGATGTCACCTAATATGCCATTGGTCTTTCGACTCATAGCATTATACTGTTATATTGCCATCCACTATAACCTCTAAATGTTTTCAATAAGTGCTACCACTTATCCAAGTTACCATTTAATGCTTGCATATTTAGTTTGCTTTCCTATTGTAATATTTTAGGTTTTCCCCCCAAAAACGGAGACAGAGACAGAGAGAGGGGGTGCACTATTTATATTTCTAGCATACAGAATGAAACTCACACTACCTTGCTACTAACTTGTTTAGTTGAAGAAATCATAAAGATGTGATGAGGATACTACTCCTACTCTACTCCTACTACTCCTACTCCTAATAATAAAATGACATTGAGGCATTACTTCTTTTGAGAAAAGCAAATATAGAAAATGGAAATGGGTAGATATAGCGGTAAGGAATATGGAGGGCTAAAGCAGAAACATACTTTGTACACCTCACATGATTTTGATATGTAAGTCATACCCTACTCCCTGACAACTTTCAAACATAGGGACAGCACATAGATATATACACACATGAGCAGCCGCAGCTACACAGAGGCAGGATCTCTCCTACTTCTCCCAATCTGCAGAGCACCTGTATCAAAGCAGATAACATCTCTCATCATCGGTAGTAGTTCCCATTGCTCATCAAAAACTGTTCATGTTGCTCCTACTTGTCTGTTAGCTGGCCTTGAACCAAGAATGCTTTAAAGTGTGGCTATTGGTATTGTCATCTCTTTGCAGTTTTTTGCAGATAGTCACTCAGATTCGGAAAGATCAGGGCCAGGGCAGGAGAGTGCTAGAGTCCTGTCTAGTCAAGTTGCATGGAATGAATTCCAATCTGTTACTTCCGAGGATGTGGACAGGCTGCTTGGACGAGTGAAACCAACCACCTGTCTCCTTGATCCTTGTCCATCCTGGCTAATAAAAGCTAGCCGGGAAGGGCTGGGCGATGGGCTCCGCGGGGTGGTGAATGCTGTGAGGGAGCCTTCCCAGACCCGCTGAAAGATGCGGTCATTAAACCGCTTCTTAAAAAAACATCTTTAGACCCGGCCAGTATGGCCAACTATCGCCCAGTCTCAAATCTACCATTCTTGGGCAAGGTGGTTGCTGAACAACTCCAAGCACGCCTGGAGGATGCGGACCATTTGGATCCCTTCCAATCGGGATTCAGGCCTCACCATGGGACTGAAACTGTCTTGGTCGTGCTGGTCGGTGATCTCCAGCAAGCTAGGGACAAAGGTGAGAGCTGTTTCCTAGTTCTGCTGGATCTCTCAGCGGCCTTTGACACCATTGACCATAACATCCTTCTGGACCCTCTTGAGGGGCTGGGAGCTGGGGCACTGTTATACAGTGGTTCCGCTCCTTCCTCCTGGGCCGTATTCAGAAAGTGGTGTTGGGGGATGAGTGATCAGACATCTGGGCTCTCACTTGTGGGGTGCCTCAGGGCTCAGTCCTCTCCCCCATGCTTTTTAACATCTATATGCAGCCGCTGGGAGAGATCATCAGGGGGTTTGGGCTGGGTGTTCATCAGTATGCGGATGATACCCAGCTCTTTTAAATCAGAACCAGTGAAGGTGGTGAAGGTCCTGTGTGAGTGTCTGGAGCAGTTGGAAGATGGATAGCAGATAACAGATTGAGGTTGAATCCCAACAAGACTAAAGTACTGTTTCGGGGGGACGGGGCAGGCAGGTGTGAAGGACTCCCTGGTTCTGAATGGGGTAGCTGTGCCCCTGAAGGACCAGGTGTGCAGCCTGGGAGTCATTTTGGACTCACAGCTGTCCATGGAGGCGCAGGTTAATTCTGTGTCCAGGGCACAATGCAAAGTGTTGGTGCTGACCTTGAAAGCCCTAAATGGCCACGGTCCTGTATACCTGAAGAAGCATCTCCACCCCCATTGTTCAGCCCAGACACTGAGATCCAGCGCCGAGGGCTTTCTGGCGGTTCCTTCACTGTGAGAAGCGAAGTTACAGGGAACCAGGCAGAAGGCCTTCTCGGTAGTGGCGCCCGCCCTGTGGAACATCCTCCCATCAGATGTCAAGGAAATAAACAACTATCTGACTTTTAGAAGACATTTGAAGGCAGCTGTTGCGAACCCCACTTTTCCCAGTGAGCCACTCTGTTACAAATAAATGATTTTTATTCAGGTGCGCCAGTTATATCTCACACTCTGCCCTCCGAGGTTCAACTTTAGACCGATCTCCCTTATAACTCTGGGGATCCCTGTAACGTGAGTGCTCCCGTCCAGCTGGCGTGACCAGTTATAACTCCTGCTCTGGGCTACTGCGATGAAAAACCTCCTTTGCCTACAGCCCTGGGTTTCTTTTACTCTGAAACCCCCACTGTATCAGCTGCCTAGCCACCGCTAGCAACTCTGTGGCGTTCAGGGTTTCCACCCTCTAGCCCCTCCTTAGTGCAACTCCAGGACACAAACTATCTCTCTCAGGTCCAGTTTTGTCCCCTCCCTGAGTTCACTATGTTGAGCTTCTATATAACACGCTGGACTTTACAGATGACGATACTTAAATGAGAACAAGACTTTATTTTATAACAAGCATAACGGTTTCAGTATTTTGTACAGTGGGACCTCGACTTACGAGCGATTCGACTTACGTGTTTTTCGACTTACGAATTACTTCCGGGAGAAACAAAATGGCCGCTGCAACCGAATTTTTCGACTTACGAATGGAAGTCACGGCCGCTTTAATAGGATTTTTTCAACTTACGAATTTTCGACTTACGAATTTTTGACTTACGAATTTTTTTCGCTCAATGCATTCCTATGGGGATTCGACTTACGAATGTTTTCAACTTACGAAAATTGCGTCGGAACGCATTATCGTCGTAAGTCGAGGTCCCACTGTATATGTAGAGCTTGGTTTCATTACAGCTTAGTTCTTAGTTAGTTTCTCAAACATCAATAAACCTACCCAAAAACCTCCCTCAGACTACTCTAACTCCTCCCTCTCCAGATCCTCTCTAATTCCCACTCAACTCCCTCTCTCCCTCTCTCTCCTTGTCCCAAGGGCAGTTCCCCCCTTTTAAACCTCCCAAGGGAAGCTTTTAATGTTTGATGTTGCTTTATTATTATTATTATTATTATTATTATTATTATTATTATGTTGGGAGCCGCTCAGAGTGGCTGGGGAACCCCAGCCAGGTGGGTGGGGTATAGATAGTAAATTATGATTATGATTATAGAATCATAGAGTTGGAAGAGACCACAAGGGCCATCCAGTCCAACCCCCTGCCAAGCAGGAACACCATCAAAGCATTCTTGACAGATGGCTGTCAAGCCTCTGCTTAAAGACCTCCAAAGAAGAAGACTCCACCACATTCCTTGGCAGCAAATTCCACTGTCGAACAGCTCTTACTGTCAGGAAGTTCTTCCTAATGTTTAGGTGGAATCTTCTTTCTTGTAGTTTGAATCCATTGCTCCGTGTCCGCTTCTCTGGAGCAGCAGAAAACAACCTTTCTCCCTCCTCTATATGACATCCTTTTATATATTTGAACATGGCTATCATATCACCCCTTAACCTTCTCTTCTCCAGGCTAAACATACCCAGCTCCCTAAGCCGTTCCTCATAAGGCATCGTTTCCAAGCCTTTGACCATTTTGGTTGCCCTCTTCTGGACACGTTCCAGCTTGTCAGTATCCTTCTTGAACTGTGGTGCCCAGAACTGGACACAGTATTCCAGGTAGGGTCTGACCAGAGCGGAATACAGTGGTACTATTACTTCCCTTGATCTAGATGCTATACTCCGATTGATGCAGCCCAGAATTGCATTGGCTTTTTTAGCTGCTGCATCACACTGTTGACTCATGTCAAGTTTATGGTCTACCAAGACTCCTAGATCCTTTTCACATGTACTGCTCTCAAGCCAGGTGTCACCCATCCTGTATTTGTGCCTTTCATTTTTTTTGCCCAAGTGTAGTACTTTACATTTCTCCCTGTTAAAATTCATCCTGTTTGCCTTGGCCCAGTTCTCTAATCTGTTAAGGTCATTTTGAAGTGTGATCCTGTCCCCTGGGGTATTAGTCACCCCTCCCAATTTGGTGTCATCTGCAAACTTGATCAGGATGCCCTCAAGCCCATCATCCAAGTCATTGATAATCATGTTGAATAAGACTGGACCCAAGACAGAACCCTGTGGCACCCCACTAGTCACTTCTCTCCAGGATGAAGGGGATCCATTAATGAACACCCTTTGGGTTCGGTCAGTCAGCCAGTTACAAATCCACTGAATGGTAGCATTGTCTAGCCCACATTTTACCAGCTTCTTTACAAGAATATCATGGGCACCTTGTCAAAGGCCTTGCTGAAATCAAGATAGGCCTGTTCTCCAGGAATTCTCAAAGATTACAGTGGTTCTGAAATCACCTCTGCCAGTTCTTTTAATACTCTTGGATGTAGTTCATCTGGCCCTGGAGACTTGAATACATCTAAACTAGCCAAGTATTCTTGTACTACCTCCTTACTTATTCTGGGCTGTGTTTCCCCTGCTGATTATGATTATGATTTTGATTATTATTAGCCTTATTTCATGTAATAGACAAACAATTTGCAGAGAGTTCAGCACATCACCCCCCCCACCAGAAATGCTTGTGTTAATGGAGACTTAGCAGTGCTCAATTATTCCACAAGTAAATAATTGCAGCCCCCCTGTCCAGGCCTTCAAGTAGCCAAACACAATAAGGTTGTCACACGACTACGTAGGCAAAACTATATTGTCCATTATTGGCTCCTTTCTTTTCTTAACCTCAGTTGTAGGGTTCCCTATAGCAAATAGGTAGTGGCTGGTGCCTCTCTTTCATGGGAGATGTGCTCATATTGTGTCCAATTTAAATATCAAATTTTGTTTGATTAATTGGGAAATTGCCTTTAGAACCAATTGCTGCTCAACCCATTTAGTGGCTAAATCTTTATTTGTGACCCCATTCCCATCTGTCAGGGAAGTTTCACTGGAAAATAACAGAAGGGGGTAAATATCTGCCTCTTGCTTGGAGTACCAGGCCTTACTTGGGGACCCTGCAATCTGACATACAGAAATTACTGGTCATTACCTTGGCAGGCATGGGCTTTTTGAAGCTGATCTCCACTTGCGTCCAGACTCCTCTGGGAGTTTCCAAGACAGACCAGATTTTCTCTTGTACCACATGGTTCTCTTCAAAGATGTAAACAGCCAGGGCATCAGTCATTTTGAAAAAGCCATATAAGGCATAATAAAACCGCAGACAATACTGTAAATTTCCTGGCAAAGTAGTGCTGTACAAACGGCCAATGTACCCAGGTTGTGATGTAAACTTTGTATTCGCTAGCAAGTAGTAACCTGCAAAACAATGCAATTTTAAAAAACATTTCTAGCCATCTCTTTCCATCACCTCATTTTAGGACACTTTTAGGCATTTCATTGGATTCTAGAGTTACAGAAAATTTCCGCTGGCAAAGTTGCAAGTTATAACCATTACTGATTATATAACACCATGTTTCTAAATGACTGTTTGAAAGAAAATCTCCCAAATAAGTTCTCCCCTAAATTGCATTTATCCAACTACCAGGTGTCATTGAAGATCAATACTTTTCAATTTTACAATGAGAGAACTTCTTTCTCTGCAGGCAGCCCTGGCTTCACCAGTTCAGGGGGCAGCTGACTCGGCTCCAAGGCCACCCCTCCCTGACTACAGGCGTGACGCTAAATCACACAACACATTTCCCCCAAGCAGCTCTTCAGTAGATATTAAAGCTCTATTGAACACATTGTTGGATACTGAATTATACACAGCAGTAGTTTATATCATATGCTGCGTCACTGACCATACTTCACTGCTCTGCAGATTGACAGTGAGATCCTATGCATTCCTATTCAGAAGTGAGTAACACCCATTGAGTTCAATGAGGCTTATTCTCAGGTTAGTACATACTGCAGGTTAAGCCAGTCTGTATCTGAAGCAGTTTGGTAAAATTCATTTTTACCAGAAAAGCTATTCTGAGGTAAAGTAACATAGATTCTCATGGCACCTTAAATACTATAGCATTTATTATGGAAGATAATAAATACCCACTTCACCAGATACATGAAGTATAATCCCAAAATGGCAGGCATATGTGCACACACGTAGAGAGGAATGAGGTCAGAGAAAATGCTATTTCTGACAGTTCTTAAATAGTACTTCATTTACTAAGCCTTTAATGAAACAGCTGGCAACAGGGGATTTTGGACATAAAGCAACTTCAGAATACCATTTATCACTTGATCTTGATTTCATTCACCACCATGTGACCACTGATTCTCTTCTCAGAAAACTGATGGGGCACGAAAGCCAAGCTAAGAGGAGCACACACACAAAAACACCTTTTAGTCACTTTAAATATAATAGCTATTCAAACCTCAGCCAATGTGTGCCATCTCCTCCAGCTGCCCAGAAACAATGTTTTCTGGTGTTTGTCCATAGTAAATCACTGATCCTGTTTTTGCCTTTCAGGTAAGTAAAAACTTATTATGTGTATCATATTATTTGTTATATTATTGGTTTCCAAACTTGAGTTTACTCATCTGCAGTGTATGAAATATCTGCAATCTCTGCAATTTATCACGTGTCCCACACTTTCATTACCCATTCTTCTTGGGAGGAATCTCCAGTGTTTTCCAAACCCCTAAAAAGTACCCTGTAACTGAGAAACATTAAGCTGAGACAGAATTGCGTTTCTGAGGCTGGGCAGTGAGCTCCATGGCTGAAGACAGTTCCCACAGGTCCAAGCCGAGCCATCCCACCAGCTTCTCAGTGCCTTAATCCCCTGCAATTGTTTTTGTACAGACTTACAGTAGCGCTAGATCCCCTGTCCCCTCCTATTTAGACCAGCTTCGTTCCCCCCCAGAATATAGTGCTGCCTGTTTTGGTGCTCTGGCTTTTGTTTCATGGGCTGCTGTTGTCTATTCTTTGTGCCTAAGAAAAATAGTTTGGAAAAATTGCTGGGAGTTCCAGAATTCCCACAAAGCTTGCATGGTAATGTGTGATTGGGTTCAGAACCTTGAGGAACTTCATTTGTATGTTCTGCTTGTTCTTCAGGTTAAGAGGATTTGTCACTTACCCATGCCAGTAGTATGGTCTCCTGGCCGGTATGCATTAGGCTTTACTTTGACCCTGCTCCAGCCAGAGCCATCCTTGTGATCCTGATAAAAATTACACAGATCCTCCTCAAAACTGCAACTTGCCTGTGAAGGACTGAAGGAAATTTCTGAAAGGTAGTTAGGAGAAACAAAGAGATAAAATGAATTTGCATGGTAAGCAAGCGTACACAGAGCAATACAAGCATTAGAAAAACAATGCATCAAGGCAACAATCAATGTTGTTTTATTTGTTCATTAATGGCAGCTGTGCATATTATCCAAGGCAGACATATGTGAAGACTCTCTTTGGGTTAAAAGGTGCCTCTGCACCCACCTGTGCATATGTGGAAGCCATGCAACAAGGCCAACGGGGGACGGGAGGTCTGTGCATGCCCCCCATGCAGCCTTCCCACTCAGGTCATCAGTGCAAGTTGTCTGAACAAGTAAGTAAGAAGGGAGGCTTTTGGGAGATGTGTCCAGACCTCCCATTACACCTAAGGTCCCATTGCCTGCCCATGCCCTTGTGTACACATGGAAACAGGAAATCACAGAAGCAGGAACCTATAGAACCAATGAACCTATGGAAGTCTGTCTCTACACACTGGACAGAATGAATACCTGTTCTAAATAAATATGGCAAAACTCAAGCGGATACAAATCTCTCACATCTGTATGACAAATTGTGTCTTTATTTCTTTTAAGTATAAAAAATGACCCATAAAAATAAATAACATATCAAAAAAGAATGAAAACTCCTTCAAGATATCATGTTTAAATAGATCCATTTTAAAGATATATGGTAGTAATTTAAAGTTTTCAATGTGACAGCCCTCTAACATATAAAAAACACATAAATCAATATTTCCCTAAGGGAACAGATCCAACATCAGTTAAGAATTACCAACCTATATATCTCCTTAACAATGATTACAAAATATTTGCAGACATACTAGCAAATAGATTGAAACACATATTAAAAGAGTATATCCATGAGGATCAAGCAGGATTTCTCCCAGTGAGCCACATGAAAAATAATATAAGAAATGCGATAGATACTCTAGAGCAGGGGTTGTCAACCTGGTCCCTACTGCCCACTAGTGGGCATTTCAGAATTCTAGGTGGGCGGAAGGGGGTTCTACAGCACAAGCTGAATCCTCCTTCCATCAAGCACTGGTGGGCGGTAAGGAAATTTTACCATCAAGAAAGATGCATTAGTGGGCGGTAGGTATAAAAAGGTTAACTACCCCTGCTCTAGAGCATCTAGAAGTGAGAAACAAAAAACAGGCAGCGTTGTTGTTTATTGATGCTGAGAAGGCATTCGACAACGTCTCCTGGAGGTTTATAAAAAACACTGGAGATGATAGGAGTGGGAGAGAATTTCTATAAAGGTATAAATGCAATATATTCGCAACAAAGAGCTAGACTAGTTATAAATAACAATCTAACAGAAAACTGTAATATTAAGAGAGGTACAAGACAGGGGTGCCCTTTATCCCCACTGCTATTTATTATGGTGTTGGAAATTCTGAAGACGAATATCAGAAAAGAACATAAGGGGTATAGTCAGAAATAAGACCTTCAAAGTAAAAGCCTTTGCTGACAACCTGACTATAACAACAGAAAACCCAAAAGAAAGTGTGCCAATAGTGATAGAGAAGATTACAGAATTTGGGCTAGTCACAGACTTCAAACTCAATAAAGAAAAAACCAAAATGTTAGTCAAAAATGTGAGGGAGGAGGAGGTTAGAAGAGAACTACAACAACTTGCAGGACTGACAATTTGTAAAAGAATCAAATATCTAGGAATGTGGATATCGCCAAAGAACATAAATCTATATAAAGACAACTACATACCAATCTGGAAGAAGATAGAAAGAAACTTGGAAATGTGGGACAGGTTAAAATTATAATTCTGGAGTAGGATCTCCACAATAAAAATGAATGTGTTGCCTAAAATGCTTTTTCTATTCCAAGCCATCCCAGTAGTGGGCAGTGTAAAACATTTTAAGACCTGGCAGAAAGATATACGGTAACAAGATTTATTTGGCAGGGCAAGAGGTCGAGAATAAGTTATAAATTATTGACAGACAGCAGAGAAAGAGGAGGTTTTGCACTGCCAAACTTAGAGTTGTATCATGAAGCCGCATGCCTATCTTGGATTAAGGAATGGATAGTATTGAAAAACACTGAAATACTAGACCTAGAGGGCTTTAACAATCATTTTGGTTGGCATGCTTACCTATGTTATGACAAGGCGAGAGTCCACAGCGATTTTACAAATCATGTAATAAGAAGGTCCCTATATGCAGTCTGGTTAAAAAACAAGGGTATCTTGGAACAAAAGACACCCTGGTGGTTGTCGCCAATGGAAGCCATGACAGTAAAAAAGGTTAACATGATGAATGATTGGGTTACATATAAAAAATTCTCTGTGAAGAAGTCAACCAATTAAAACTTAAGAATTTTGAAGAAATAAAAAGTAGAGTGACTAGTTGGTTAAAGTACCTCCAAATACATGACCTATTCAAACAAGATAAAAAAGGGCTTTAATAAAGAACTCTCAAGATTTGAAAGGGACTTGATATACAATGACGATAAAACACTGTCCAAAATGTACTGTATAAAATCTTATTAGAATGGTCAGTGAAGGATGAGGAGGCAAAATATGCCATGATAAAGCGGGCAAGAGATCTAGGTCATAACATACAACTTTCAGATTGGCAAAAACTGTGAAGGGAAGATCTTAAGTTTACAACTTGTTATTCTATTAAGGAAAATTACATGAAGGTATTCTATCGCTGGTATATAACACCAAGGAAATTAGCAATAATGTACAAAAATAATTCAGATTGATGCTGGAATTGTAAGGAGGCAGTGGGATCGATGTATCATGCCTGATACATGTAAAAAAAAATGAAGGAATTTTGGGACTCAATTTATAACGAGTTGAAAAAAATGTTTAAAATCTCATTCCCCAAAAAACCTGAGGCATTTCTTTTAGGGATCATCGGGAGGGAGATCCCAAGAGATCTAAATAACTGGAAAAGTGAGACAATACCATCAATGAAAGATTGGCAAATCAAACTGAGTGAATATGCTGAGATGGATACATTGACGGGACAGAGAAGGGATCAAGCAAAACAAAAGTTTAGCAAAGACTGGATTACATTCAAAGTGAAAGACCACTGCGGAGAATTACAATTTTTGACTGGTTTAGATTAACTCTTGTAATGAGAAACATCTAAAAGTAGTGGATAAGCTGGTCACCAACAATCTAGATTCACAATGATATGCATTCAACAAAGAATTCTAAAAGACCAAGTAAGAAGGGGAAGGAAGTCAGAGGTAATGAGAACATCAAGAATTCGAATGATAAAGAATATATTTTTGTTTTTTCTTTATTATGATTTAGAAACAGTTGTACATCAACAAGAAATTGAAACTTTATATTGTGATCTTATGTTAAGAAAGCATTTCTGTTGTAAAAAAATCAATAAAGATGAATTGTTATATACCCCCACACACATATATATGGAGAATACCAAGAGCACAGTTAGCCCTGCATCATATTTTTCTGTGATAAATGGCACCTGGATCATGTTAGCACTAAAATAGAAAAGGTGGCACCTTCTCTACCATGCACAAAGTATTAACAAAACTTGGCCAAATTTCAAACTGTTGAAATACTTCTATATCACCCAATTTAAAAAGAAAGATTAGCTATATGCAATTTTGACAAAAAAATTGCTACGTTTGGGATTACACATAACAGAAATACAATGGAAATACAAATAGAGAGAGTTATTTAAACTCAGTGGTCATTTGATATAGGTGACATATTACCATTATTCCCCATTAATATTGTCAGGGACTGGCCCGAGCCAGGAGGGGTGGCGGAAGGGACAGAGGCATCCGGAGGTCACCCATGGACGCCAGAGGAGGTATTGCGAGCATGGGAGCAGGAAGAGGCAGCGCCTAGGCTGTCGCCAGAGACAGGGAAGGAGGTGTGGAGAAGTGGGAGTGAAGAGGGGTCGCCACCTGTGCTGACGGAGGAAGAGCGGGTGGCGGGGGAGCCTATGGGAGGAGAGGAGAACATGGAGACGGAGGGAGAGCAAGGGGTCGAGGATGTTGCCGGAGCCTCTGCAACAACCTCCAGGGAGGATGAAAGTGAAAGGGATGAGGGCAACGCAGGGGCTAGCAGAGTCAAGAAGCAGAAAAGGAGGAGTGAGAGGAGGCGTTGGAGTTTTAAGAGGCTTTTATGCTGGGGGGAAAAGCGGAAGCCCTTACTTGGAGAATCTGATTCATCGGAGGAGGATGATGAACTGTAAAACTTGTCAGTGAAATAAACTTGTACATAAGTTAAATGGACTGCTGAGTCGCTTACTCTTGAGGAGGACACACATCCACCTCACAGCATTCTCCAAGTCAACGCAACCTCCTCAAAGAGTGAAAGGCTGCCGGGATGACTGCCCCCAGGGAAGAAGAAGCTGCCACAGGGCTGTACGTCGACTGGGAAGAGCGAGCTAAGGACCTAGCGTTGAGGTACGAAATAGCTCAAGCTCAACTCGAGGAGGCGAGGCGGCATGCCGATGCAGGGAGAGGGGCAATGGGAGGAAGGAGGATGCCTTCCCACGGCAGCAGATTCGATGGGAGGCCGGAACATTATTTGGGCTTCAAAACGGACATGCTTTACATTCTGGGGCTGCACAAAGAGGAGTTCCGAAGTGAAGCAGAGGAAGTCGGTTTCGTGATTGCGCATTTTGAGGGCGCTGCGAAAGATTGGGTTCGTCCTTTGATTTTAGCCGAGAACCCTGCGTTAAAGAACATCAAGGGGTTCTTTGAGGGGATGGACATCGTCTATACGACCCGGAGCGCGCAGGACATTGAAGCAAGGGAGCTTCTGTCGCTAAGGCAAGGAAGCATGACGGTCAGAGAGTACCAATCCAAATTTTCGCTTCTGGCACATCGCTTAAATTGGGATTTGAAATCTCCGCCGATGTTGGCCATGTTTAAAATGGGACTGTCGGAGGAGGTCCAGGATGCGTTAGCGAAATCAGGACCGCTGGAGGATCTTGAAAGCCTCATGCAAGCGGCTTTAGCGATTGGGGTGCGTTTGGAATGCCGAGACAAGGTGAGGCGGGAGGGGAAGCCTGGGAGATGGTTCAACATTCGGGCCCCTCCCCCGGGAGAAAAAACCGTCAGCGCGCAGCCCCAGATCCAGCAGGAAGTGCCCATGGAGTTGGGAGGAGCCCGCGCACGCCCTTTTTCAAACCAAACGGTGGCCAAGGGCAGCGATGCGCAGGGCGGGAAAGTTCCCAAGAGATGTTACGTATGTTTAAGGAGTGGCCACCTGGCTAAGCACTGTGATCAAAGGAAAATGTGGCAGGGAATGGCAGGAATGGCTCTAAAGGAGGGGGTGGAAGAAACTGCGGTGGCGGGAAACGGAAATGCCTGGCGGCAAAACAAGGGGACCAGCAGCCAGGCGCAGTTGCAGTAAAGAGTCCTCAAAGCAGCACACCCCCACAGCCCCCACCCGCTCAACCTTCCCAAGCCCACCCGCCCAACGCTCCGAAGCCAGGGATAGTGCTAGAGATAGCGTTGCAACTGCCCAATGGCTGCACACTGCAAATCCCGGCGTTGGTAGATTCGGGAGCCAGTACGGATTTTTTTGATAAAGACTTTGCCCTGCAGCATCAGATCCATCTACTGGAGGTGGATTTTCCGCTCCAAGTTACCACCATAGATGGAAGAGAGTTAAAAGGGGGGCGGTCACGCACGGTACGCCCCCTATGAAGATGCAAATAGGCAGGCATTCAGAGGTGCTGGCGTTCCATGTCACCTCATTGGCAGGTCCTCCCATCATCTTGGGAATGGGATGGCTCACTCAGCACGACCCTGTCATCAGCTGGAGCCAGCGCTCTCTAACGTTTGGATCAGCTTACTGCATGGAGAACTGTTTGCAGCAATTACACCCCCAAAGCCAAGTGGCAGCAGCAGTATTGCAGGCGGGGGAAGTGACACTTCCACAGGAGTATGCAGAGTTCCAGCAAGTGTTCAACAAGAGAGAGGCGGACAAACTGCCCCCCCACCGCCCCTATGACTGTCAGATTGAACTGATGCCAGGAGCGCAGTTGCCACCAGGTAAGCTCTATACAATGTCAGAGCAGGAGTTGGCAAACTTGAAGGACTTCATTGATAAGAACCTGGCCAGGGGTTTCATTCGAGAAAGCAAGGCAGTAGGGGGCAGTCCAGTGTTCTGGGTGGACAAGAAGAATACACAGGAGAAACGCTTAATTTGCGATTTCAGAATCCTAAATTCGCTCACCTTGCCAATTTCTTACCCCATGCCCAGGATTGATGACCTGCTGGTGGCGGTACGCAAGGGCAGGATCTTCACCAAGTTGGATCTGAGGGGGGCGTACAACCTCATCAGGATCAGAGAGGGCGATGAGTGGAAAACCACCATGTATACGCCCCTTGGAGCTTATGAATATTTAGTCATGCCTTTCGGTTTACAGGCAGGCAGCCAATGCTTTCAGGCTTTCATGCATCACGTGTTGGGTCCTGTGTTGTTCAAACACGCAGTTGTGTATCTTGATGACATCTTAGTGTACTCTCAGGACCCGGAGGAACACGTGACACACGTCAAGGACGTGCTGCGAAGGCTCCAGGAAAACCAGTTATGTGTCAAGCTGGAGAAATGCCAGTTTCATGCCACAGAGGTGGACTTTTTGGGCTATCGTCTTTCGGACAAGGGCATTGCCATGGACACCGACAAAGTGGAGGTGATCATGCAATGGAAAAGCCCCAAAACCAAGAAAGACGTCCAGCGTTTCGTCGGTTTTGCAAATTTCTATAGAAAGTTCCTACCGGCATTTGCCGACATGACAGCCCCAATCACGGACTGCTTGAAAGGTAAGAAGAAATTCCGGTGGACAGAGGAGGCTCAGCGCGCCTTTGAAACTCTCAAAGGGGCTTTTGCGTCAGAGGGGCAGTTGCTGCACGTAAACTCTGCCAAACCTATCAGGATAGAGACAGATGCCTCAGACCGGGCCATCGCAGCGGTTCTGCTCCAGCAAGATCCTGCGCAGGAGTGGAGGCCGTGTGCGTTCTACTCCAGGAAACTCAGCAAGTCGGAGGCTAACTACGCTATTTGGGACAAGGAGCTGTTAGCAGTGGTAGCGGCGTTCAAGCACTGGCGCCACTTCTTGGTGGGCGCGCAGCACCAGATCCAGGTGTACACGGACCACAAGAACCTGGAGTACTGGCGCACGGCCAGAATTCTCAACCAGAGACAAATGAGATGGGCAGAGTTCTTCGCTAACTTTAATTTTCATATCCAGTATGTTCCAGGTGACCAGAACGTCAGAGCGGACGCTTTATCCAGGAAGCCTGAGTACCTGGAGGAGCAAGGGCCTCCAGTGGCAAGAGCGATCTTCCAACCTGAACAATGGAGGTGTGGCGCAACTCTAGGGGGGTTCCCATCCTCGGGTGCAGACAGTGGTGGGGGTGGCAACGAGTTGCAGAGTAGCCCTCAGTCACCAGCGGAAGGAGTGGAGGTGGAAGGGGATATCGCGGCAGCAGAAGAATGGTGGTCGCGATGTCTCCCTCCTCCCTGGAGCACGAAGGATTGGGAGGAGGTGTTCCAGTCCTCGTCGTCATCATCCAGTGCAGACACCACCATCTTCTTGGGATTCCCCTCTTCACCAGGAACGGCAGGAGAGAGTGAAGGAGGGGAATGGGATCCAGCCGGGGATCTTGGCTACCCTGGGGTAACACCCACCGAGCCGCCTCAGGAGGGGAAGGGGGGCTTGGGAGGGGGGATGGATGTCAGGGACTGGCCCGAGCCAGGAGGGGTGGCGGAAGGGACAGAGGCATCCGGAGGTCACCCATGGACGCCAGAGGAGGTATTGCGAGCATGGGAGCAGGAAGAGGCAGCGCCTAGGCTGTCGCCAGAGACAGGGAAGGAGGTGTGGAGAAGTGGGAGTGAAGAGGGGTCGCCACCTGTGCTGACGGAGGAAGAGCGGGTGGCGGGGGAGCCTATGGGAGGAGAGGAGAACATGGAGACGGAGGGAGAGCAAGGGGTCGAGGATGTTGCCGGAGCCTCTGCAACAACCTCCAGGGAGGATGAAAGTGAAAGGGATGAGGGCAACGCAGGGGCTAGCAGAGTCAAGAAGCAGAAAAGGAGGAGTGAGAGGAGGCGTTGGAGTTTTAAGAGGCTTTTATGCTGGGGGGAAAAGCGGAAGCCCTTACTTGGAGAATCTGATTCATCGGAGGAGGATGATGAACTGTAAAACTTGTCAGTGAAATAAACTTGTACATAAGTTAAACGGACTGCTGAGTCGCTTACTCTTGAGGAGGACACACATCCACCTCACAAATATTGTGTTATTGAGTTACTGATGGTCCCAATTTACATGGCTAACTAAATAAAAAAGTTGCACTAAATAAGATGCATCTAAGTACAGCACATGCAAATTCATGTAACATTTTGGAATCTAACAGCAAATCAGAAAAATAAACTGAGGGAGGAAATTCATACCTGTCCGATTGCTGCAGAAAACGGGAGAGAAAGAAATGTCATCAAGAGCAATATATCCCCCATTCGCACTGTTGAAAGCAACTTCAAAAATCACCTGGATACAAAACCCAAGTAGAGAAACTTCATTGTTGTACCAATCATTCATTAAATAATAGCTTAATAATGATAGCTTTATTATTTCATTGCAACAAAGCTAACTCCCAATACCACACATGAGAGGGAATGCTTGAAACTACACTCTGAAGTCATTCGCTGTACAAGAAAGCTTGAAGTTGGGTTGAAATTGAAGTATGATTGAAGGAGAAGATCAGGACATAGCAGCTCCCTTCCTTAGTACACTTTAATCTCCTAAATAGAAGTCAGTGGGATGAACAATTTTCAGCAACTATTAATCAAAGTTCAGATAACATTAAGAAAAAGCCTTCAGAAAAAGCAACATATCAAGGAATTATATTGAATAGTTAAAGCAAAATTTAAAAAGATCTTTTTAGGGAGAATTTAACTCCAGAACAGTTAGCTCAAAACTCTTTTTCATGTCACCAAACCCTTATGTACAATTATTTGACTCAAGCTGGGCTGTAAAATAAAATCCCTGTAGAAACAGGTTTGCCTTTCAGTTCTGATCCCCTGACATCAGGTGTCTGGCAGGAGGTCAGGACATGTGGAGACGATGACAGTGGCTTGGGAAAAAGCCTCATGGGCCAAATTAGATCCCTGGCAGGCTGAATTTGGTCTGCAGGCCAAAGGTTCTTCATGCCTGTTTCAGGGGCAGATGTTCATATAACTCAAATAAAAGGCAACTAATGTCCAACAATGGCAGGCATATTGATATACAGTAGTGTATACAGATTTTTCTGCACATACATCAGCTGTGTAAGATTTCATAAGTGCACACCATATGTACAGCATAATGTGTGACAATTGCACATACGTCTATTCGCCAGCATTTAACTGTTGGTAGTGAAACTAAACCTGATGTGCTCATAAATAGAAATATGTTATCTGTCAAAGTTCAAGGTGTTTTTCCTATAGGAGAAATCCAATATGAATATTCTTTTGGGGAAAGTGTTAGAGTGTTGTTCTAAGACCTGGGGAACCATTGTTCAAATCTGCCATGAAGCTCACTGTCACCACAATGTGTCACTATATTGGGTCAGTTACAGTCTCTCAGCCTAACCAACTTCACAGGGCTGTTATGAAGATAAAATAGGGAGGGAGATAAGCATGTATACCACTGTGAGCTCTTCGGAGAAAAGTTAGGCTATAAATATAAAAACAATTCTTAAAATATATAGTACGTAATTATTTTGGGACAGACCCTTAAACAACATGTGAGACCCCCCCTCCCCACTATGAGCCATCACACGCCGTATGGTCATTCCATGCAGAACATTGTGAAGAAGGACTTTCCACAATGCTGTCTGAACTGCACTGATCATTCATACTTTTTCTAGGGTTCATCCTAGAAACTGATCATATCTTCTAGAAAGAGCAATTTATTCTATTTAGCATATTAATACACTGCTTAATGCATAAAGTCTGTACACACACTCCATGGCTGCATGTTAAACATAGTTTTCACAGCAATATTGGAGAGAGAACAATTTGTCAGAAGACATCTACTTTCAAGTGGAACATTCAACTTGTACCGGTATGAGTTTTAACTATTCATATTGAAGAAAAGAGAATGGCATAATAAAGTCACTTTCATACAATAGTACTTTTCAAACTGTAGAATATGCAAGTGTTCAGTTCAGTATCTGGAGCCTTACCTCCATTGGATATGGTGCACTGAAGTCAACTTCTCCTAAGACCCAATCCTTACTCACAGAACCATCTGCTTTCCAAATTTCTTCATAAATGCCATTGATGTCTCTCATGTAGACAGTGAATACAATTCCACTTTCCTGCTGCACTTGGTAATAAAAGGACAAGCAGCCTGACATAGGAGTTGTTGTCCTAGGTGAGACCAGCTGAGCCACTTCCTGGAAATGCTTGACATAGAGAGAGTCCACATACATATAATGACCTGAAAATCAGAGAAGCTTCTTTTAATGCTTAATGAAATGGCTTCTGCAACATATAAACAGTGGGAAGTAAATTGGATGTGTTACTTTTTATAAACAACAAATACTGAGCATTCCACTTCAGAAATGCCAGTGCAAATATTTGGAGAATTACAGGAAGATGCCAAACACAGTGTAAAAATGCAGGCTATACCAGTTTTCCTGTTCAGGTTGGCTGACGGAGGTGCCATCAAGAAACAAAGAGAGAGCAGGGTACCAGGCCATGAAGCTCAATTGACAATGCAAACACTGTCCCCACCCCCATGCGTGGACAGAGACAGGAGAAGTGGAAGGGGGAGGTTGGCATGATGTAACCACAGGAGAAAACAGCGGCCTTTGCAGGAGTTTTATTAAAAGAGCAAGAAGGAAGGAGGGGCAGAACTCCATGTGGGATGCTGGGAGAGGCTTCATGGGTGCATAGCTGGCTTCTGCTCTGGACCCAAGCTTGCTGAAGCCATGGAAGACGCAACAACAGGCACTCTTGAGGTGCAATGTTCTGCACTCCTTCCATCAAGGCTCAGGTATAAATATGTGTAAATAAACCTTAGTTCATAAAGACACTGTAGCCTCCGCTGTGTCCTGATTTTCCAACCAAAACACAACCCTGGAACTCCCTGCAATCCTTTTAGTTATGTGTGATACAGCATATCATCAAAACAAACCTTGGCTACAGGTCACAAGTAATGAAGAGAGAGCTTAACCAGGATCCCAGGTTCAAATGACAAACTAAGGTTCCTCCAAAGCTTCCTGGGAACTGTTATAGGTGCTGACAGTTGTTAAGAGATCCCGGTTCCCCTCATAGTACTACAGTTCTCAGAGTTCCCTATGAAGAGGAATTGATCGTTAAATCACTCTGAGAAATTGTAGTTCAGGGAGGCTAACAGGGGTGTCCTAACCTCTCTCTATAACAAGCTACAGCTCCCAGAACCCCCTGGGGGCAGCAATGACTGTTTACAGTGGTATCAGAGTGCATGAAATGTATGGTGTGAATGTGGCCAAGCCCAACCCTGGTTTAGCTGCCCCACCACGCTGACCTGAAAGGACCAAGGAAGAGCAAAGCAGCTACCATCTCCTCAAGAGCCAGCACATTTGCACTGAAGCATTGTTTGGCTTAGTGTGACATGACAATGAGACCATGGGTGGAGGTTGATGGATTAATACATATGTAGAAAGGCAATCCGGACTTCCGGTTTTACCGCTGGTTGTGGTCGGGTGTGCCTTGAGTGAACCTGCCTTCACGGGGCGTCCGCTGAGGAACCGGGGGGGAACTAAAGCCAAGTACCCCCTCAGAAAAGGCCCGGGAAGCGATCCCGGTCCGAGAAGTCGGTGGTGTCTGAAAGGGAACCTTGTATTCCTTGCTATTCTGGCAACAGAACGGGAGGAGAGGTCTCCTAGGGCACTGAGACGCAGCGAAATCAAATTTCCTCAGCAGAAGGCTTCCAAAAACCGACGCAACAGAGACGGTAAAATTTTCCCTGTCCTTTTTCCCTGAACTTTATAAACGGGACGTTTGGGATTGATTTAAAGGGAAAATAAACGCCGCCCCCATAATTATAGAAGCTGTAAACCAGAAAGCTACATAAGAACTGAATGGAATTAGACGGAGAACGGGGGGGAAGACTATTTTAAAACCAACATTAGAAAGCACAAGCACAGCAACGTCGCCAATAAACAATAACAATATAATATAAAAGGAAAAAGAGACAGGGGGAGCCACGGTATTGCGACAAAACCTACGCGTATACACTAAGCTAAGCCCCAAAAAAAGACTACAGAAAAGAGATTGAGAGAAAACCGGACAAGATACTAAAATAAATAAAATAAAGAAGAAATTACTTACTTTTTGAAGCGAAGTAGCATGAGGAGGAATTAAGATGGAGGACACCCTGCATGACTAAGCAAAAGACTAAGGAGAAGGAGGAAGTAGAGGAACAGAGAGCAAGCTGTGGACGGATTAAAGGCAAGATAAATCGAGTGCCGAAAAGGGACTATAGCGGCCGCTAGTGGGGGAAATAAGAAAAGCATTCCAAAGGAAGTAAAAAAAGAATAAAACTGCAATATTGTGTGGATGAAAGGAGCGCTGCGACAGGGCGAGGGAAAACGACGGAAGATGGGAGACAAATCAAAGAAACCCTCAACTCTAGCCAGCTCATCCTTACTTCCAAGAAGAAATTCAGTAGCGGGAAGCCCATTGGCGGGAAGCTCATCAGCGGGAAGCTCAAGGTCTGTGACTGGACAGGAGATGGATCTGAAAGATCTTATCCTGTTGTTGAAGGAAGACATGGGGGAAGTCAGAAAGGATCTCGCCGAAATCAAAAAAGAAATGAATGAGAGAATAAACAGTTTGGAGAAAAAGGTGGAAAAAATAGAGGAGAAAATAGAGACTAATGACAAAGACAAGGAAGGAATAAAGAAATGCCTGGAAGAAATAAGAGGGGAAAATAAGGAAATTAAAGCAACAGTGGAAAATAGTATGAAAAAACTAAATAAAGAAAAAAGAGAAGGGAGAACAGAAATGACTAAAATAAGAGAAGAACTACAGGCTTGCAGGGCAATACAAGAGGCAGAAGGTGATGCTCTAGCCATGTTACAAATGCAGTTACGTGAAAAAACATTGAGATTTAGAAACATCCCAGAGAGAGACAACGAAGATACGATTAAAATGATAACGGAAGAACTGGCAAAATGGCTTGAGATTGGAGAACGTGAGATAGAAGAACGTATAGAAAATGCCTTTAGAGTGAACTCAAGGAAAGCAAGATTAAACAATTGGCCGGGAGACTGCCTAGTAACTTTTAATACAACATGGATGAAAAACAGAGTTCTGCAACGAAAAAGCAAAAGCAAGCTAAGAATAGGAGGAGTGGAGATAGCAATAATGAAGGAGGTTCCCCCAAGACTGGTCCAGAAAAGGCAGAAATATAGATTTCTAACGAAACCACTGTCAGAAAGGAAGATTCCCTTTCGATGGGAATTCCCAGAGGGACTCTCTTTTTTCTACCGAGGTGTGAAAAGGAAATTCAGAAATGTGCCAGACGCAGATATGTTTTGGAGAAAATACCGGCAAGAGCTTGGAGGTAAAAAAGTCAAAGAAAAGAAAAGAATGATTCAAGAACAAGAAGAGGAAGTAAGAGAAGAAGAAGAAGACAACGTGACAGGATCTCAGACGGATGAAGAAGAGGGCGAGGCATCGGAGAGCGAAGTAGAGGAGAGAGAGGAAGAGAAAGACACTTAAGCAACACACTTCCTTCAAAGAGGACTCAGACTTTTCACTTTTAAATTAAGGCTTATATATTAATAAATTAGATGAATCTTAAAATAATTTCTTGGAACATTAATGGCTTGGATGATAAGAAAAAAAGAAATAGAACTGGTCACATCCTTAAAAAATCAAATTGGGATGTGATCTGTTTGCAGGAAACTCATGTAAATAAAAAACATGAAAAGGTATTAATTAATGAAAAACTGGGGATGGAATTTATAACAGCAAATGAGAAAAAAAAGAGAGGAGTAGTGCTATATGTGAAAAGGAAATGGGAACCAGAGCTGATTTGGAAAGATAAGGAAGGAAGGGTGGTGATTGTAAAATTAATGGTAGAAGGAGAACAAATAATGATAGCCGGAATCTACGCTCCAAATGGAAGTAAGACAGATTTTTTCAAAAATCTAGAAAGCAAATTGCTAGAAAATCTAAACATGCAAATTATTGCGCTGGGTGACTTAAACGGGGTCACAAACCCGGAACTTGACAGGTTAAGTAAAAAGAAAAAAGGAAGACAAAATAAATTACCCAACAGCTTCTTTGATATGGTAGACAATCTTGAATTAAATGATATGTGGAGACACAGATATCCGATTCAAAAAGATTATACATACTATTCGGAAGTACACCAATCTGCAAGTAGAATTGATGGGATTTGGGCGACAAAAGAATTAATTAATAGAATAGATTCAGTGGATATCAAGCCCAGAAGTATATCAGATCATAGTGCAGTGTCAGTGATAATTAAAGAGAAGGAGAAAAATAATATGAATTGGAGACTGAACGTATTTTTATTGAATGATGAAAAAATAATTGAAGGAGCTCAAAAAGTAATGGAAAATTATATGGATTTGAATATGAATGGGGAAACAGATATTGGAACAGTGTGGGATGCGGGGAAAGCAGTAATCAGGGGATACTTTATTCAGCAAGGAGCCAATAAGAAAAAAAAGAGAGAACAAAGAAAACAAGATTTGCTAGATGAAATAAGAAGAAAAGAGAAACTTATGTATAGAACCAAAAATAGTAAGTTAAATCAGGAGTTAAAAATTTTAAGAACTGAATATGAAAATTTAATTGATAATGAAATAGAACAAAAATTACAGTATTGGAAGTATAAAAATTTTGAGTGGGCCAACAAACCAGGAAAACTGCTAGCGTGGCAGGTTAAAAAGAAAAAGAATGAAAGAATAATCAATAGAATTAGATTAAATGATCAGATTATAAATAAACCATCAGAAATATTAAAAGTATTTGAAAATTATTATACAATCTTGTACAAAAGAAATAACGAGGATGAGAAGGAAATAGAGAGCTATATAAAAGATTGTAAATTACCAAAATTAATGGCAGAAGAAGTGAAATATTTAAATAAGGAGATCACGATGGAAGAAATAAAAGAAATTATAGGTAAATTAAAAAAAGGGAAGTCACCAGGCCCTGATGGGATACCAAATGAATACTATAAACATTTAGAAGGAACCTTGACACCACTACTACTCCAATTAATGAATAATATTTTAAAGAAAGGGGTTATACCTCAATCCTGGGGAGAAGCGATGATTACCCTGATACCGAAGACGAATACGGAGAAGGAGGAACTAGGTAATTATAGACCTATTAGTTTATTAAATTGTGATTACAAAATATTTGCTGCAATTATAGCAAAAAGAATAAATAACATATTAAAATTAATAATTCACAAAAATCAAGCTGGCTTTATGAAAGGCAGACAAATCAAAGATAATATAAGGAATATCTTAAATATTTTGGAAAATTTAGAAAATGATAGAGGGAAAGAAGGGGTAATCATGGCAGTCGACGCGGAAAAAGCGTTCGACAACGTTTCTTGGAAATTTATGATGAAATTGCTTCAGGAATTAGGGATAGGAGAACAAATATGTAAAGCAATTAGTGCGATATACCAAAGTCAGAAAGCAAAATTGATTATAAATGGGAAAATGACAAAAAATATAGAAATATCTAAAGGCACAAGACAAGGGTGCCCCCTTTCACCAACATTGTTCATAATAACCTTAGAGATTTTACTTAGGAAAATTAGAGAAAACAAAGATATTAAGGGAATAGTGGTGGGTAAAAAACATTATAAGGTTAGGGCATTTGCTGACGATGTCATCATAACAACGGAGGACCCCTTAAACAGTATCCCGAAAACATTAGAGATAATGAATAATTATGGCAGATTGGCAGGATTTAAAATTAATTATAAGAAAACAAGTATGTTAGTAAAGAATTTGGAACCAGAGCAAAAACAAAAATTGCAAGAGAAGACAGGGATAGAAATTAAAAAGAAAATAAAATATCTAGGGATAAATATGACAACAAATAATTTAGATCTGTATCAAGAGAATTATGAAAAAAAATGGAAAGAGATAAAAGTGAAATTAGCAAATTGGACCAAACTGAACCTGTCTATGATGGGAAGAATATCAATAGTGAAGATGTGTATATTACCGCAAATGATTTTTTTGTTCCAGTGTTTACCTATATTATGCAAGGCAAGGTGCTTTCGGGAGTGGAGAAAGGATCTGTCAAAGTTTGTGTGGAGTGGAAGAAAGCCCAGAATAAAATATGAAATATTGATAGAGAGGAAAGAGAAAGGAGGTTTCGGACTACCAGACATGGAGAAATATCATGATGCCGCAGGCCTAGTCTGGCTAAAAGAATGGATGGAGTTGAAAGATGATGAAGTTTTGGACAGAGAAAGTGTAGGAATGGGTTTTGGCTGGCACAAATATTTAATGGATGGGAAATTGCATAGCAGTTTCACAAATAATTTAGTAAGGAGATCTTTGTACAACTTATGGATGAAATATAAAGAAAGATTGGAGCCAAAGGTACCAGGATGGATCTCCCCTTTGGAGATAGTGGCGGTCAAAAGAACCAATCTGGAGGGATTTTGGCCGACTTATAGAATATTATTAGAAGAATCAGAGGGTAGTTTCAAATTGAAGGAATATAACGAAATTAAACAATTTATAAAAGTTTGGTTACAATATTTTCAAATTAGAGAAAGATTTCAAAAAGATAAAACAATCGGTTTTGACAAAAAGAAAACAAAGTTGGAGGAGATTCTAATAGAAGGAGATGGGAAATACATAGGAAAATTGTATGATGTATTATTAGATGTGAAAGTAGACCAAGAGTATGTTAATAAGATAATGAATAAGTGGAATCAAGAATTGGGGATAGTAATAAGTCAGGAGAAATGGGAAAACCTTTGGCTAAAAGATATTAAGTTTACCCCAAATTATGATTTAAAGGAAAACATCTACAAAATGCATTACAGGTGGTACTTGACTCCAACCAGAATTGCAAAAATGTTTAAAGGAAGCGACAACACTTGTTGGAGGTGCAATGAAGAACCAGGCACATTCATCCATATTTGGTGGAATTGCAGAATAATCAAAAGTTTTTGGGGAAAAATATATAATGAAAATAAAAAAATTGTAAAATACTCCTTCAAAAAAAATCCGGAGATATTTCTGCTAGGGATGTTGGAAAATGAAATCAAGGAAGAAGACAGGTGCATAATAATGTATGCAATGACGGCAGCGAGACTTCTAATTGCTAAAAATTGGAAAAGTAACATAGTGCCGAGCATAGAAGAATGGCAAATGAAGGTAATAACATACCAAAAAATGGCAATGAAGATTGGAGAAGCTAGGGGGGTTTCAACTCAAAGATTAGAGAAAGACTGGGGAAAATTTAAAGAATATACCGGAAAGATGGTAGAGAGAGCCAATCTTCTAATGTAACATAAAAAGGGCTATAGCAAGAATAAGCAATTGGAAAAATAAATTGGATGAGGTATATAAACAATCATGGGTAAAAAAACATCGCAATACCAGTTAGGTTGGAAGAGTTTTATTGTTTCTGGTTTTTTTTCTTTCCTTTTTCTTAATGCCTTTTTCTTTTTTTCATTGTTTGAAGATTTGTATGCTTGTATGTCTGTTATGGATTGTTTGTTTGGATGTTTGTATTGACTGATTTTAATCAATAAAGTTTATTTAAAAATTAAAAAAAAAAAAAAAGGCAATCCGTTTAGATTTTCCACCTCAGGCACACATACAAAAGTACTGGGCCAGACTGACCTAGTTAAGTACCATGGCTGCTTGTAGTCTCAAAGTTTAAAAACTATTTCAATGAGGAGATGGGGTAAAGAGGGAGAGAGGAAAATATCAGACATTAGTCAAGCTAACATGCATAAAAACTGTGGGGCTAGATACTAAAACAACAACATGTTTCATCATGAAAAGTTTTTGTGTTGTATTGTGTATACTTGTTGCTAAGGAGGAATTATACAACAGTAGCAGAAGTAACTGGCTCATTTTTCCAAACTGTTAACTTTTAGTTATTGGCCACTTCCCTCCTGGATTATGAAAAAACTTGGCTTTACAGTGGGTGCCTCTTTTTATGGTGCTGGCAAACTCCTGCTTCCCTATGCATTTTCAACACAGATTTTATGTTGACCATAATTCTTTCAGGACATCTTTTTTCCCTTCTTTAAAGGTGCAACCAATTAGTAAAACCTAAGCCAAATTATATGGAACAACTTTGTCCAAAACCAAAGCATAATGCTGGATCGAAAAAGATTTAGAAATGTCTGGGCTATGTGTACTCAGCACCAAAAAGTGTGACCAGTGACCACTGTCCAGGCAAGATGCTGGGGCCTTAGACCAGTTTCTACCTTTCTGGAATTCTAAGAACTCACTCACCATCTAGTTATTCTTTTTCCCTCTATGGTAACCATTCTCGTGGGAGTTTGTTGCAATATACATTTCTAATTCTATACACAGAAAGTTGTATTCTGTGACCATACAGAATACAGAGACAGGAGCTCAATTCATTAGTATTTACCCAAAGTAAATAAACAGATCTTTATAACTAATTTACTGCATTGATAAGTTATAATCAGGTATCTGAACCAGAGTACAATATGTCTTCAAAACTAGCACTGAGACATCCCACTTCTAGTATTTTTCATTGTTAAAATGTATTTTTAGCGCAAAAAGGTGACAAAGAACTATGCTACATTACCCTGTGTTGATAGAGCATCAAATAATTCCGTGTGTCTTTAAAATACAGTTGTTGTTGTTGTTGTTGTTATTTATTGAATTTATATACTGCCCTATACTCAGAGGTTTCAGGGCAGTTCACATAAAAGGATCACAGTATATAAAATAAAAATAAAAGCAATAACCCAATAATATCCACCCAAAAGAGCCACATTTTAAAAGGGTATGGGATGTTGATGAGGTCAACCCAAGGCCTGGTTAAAAAGGAATGTTTTTGCCTGGCGCCTAAAGGTGTATAGTGAAGGCACCAGGCGAACTTCCCTGGGGAGAGCATTCCACAGATGGGGAGCCACTGCAGAGAAGGCCTGTTTTCGTGTTGCCACCCTCTGGACCTCTCAAGGAAGAGGCACACGAAGGAGGGCCTCAGAAGATGATCTCAGGGTCCGGGTAGGTTCATATGGAAAGAGGCGGTCCTTGAGGCATTGCAGTCCTTGAGGCATTGCGGTTACCAGATTTATTTCAATGAATCCAGGGACACAATAAATAAATATTTTTTTTTTAAAAAAAAGAGGAAAAATTTATTTAAAAAAGAAGAAGTAATATTTTCTCTTCTGTGGGCTCCTCTGTTGCGTGGCCTTCCTCTGGGTCCCAGCCTTTCTTGGAGTGCTAGCCGTGCTCCCCCCTCCCTCCCTGCACTACGATCCCCTACAGGCTTACTCAGGAGTAAGCATTAGCAGAAACCCCCTCCTCCTGCTGCTGCCCTGCCTGCCTGTCTGGGCGTCTCCTGCACAGGCATCGTCTGGTGGCTGCCCACCAGACTGTGGCGCACCCAGTCAGCGGGTCCGGGGCAGAGCCGGTGGCGAGCAAGCGAGTGGGAGGAGGATCAGCTTGTCTCCTGTTCGCCTCTCGTCCGCGATGGCCAACAACGAGCTGGCCAACAAGCTGAGCTGCCGCTTGCAAGTCGAGGAGCACAATGGCCAAGCCGAGCAGCAGCTGCAGCCACCCAAGCACCACCCGGAGGCCGAGTCGGAGCCCGAGCCGACGGCCTTGGGCAGCGGTGCCAATGGCAAGCTGACAGCCAAGTTGCAGCGGCGCACCCAGCTCAACGACCCCATGCAGCTCTTGCTCACCGGCGGCGCCCACCACCGTGTCTTCAGCCCTTACACCGAATCCCCATATGATGTGTCTTATGCACAACACATCATATGGGGACTTCCAGCGAGGCAAAATGGTGGGCTGGCAGCAGCGGGCATCTCCTGAAGCCAGCCAGAGCCAACTGCACTACCAGGCTGGCTCCGGGCTGCTGAGACTGCTGCTGCTGCTGCTGCTGCTGCTGCTGCTGCTGCTGCTGCTGCCACGTTTCCTGGGGACATTAGATGAAATCCGGGGACATTCTGGGGATGGAATTTGTCCAGGGACAAATATGCAAATCCGGGGACTGTCCCCAGGAAACACAGACATCTGGTCACCCTACTTTATAGGTCAAAACCAGCACTTTGAATTGGGCCCAGAAACTAATTGACAGCCAGTGCAGTCGGACCAGGATCGGTGTAAGATGCTCAAACCATATTGCTCCGGTGAGCAACCTTGTCGCTGAATTCTGCACCAGCTGAAGTTTCCGAACTGTCTTCAGAGGCAGCCCTACGCATTGCAGTAATCTAACCTTGAGGTTGCCAGAGCACAGATAACAGTAGTTAGGCTACTGTTACTTATGAGCCAGCTCTGTCAGTTATTCATCTTTCAGCATCATCAGGCACTTCATGTTTCTTGCTTTTTTAATACTAATCAAACGAAAGCCTTGGAGCAGTGCTAGAGTTGCCATATGTCTGGGAAATCCCGGACATGTCCTCTTTTGGGGGGCCAACATGCCCATCCAGGGGGATTTTTAAATTTTAAAGGAAATTTCTGGGTGTTGGGGGAGATTAAATTTGTTATTTATTTTTGGATTTTTTTGGCTCGAGCGGTTTGGACTCGGGCTGCTCTGCACACTGCAGTCACTGCCAGCCAGAGCCAAGGAAAGCGGCATGCAGGTTTGGTGGCCCTGTGCACCAAAGTAAGTGAGTGCCACACATTGTAACAACAGCAACAACAAAAAGGTGCCGGTACTGCATACCCTTGAGTGGAAGGACAAGAAGTTTATGATGATAAAACACCTCCTCCTAGCCTGTGGCACTTCATCAATTCTATAATCAGTGCTGAAATAAATGTAAAAACAAATCCCTGGGAAATGCATTATTTCTTTGCTTGAAGTATAACAATGGTTGTCTTTCTACAAGAGATTATCACTACATTGCGCTATTTCCCCCATATAAGTTATTTTTTTAAATCTTGCCATGTGTATGTGTATGACATTTAGAAAACACCTGAAGGCAGCCCTGTTCAGGGAAGTTTTTAATCTGTGATGTGTTAATGTATTTTCATGTTTGCTGGAAGCCGCCCAGAGTGGCTGGGGAGACCCAGCTAGATGGGCGGGGTACAAATAATAAATTATTATTATTATTATTATTATTATTATTATTATTATTATTATTGTATAGCTGCTGCCTTGAAGATTGCATCTAGTGGAGCAGTCAAACTATTTTTTAATAAAAGCTGCTTCTAGTCCCATGTGGCAAGCTTCTGTTAAAACTCAAGGCTACTTTGACACATTACAGTTTTAATTATTGCACATCACACAATCACTTTCTGTATCCATGAAATGTTTTGATTTTTGTAGAAAAGACAAAAAAGCCATTGTTAATGAATAATTTAATAAATGAAGGATGAGAACTGGACATTAAACAAGTGATGATCTGGCAACGGGAGAAAATGTTTGCAACAGGAGCAGGAAACCTGATTTTAACAAATTGTATTAAATTAAATAATTTGGTTTGATCTGTAATAATTTGGGAAATTAATAAAAATAATTTGGAAAAAAGCCATTGTTAAGATGCTGAGGAGCATTGCACTTTTTATGAAATGCTCAATACATTTCAACCAAAACAGCCCTTCCTCGGGGGCTTTTCTTCAAGAAATAGGACAGCAAGTTATAGACCATATTTAAAACATATAAAAAAACCTTAAATTTAAAATTCAGTTGTCATTACTTGTAATTTTTTTTTTAATCATGCTATTTTTGGTTTGTTCAGGGTATATCTCAACTATGCAGGAAAAGAAAAATGCAGAAAGAATCATCCTAACATAAGGTTGCATATATTATTTGCCTCTGTCAAAAAAAAGTTCTGCAAACATAGCTGTGGAACTCCCTTTTTTCATCAAAAGATCACATGAAAAAAGCCGAATTTGCTGAATGAGCAAAAGTAGCCTCTGGAGTTGACATCTGCTCCAGTTTCAAATGCATCTGCTGCACTCAGTCTTTCCAGTGAACAAATATAATACTTTGTGGTTTAACATCTCTGAAGAAGCCTCTAATTTGCCTTCTCATCCCTAGATTGTGAAACAGAGGAAACAAACTCCACAGGCAATATAAAGTTTTGTAGGAGAAAAGATGACATGGCTCTCATTTTCTTTTTTGTCAATGTATTTCTTATTAGCGCAGAATAATAGAGGACAGAGGGATCCCAAGGGTCATCTAGTGCAACTCCCCGCAATGCAGGAATCTCAACACTGCTCTGTTTATTTAGTAGATGCATTATTTGTAACCAAAAATATATTCTATTTTCTTCTCAGCATGGCAGAAGGTGGCAAATTCTTCTTAAAAAGGCAAATCAATAAATACAATTCTCTGAATGTTTAAAGAGGCCAGAAATTCTACTTCTGATCAAGTTGCTTCAATTTAAAATGTTTATCTTTTAGTAATAAAAAAGTAAGAATATTCTTCTTTTATTATTTATTTTGATGTGTTTCATGCTTTATTCCAAAGACTCAGAGTGGTGGCAATTTGTTTTATTTTACCCTTAGGGCACATGAAGGGAGCTTCACAAGTAAGCATAGCTTTGAAGAAGTTTCATCTTGCAGACATTTAGACTGCTTTCCTTGATAGCAAATGTGTATGTATGTGGAATAATACTAATACTAATACTAATTTATTATTTGTACTCCACCCATCTGGTTGGGTTCCCCAGCCACTCTGGGCAGCTTCCAACAGAATATTAAAATACAATAATCTATTAAACATTTAAAGCTTCCCTAAACAGGGCTGCCTTCACATGTCTTCTAAATGTCTAATAGTTGTTTTTCTCTTTGACATCTGGTGGGAGGGCGTTCCACAGGGCGGACACTACTACCTAGAAGACCCTCTGCCTGGTTCCCTGTAACCTCACATCTCGCAGGGAGGGAACTGCCAGAAGGCCCTCGGAGCTGGACCTCAGTGTCCAGGCTGAACGATGGGGGTGGAGACGCTCCTTCAGGTATACTGGGCCAAGGGTGTTTAGGGCTTTAAAGGTCAACACCAACACTTTGAATTGTGCTCGGAAACATACTAGGAGCCAATGCAGGTCTTTCAGGACCAGTGTTATGTGATCTCGGTGGCCACTCCCAGTCACCAGTCTAGCTGCCGCATTCTGGATTAGTTGTAGTTTCCGGGTCACCTTCTAAGGTAGCCCCACATAGAGCGCATTGCAGTAGTCCAAGCGGGAAATAACCAGAGCATGCACCACTCTGGCAAGACAGTCCACGGACAGGTAGGGTCTCAGCCTGCATACCAGATGGAGCTGGTAGACTGCTGCTCTGGACACAGAATTTTTTTTTTTTTAAATAATTTTTATTGGGTTTTCCAAATTTTTGTCCAGCCCCGATTCAGGCCGGATCACATACATTTATACAATCTCTGATGACTTCCTCACGCCCCCCCTCATTGTTTTCATTTAACATAATAAACATTCTTACCAGGTTTCTAATTCGACATCATTAACATTTCCGTTATTTCTTGATTTCAAATCGTTTACCAACCACTCACATCTTTAACTTTAACAATCTTATCTTTTACTATAATCAAATCCCTTTTCCCCCCCCCAGTCCCCGGTGCAGACTATTTCAATATCAAATTTACTTATCATTTATATCAAAATTTATATCAATATCAAAATTACTTATCATTACTTATCATTTATAATAGCTATCCATCTTATGTCATTTTTTTCCAAAGATCATGCTATAATCATTTCCTGCCATGTCCAAGTTCAGAAACCAGTAGGCCACAAAACAGTTCCTTCATGTAGATGCTCATCCTATTCCTGCAGGATCCAACTTTGGAACCCATTGTCTTTGCTGCAGAGTAGCCTCCAAAACAGTATCAGTTGATATCCTCGACCTTTCCTTCCATGTTTGGTCCGGATTGTCTCGACTTTCCCTCTGCTGCTTGTCGTTGAGCTGTGGTTTTTTGACAGTTCTCTTAATATTTCTCTTTTTCCTGATGATGACGACAGCTCTTGACTTGTAGTGGATAGTTCTTTTGCAGCTGGGCCTCTTCTGGGTAAACTTTTTCTGTTTATGCTCCGCAAGTACATTGTTCCCATGGTTGGATTGTAAATCCTGACCAATCAGATCATTGTTTGTACTTTGCTTTATCTCTGTCACTAGGCTGTTCCCAGCAGCAGCCAGTTCTGCTCTCAGTTCTTTCACTCCAGCATTGTAATCCCTTCTGAATTCTTTCAGTTTCTCCAACAATGTTGACAAATCCACTTCCTGTTTCATCGCCATTTTTGGCAAACAATTCTTTTCTAACTTTTCCAAACTTTTTTCAAACTTTTTAAAAGTTCCAAAGTTCCAAAATAATCCTCTTGCTCATACAAATTAGATTGACTTCATCTGCCCCCTGGGACCGGGGGAGACGCAGGGGTTAAATTTCCAAAACATAGTATCAAATTCCAAGCATCACTTCTCAAGCTGTGCAACAATGCCCTGTCGTTGTTACACAATGGCAAGGGGCAGACCTCCGTTTTTTCACCCTCAAGCCAGGTTCAAATTAGTTCCAAATAACAATTTTTCTTTGTAGATTACTCACGGTTCCAAATTGTAGATTTAGGAGGAATCGGCGCGCTCGGCTGTGGCGGTCTGGCAGCTTCGCCAGACGGAGCTGTCTGCGGACCCTGGAGCTCCGCCGCCCGATCGCCCGGGAGCTCCGCTAAGAGCTCCCTGGGACCGGGACCGGCGTCCGAGCTCTTGCAGGTCCTCCGGACCCCGGGACGCCCTTCCCGGGGGTTTTGGGGGTCGCGGCGCTGGCGCGAGCACCCCTTTGCTCGGTCTGGCGGGGGAATGTCAGGAGCGACATTTCCCCCCGACCGCCATCTCCGGCACGCCAACCGGAAGCCTCTGGACACAGAATTAACCTGCGCCTCCATGGACAGCTGTGAGTCCAAAATGACTCCTAGGCTGCGCACCTGGTATTTCAGGGGCACAGGTACCCCATTCAGGACCAGGGAGTCCTTCACACCTGCCTGCCCCGTCCCCCCAAAACAGTACTTCTGTCTTGTCAGGATTCAACCTCAATCTGTTAGCGCCATCCATCCTCCAACTGCCTCCAGACACTCACACAGGACCTTCACCACCTTCACTGGTTCTGATTTAAAAGAGAGGTAGAGCTGGCTATCAAAGCCCCTGATGATTTCTACCAGCAGCTTTATATAGATGTTAAAAGGCATGAGGCAAGAGGACGGAACTCTGAGGCACCCCACAAGTGAGAGCCCAGGGGTCAGAACACTCATCCTCCAATACCACTTTGTGGACACGACCCAGGAGGAAGGAGCGGAGCCACTGTATAACAGTGCCCCCAGCTCCCAGCCCCTCTAGACAGTCCAGGAGGATGTAATGGTCGATGGTATCAAAGGCCGCTGAGAGATCTAGCAGAACTAGGAAACAGCTTTCGCCTTTGTCCCTAGCCCGCCGGAGATCATCAAGCACGACCAAGGCAGTTTCAGTTCCATGGTGAGGCCTGGATCCCAGTTGGAAGGGATCTAAATGGTCTGCATCCTCCAGGCATACTTGGAGTTGTTCAGCAACCACCCGCTCAATCACCTTGCCCAAGAATGGAAGATTTGACATTGGGTGATAGTTGGCCAAATTGGCCGCGTCTGTGATGACCTGGGAGTCAGATTCAGACGCTGAACCTGAGGGATCCCAGCCTGCACAGGATTCACTGCCCTCAGAAACAGCAGAGCCAGGGCTGGGGCCTGAGTCTCAAGGGGCCTCACCTGTGCTGGATCCTCAGGTGCAGGCTTCGGCTGAGGTTGATCTGGCTCCTAATGGGATGGAGGACTTACTGCCTACAGGTGCTCCACTCCCCACCCAGTCAGGGGAAGCTGAGGTTGCCTCTGGGTCCGATAACCCTCCAGCTTCTCCTGAGCTGCAAAGGCTAAGGGCAGAGAGGCGAAGGGAGCTAAGTTCTCGCAGGAGGAGTGCTCGCCTCCAAGCCAGGAGAGGCGAGTCACCTGGGGATCGGAGCCGCCCTTCGCCTCGGGACAGATAAAGCCGGCCAGTCCCAGTCCCAAGTCGCAGGAGCAACATCGTTGCTGCAGAGTTCTGCTTGCTCCCTGCCCGGTTGTTCTGCCTGAACTCTTGACCTGCCTTGGTTCCTGTTTATCCTTCCGTTCCTGTCCTCGCCGGACTCCTTGCCCTGACCCTGCTCCTGTTTATTCGGACTGCCTTCACGTACCTCTGACCTCGGACCGGTCTTCGACCTCGCTTCCTGGATACTCCACGGGACCAGCACAGCGTCTAAAGATGTTTTTTTAAGAAGCAGTTTAATAACCACCTCTTTCAGCAGGTCTGGGAAGGCTCCCTCACAGAGGGATGCGTTCACCACCCCGCAGAGCCCGTCGCCCAGCCCTTCCCGGGTCCCTTTTATGAGCAGGATAGGCAAGGATCAAGGAGACAGGTGGTCGGTTTCACCCGTCCAAGCAGCCTGTCCACATCCTTGAAGGTAACAGATTGGAATTGATCCCATGCTACTTGACTAAACAGGACTCTGTCTACTTCTTTCTGAATCTGAGCAACTTTATCTGCAAAAAACTCGGGGCAAAAAAACTTACCGGACCCCGATGGCAAAGGTGGTTCCGTTAGATTGCAAATGACCTGAAAGAGTCTCCTGCTACTATTTTCTGCAGATGCAATAGAGGCGGTGAAGAAGGTCCTCTTCACTGTCGCTATCGCCACTTGGTAGGCTCGACATTGAGCTCTAACCTGTGTCCGGTCTGATTCAGAATGAGTTTTCCGCCACTGGCACTCTAGCTGTCTCAACGATTGTTTCATCGCCCTCAGCTCCGGGGAAAACCACGGGGCTGTCCGGGCTCCATGCAATCGGAGAGGGCGCTTCGAAGCCAGACAGTCAATAGCCCTGGTTAACTCCGCATTCCAGCGGGCCACCAGTGGATCATCTGAAAGGCTATCAAGGTGGGATTAAACATCCCCTACCACTCTCTGGAAACCATTTGGATCCATTAAGTGGAGCCATTCAGTACATACACACAACATTATGAGTTGGATTTAGTTGGGAAGTTACCGTGTTTCTCATAATATAAGACATGCCTAAAATATAAGGCATAGAAGGATTATAACGGGGTCGCAAAATATAAGGCATACCCCGAAAATAAGACGTACCAGGTTCCGGTAGTGATATCGGGTACCTGGTGAGGTGCAGCCCCTCCTAAACACCCAGCAGCGCGCACCACGTGGGGCCCCAATCCAGCTCCCGCCAGCTCTCTCCCCCAGCACAGCCAGCAGCAGCAGCGGGCACCGCTTGGATCCGATCCAGCGGGACTCAGCCGCAGCGCGCCAGTGGATCCCCGATCCACCGGGCGCAGCAGCAGCGCGCTGAGTGAAGCCCTGAGTGGCCGGGACCCGGACCCAGCCGCAACCGCTGGAAGCCGCTAGAGGAAGTAGCAGCATCCTCGCTAGCTCCTCCACCAAACCCCGCGCAGCCCGCAGATCCCAAAAGCAGGCTTCTGCTGCTGCCCGCCTCGCAAGAGCAGTGATCGGAGGCGGCCGGGGGGGGGACAAGCGGGAGAGGCGGCGGCAACAACAGCAGCAGCAGCCCCTCCAAGCCCTCCTCCTCCTCGCCACCCCTAGCCTCGCCTTCGCCCTCACCTCCCTAAGGGGCCCTCACGCAGCCCTCGCCCTCCAGCGTCCTCCTCCTCCTCCTGGCCGCTGCCACTTAGGCACACAGGAGGGAGAGCCGGCAGACGGACGGCACCTCCTCAATCCTGCACACTTCACCTCAGGGCGTTTCCCGCCCTCGCAGAGAGAGGGGCTTCCCCCTCCCTCAGTCGGGTGTGTAAGGGCTGTCTCCTCCCCCCCCACCTCTCCGTTTCATTCGGCTCCTTCATTGCTCTCCTGCTGCAATCCAAACCTGATTGTGGCTTTTCTCTTTCTCTCTCTCTCTCTCCCCCTCCCTCCCTCTCCCTCTCCTCAACTTTCCCCATGCTTTCCTCTTTCTTTTCGTGTCTTCTTCGGCCATGGACTATTATTTTCTTCCCCTATCCGTGCACTTGCAATTCTCTCCACCACCACCCTCCTCTCCCCAAATTCCTTTTAGGATTTTCAGTTTTCTCCTCACTGGTTCTTCCTTTTCTTCTCTCCCCCCATCCTCATTGCATCCTTTTTCTCTCTGCCCTCCTTTGCTACACACACACACACGGGGGGGGGAGAGAGAGAGAGAGAGAGGAGCGTTGACTTTGCTTGTCCCCCGCCACCCGCCACCCCTTCCCAGCTCCGTGAAGCATCTCCGCTGTTCCCCGCCGTGGCAGCTTCCAAAAGCCTGCTTTTAAAAAGCCTCGGTGGGGGTGGGGGAGATGTTGCACAGAGCAGGTGGCAGCAACGTGAAGCATCTCCATTGTCCCCCGTCGTCCTTGCAAAAGCCTTCCTTCCTTCTCCCTCTTTCTTTCACTCTTTCTCACTCCTTCTCTCTCTCTCTCTCTCTCTCTCTCTCTCTCTCACACACATACACCCACCCACCCACCCACCCCTTCCTTCCTTCTCCCTCTTTCTTTTTCTCTCTCACCCCTTCCTTCTCTCTCTCTCTCTCTCTCTCACCTTTTCCTTCCTTCCTTCCTTCTCTCTCTCTCACCCCTTCTGTCTTCCTTCCTTCCCTCTCTCTCTTCCCTCCCTCCTTCACTCTCTCTCCCCCCCCTCTCTCTCTCTCTCACTCACTCACTCCTTCCTTCCTTGTCTCTCTCTCTTCCTTCCTTCCTTCCTTCCTTTCTCTCTCTCTCTCTCTCTCTCTCTCTCTCTCTCTCATCCCTTCCTTCCTTCTCCCTCTTTCTTTCTTTCACTCTCTCTCACCCGCCAACCCCGTTCGCCAAAGCAGGCTTGTTTTTGCGATCTTGGCGGGGAAGAACCAGCAGCACCCCTCTGCTGCCCCTCCCAGCCTTTTAGAGGAGGAAAACCAGAAAAAAAAATTTTTCTTGTTTTCCTCCTCTAAAAACAAGGTGCGCCCTATGGAGCATCCTATGGAGCAAAAAATACGGTAATTATAATGGAATATATGTAGATTGCTGTACCACACTTAATAAAAATAAGACATCCCCCGAAAATAAGCCATACTGTGTTTTTTGGAGGATAAAAAGATTATAAGACGGTGTCTTATTTTAGGAGAAACACGGTAGTTCTTAGGGAACTTCATTCAACAAGGCCATGGGCTTAATAACAAAGTCCTAACTGAGTTCAGTAGGCCATATGTCTGAGTAGACAAGGTTAGGATTGTGTTATTAGTCTAGATTCATGTCATATTTTTTCTTTCTGTGGCACACAAAATGATTTAAAAATCCAGTTGAAAGTGTAAGAGATGACTAACTTGCCCAAATGTTTTCAAGGGACACAAATTCAAGGCTGGATCCAATCTTTTATATCTAAATAACTTCTGCTGAAATCAACAGAATTATTTAAATGCCTAGCTAATGCCTAGATATAAATTGCTGTACATTTAATATATTAAGGATGGCCAGTAATCCAACAAATTAAAATTCCAAGTGAATACCGTTGTACCTCTGGTTACAAACGAAATCCGTTCCGGCGGTCCATTCATAACTGGAAACCACTCTTAACCTGAGGTGCCATTAGCGAAAGCGTCCTCCCGCTGCACGCATGCCTCCTGCTGCGCACGTGCCTCTGGCGTGCGATTTCCGCTCGCATCCCGGGGCAAAATTCACAACCAGGAGTGGCTACTTTCGGGTTACCGGAGTTCGTAACCCACAGCATGCGCAACCAGAGGTGTTCTCAAGCAGAGGTTCTGTTTGTGTGGACAAATTCTCTCAGACCCATTTAATCCCAGTGCAAATAGCAGTTTCTGGTAACAATGATGGTCAGGACTTCAGCAGGAAAGGGGTTAAATTTCCTGTCCCTACCAGGTATGATAACAGTAATTATCACACAGCGCAGCTGGTGTACATTAAATGCAAATGCATTTAACATTATGTCTAATTTGGCTTTCAGAATGGGAATATGCATCGCAATAAAAATCTGTATGTACATCTCACTGAAAGTAAAGGGCAGCATCTGCTTTTGGATTTTTATTTATTATTTATTGAATTATTATTTATTATGTATTAAATTTGCTCAGGGCAACTTACAACCAAAGACAATAAATCCCACATGATACATTAAAGCCAAGAGGACATCCTGAAGCATAGAATCATAGAATCATAGAGTTGGAAGAGACCACAAGGGCCATCCAGTCCAACCCCCTGCCAAGCAGGAAACACCATCCTAGCATTCCTGACAGGTGGCTGTCAAGCCTCTGCTTAAAGACCTCCAAAGAAGGAGACTCCACCACACTTCTTGGCATCTCTTAGTCATCATAGTAACAAGTAATGACCAAGGTACAAATGGATTCACTTGTTTGTCAGCATAGGAATTGGCAGTGGGTCTCTAGGGCCTCTTTCAATTGTACTTGAAGATGCTGGGGTTGAACCTAGGACCTTCTGCCAACATCTCCAGGTGTTATTGGACTATGACTCCCATCATCCCTGACCATTGGCCATGCTGGGTGGGCCTGCTGGGGACCGTGGTCCAACAACATCTGAAGGATAACACACTGGCTTCCTGTGCTCTACTATAAAGCCTCAGCTTCCTTAAAAAACAGGAGAATCAAGAATTAGCAAAGTTCTAATTAATTAGCAGTGCTAATTAATAATTAGTCTGGACTATATGCACAGCTGACAACATTCCAGGGAAATTGTTTTTGGAAAAATGCCTAGATAAGTCACAGTATCTGAATTTATTCAATTGGAATAAAATGAATTATGAAAAACCAATCAGCCCTTGAAAAAAAAACAAGCCTGAAAACATTTAGTGAATATGTAGGTCACAATTTACTTGGAAAATAGTCAAGAGCAGAGTTGCACCAATGTATGCCATATATGTAAGTATTTTAGGGAGCAGACTTTCATGAAAAACTGGACCTTTAGTGTTAACAGATTTTTTCCAGAGAAATACCCCCTTTATATAAGAAATGCCATTCACTTATTTAGTCTGCATATTCCCCTCCCTTCCCTCTTTCTTCCAGTGTACTTTGTAAAGCTGTATGCTATTTAAAAAACCCAATTGTGCTCTTATATTTGCATGAGAACAAGGACCCTCATATAGTTGAAACAAGAAATGAAAACACTTTTCCAGTGAACAAGCAAATGATCTTTCTTGCTTACCAAACTCATCATTAAGAGTGTGATCTCTTGGAAGGATGGATTGTGAATTTCCAACATTTCCTCCACCAACAAACCAGTTTACATTGGGGTTCCAGCGATTCATAAAACCACACAGATGATTTTCTTCAAAATTACATTCTGCAGTTGCAAAGCATACAATGGTTCATTGCACAACATCCCAAAACATCTGGTGCATTAGCGATAACCAGCACAGTGCTTTAATAATTTTTTTTAAGTATGTTAAACACATTTCTTATTTTAGTCACAAAGATATACAAATGTTGAACCATACTCTCCTCCCACCTGTTACCATCATTACCCACTCATTAAACTTTCAACCAGACTGTCCGTATGTGGCTGGTTTATTTCTTTCCAGTGCTACAGGAGAAGTTGTTTGAAAAATTCAAATACACCATTGATAGCCAATCTTCACTTATTAGCTTTGTACAATGCCTCATTATTATACTCACTATTGCAAAGGGCTACCTGAGGTTCAAACCACACAGGGAATCAGAGGCAGATTTGGGATATGAAACCAATTTTTCCAAATCCCACATGCAGGCCCATGTCAGCAGGGGACGGAAAGGTAGCCGGATACACTTGCTCCAGGCCTCAGCGGGCTAAGCTGGCCAGGAGCCCCCACCAGGGACCAGCTGCTTTTTAGTTTGAGTTTATAACTTTATTCTAGCAAGAGTCCCATCAAGGGCCTCAGACAAGCTCTGCCCATGGTTCAAGATTCTCAATGATACAGAATGGCAAAAGTAAAACTCCAAATCTGCTATTCTAGTAAATCAGTTCAGTGCCTCCAAACTTGACGGCTTATCTCAATTGAGATAATTGAGATAATTGAGTGCTTGGAGGCCAGCAAGGGAGGAGGGAGCACAAGGGCTTCTGCCTCTTGGATTTGTGTGTGTGTTTGTTTCTGGCCGTGTGCTCTCCCTGAGCAGGCGGGGCTTGTGGTGACCCATCTTTTAGGACCCATCTTTTAGTTTGACCCATCTTTTAGGTAAAGGGGAGCTAGTCTCAAACGTTTATTTGGGGAGACCTAGGCTTCTTTTTGGCTTGACTTCAAGCTTTTCAAGATGGAGGGCAAGGGAATAACTGCAGTCGCCTGCAATTCCTGCGCAATGTTTGCCTTCTTGCCAAAGGATGTAGGCAGCTACACCTGCAGCAAGTGCAAGTTGGTTGCCCTACTAGAAGACAAGGTCCAGCAACTTCAGGCCCGTGTATCTACGCTCCAGAAAATTAAAGAGCTGGAGCTTTTCTTGGAGGCAGCAGAGCACACTGTCTGCACCAAGCAGGAGACAGGGCAAATCCCTGAGGAGGAGGTCAGTTCCCCAACACAGGAGCCAGATGTATGGAGGAACGTGACTCACAGAAGTAGAAGGCCCAGGGATCGCTCTGAGTGTTTAGAACTACAAAATCAATTTGAAGTTCTCTCCCTTAACATGGAAGACGAAGAACAGACTCCATTTGAAGATCTCTCCCTCATCACAGTTGATGAGGAATATGAAGACGAGCAGCACAGTCAGTCCTCCGGGAATGTGCAGGTGACCTTGGAAGAGACAGCACATGGAAGAATCCCGACCAAGCCTATGAGGAGGCGTGTAGTGGTGATAGGGGATTCCCTACTGAGGGGTACAGAAGCAGTGATCTGTGGGCCTGACAAGATGTCTCGAGAGGTGTGCTGTCTCCCCGGGGCCAAGATCCAAGATGTAACAGAACGGCTGCAAGTAATCATAAAACCCACTGACAAATGCCCCTTCCTTTTGGTCCATGTGGGAACCAATGACACTGCAATCCATAGCCTCCAGAAGATCAAACGTGATTATGAGGCTCTGGGCAGGAAGTTGAAGGAATTAAATGCACAAATTGTCATCTCATCGGTCCTCCCAGTTGAACGACGTGGCCCAGTGAGAGAGGGGAAAATAGGGGAAGTGAACAACTGGCTTCGGAAATGGTGCCAGCAGGAACGGTTTGGATTCTTAGATCACGGTCTGCAGTTTCTTGAAGATGGACTTCTGGCAAGTGATGGGCTGCACCTCACAAGGGTTGGGAGGAATGTTTTTGCCAATAATCTCAAAAACCTCATCAGGAGGGCTTTAAACTGACTTATGTGGGGGAGGGAGACAGTGGTCCTGATGGTAGGAGTCTATCAAATGCTGAAGATGATCATCCAAATGTCAAGGACCAAATGGAGCAAACAGCACACAGACCTAGTGGTGGGAGGAAAAAATCCTTAAATAAGAGACTAGGGGGAATGATCAATGGTCTTCAATGTCTGTATACAAATGCACAGAGCATGGGAAATAAACAAGATGAACTTGAGCTCTTGGTACAGCAAACTAAATACGACATAATAGGCATCACTGAAACCTGGTGGGATGAGTCTCATGATTGGAATGTAGTAATAGAGGGATACAATCTATTTCAGAGAAATAGACCAAACAGGAAAGGAGGAGGAGTGGCATTATATGTCAGGGATGTGTATACCTGTGAAGAGATCCATGATTTAAAACTTCAAAGCCAAATTGAGAGTATCTGGGTCAAAATTAAGGGAGAGAAAAATAACAGTGATCTCATTGTGGGAGTTTACTATAGACCTCCCAGCCAAACTGAGGACACAGATGACGCCTTCCTGGAACAGATGACCAAGCATTCAAAAGGAAGTGAGATAGTAGTAATGGGGGATTTCAACTGTTGTGATATTTGTTGGATGTCAAACTCAGCCAAGAGCATAAGGTCGAACAGATTCCTCACTGGCCTTGCAGACAATTTCATTGTCCAGAAAGTGGGAGAAACAACAAGAGGATCAGCCATTTTAGATCTGGTCCTAACCAATAGTGATGACCTGGTTAGTGGGGTAGAAGTGGCAGGATCATTAGGTGGGAGTGATCATGCTCTTCTGGAGTTTATTATACAGCGGAAAGGAGCAACCAAGCATACTAAGACCCAAATTCTAGACTTTAAGAAAGCCAACTTCAGAAAACTTAGGGAAATGCTGGGTGTGATCCCATGGTCACTAATACTAAAAGGGAAGGGAGTTCATGATGGATGGGAGTTTGTTAAAAGGGAGATATTAAAAGCACAACTTCAAGCAGTACCAATGAGACAAAAACATGGAAGGTGCCTAAAGAAGCCAGGGTGGCTATCTAAAGAACTTTTAACTGAGTTAAGATTTAAAAGGGATATGTACAAAAAATGGAAAAAGGGGGAAACCACCAGAGAGGAATTCAAACAAATAGCCAGCACATGTAGAGACAAAGTCAGAAAAGCTAAAGCACAGAATGAACTCAGGCTTGCTAGAGAGGTTAAAAGCAATAAAAAGAGTTTTTATGGGTATGTCCGTAGCAAAAGGAAGAACAAGGAAACAGTGGGGTCACTTAGAGGAGAAGAAGGTGAAATGCGAACAGGGGACGCAGAAAGGGCAGAACTCCTCAATACCTTCTTTGCCTCAGTCTTCTCCAAAAAAGAAAACAATGCCAGACCTGAAGAATATGGAGCAGATGATACAGCAGGGGAAACACAGCCCAGAATAAGTAAGGAGGTAGTACAAGAATACTTGGCTAGTTTAGATGTATTCAAGTCTCCAGGGCCAGATGAACTACATCCAAGAGTATTAAAAGAACTGGCAGAGGTGATTTCAGAACCACTAGCAGTAATCTTTGAGAATTCCTGGAGAACAGGCAAAGTCCCAGCAGACTGGAGGAGGGCAAATGTTGTCCCTATTTTCAAAAAGGGGAAAAGAGAGGACCCAAACAATTACCGCCCAGTCAGCCTGACATCAATACCAGGAAAGATTCTAGAGCAGATCATTAAGCAAACGGTCTGTGAGCACCTAGAAAGGAACGCTGTGATCACTAAAAGTCAGCATGGGTTTCTGAAAAATAAGTCATGTCAGACCAATCTGATCTCATTTTTTGACAGAATTACAAGCCTGGTAGATGAAGGGAACGCCGTGGATGTAGCCTATCTTGATTTCAGCAAGGCCTTTGACAAGGTGCCCCATGATATTCTTGTAAAGAAGCTGGTAAAATGTGGGCTAGACAATGCTACCATTCAGTAGATTTGTAACTGGCTGACTGACCGAACCCAAAGGGTGCTCATCAATGGCTCCTCTTCATCCTGGAGAGAAGTGACTAGTGGGGTGCCACAGGGTTCTGTCTTGGGCCCAGTCTTATTCAACATCTTTATCAATGACTTGGATGATGGGCTTGAAGGCATCCTGATCAAGTTTGCAGATGACACCAAATTGGGAGGGGTGGCTAATACCCCAGGGGACAGGATCACACTTCAAAATGACCTTAACAGATTAGAGAACTAGGCCAAGGCAAACAGGATGAATTTTAACAGGGAGAAATGTAAAGTACTACACTTGGGCAAAAAAAAATGAAAGGCACAAATACAGGATGGGTGATACCTGGCTTGAGAGCAGTACATGTGAAAAGGATCTAGGAGTCTTGGTAGACCATAAACTTGACATGAGTCAACAGTGTGATGCAGCAGCTAAAAAAGCCAATGCAATTCTGGGCTGCATCAATAGGAATATAGCATCTAGATCAAGGGAAGTAATAGTACCACTATATTCCGCTCTGGTCAGACCCCACCTGGAATACTGTGTCCAATTCTGGGCACCACAGTTCAAGAAGGATACTGACAAGCTGGAACGTGTCCAGAAGAGGGCAACCAAAATGGTCAAAGGCTTGGAAACGATGCCTTATGAGGAACGGCTTAGGGAGCTGGGTATGTTTAGCCTGGAGAAGAGAAGGTTAAGGGGTGATATGATAGCCATGTTCAAATATATAAAAGGATGCCATATAGAGGAGGGAGAAAGGTTGTTTTCTGCTGCTCCAGAGAAGCGGACACGGAGCAATGGATTCAAACTACAAGAAAGAAGATTCCACCTAAACATTAGGAAGAACTTCCTGACAGAACTTCCTGCTTGGCAGGGGGTTGGACTGGATGGCCCTTGTGGTCTCTTCCAACTCTATGATTCTATGACAGTAAGAGCTGTTCGACAGTGGAATTTGCTGCCAAGGAGTGTGGTGGAGTCTCCTTCTTTGGAGGTCTTTAAGCAGAGGCTTGACAGCCATCTGTCAAGAATGCTTTGATGGTGTTCCTGCTTGGCAGGGGGTTGGACTGGATGGCCCTTGTGGTCTCTTCCAACTCTATGATTCTATGATTCATAAGGAGCATCTACTCTGTTCTGTTGCAGTTCGGTACCCACACAAACCAATGACTTCACCAGACCACACAAGCAACTAGAGACACGTGTGAATCATTTTGTCTCTCTCTATTAAGATTTTTGCCACTGCCTTAAATCTTTTGCATCCTCATTTGTGGCATGACAACACAGTAATTGTTACATCCTAGATATTCTGCTGTAGCAACTTTACACTGGTGCAACATTCCCTAGACAGACGAGAGTAATTAGGCTGTTGTTCAGTTTAAGATAAATAAAATGTTAGTTATAATACCTTGACTTCGTTCTCGATTTTTAAAAAAATAATAAATTGCTACTAAAACAATCTTAAGGAATATGTTAATGTTATACCAATGTGAGTTAATGTTCCCAGTTTCACAGTTAAACACCAATTTTCATTTTAACTAGAGCCAATTATTACAAGAGTCACCTACCTATACAGTAGCCAGTAGTTATCTTAATTTCAAAAATTGCTATGCTGGCAAAAATATCTCTTCCCAAGATGCCTTCTAGAACAATCTACAAAATAAGACAAAAACAGAAAGTTAGTGTTAATATTTTTCATAACATTTATTAAAATTAAGGAAGCAGCAGGGATCTCAGTTTTGCGTTAGACTCTACAATGACTCTTCTCCTTGCAAGACTCTATTGAAGAACAGTCCAGAGTGGCTGGGGAAAACCAACCAGATGGGCAGAGTATAAATAATAAAAATATTATTATTATTAACAAAGGACAATGCCTAACACCTTCAGCTAGTACAGTCCCGGAATATCTGTTCAGAGATTACATGTATATGAAAGAGAGAAATCATTCCTCATGATTTCACAATGATTTCTTTTTTTATATATATAATATTTTTATTTTTAAACACAAAAATAAACAAACAAACAATCAAACAAAAAAAAACACATACATATAAACTATACTAAAACTAAAACACTACATTACACTACATTTATCATATATTCTTATCCTATCTCCTTAACATTTCCTCCTGACTTCCTCCATTCTGTCCCTCTGTGTCAATTCTCCTTATCTATTGTCTACCAGCAATTTCTTAATATTTCTATCTTCTCATTTCTATTACATTTTATCTTCTTTTAATTCCATTCTTTAAATTTAAAATAACTTCCAGATTCTTTTTCAACAACCTTATATTTCCTAACAAATATTTATATAAAGAAACTTAAATTCAATATTACTTAACACTTATTTCTACAATATATCTACCATACTATTTACTATATTAATCTTTTATAAACTAATCTTATACATTGACATTTCTATTTATTTTAATTCTGTACTTTATAATGTTTTTAATTCTGTACTTTATAATGTTTTTTAAGATAGTCTTTAAACTTTCTCCACTCTTTTTCCACTGCATCATCCCTCTGGTCGCGGATTCGCCCGGTCAGTTCAGCGATTTCCATATAGTCCATCATTTTCATCTGCCATTCTTCCAGTGTCGGTAAGTCCTTTGTCTTCCAATATTTTGCAACAAGAATTCTTGCTTTCACAATGATTTCACACACCGACATACCACACATAAAGGTAAAGGTAAAGGTACCCCTGACCGTTAGGTTCAGTTGCAGACGACTCTTGCTCATCTTGCTCTATAGGCCGAGGGAGCTGGCGTTTGTCTGCAGACAGCTTCCGGGTCATGTGGCCAGCATGACTAAGTCGCTTCTGGCAAACCAGAACAGCACACGGAAACACTGTTTACCTTCCCACCGGAGCGGTACCTATTTATCTACTTGCACTTTGATGTGCTTTCGAATTGCTAGGTTGGCAGGAGCAGGGACCGAGCAACGGGAGCTCACCCCGTCGCGGGGATTTGAACCGTTGACCTTCTGATTGGCAAGCCCTAGGCTCTGTGGTTTATACCACAGTGCCACCCGCATCCCCATACATAGCCCTATTTAATTTAAGATTTGATTTTCACAACAAAATAAATGTTGAAAACCTGCATTTTCACAATACCATTTTGCATATAAATGAAGTCAGTCACAGTGAAGTAGCGTGGGTGGGTGTGACAGGGGGCTGTGGCCCTGGGAACATTTTTTTGAGGGGGCACAACCAGGCGCCCCTACAACAGGCTGCCTCACCAGACAACCAGGCTACAACCAGGCTGCTCTGGCGCACCAAGGAACCATGGAGACAGCTTCCTTGCGCGATGGCCCAATTCCACCAGCCGCAGCTCCACTCCCAGGTCAGGCCTGACCTGGAGACAGAGAAAAGGAAAGTCGGGGGCAACTTTGCCGCCCCATCCTTGGCAAGGATGCTGCCGAGGCAGCTTTCTTGCTCCTGCCCACAGCTCCACTCCCAGGCCAGGCTTGACCCGGAAGCACAGCGAGCGAGCAAGCTCCGTGCCCCGTGCCCTGCATGCCCACCCTTGGGTAGCAGTAGCATACGCTCTGCTGCTGGTCAAAGGTCAAAATGGGAAGGAATCCTGTTTGTATTCCCAAAAAAAGCTTTGATTTTTCCATTATAACTACCTTGGTGGCTCCTGCAACAGTTGTCTTGCTCAGAAAATATAAAATAGTAATAATAATAATAATAATAATAATAATAATAATAATAATAATAATAATACAATTACTGTAGCTCTTTTCAGGTGTTCATTGGAATGCAATGAATGCACAAGAGAGGCAGTAGACTCCTCTCTTACCTACACACAGGGTAGCATTTGCCCCTCCCCTCACACATTCACTGAGGTCAACTACAACCTCTGTAGGAAATCCCCACAGCTCTATTGCCTGCATTGAGGGCACAGCCTGCCAACAAGATGCCTCCCCACGCCCATATCTGCTCAATGTATATGCATGTAAACTATATTCAAGCATACAAATGTTATACTTACTTTGTATTTGTCTGTACTGTTTCGTATATCTAGACTAGCTATGAGCCAGCTCTCTGAGCGCTCAGTGGTTGTCCAAAGCAAATGGTCAAAACTTTCACCTTCCACCCTCAGGTACAGGTTTAAGGCAGTAGGATCTACTGGTAACTCTGAGGATGTTGCAATCTGATATATCAGTCTAATACAGCTCCACTCTTCTGTATATAGGTCAGGACTGAGGAGTACAGCTGTGTCACCATTTGTTCCCTGCGAGGTGTCCACAGAAATATAATGACCTAGAAATGCAGAAACAAAATTCAATTGTAACAGAGAAACTATGTGTGACATCCATAATTAAATTACAAAACACGCTGAATTCCCCATCCCTAAAAAAAAGAAAGACACACAAACACTAAAGTTGAATAAAAGTATCACTCAGCATAGAACACAAATATGTATTTGAGGTCCAGTTCTGAAGACCTCCTGCAGCTCTTTCACTGCAAGAAGTGAAGTTACAGGGAAAGGGGCTTCTCAGCAGTGGCCTCCTTCCTCTGAAATGCCCTCCCATCAGATGTCAAGGAGATAACTATACAATGTTTAGAAGACATCTGAAGGCAGCCCTGTATAGGGAAGTATTTAATGTTTGATATTTTACTATGTTTTTATGTGTTGTAAGCCACCCAGAGTGTTGGGGGAAACCCAGCCAAATAGGCGGGGTATACGGTAAATTATTGTTGTTGTTGTTGTTGTTGTTGTTAATTTCCCAGCAATTTTTGCACATTTACAAATAGTCTAGGAAAACATGTACATGTTTATGACTATACTAAGCAAGCTTCAAAGCTGTGAGCTCCACTAAGGTTACTAGAACTTGCTTGTCAGCAAATATGCCCAAGACTGCACTGCATGAGTAACAGCTGAAGCAGTCCAAGACGAAAGAGAGGCTGGGATCATGTCACCTGATAGATAATACTATAAATCTATAAAGATTTCTTCACACAATGTGCTCTCTTTCCAACACAACTAGGGCACTGTGTCACTGTGGAGAGCGGACGTCCTATACCAAAGAACAGCATGCTCTATCCTTTGCTGCCAAAAGGCTCTCTCAGGACAATTGCCAGCTAGCAGTTAAGTTGGAGAGCTTCCCTCCAGGCCTAAATAAGAGAGCCAAACAAAGCATCCAGGAATCAATACAATCATTCTAATCCAGGGGTCCATCATCCCTCAGGCCATGTGGTGGGCCGAACTATTTTTTTTGGGGGGGGGGGGGATGAACGAATTCCTATGCCCCACAAATAACCCAGAGATGCATTTTAAATAAAAGCACACATTCTACTCATGTAAAAACACGCTGATTCCCGGACTGTCTGCGGGCCGGATTTAGAAGGTGATTGGGCTGGATCCGGCCCATGGGCCTTAGGTTGCTTACCCCTGTTCTAATCCCTAGATTTTAGTGTGATCAATCTCAAAATACATCTCTCCACACTGTTGGGCTGGTGGAGGGAAATCTCCCCCAGTGTTACTACAAACCATGTTTTGGGCCCAATCCTGTGGCTGCGCCATTACATGGAAACCTTTTTCAGTGGCAGCCTCCACACAAGGACCGAAACACACTTCCATCAGTCTTTATTCCCATAGCCTTATTAAACACACTTCCAAGGAAGTTGATGACTGCAGGCACGCTTAACTTAGGTATATAATCTCCATTTATATCAATTGAATTTTATTTCCTCAGAGTGAAGAGCATGAAATCTGGTTAGGGCCTAAAAGTTAAAAACAAATGCCAAGAGATACTGTATTTTAATTCCTAAATAGAATTTTAAAATGTCATTCTGATTGATTTCTGCTTGCAGTAATCAGTTAACATTCAAATTAAAACAACGTATTCCAAAATAATCTTGCTTTTACCCAAGATCAACATATTATTATCAAAGTAGCATATACTTACAAATCCATACTGCAATTGTAGGTTAGAATTTTGGCTTTAAACATATGAGAAAGCTTCTCTGTAGATGCAAACCATTACATTTTACATTTTTGGTACATTCACAACAGCACCACAGTCAGAATTTTATCTTAAGTGGTGCCCTTAGGGTTTAAATGACTTGTTCATTCTAAGCAGCATAGCATTTTCTCTGTCTCAAACAGCCATTTTTTAAAAATTGTGTCCTCTGGGGTCTCCTATCTAAATGTCAATGCCACTATACTGTAGATTTTATTGTTCCCCTTCTCAAAATACAGCAAGAATGTGTTCTCAATTGAATGCAACATTTAATCAGAACCAAGCTATATCATCTATCTAGCAAGCTGGAAATGCAGATGAAGTGTCTGCACTACAGTTATGTTAGCTCTGAAAAGCAATTTTGTCACTGCATGCAATTCATATTTATTAACCTAAAGACTGGGAAATAAAAGTGGAGAGCTACAAAAGCTAAGTAATTATTGTGCATCACAGAGTTAAGTGGATTTGCTAAATGTTGTTAAACTAACGGCACAACCATTGCATATGAGCTCTCTCTGGCTCTGGGTCCTGCTGTGCTGGTTCTTGTGGACTGACCCTGATCCCATCACCATCCTCCGTCGCCCCATCAGTACTTTCTTCACCAACCTTTCCTTCTCTCTCTCTCTCTCTTGTATAACATTTTTATTAATTTTCATAAAAACATTACTTTTTAGAAAGAAAGAAAAAGCATAAAATAAAACATTTAAAACAACTAAGGTATATATACAATCCATATTGAAACCACAGTATGGGATTACTTGAATCCCCTGAATTCCCTCCACCCCCTCCCTTGGTTCCTTTATAATATTTTAATTCACGCATATCAATCTCTGATTACTTCCAATTTTTGTACATTGTCTATAATATTACATGTTTTTTTATCCTGCTTATGTATTAACTTGCATGCATTGCTTTTGTAAATATGCAATAAACATTTCCCATTCTTTTTGTTATCATCTTGATTTCTAAGTTTCCCAGTTAATTTAGCCATTTCAGCATACTCCATTAACTTAATTTGCCAATCTTCCTTAGTGGGGACTTCTTCTTTCCAATGTTGGGCTAGCAATATCCAGGCGGCCGTTGTCGCATACATAAACAAATTCTTAAATTCTTTAGGTAAAACCATTCCTGTAATACCTAATAAAAAGCTTCTGGTTTTTTAACAAAGGTTGTTCTTAACATTTTTTCCAATTCATTATATATCATTTCCCAGTATTTTTAATAACCTACATTCAGTGGTGTCCCGGGGGTGGGGTGTCGCTCCGTAGCGCATGCGTCATGACGTCACGACCCATGCGCTACAGAGCGCAGTCCGCCTGGACTTCCGGGCCAGGAGCGAGCGGCCCCCCGTCTGTGCGGCAGCTGCTGCTCCCTGCAGCAGCTTTATGAGCCACCGAGCGAGTGGCAACGCTGCCGTGTGCGAAAAGCAGCATGGGCGGGGCAGCCTTTCGCGCGCAGGAGCCTTACGAGTTGCCACTCGCTCGGCGGCTCGTAAGGTTGCTGCGGAAGCAGCAGCACGGACGGACAGGACGAACGGCGCATGTGCGGCCATCCCACACATGCGCCGTTCATCCATGCTGGTGCTGCTGCTCCCCCTCTCATATATGCTTTGCTTGCATCCCATATTATTTTTTTATCTGTTTTTTGTCTTTCATTTATCTCAAAAAATTCTTTCACCATAGTTTTCATTTTTTCTACCCTGTGTCCGTCCCTCCATATTTCTTCGTTCATCCTCCATCTCCCCTTCGTAATTTTTTTGAATTTCATTATCATTGTTACCGGATTGTGATCTGATATCGTTCTGTTTTTAATTTCGGCCTTGTCTACGTTTAGCATCAATTTTTTAGACACCCAAATTGCATCAATTCTTCCCCCAGACTTGTGGACTTCCGAATAATGCGTTATATCTTTTACGTTAGGGTTTTTTATTCTCCAAACATCGTAAAGATCCAAATTTTGTGTTAAACTAAAAAAGGAGAGTGGGAGTTTTCCCGAATTCGATACTTTGTCTCTTTCTGTTCTATCCATCTCCATGGATACTACCCCATTCATATCTCCCATAATAATTATATTCTCACTACCATAGCCCCATAGTATCTCCTCAAGGTTTTTGTAAAACTCCTCTTTTTTATTGTTTGGGGCATAAATTCCCACCATAATTATTTTACCTTCCTTTGTTTGTATTTCCACTCCCAATATTCTCCCCTCTTCATCCTCGAAAATTTTTTGTGGGCTTAGTTTGGGATCTATATACATCACCACCCCTCTTTTCTTCTCTACCCCGATGAAATAAACTCTTCTCCTAGTCTGTTGTTTTTTAACACCCTAATATGTTCTTTTGATATATGGGTTTCTTGAAAACAAATAATATCCCATTTTCCCTTTTTGACCAAACATTCTATCTTGTTCCTTTTAAGTTTGCAATTCATCCCATTTACATTCCACGATAAACATTTTAATATCATTTTACTTTATTTCAATCAAATACCCACCAATTAACCTTAAAATCAATTCGAATATGTATTAAAGAAAATTATCTCGTTCTTAAAACAGGAATAGACAGAGTTCAAAGTTTAACTTCTTCCTTTCATTCAATTCTTTCAGCTGTTTCTTCTCCTTCCAGCTCCTTTGAATATTTTTGCCAAAACACCTTTGTATCCTCCACCGATCTGAAAGTTCTCTTTCTTCCCTTGAATGTAAAAGACAGTCCTTCGGGGAATTCCCATTTAAACGGTATTTTATTTTTCCTCACCGCCGGGGTCATAAATTTATAAGCCTCCCTTTTCTTCAAGAATCGAGGTGGAATTTCTTTCATTATTTCGACACTGTTTCCTTCGATTTGGAGCGGGTTGGCCCTTCCATTCAACAAAATTTTCTCCTTCAGCAGTCTTGAGTTTAGAAAGACGAGGCAGTCTCCTGGCCCTTTTCTCCCTTTTGCTTTGTTGTTCTTTATCCTAAAGATTTTTTCTATGTCCAAAATTAATTCCTCTTCTTGTACATTCAGCCACTCCGCTATTGCTTTCATTATTTTAGTCGCAATGAAATAATGAAAGCAATAGCGGAGTGGCTGAATGTACAAGAAGAGGAATTAATTTTGGACATAGAAAAAATCTTAAGGATAAAGAACAACAAATCTGTTAATGTCATTTAGAATTCCGATCTAGTGATTATTCATTATGCACAAATGGGGTAACTATTGTGTTCAACAAACAATGGTTAAGTAAAACGAGCCAGCTTTGTAATTAATACCTTGAAGGTGGCTTCAATGAGTTCAATACATTATGGACAAAGCACCTGTTTCAAAACTATTAGGTCATACTGCTGTTGCTTTTTAAAAAGGCACACACACAATAGAACATGTATGGCACACATTCTCCCCCCCCCCTTTTTAAAAGCTAACCTTGGTGTTTTCAAAATCCAATACTCAAGTTTTCATTGAACATCAAAAAGATTTGGATGCTAACAAAAAAGATGTAATGAACATGTTCATTACCAAATCATACCATACAACAAAACTTATAACAATAACAAAAGCAAAATTCTTGGGTATGGTGAAACATATTTTATCAGCGCTATAATGTATTTTGATTAAAGAAAATAAAGTCATAAAACTAGAGTTCAATGAACAATATAAAGGGGAAAATAGAACTCTGTTTTTAATTTATTGGTCATCATAAAAAAGAGTACAAATCATTTGGGAAAAACTGAGATCGCCTGCAAACTCCTACTGGTGTAGACAGTTGGAACTATAACCACAGACATGCTCCAGTTTTCTTGCTGTCTGAAAGGAGAAGCTGTATTCTTAAGCCAAAAGCATTGCAGCTAACATATTAAAAAGCAGAGGGATGGAAGGAGGGCGAGGAGAAAGGTTTGTTGCCAAAACCAGCTTTGAAATTAATAGGGTTCTCTCACCAATCTGGTTTCTTTATATGCAAGCAGCTGCCCATTTCTCCTCTCAGCCACACATGAGCCCTTTTGATCACGTGGAATACACTCTACTTAAACACAGATACAACTATAGCATTCTTGTGATCACTGTAGATGGGAAATGTTGCATGAGAATCAGCTGCCAGACATCTTCATATGCAGTCTAGTTTGCCAGTTCTGCATACAATTATGCACCATGACTTCATGCATTTGAACACTCTGCTTATAATAAACACTTGTCCCAGGCTAAAATAAGATGTACTGGTTTAAGTTTATTTAAGTGTACTTAAATTACTGGATGCAGCCGAGAATAAGTTGTCAATTATTTTAAAAAGTTTTAACTAGACTACTACTAAACTCCCCCCCCCAGTTATTCAGTTAGATTCACTAAAGATGCAATTAATGCTGTTTTCCCCTATTTATTAAATTTATATAGTGCCCTTCAGTCAATGATCACAGGGCAATTTACAATATAAAAACACAAAAATACATAACAAAGTAACAAACAAAAACAATACTTCCTGCCCAGTATAAAGGCCATAGATTGCTTCATTAGCCAAAATCCTGGCATATGTAAGAAAGGCACTGGCTGTCCTCCAGACCTTTTGCAGAAGAGGCACATGAAGAAGGGCCTCGGATGATTGCAGGGTCCGGGTAGGTTCACATGGGGAGAGGCATCCATGAGGTATTGCAGTCCTGAGCCATTTAAGGCTTTATAGGCCTTTGAAGTGGGCTCAGAAACTAATTGGCAGCCACTGAAGCCAGGCCAGGATTGGCATTACATGCTCAAACCATCTTGCCCCAGTCAGAAACTTACTAGCACTTAATACAATGGACACTCGGGTAGCGAACGCGATCCGTGCGGGACGCGCGTTCGCAACCCGCAGCGTCCGTAACCTGCAGTGCTGCGTCTGCGCATGCGTAGGTTGTGATTCAGCGCTTCTGCGCATGCGCGAAGCACCGAACCCAGAAGTAACCCGTTCCAGGTTCAGCGCGTTCGTATCCCACAGCGAATGCAACCCGAGATATAACTGTAAGTCCATTTAATGCATTAAAGTAGCATCCTCTATCTACTTTGTGGAAGATGACAGTATTTTTCTGCTTATTGAATAAAGGAAAAAATAAAATATCCTTTCAGCAGCAGCTGAATGGTGGGTGGGGAATTTTAATAGGTACTGCTCCAGCGGGAAGGTAAACGGCGTTTCCGTGCGCTGCTCTGGTTTCGGTGTTCCGTTGTGCCAGAAGCAGCTTAGTCATGCTGGCCACATGACCCGGAAAAACTGTCTGCGGAGCGGACAAATGCCGGCTCCCTTGGCCTGTAAAGCGAGATGAGCACCGCAACCCCAGAGCCATTTGTGACTGGACTTAACTGTCAGGGGTCCCTTTACCTTTACCTTTACAGCTGGTATCTTCTTTGAATAGAACTTCTACCACCTAGTAGTAATGGGTGATATTCAAGTAACTCTTACTCAGAGTAGACCTATTGAAATTAATGGAACTAACAGTCATGTTGATTAATTTTCAGTGGGTCTACTCATTGTACTTATAATATCTAATAGCATTAACTTAAACTATATATTTAATCTTGTTTATATTTTTAATAATATATTATTTGTACACAAGTTTTTTATTGGGCCTCTTTCCAACAAAGATTTTCATGTCTAATTGTGCAGTGGATATTTACCAAAGTTCTAACTGAAACAGGTGGTCCCAGATCTAACCCAAAGGTTTTTACATGAATCATAGGAATTTCAAAATATTATGATTTTCTATAAACAAATGAAATCCTTTAATTTTCAGTATTTGCTAGGAAACTTTCTTCTGTAGAGGTCAAATGTCTATGCAACTCCAAGGCAACCTAACCAACAACATCTGGAGGGCCGCAGGTTCCCCATCCCTTGTTTAAGCCAATTAATCTTTAATTTATCATTTTTACAAAATGTATTATCTGCAAGTGTTTGTACCAAAGAGAATGCCAACCATGTAATATAAGTAAAAAAATTGGGGGGGGGGGCACTACAGGCAATAACATATCTTGAAAATCTGTAGAAATATTCCTTCTTCCATTGCGCAGAAATTCCACTAGTGCTGAATCTTACAACAGTTCATTGAAGTTAATTTACAAGCCTGTGAATTATTGGATGACTCCTTGGATTTTCCAAAAATTATAAGATTTTGTGCCTCTGGCTGCCAGTCAGATTCTCTTTTCCGGTTGCAGCTGTCCTTGGAAAGTTCATGAAAAGAAGCTGGGAGAAATATATGCTCAGTGCAGTAAATTCCTGATTTTGTGGCCACAGTGTGAGATGTTTAATCCATATCAAGCATTCAGAAAGCGATAGAGAAGAATAATGATGACTCAGGGGGGAAATAACAATCCTCTATTCTCAACAAAAAAATTAAACAGATTCTTCCCTGGACAGTACACAGAGTCCTAAGTACAACTTGAGTTTTGAATTCAGGTAAATATTTGCAGAATTGATGCATTTTGTTTTAGCTTTTTTTTTTAAAAAAAAATGCCTTTTAAATATCTTTTTTTTATATAATATATTTTTATTGAAAAGCTTTCAAATTCCAAAAAAATATCAAACAATACAATCTTATACAATTTTCCCCCTTTCCCCCTCCCCCCTCCCCCCCGGACTTCCCCCAGCTTCCGTAACTGCTTTATTAATTCAATATTCTTTCTGCATATTGTCAATTAGAATGTTGTTTCCATGTTGTTCCAAATCTTTAATAAAACATAACAATATCTTTAAACACAGGACTGCAGCTTAAAAACAGGCTACATTTGCATGCACCTTTCCATGCCATGCTAGGTTGTTACCATCTCAGCCTTTGTTCACCCACTTTTTATATTCAGGTAGGTAGCCGTGTTGGTCTGACATAGTCGAAATAAAAATAAATTGTCCAGTAGCACCTTATAGAGATAGACCAACTAGGTTTGTTCTGGTTTAAGCTTTCGTGTATCTGAAGAAGTGTGCATGCACACGAAAGCTCATACCAGAACAAACTTAGTTGGTCTATAAAGTAAAGGTAAAGGGCCCCTGACCGTTAGGTCCAGTCGCGGACGACTCTGGGGTTGCGGCGCTCATCTCGCTAGCAGCGCACGGAAACGGCGTTTACCTTCCTGCCGGAGCGGTACCTATTTATCTACTTGCACTTTGATGTGCTTTCGAACTGCTAGGTGGGCAGGAGCTGGGACCGAGCAACGGGAGCTCACCCCGTTGCGGGGATTCAAACTGCCGACCTTCTGATCGGCAAACCCTAGGCTCTGTGGTTTAGACCACAGTGCCACCCGCATACCTTCGGTCTATAAGGTGCTACTGGATAATTTTTTATTTTTATTTCCACTTTTTATAGAGTGTGCAGAGGATATCATTGTCATCCAATTGCATGCCAGGGTATGGTGTGTTATCCTACCAGGCTTTTTGTTTCGTTTTGTGTTGTTTTGTTTCTTTGCAGATATTATTTAGGAGGAATTCAACATCATGCTCTTTCAATCATTCTGTCAGGACTAGCTTTTCTGTTTCCCATACGGAACAATGGCCCTGCACACTATTTAGGGGGTTCCACTAGCCCACTCAAGAGATAATTTGGGGGGAGAAGCCCCATTGTACAAATGGAAGTCCTTGCCCACTAGTGCTTCTGCTGGCATGTACAGTTTCTGAGACTTTTGAATGCATCTGCCCATTGGTTTTGAAACTGTGGTCCAGGGTACCTTGGCAGATATTCAGAGGCACATGAATTGATATGGACAAGGTTTATGGGAGGCAACATGTTTGAAGACCACAGCGTTAGACATCCTGTTCATTGTCCAAAGCAGATGGTGTGTAAAAACATAAATAAGGGGATAGCAATAAAAGAAAGTTTTGACAATGATGCTTCATTTTCTGTTATTTTTACCACCATGCACTAAGACCTCTTCATGCCTTCATGACCATATAAGACAGCTGTAGTGAAAAGCCCTTTTTAAAATAGAAGTTAGAATCATAACAATCCTGACTTAACACTTAGTTTAAAATAAGCACTAAAGTAGCTATATTTAGGGAACAATCTGTTACTGATTTAAAAAAACACTCTGATGTTTCCATTCAATTGCATAAATACACTCTTATGAAAAATAATGAACCTGCAAAATATATATGGGAACAAATTCCTAAACTCCCATTAACATTACTATGACCTGACATGTGTTATTTGCAATCCACATACCTTAAAATAACTCCTATAACTAGCCTAAGTGCATTCAAATAAATAAGACTAAGCTGGTTTATCTTAGTGTACCAGTTTAAGTGAAAAATTCATGTAACCATAATTTTCACATAATCACAAAGAACATTTCTAGCATTTTATAATTAACACAGCACTTTAAATGTACAGAGTGCTTACTAACCCAGATGTTATTCATCTCCATTATAACCTTGTGGAGGCAATAATAAGGGCCCAAATCCATGTGGCATTAGTCACATTGTCTTCTATGTGCGTTGACAAACTCCCAGTGCAAAGGGCCAGATTTGAATCAAAATTCTGAATCAGAACTTGGGGATATAGAGGGACTTTAACCATTTAATTAATCCAGATTGGGCCCCCTAGGTGGGAACTGAGGATGAACCAAGGATATGACAAGCCTACTAAAGCTAGCAAAGATTTTAAACTAGGACTCCCCCTGACATGGAACCATTAAGAATACTGGTGGTCCCCCCCCCCCCGCATATTTGATTTCAGTGCAAGGCAAGCAGTCTGTAATAAACGTCTACTACTGATGGAATTCAATGGCTCATTTAGGGATAGTGCACATTTTAGAGTAACTACATGGGCATCACTCTGAAATTGCTCTACAGAAAGATTATTATTTTCAATTTGATTAAATGCTTTGATTAATATTTTCAATTTGATTAAATAGTAAAGTGGAACCTCGGGTTGCGAACGTGATCCATGCGGGAGGCACATTCGCAACCCACAGTGCCGCGTCTGCGCATGCGTGGGTCGCAATTTGGTGCTTCTGCGCATGCACAAAGCGCGATTTAGTGCTTCTGCGCATGTGTGAGCGCCGAAACCTAGAAGTAACCCATTCCGGTACTTCCGGGTTCAGCGCGGTGCGCAACCCGAAAATGCGTAACCTGAAGCATCTGTAACCTGAGGTACCACTGTACATCCAATGGTCAAGAAGGCAGTTTCTGCACATGCTGTAGAGAGAAGTGAGCAGTAGATGGGGCTCATCAACCTGGAAAGTAGACCATCTGGGAGAAGGACAACTCTGGTCCTAACCCTCCACTGCCTTGTGGGATATTTTTGGGAGAGGAAAAGGATAAGGAGTAAATCCTACACAAATCTTGAGTGGAGTCCCTAAGAAAGTTGGATGGCACCTTGTATTCCTCTTTCTGGCAACTCCTGCAGCTAAGGTGGTGCAGCATGTGTCCTGGGGAGGTCACTTGGGTGCTGCTAACACAAAGGTTTGACTTCACTCCTGGAGGTGCACTCCATTGTCTCTTGAGGCAGGCAGATGCCAACAACAACAAATGTATTATTATTTCTTGTTTTATTCTGGGACTCAGGACTTCTCAGGTTATGCATGTACCACTTTACATGCCAGACTGGGCAGCTGCTCTGGTTGCCATTGCTTATCTTCTTGGCGGGAGGTCTCAGCTAATTCATCTGTCCTCATCTGTGGGCCTCTGGAAGGTGAAATGATGTTTTAAAATTGCCCCTTCCATTCAGGACAGTTATTACTTTAGCCATTTGATCAATGAGGTGGACAGAAGGCAGCTGGGACTCAGCAGACCAGCTCAGCTTCTATCTTGGCTTGTTGACAAATTTGTAGAGGAAGGGGAAGGTGCTGCTCTGATAGAGGGGGAAAGTGTACCTAATAGGGAATCTTTCTAGGCACATGTGCTGATGGCTTGGTGCTATGAAAGTATTTTTAAAAAATGACAGATTAATCTATTGAAAACCAAATGATTAATCAAGTCAAATTTATTTCATCCACTTGATCAGCTTAGTTGTTAATTAAAACCTTATGACTTTAAACCAAAAGGTCATTTATGTGAACATTACAAGTTCTGGGAAAGGGAAAGCATATTCATCATCATCATTTCATATTTGTAAAAACAGTATTGTTCCCAAACATCTGGCTAGCAACAGCAGGAATACTTTCAATGTGCTGTATCGAGTCCCTCATGCACTGACTTCACAAAGCAACCTAGATAATTTTTCTACCTTTGTGACCTGGTTCTGAAATAAATGTGGTTCAACATCCAGCACTCATTGCTCAGCTTCTAACTTTTGGTTTTGCATCAACTATTACTGCCATCAAAATAGGCAGCTTACAAGAAAGGACTTTGATGCTTCTGGGAATCTCCTAGTTTTAGTTATATTTTATTTATTTAGAAACATTTTATCCCACTGTTCCCACTTTTCATCGTCATTGATCCCATGGTGGTGTACAAATGTATTATGGGAAAACAAACATACATACATACATACATACATACCCTATATACTCGAGTATAAGCCTAGTTTTCCAACACATTTTTTGTGCTGAAAAAGCCGCCCTCGGCTTATACTCGAGTGAGGCAGGCAGTGGCTCCTATGAGGCTTTCCCAGGTTTTTTGTGGTAAAATTGGGTGCCTCGGCTTATATTCGGGTCGGCTTATACTCGAGTATATACGGTATGTGGCTGGGGAGACCCGGCCAGATGGGTGGGGTACAAATAAAAGAATTATTATTATTATTATTATTATTATTATTATTATTATTATTATTATTATAAAAGCATAATGCATGGGAGAAGCAGAACCAATACTCGATTCAATTAAAATGCATAAAACTGATAAAATGCTATAGATGGTTCTATAAAATCACAATACTTAAAAGTCTGGGGAAATACCGTACTTTTCCATGTATAAGACTAGGTTCTTTTACTCAAAAAGGACGTTTAAAAAGTGGGGGCGTCTTATACACGGGTAGTGGGTAGGGGTGATGGGTGATTGCTTGCAGCCGCGAGCTGCAGATTGTCATTGGCCATTTTTTAGTGTTATTGGTGGCTGTGGCAAGGGTTGCTTTGCATTGGCTGTGGGAAATGGGTGTGCGATTGGTTGCTGCGTCAAGGGCTGTTGAGGAATAGCAAAAAAAACCCCAACAACTTTGGGCCATTTTCTGAAATTGGAGTCCCCCAAAATAGGTGGCGTGTTATACACAGAAAAGTACGGTAATTACCACATTGGCCTGAATATAAGCCTCACTTTTTCCCCAAATTCCAACCATGAAAAGTTAAAGTGCAGCTTATATTAGCGACCTTACAGTATGCAGCCAGGAGCATGGGGCAAACAGCGCCAGGAGCGTGGCAACGCAGCACCTGCCCCTTGCGTAGTCCCCATCCTCTCCCCCAAGGCCAGGAAGGGAGAGAGCGAGGAAGGGGAAAGGCTGCGCCCTCACCCCCGCCCCCACCCCCCAGTATGCAGTCAGGAGTAGAGAGGAATGGAGCAGCTTATATTTGGGTGTTTTGTTTTTTTTCTCCCCCCCCCCCTCCAATTTTAAAGGTGCGGCTTATATTCGGGCCAAACAGTAAGTTTTGAGCAGCTGACAAAAGGATAACAGCACAAGCACTAGCATCCTAGAATCAAATCAGATAGTGCCATTTGGGGCACTATCACCGACAAAGCCCGTTTTATGTCATGGTATAAAAATGAATCAGCCCTAGTTGCACTGTTGTAAGCCACCACGACAACTTGGTTATATAGCAGTTTACAATACTTACAATAAAATAAATTAGAATATAAAAGGTATTGTATTTTTCTCATTCTGCTTTTGTTTATTAGGATATGCTATTATGAGCCAATATAATATATGCTGATAAGAATAGAACTCCACAGTTAATTAGGTGAGTCTAAGAAAACAATTAGACAATCTCCAGATACAACAAGAACACCAGAACTCTCCTTAAAAGTTCACATGCCAGTGAAAACCGCCTCCTACATGTGGGGGTGGGGCACCAATGCAGAAAGAGCAAAGAGGAAGCCTTCAAATTATGCATGTTATCCAGGAAATTCATTGTTGGCTATCATGGTAGGAAAAACCAACACCACAAGAGCCAAGTAACTGCTTTCTGTGCAAGAAATAATAATAATAATAATAATAATAATAATAATAATAATAATAATTTATACCCTGCCCTCCCCGGCCAAAATCAGGCTCAGAGTCACTAACATCAATTATATAACACATCGAGATAAAATCAAACAATCAATTAAAATGCATCCTAGAATCAAATCAGAATCAGAGTAAAATCTAATCAGATGGCAACCCGCAGATTAGGGTTGGGGATCTTAAATGCTCACCAGGCCCAACTGTTTATGCTGATCTTATATGAGCCTGTGAGAAAAAGTTGTAAGGCCACTTTCATGCAAGTTCTTATGGGGAAAAGGGGAGTCAGACTGAACCCCAACCAAAGGCCTGGTGGAACAGCTCCATCTTGCAGACCCTGTGGAAAGATGTCAAATCCTGCAGGGCCCTGGTCTCTTGTGACAGAGCGTTCCACCAGGCAGGGCCACGGCTGAAAAGGCCCTGGCCCTGGTCCAGGCCAGTCTAATCTCCTTGATGCCTGCGACCTCCAAGATGTTATTATTTGCAGACCGTAAGGTCCTCCGTGGGGCATACCAGGAGAGGCAGTCCCGTGGGTATGAGGGTCCTAGGCCGTATAGGGCTTTAAAGGTTAAAACCAGCACCTTAAACCTGACCCTGTACTCCACAGGGAGCCAGTGCAGCTGGTATAGCACTGGATGAACGTGGTCCCGCAGCTAGGACCCCATAAGGAAGAAATACACATGCCCAAATAGATTTACTACATCCTGGTTTTGGCTTTTGGTTTTTAAAAGAGCTCATTCTTGCCCTGATCTGTGTAATAAGCTTCTCAAAATTTATTTACAAATACCGTATTAAATAAAAATGGCCCAGTCAAATTACTTAATTTAATCTTCAACTATTCCTATGACAAATTTTCCAAGACAGGAACATTAATAAAGAATTAGATGGCGGAGGGAATTGCTTTCTGGTATTCTGAACTTTTGATACATCATAAGCTGGTCATAAATTCAGATCATAGTATTCTATGATCTGGAAAAACTCCTGGGGTTGAACAGATTTAGACTGAGACTAGCGTGCCTGTGCTAAGGAATTTGGTTCCAGAAAGGACTGGGCTGTTTGAATAATTAGAGACTATGTGAGTGCAGAGAAAAGTTTACCGCAAGCTATTTTGGGGCTGGTTGGTGGATGTCACCACCATTTTGATGGGAAGGCTCATTCTCTAAATTGCATAAGAACCTAGTCTGAGCCCTGTCAGTAATGGCTTCCCTAAGAGAACCTGAAGACAGATGTATATCACTGACAAGGCAAAGTCAGGAAGAAGCAAACAGGACAGCTTTTAAAATCATCTTATATCAAATACCATGAAACAGGCCAATGAGGCATTATCCACATTTTCAAGCTAAACTACAAAATTAGGTTTCAATATTTTCCAGTGAAACTTTTGCGTCAAGGATCAGGAACCTATGGCTCTCCAGATGGTGTTGAACTGCAACTCCCATCAGCCCCTGCCAGCATGACTAATGAGGAGGAGCGATGGAACAGGTAGTCCAACAACGACCATCAATATTGCAGCGCTCCAAGAAACTCGAAAAGCAGGAGGGACAACTGAAGGAAGAAAAAGGAGGCTGCACATTCTTCTGGAAAGCTCTATCTGAACAAGAGTGTTGAATGCATGGAGTAGGCTTTGATATAAAAAATGATTTTGTGAAGCTCTTGTCAGAAGTCCCTACCGGCATTAATGAGCGACTTTCAACCCTTCAAATAAAACTCGCCAAAAACCAACAGGCTACTATTCTATGCGCTTATGCACTGGACGCCGATGAGGACATTGGAAAAAAAATTATTCTCAGATGGATGCTATCCTATCAGAGATGCCTAAGGAGGATAAAATCATCCTCATGGGTGTTTTTAATGCAATAGTTGGGCGAGATTTTGATCTGTGGTCTGGGAGTATTGGGAAAGAAAGAATTGGCAACAGCAACCAAAATGGAATCTTACTTTTGACAATATGTACAGCGCACAACCTTGTTATTACCAACACACACTTTCGACAAAAAATAAATTTAAAACATCATGGAGACACCCTGGGTCAAACCACTGGCACCTCTTAGACTACCGGTATGTAATTATATGAGCTGAAGATCGCCGTGATGTGCTCCTTACCAGAGCTATGATGAGTGCTGACGACTGGTGGACAGATCACTGATTAATATGCTCCATGATGGCTATCAAGATTATACCTCAACTCAGGCTTCAAGGAAGGAAACCAAGGCGCAAAATGAACACTCAAGCCCTTCAAGATCCTATTAAGTGGGATTGCTTCCAAACGACTCTTAAGGACCATCTGCTTTTGGAGTTCCCTGATAACATTGAGGAACACTGGGCCAAGTTAAAAGCACCCATTTTTGCAGCCTATGAACAAACTATTGGATACCAAACCAAGAAACACCAGGACTGGTTTGATGAGAATAATAGTGAGATTGAACGCATTGAAAAGGAAAGCCTTTGAGATCTGGCAAAGAGATAGAAACTGCGCCACTAAGAAAAAAAACCTATGCTAAGGCTGAGGTTCAAAGAAGAACCAGAGAACTAAAAAACACCTGGTGAATAAACCTCAAGAGATCCAGCACTTAGCCGACACACATGATGCACAGTTTCTTTAAAGCCACAAAGACCATCTATGACCAATAAAACATGGCATATGCGCCTACGCTCAACAGACGGTAAAAAAAAGGTAAAGGACTCCTGACAGTTAAGTCCAGTTGTGAACAACTCTGGGGTTGCGGCGCTCATCTCACTTTACTGGCCGAGGGAGCCGACGTTTGTCCGCAGACAGTTTTTCCGGGTCATGTGGCTAGCATGACTAAGCCGCTTCTGGCGAAACCAGAGCAGCGCACGGAAACACCGTTTACCTTCCCACCAGAGTGGTACCTATTTATCTACTTGCACTTTGACGTGCTTTCGAACTGCTAGATGGGCAGGAGCTGGGACCGAGCAACAGGAGCTCACCCCGTCGAAGGGATTCGAACCACCAACCTTCTGATCGGCAAGCCCAAGAGGCTCAGTGGTTTAGACCACAGCGCCACCCGCGTTGGCTTATATTTGGGACCTTACGCCATCGGCAAAGTGGCACGGCTCCCCCCCCCCAGAAAGCAGTCCAGGAGTGTGGCTACCCGCCGCTCCAAAGCCTCCCCAAAGCCATTGAAAAGAAGGGGGGAAGGGGAGGAGTCACGTTGCTTTGCTGGCAGCTTTCCCTCCCCTTCCCCCTTATCTCCAGTGGCAGGCTGCGCGCCTTTGCCCTGCGCTCCCAGGCTGCTCCCGGGGGGGGGGGGAGTTGCGCCGCCCAAAGGAAGCAGCCCAGGAGCACGACCACCCGCCACTCCCAAGCCTTCCCTGAGCTGCCTAAGGAAGAGGGAAGGCCACCGGCAAAGCCGCACAGCTCCCCCACCCCCCACCCCAGAGAGGAGCTGGGAGTGTGGGGCAAGGGTGCAAAGCCCGCCTGCAGCTCCCAAGCCTCCCCCGAGCTGCTGGAAAGAAGGGGGGGCGCTGGCAAAGCGGCGTGGCTCCTCCCCATGAAGCAGCCCTGGTATTGTGGGTTTTTTTCTTTTCTCCCCCCCCCCCTTCAATTTTTAAGGTACGGCTTATTTGTGGGTGCGGCTTATATTCGGGCCAATACGGTAACTAGTATAGATTCTGTGCTTCTGACATGGTTGCATACTACTGAGAGATTAATAGGCAACACAACTCTCCTATTTCTACAGGCTTTCCCAGAAGGATGAGTTGACTCAAGGCAGCACCAGATGTCTTTTGGAAAACTGTTTTTACCTGTCTTTTTTCACAATTTTATTGTTTACACCGCAGAGCTTTGCCAACCAGGAACCGTTGAGGCTGTGAGTGTTTCAGCCTAGCTAAGTGTTTATGTATGAACAATTTGACGATGTCCGTCCCTGAAGAAACGATAATAGTGAAACGGGGATAATACAAGCTAGCCGCCCATCGGGAGAAGCAGACGTGGACTCCTGAGAGACTTTAGCACTTTATGACATTGGACTTGTTGCACATCGGACATTGCACTTTTTTTAAAAAAAAAATATCTTTATTACATTCAAATCACAATTACATTGAAACAAAATAAAATGTAATTTTACATACACTTACCCTCTACCCCCCATCCCCTCCCTCTCCCCAATGCTTCCCAGTACATGCGATGTTACTTCTTTTGTATTCTTTTATTCTTAACTACTCCTAACTCTTACATTTTACTTATATTTTCCCATTGAACTTTCCCTTTTCTGCTCCCGAGGATGTTTTTTCTATTTACTTATTATATATTCTTCAAATGTTGACCATTCCTTTTCTCTTATTCCTTTTCTATCTCCTTTTACTTCATAATCCTTTGTCGCCAAATTGTAATAATTTAACATTTTGAGTTGCCACTCCTCTTTAATTGGTACGTTTTTTGTTCTCCAATTACTCGCTACCAATAACCTTGCCGCTGTTGCTGCGTACATTACCATATTTCTATCACCTGGTCTTATATCCTCTTTCAAGATTCCTAACAGAAACAATTCTGGTGACTTGCCGAATGGGTATCTTAAAATCTTTTTCAACTCATTATAAATCATATTCCAAAAACTCTTTATCAACCCACATTGCCACCACATGTGGTACAGTGTCCCAATTTCCCTTTCACACCTCCAACAAATATTACTACTCCCTTTTTGTATTTTTGATATTATGACCGGGGTCATATACCACCTATGTTGAATCTTAAGTAAGTTCTCTTGTATTTCATAATTTGGTGAGAATTCCATATTCCTTTGCCACGCCTTTCCCCATTGTTCCACTGTTATTACTTTCCCCAAGTCCTGGCACCATTTTATCATAGCTTCCTTCACCGTTTCTTCTTCTGTTTCCCACTTCAACATAACATCATACAGATTCCTTATAAATTTACTCCCCCCTCGCAACAATATCTCTGTTAATTTTGAATCTTCTTTTTCAAAACCCAATTTATTATCCTCTTGAAACTGTTGATTTAACTGGAAATATTGTAGCCAACTTGTCAGGTGGTGTTTGATCTCTTTATATTCTTTTAGTCTTAATTTCCCCTCCTTCTCCTCCAGCAAATCTCTATAGATGGGCCATTTACTTACCATATTTGTTTTTTTTTTTGTTTTTGTTTTTTGTTATTATCTCTAATGGCGATAACCACCATGGGGTCTTCATTTCAAAATATCTTTTATACTTCTGCCAAACTTTCATTAATGCAGGGGCGTAGCAAAGGGGCGGGGGGCGGGCCACCCCGGGTGCCACCCTGGGGAGGGTGACAAATTGGGCGCTTAAAAAAAAAATTTTAAGCGCCCAATTTTCGGCAATGCCAGGGTGGAGCCGCAGGGGCGGCCAGCGAGGAGCGGTGTGACCCCCCCATCGCTGGCCACCCCTGCGGCTTTGCCCCCGCAGCGCCGAAAATCGCCCCGGCGCAGCTCCAAGGGGGTGACGGCAGCGGCTTCGGGAGACTCTGCAGCCTGCAGAGACTCCCAAACCGCTGCCCGTCCGGCACCCGGGGCACCCCAAGGGGGTGACGGGCAGCAGCTTCGGGAGACTCTGCAGCCTGCAGGGACTCCCAAACCGCTGCCCGTCCGGCACCCGGGGGCACCCCTTAGGGCTGCGGCGGCTCGTGCCGGCGCGGCTCCAAGGGGGTGACAGCCCAGGCAGCGGCTTCGGGAGACTCTGCAGCCTGCAGGGACTCCCGAACCGCTGCCCGTCCGGCACCCGGGGGCACCCCTTGGGGCTGCGGCGGCTCGTGCCGGCGCGGCTCCAAGGGGGTGACAGCCCAGGCAGCGGCTTCGGGAGACTCTGCAGCCTGCAGGGACTCCCGAACCGCTGCCCGTCCGGCACCCCGGGGGCACCCCTTGGGGCTGCGGCGGCTCGTGCCGGCGCGGCTCCAAGGGGGTGACGGGCAGCAGCTTTGCCCGGATCCCCGGGGGCGGGGCATCCCGCTGTGCACGTGCGTCATGATGTCATGACGCACGCACGCACGCGCCGCGATGCCCCGCCCCCGGGGGGTGCCTCTTGGCTTCCCGCCCCGGGTAGCCAAGGGGCTAGGAACGCCCCTGCATTAATGATCTCCTAATTACATTGTTCATAAATACATTTTTATCACTTATTATATCTTTTTGTAGGTACCAGTGCCATCCAAATCCAATTTCATGGCCCTCTAAATCCAATATCTCAACATTTTTAAGCTCTATCCAATCTTTTATCCATGTAAAGGCAGCAGCATTGTGGTACAATTGCATATCCGGCAAACCGAATCCTCCTCGTTCCCTTCTGTCAATCATGATTTTATATTTAATTCTTGGTTTTCTCCCACCCCAGACGAATTTCGAAATATCTTTTCTCCATTCATTGAAATATTTTGTTCCGCCTAACAATGGAAGATTTTGAAATAAATAATTCATTTTTGCCAATATATTCATCTTTATTAATGAAACTCTCCCCAATAGTGAAAATTTTAATTTAGCCCAAATTTCCAATTTCTTCTTTATTTGCTTCCATGTATTTATATAATTTTCCTGTATCAGATCTATTCCCTTATTTGTCATCACTATTCCAAGGTATTTCAATTTTTTACTTATTTCCAGTCCCGTTACAATTTGTAATTTTCTTTCCTCATCCTTTTCTAAATTTTTGACTAACATTTTTGTTTTATTATAATTTATTTTTAATCCCGCCACTTCACCATATCTTTTTATTACTTCCATTGCCGCCGGTATGCTGTTTATAGGGTCTTCTGTTGTCAATATTATATCATCTGCAAATGCCTTACATTTATGGGACTTTTTTCCTAATGTTATTCCTTTTACTTTTTCTTCCTGTCTGATATTCGTTAATAATGTCTCCAGCGTTATTATGTATAGAATTGGCGATAAGGGACATCCTTGTCTTGTTCCCTTCGTTATTTTTATTTCTTCTGTTATTTTATTGTTTATTATTAAATTTGCTTTTTGGTTTTTATAGATTGCCCCTATCGCCATTTCTATTGTTTTTCCTAACTTTAGACTTTTTATTGATTTTTCCATAAATGACCATGCCACGTTGTCGAACGCTTTTTCAGCGTCTAAGGAGACCACTGCTATCCTCTTATCTCTTCTACTTTCTGCAAATTCGAATACATTAATTACATTTCTGATATTATCCTTTACCTGCCTCCCCTTTATGAACCCTGCCTGGTCCTTATGGATTATATTCCCCAATACATTACCCAATCTTCTTGCTATAATTTTTTTAAATATTTTGTAATCACTATTTAAAAGTGAAATTGGTCTATAATTTGTAATAATTTCCAAATCCGTTTCCTGTTTTGGCAGAAGTATAAATGATGCCTCTTTCCATGTGTTTGGTATCTCTCCCTTTTTCAAAATCTTATTCATTAAATCCTTTAATGGTGGCAATATTATACTCTCTTCTATACTTTTGTAATATTCCAATGGGAGTCCGTCTGGACCCGGGGCCTTACCCTTTTTCATATCCTTTAACACTTCCCTTATTTCCCCGATTGTTATTTCCTCAGACATTTTCTTACGTGCTTCCTCCGGTATTTGGGGCCACTTCATCCTTTTTATATATTCATCAATTTTTTCCTCGTTTATGTCCTCCTTTTGATATAATGATTTATAATATTCTACAAAAGCCTTTTCTATTTCCTCCTTTTTTTCTATTCTCTTCCCTTTAATTTTGATTCTATTTATTAATTTCTCACTCTGCCTTTTTTTTATCTGCCATGCCAATATTTTCCCTGGTTTATTTGCCCAATTATAATTTTTATACTTCCAAAACTGCGAAATTTTATCCAATTCTCTATCTATAATATTTTCATATTGGCTTCTCAAAATTTGTATCTGATTCCCAATTTCCTTTTTTCCAATTTTATAGAATATTTTTTCTTTCTTTTTAATTTCCTCTATCAATTTTTCTTTTTCATTCTCTCTCTCTCTTTTTAATCTTGCACTTTGTTGGATGAAGTAGCCCCTAATAACCGCTTTTCCTGCATCCCATGTTGAGGAAAAGCGGTTATTACATTGCACTTTTGACATTGCACTTTTGAATCTCTTTGCACTTTTTGAGACATTTGAACGTTGTATTGAGTAGATTTCCTCCAGTTGCATATGCATATATATATATGATTGAATATTCTTCACGGTTTGCGTCATTTTGATATATTATTCTACTGTACCGTGTTGTCTATTTTGTATTTGTTGTAACTCTTGTACTTGGAACAGGGCCTTTTCACTGGTAGCTCCAGACTTTCCCTGGAAACAGGTTTCAAAAAGCAAAAACACTCATTCCACCTAGCTTTTGAGTATGCATTCTTTTCTGGAGAGTATTTTTTCTGCTGCTTTTATTTTTCTCTGTTTGGATTTTAGGATGTTTCATTGGTTTCACTTTGTGTGTATGTATGTCCTAAATCATCTTGTATTCTGCAAAGCATTTTCACCCTTTTCAGACATTTGAAAGGGACTTCTAAAAAAGCATTAACTAGATGCCAATGTGCACACAGTAACCTTTCCCTCCCAGTTGACACAGGATTGTTTGGGCACTCGGTGCATGTACAGATGAATGACCATTGGGCTCTCTATGGGGATGAGGACCCTAGTCAGTAAGGCTTCCCATCCCTGTGAAGGAAACCCTACTTATGTGCATCTGCACATGCACTAGTCCCCCTTTCCAACTGATGCAAATTGTGCATCGACTGGAGGGGGGAGCACAGCTGACATGTATCTACACTTTCCCTCTTTTTTTCTTTTCTTTTTTCTGTATCACTTTACTTCTTTATAATTCAAATTATTTCAGTAAAATATTAATACCCCCAAAAATGTATGTCAGTGTCTGGAGGCAGAGCCACCTGGTGCATTCTTGGATGCTCCTTCATGTGTTTTGTACTGAACAACTAAAGAGGGCTTTTGAAAACTTTCTTTAAACATTTTAAACAAGCAGCTGCCTTACAGCAGACTAAATTCCCAAAGCATGTTCGTTGGTCACTGTGAAATGGGATGATAGGTAAGTTAGGCCTTTGTTGGGATCCAGTCTGGGCTCTTATTGTATGGCTTAGCCAGAGCTGTAAGAGGTGGGGTGTAGCTGGGGGTTTTGCTTCCAGAGGGGTGTCACTGAGGCCCCCAGTCTGTGTGTGTGGATGCAAATGTGCCTAGAGGGGGTGCCAAGCCATGCCTTTGACCCAGGTGAAATAAAGCCTGGTTTCTCCCCTGGCTTAGATCAGACCGTCTATTCTCAGAGGCTTTGCAATAGGGACGCGAGAGGTCGGTCACTTCTGTCATCTTTGAGCTGCAGATGCAGAGACTGAACCCGGGTCCTTTCTACACGCAGCCAGGACTCCATGACGCACTTTATGAACTTCTATGGGATCCCCTGTGCTGCTGAGAGCAGAGCACACTTGGGAACAGATGCGGCCCAAGTGCATCAGATGCATGCAACTGAATTCCAGGGGCATCTTCTCAAGGCAAAACATGCGTTAGCCGGATCTGACCCGCCAGTTGCTCGCGTCGCCCTTCCTTACCTTCCTCGCTCAGGGTCCACGGCAGGGACGCCGGGTCTGACCCGTAGCCACAGGCGCTGCCGTCGAAGGCGCACGAGCCGGCGGGCGGGAGGCGCAGGGCTCCGGAGAAGCGCAAGGCTGCAGGGACAAAGCGAGCGCGCTCAGTCCGTCGCCAGCGGGAAGGAGAGCCGCGCGGGGGGAGCTGCCCTCCGAAGGAAAGCCCTTCGCGGCCCCCAGGGAGAGGGGGCAGCCGCCCGGCGGCAGCAGCCTCGCCTCGCCTCGCCCTCTCGCACCTGCTTACCTTGCACCGCGAGGAGACCCAGCAGGATCATCGTGTCCCTCGGAGGAAGGAGGGCGAGAAGGAGAGGAGGGAAGAGCCGCCTGGGGAAGCCGCTCGGGCGACGGGCGAGGAAAGGCTGGGCAGCCCCGAGGCGCCGAAGGGGAAGCGGCCGTTAAAAAGGCCGGCGGGCTCGAGGGGGCGGAGAAGGGAAAAGGGCTGAGCTTGGCTCGGCGGCGGGAGGAGGAAGGCGGCCCGCCAGCCCACCAGCTGCTGGAGGCGGCGGCGGCGAGAGGCTCCTCGGAGAGGCGCTCGCCTTGCTCCGAGGGGAGCGAGCGAGGGACGGAGGCCCTTCCCGCGTCGCTCTCCCTCAGGCGCAGCGCTCCCCGCGCGGTCCCAAGTCTCCCTCCGGGCTGCCGCCCAGAGTTGGGGCTGCGCAGCGCCGGCCGCGAGGGGGAGGGCGAGCCTCGGGGGCCTTTCCAGCACGCCCCCTCCCCGCCAGATGCCCCAGAACTGTAGGATCGACGGGGGGCTGGGAATGGTAGCACCTCCCGGAGCAATCTACAGTTCCCGGGTGGCGGGCGTGTGCTCTGAGGACTTGCAGCCAGACTTGGCCTGCGCCTCTGCTGGGGGAGGGAAAGCCCCCTTCCACGGCACTTCAATGGGGGCGCTTGTTTGAGAGCATCAACTTGGTTTCGTGCCATTCTTTTCCATCTTTGCAGACTCCATCTCACACTTTCTTTCTTTCTTTCTTTCTTTCTTTCTTTCTTTCTTTCTTTCTTCGGCATAGGTTTCTTTGCAGCATCCATCCCTTCCTAGGTCTTTTAAAATAGACATCCATTATGTGGGAATAGGCCTACTACTGATGCTGCATTAACTGGAATCTATGCCTTGGAGTGATAAACTCACACATTTTAAGTTATCTCAAAAGGCTTTTAAGATAAACAACTGAAACTGGTTTGCCATATGCTGTATCTCCACTGATAAGAACCTGAAATATAAAGCATGTGTATAAATATTTCACATCTCTGGCAGCAATCTAGTTCTCAGTTGTGCATATGTAAACACAGTCCTGCATTTGCTATCCAAACCTATCCATTCTTAAAGAAATCAGCCCTGAGTGCTCATTAGAAGGACAGATCCTGAAGTTGAGGCTCCAGTACTTTGGCCACCTCATGAGAAGAGAAGACTCCCTAGAAAAGACCCTGATGTTGGGAAGGATTGAGGGCACAAGGAGAAGGGGACGGCAGAAGATGAGATGGTTGGACAGTGTTCTCGAAGCTACTAACATGAGTTTGGCCAAACTGCGAGAGGCAGTGAAGGATAGGCGTGCCTGGCGTGCTCTGGTCCATGGGGTCACGAAGAGTCGGACACGACTGAACGACTGAACAACAACAACAACAACTCTTTTTCCTTACCATAGCCCTTTGAGGTTCTGTACTGAAACATAGAAATCGGATGGAGAACTGGTTGCTTCGAGTTCTACAAGAGCCATTTCCTCTCAAATTGCCATCTTTATTCACTCACTTTTTACAGAGTAACCCAAAAAAGCATTTCTAAGTCCATGGCAATCTAGTGTTTCTCTGCTGTCTTCCTATGCCCCCTGCCCTGAGCTGATTTGTAGTTTTTAAAATTTATATATTATTATAGTAAAAGATAATTGCTATTTAGAGTTTCCCTGTGCCTTTTAATGAAGACTCATCTCATGTCATTGCTAGGAGAATATTCACAAGCTGATTGTTTGCCTCAGGGTTCTCTCCTCTCCCCCATGCTTTTTAACATCTATATGCAGCCGCTGGGAGAGATCATCAGGGGGTTTGGGCTGGGTGTTCATCAGTATGCGGATGATACCCAGCTCTACCTCTCTTTTAAATCAGAACCAGTGAAGGCAGTGAAAGTCCTGTGTGAGTGTCTGGCGGCAGCTAGAGAATGGATGGCAGCTAACAGATTGAGGTTGAATCCTGACAAGACAGAAGTACTGTTTTTGGGAGACAGGGGGCGGGCGGGTGTGGGGGGACTCCCTGGTCCCGAACGGGGTAATTGTGCCCCTGAAGGACCAGGTGCGCAGCCTGGGAGTCATATTGGACTCACAGCTGTCCATCGAGGCACAGGTTAATTCTGTGTTCAGGGCGGCTGTCTACCAGCTCCATCTGGTACGCAGGCTGAGACCCTACCTGCCCGCGGACTGTCTCGCCAGAGTGGTGCATGCTCTAGTTATCTCCCGCTTGGACTACTGCAATGCGCTCTACGTGGGGCTACCTTTGAATGTGCCCCGGAAACCAATTAATCCAGAATGCGGCAGCTAGACTGGTGACTGGGAGTGGCCGCCAGGACCACATAACACCGGTTCTGAGGGATCTACATTGGCTCCCAGTACGTTTCCGAGCACAATTCAAAGTGTTGGTGCTGACCTTTAATGCCCTAAATGGCCTCGGTCCTGTATACCTGAAGGAGCGTCTCCACCCCCATCGTTCAGCCCGGACACTGAGATCCAGCGCCGAGGGCCTTCTGGCAGTTCCCTCATTGCGAGAAGTGAGGTTACAGGGAACCAGACAGAGGGCTTTCTCGGTAGTGGCACCCACCCTGTGGAACACCCTTCCAGCAGAGGTCAAGGAAATAAGCAGCTATCCTATTTTAAAATACATCTGAAGGCAGCCCTATTCAGGGAAGTTTTTAATATTTAATGCTGTATTGTTTTTAACACTCGATTGGGAGCCGCCCAGAGTGGCTGAGGAAACTCAGCCAGATGGGTGGGGTACAAATAATAAATTATTATTATTGTTTTTGTTGTAATTTGCCATTGAATAGCCTCTCTGAATTGCTCCAGTGTTATTCCTGTAGGGATGGTGGAAGACTTTAATAACTGGGTTTCCTCTGATTATTTTTTCTTTGCTTTTAAAAAATAGTTAAAATGTACTATTTCACTATTTTAAATAAATACAATAATCCAAATTTCCCCTTCCTGGTTGCAACTGAAATTGATACTGGGGGTTTTCAGTACTGCTATTCAAGGGCAACTAACAATCTGTTGCTCACTAATCCCATTTGTTGTAGTAGTTTAGTTATTTAGTCATGTCCAGCTCTTCGTGACGCCATGGACCAGAGCACTTCTGCGTAGTTCCTTCCTTATTTCAGATAGTGTGATATATCAATATACAGTGGTACCTCGGGTTACAGACGCTTCAGGTTATGGACTCCGTTAACCCGAAAGTGGTACCTTGGGTTAAGAACTTTACTGCAGGATGAGAACAGAATTCGCGTGGTGGTGGCAGTGGGAGGCCCCATTAGCTAAAGTGCTACCTCAGGTTAAGAACAGCTTCAGGTTAAGAACGGACCTCCAAAATGAATTAAGTTCTTAACCTGAGGTACCACTGTATCGTGATGTTTAGCTGGTGATTATCACGATACTGAAAACCAGATATTGCCCAGCCCTGTTGTTGTTGTTTAGTCGTTTAGTCGTGTCCGACACTTCGTGACGCCATGGACCAGAGCACGGCAGGCACTCCTGTCTTCCACTGCCTCTCGCAGTTTGGTCAGACTCATGTTGGTAGCTTTGAGAACACTGTCCAACCATCTCGTCCTCTGTCGTCCCCTTCTCCTTGTGCCCTCCATCTTTCCCAACATCAGGGTCTTTTCCAGGGAGTCTTCTCTTCTCATGAGGCGGCCAAAGTATTGGAGCCTCAACTTCAGGATCTGTCCTTCCAGTGAGCACTCAGGGTTGATTTCTTTAAGAATGGATAGGTTTGATCTTCTTGCAGTCCATGGGACTCTCAAGAATCTCCTCCAGCACCATAATTCAAAAGCATTCATTCTTCAGCAATCAGCCTTCTTTATGGTCCAGCTCTCACTTCCATACATCACTACTGGGAAAACCATAGCTTTAACTATATGAACCTTTGTCGGCCAGGTGATGTCTCTGCTTTTAAGTTGCTGTCTAGGTTTGTCATCGCTTTTCTCCCAAGAAGCAGGCGTCTTCTAATTTCGTGACTGCTGTCACCATCTGCAGTGATCATGGAACCCAAGAAAGTAAAATCTCTCACTGTCTCAATTTCTTCCCCTTCTATTTGCCAGGGGGTGATGGTACCAGTGGCCATGATCTTAGTTTTTTTTATGTTGAGCTTCAGACCATATTTTGCGCTCTCCTCTTTCACCCTCATTAAGAGGTTCTTTAATTCCTCCTCACTTTCTGCCAGCAAGGTTGTATCATCAGCATATCTGAGGTTGTTGATATTTCTTCCTGCAATCTTATTTCCGGCTTGGGATTCATCCAGTCCAGCCTTTCGCACGATGAATTCTGCATATAAGTTAAATAAGCAGGGAGACAATATACAGCCTTGTCGTACTCCTTTCCCAATTTTGAATCAATCAGTTGTTCCATATCCAGTTATAACTGTAGCTTCTTGTCCCACACAGAGATTTCTCAGGAGACAGATGAGGTGATCAGGCACTCCCATTTCTTTAAGAACTTGCCATAGTTTGCTGTGGTTGACACAGTCAAAGGCTTTTGCGTAGTCAATGATGCAGAAGTAGATGTTTTTCTGGAACTCTCTAGCTTTCTCCATAACCCAGCGCATGTTTGCAATTTGGTCTCTGGTTCCTCTGCCCCTTCGAAATCCAGCTTGCTCTTCTTGAAGTTCTGGGTCCACATACTGCTTAAGCCTGCTTTGTACAGTCATACCTCATGTTGCATTAGGTTCATGTCCACCAAATCTAAATCCTTAAAACTGTTCCTCACTTCCACTGTGTATTCATAAGGGATTTGATTTAGATTGTGTCTTACTGGCCCAGTGGTTTTTCCTACTTTCTTCAGTTTAATCTGGAATTTTGCTATAAGAAGCTGATGATCTGAGCCACAGTCAGCTCCAGGTCTTGTTTCTGCGACTGTATAGAGCAGGGGTCCCCAAACTTACCTGGCCTCGGGCCGGTGCCTCCAGCGCCAATCGCGTGGTGGGCCGGAGCCCGCAGGAGCACGTGCCCATACACATGCGCACACGCGATTTCCGACACACTTTCGTGTCACCGTGCACCGGAAATAGCTTGTGCGCATGCGCAATCGTCCTTTCTGGTCGCTGTGCGCCGGAAATAGCTTGTGCGCATGCGCATGGGCCTCCTCCGACCTGGAAGTGCACCGGAAATGACGCTTGCGCATGCGCACAAGCTATTTCCGGTGCTTGGCGACCCGAAAGTGGGCAGCCATGCTGGTAGGAGCGGGCGGCAGCAGCGGGTGGCGGGGGTCGCCGTGGGTTGGAAAATTTAGCCTCGCGGGCCGCATCCGTCCCCCGGGGCTTAGTTTGGGGGTGCCTGGTATAGAGCTTCTCCATCTTTGGCTGCAGAGAATATAATCAATCTGATTTCGATGCTGCCCATCTGGTGATGTCCATGTGTAGAGTCGTCTCTTGTGTTGTTGGAAAAAGTGTTTGGGGTGACCAGCTTGTTCTCTTGGCAGAAGAACCCTATTAGGCTTTGCCCTGCTTCGTTTTGAACTCCAAGGCCAAACTTGCCAGTTGTTCCTTTTATCTCTTGACTCCCTACTTTAGCATTCCTATCCCCTATAATGAGAAGAACATCCTTCTTTGCAGTCATTTCTAGAAGGTGTTGTAAGTCTTCATAGAATTGGTCAGTTTCATTTTCTTCAGCACCGGTAGTTGGTGCATAAACTTGGATTAAAGGTAAAGGGACCCCTGACCATTAGGTCCAGTCGTGACCGACTCTGGGGTTGCGGCGCTCATCTCGCATTATTGGCCAAGGGAGCCGGCTTCCAGGTCATGTGGCCAGCTTCCAGGTCATGTGGCCAGCATGACTAAGCCGCTACTGGCGAACCAGAGCAGCACACGGAAACGCCATTTACCTTCCCACCGGAGCAGTACCTATTTATCTACTTGCACTTTGACATTCTTTCGAACTGCTAGGTTGGCAGGAGCAGGGACCAAGCAATGGGAGCTCACCCCATCGCGGGGATTCGAACCCCCAACCTTCTGATTGGCAAGCCCTAGGCTCTGTGGTTTAACCCATAGCGCCAACCGCGTCCCTAAACTTGGATTACTGTGATGTTAAAAGGTCTGCCTTGGATTCATATCGAGATCATTCTATCATTTTTGAGATTGCATCCCAGTACAGATTTTGCCACTCCTTTGTAGAATATGAGGGCCAATCAATTTCTTCTATGGGATTCTTGCCCACAGTAGTAGATATAAGGATCATTCGAACTGAATTCACCCATTCCCATCCATTTTAGTTCACTGATGCCCAGGATGTCAATATTTATTCTTGCCATCTCATTTTTGACCACATCCAGCTTACCATTGTACATGGATCTTACATCCCAGGTTCCTATGCAATATTTTTCTTTACAGCATTGGACTTTCCTTTCACTTCTAGGCACATCTGCAGCTGAGCAACCTTTCGGCTTTGGCTCAGCCGCTTCATCAGCTCTGAATCTACTTGTACTTGTCCTCCACTCTTCCTCAGTAGCATGTTGGACGCCTTCCAACCTGAGGGGCTCATCTTCCAGCGTCATAACTTTTATATGCCTGTTGTTTTTGTCCATGGAGTTTTCTTGGCAGGGATACTGGAGTGGCTTGCCGGTTCCTGCTCTAGGTGGATCACATTTAGTCAAAACTCTTCACTATGACCTGTCCATCTTGGGTGGCCCTGCAAGGCATAGCTCATAGCTTCTCTGAATTATACAAGCCCCTTCGCCACGACAAGGTAGTGATCCATGAAGGAGCACTAATCCCATAGCCCACATTAACAGGAAGCAATAAAATGAGATAAACCTGTACAAAATACATCAGAGGCCCAATACATCAGAGGCATCAGAGCAAGTGTTACCTCACACTTCCCAGTGCATTTTCCTTCACTTTCCTTATCACAAAAAGTCAGGGTTGGCCCAAGGCATTTTGGCACCTAAAGCGGACCTCAAAATGGCGCCAGGGAAGAATGAGTAAAGGAAAAGCTACATCATGAGTGGGGAGATCAACATCAGGATCTGCTGCCCTGGTGGATCCTGCCAGCTGAGACAGCCACCTTACCTGACCTCATGAGTGGGCCAGTCCTGCAAAAAGTCCAATATTTTAGGGGTGCAGGTTTGTTGTGCAAGACCTCCCCAATCAACTCTAATTGTGTGACATGAATTTGCTGATATGTGATTGAATCCTGTCTGGCAGCACCCTATGTGGACTTCTGGGGAAGCAGCACAAACTGAATCATCCTATGTATGTGCTGTGAGGATCAGAAGCACTTGCTCCCCTAACAATCAGCACCCTAAAGGCTAATTGGCATGAATAAGGGACACTTTTTCTCATGTACAAGATTTCACTGAATAACCTGCTGCTTAAACAGAGATTTCTACAGTCATATTCATAAGGACAGCAGACTTTAAAGAGCTTGTAATCAAGGAGGGATTTCAACTGGGTTCAATTTTCAGCACGGGTAGGGAATTGCTTTTGCCCTCCAGCTGTTTCTGAACTGCAACTCCCATCAGCCCTAGTAAGCATGGCCAATGACCAGGGTTAATGGGAGTGGTAGTTCAGTGACATTTGGAGGGCCCAATGTTCCTCATCCCTGGTTTACATACATTGCCTTACAATACAGACTGCTAAGACAACACTATTCCATCTGCCTTAAGGGAAGTCCTTCATTTTTTCCCTTTGTCACTTTGATAACGTGTTTCCCCCAAACCTGGTTAAAGAATAAATGTAGTCATTAAATATCTGCATACTCCACATACTCTCTGTGGTACTGAAGAAGCATACATTTGAATGTAAACTATCTCTTGCAGTTTTCATCCTGAGTTAACAATGCCCACAAATTCTAGATTCCATACCAAATTATGTCATATATTTATGTTTAAAATGTGGTATCAGTATCGTTTGTAAAAATGTACTATCTACATTTGCATTTTTTTAAAGCAAGTTGTCTGTTCTCCAAAAGGATATGTCATTAGACATTTTTGTATTCTAAATATATTTTAAATTTCTCATTGCCTAGCACCAGCAAGAAGAAGAAAAAAATCTAGTTTTGAAGTGTTAAAAAAAAACACCACCCAGTTGGGCTAGTTCAGACTTGCCATTTGGCTAATTTTAAACCCAGACTCTTCCACAAGCCACAAAACAGTTGCATATGCAGTGCTCTACAACAATGCCCTTTTATTCACATGTACTGTCTACAGACCTGGTTTCCAAAGCTCAGCCCACTGTATTCATGTATTTACTGGATATTCCCCATAGCCCAGTTTTTTAAGATGATGCATAGTGTTGGCTTTTGTCTTAGATCTCTCACTTAGCCAGCTTTTGCTCAGGGCAAAACAAAACAGACATCTGCTTAAAATGTATATACAATATAGTGACTATTTTAATGAACTGGGCTGCAGTTCTGCCAAATGCATGCTGGAAACTAGATACAAGCTGTACTGTGAACTTGCTTGACAAATGTGCTCGAATTGCTCTCCTGCCAGTGTATATTCATAGCCACATGCAACTGAATGCTACGTGAAAACTAAAAATGTCAGTAGATGCATTTCTCCCTGCTCAGGGTGGGGGGGTAATATGAGTTAGAAAAGGAAATCTTCCTGTGCAGTAAAGTTGCCTCCAAAAGATGAAATAAGACAACAGTGCCAGTAGCGGAACTGTTGGATCAAGTTCTACTGTACTTGATTCAAGGAATAACATTCTCAGTGAATCTCTATATTGGTACGTTAGGGGTATATTAAGTGTAGCAGCACGTTCCATACTTTTTGCAAGGAATGCCAGATGGCCTGCAAAACAAATTTTTGAACATGTACGTATGTTATTCTCTAGAGCAGGGATGGGGAACCTATGGCTCTCCAGATGTTGTTGAGCTCCAACTCCATCAGCTCCAACCAGCATGGACAGTAGTCAGGAACGATGGCAACTGCAGTCCAATATCTGGAGGGTTGCAGGTTCCCCGTCACTTCTTTAGAGGCTCTTAGAGCTAAAGTCCCATTGCACAAAGTCCAGAATAGCAAGAGAAAATAAAAATCCAGAGAGATTGTGGAGAATACTGTACACTTATGCAAAAAGTAGTAACTCTGCCTGTATTTGTGGACAACAATGAGTAGCACTAGGGATTCCCACTCGCAATGGTGCACATATTGAAATGCCATCACAATACAATGCACAGGGCAAGTAGGCTCAGTCTTGCTTCTATAAAACCTCTACCTTGTCCCTTACTTTCAACCACCAAGGCTCACAGAGCACTGCAGCAAAGGCAGAAGAACTCCCTTATCCAACTCTCCTGCAGTGTTGGGCCAGATCTTCTGTGGCACAAGCTTCAATGGTTGCCCATCTGTTACAAATAGACATGTTTAGGTTGCACAAACCGTCTTCTGTGTCACACCAAAGAAACATGTACTGCATTTTTGGACCCAAGCTCTAACACCTTTCTGCACATTATAAAACAGACTTTGTCTCTCATCATCTTGCGAAGTATTGGTAGAGATACAACTATGACGTAATATGCAACAATGTCAGAAGGTCACTAATCATAGTTTTTTAGGGTTAGGAGGGACCCCGGGGTAATCTAGTCCAAGCCCCTGAAATGCAGAAATATCAACATGCCCCATTGGATAGTCCCCCATCCAATTTGAAATCATACCAGGCTCTGCTTAGCTTTGCAAGTGTGCTAGCAGTTTTATTGCTGCACTGCAAGCCTCAACAGCAGAACAACAGATACAGACCAAAACCATGAGGCTACAACCTTTTGCACATATTTGTGTGCAAAAGCACAACTGTAAACATTGATGGCATTTAATATTCAATAATGGGGTGCAGGATTCCAGATCTGGCAAGCAAGCAACAAAGAAAGCCATCTAATTGAAGCAATATTTGTTTCTAATTACATTTCTGATTAACTATTCTGTTGGTATTAGTTCTAGAAGCACTATCATTCTTTAGATATATGGCACAATGCAGTTTATCAATACACTCAGAATCAAGGTGTCTGGACTACTTCTTCCTTAAAGAAACTGGCTCATTGGATTTTCTACTACTTGCACTTCATTGGAACTTACAGTTCCCTGATGTGCTGTGTACAAATGGTATTTCCATTCTGTTTACAATAGCTTGATCATGCTGTATAAGTATACCTTTCTCTGGCATTTTTGTTTGTTTTATGGCCACCCAGCCAGTCAATCTGCAGCAACAGCTACATTTTAGCCTTTTTTCAGTGGGAGAGTTGTCCTCTATTCTCATGTGCAAAATAGTGCAAGCTGAGGGTTAAAGCACAACCTTGAGGAATGAGATACCAACTTTGCATGACAAATGAGAAACAAATGTGTTTTGTGACAAATTTGTCGTGCCTGGGAGGGGCAATGTCAGGAGTCTAGTCCCCGGCTTGATAACACAGTGAGTGTAGTTACCGGTAATTAAAAATGATGATTTATTGTCAAAACAAACAGATAACTCCGGATGGCATTAACACAGCCTGCACCATCATGAATTACGATGACCGTTCTAAGGGTCCCTTCTGTTTCCTAAAACAGAAAGTAAACTTACTAAGCTTACATCGTTTCTGCTTCCTGTCTAGCAAGCCCCCCATACGCCAGCTCCGGGGAGAGATTGGATCAGCTCCAACCTCTTTTGAGTCACTATCTTTGTCTCTGTTCCTGCTTCCTTCTCTCTTTGCGGTCTTTTGCACTTCTTGAGAGCATTGGCAGGGCTCCGGTTTGCCCTCCGTCATTCTCTTATCCACTGGCATTCCTAAGGGCAGAGGAGTTGGCACTAGGCTATGCTCATCTTGTCTGGCAGTTAACTCTCTCTTCCTGACTGCTTCCTTCACTGGGAGCTGGCTCATTCATGACAGGCAAGATCATGACTTCTAGTAGTCTATCAGCAGGGAGCAAAGCAGTGCTGCCAGAGGGTCTAGCACTGGTGTCTAAGCAGATGCTGAGTCCAGTTAGCCAAGCGGATGTCCTTTGGGAAACACATGAAAGCAGCAAGGTTGAGTCTGAGCTGCACATGGGAAATGCTTCATTGCCCAAAATGGTCTGGCAAGAAGAGAACATTTATACAGAAGCAGAGAATGGCTTTGACTATTCATGTGGGGAGATGTGGAGCAAGGCACAGAGGATGGATGGAGCTTCTTGGGGTCCAGGAGGTCTGTGGTTTTTAAGTGGGAAAATTCCACATTTCCAGTGCTGAGATGTTGCTCAGCTGGTGGTGCTGACACCACGGCACAAATAACTGATTGTGCAGACAAGTCCTTAATAAATCAAACTAGATTACAGTCATAGTCCTTCTACACTTTGAGTGGATCTAAGCATGGGATGCTATAAATAAGTCAGAAATTAGATTGTTTTAACAAAAGAAAAAAATCTTTATGGAAAATTGTGTTTTAAAATTTCCTGCTCTCTGGCGCTATCTGGTGTTGCATGTTTATACCGGTAGCTCATTCAAATCACTGTTTCTTTACTAATGTAGCTGAGTCCTTTTGCTAGGGAGTAAGCCTTGTGATTGCAGCAAGATTTGACTTACACTGAGTAAAAAATTCACAGCATTAGTATGTTCATTTCAAGGAAGGTTCATTTTAAAGAAGAAACTGGTTTGAGCAACAATGCACCAAACAGTAATGTTTTGTAACAAAGTACAGGACACATTTACATTTTGGATAATGTTATGTGAATCCAGATTAAAAACTCAGCACTGGAAACACAGTGAGTGCATGGTAAAAGGGAGTATGAACACAGCCTAACTGTATTGTGAGGATCAGTTCTCGGAAGACTTCAGACTGTATGGAACATTTTTTTGTGATGCTTTCTAGGCAGCTGAGCTGGCTGACTTTCTCTAGACTAAACCTTTTAGTAAATGGAATAGTTCTCTTTGATTAGAAGGAGCCAAAATTTGAGAAAAAAATAAATAACTATTTGGGAGGTTCCTTTTGTTACAGCTTTCTTTATTATATTTTGATGTTGTATTAATGGTGTGATCTCATTTTTCTCTCTCCTGGGGGATAGTGGGAACTTCATACAAAACTCATAGATTTAGGTTAAATTCCCAGTTCATTCCCAGTTATTTGCTTTCTCATTAACTTGCTCCACAGTGACACACAATTACAGGGTATGATTTGCAGTGCATTTGATTTTTGTAATTCTGAGCCAAACAGGCTGGATCTGCACCATAATGAAAGAATCCTGAGTTCCTTTGAGAACTGTAGACTTACATTCATGTCATTGTTAATGTTTGTTGTCTCCAAAAGGATTCGCGAGGAACCCAGCCAACTCACACTTGCTGACACTTGTTCTATAAATCACTGAACATGTGCTTAAGAAGAATACATATGGCTATGTTAACGCATTACAGTATAAGATGTCCACTTGGTCCCAGAGTATTGATGAATGAAGCATTTCAAAGTGGTCACATAATATAACATTGAGATAGCAATAGCCTGATTTCAGTGTCCAGTCTAGTAATTATGTACCCAAACTGATGATTAAACAATGCAAATACCGGTACATAATTTGCTAATACATCGTTAATGGAAGCTAAAGCCCCGTCCCCAACCCCCAATGACCTTCTATATAACAAGTTTTAGAACTGATTTACTTATTAGAGACAATTTGGACATGTAGGACCCTTACCTTCATGTGCTCCCTCCTCCCCTGTCCTCCAGTATTGCTGTAAGGAGGAAATCAGAGGTTTATTTGTGGTACTGCAGTGATTAGCCACTGCACACAAATACTCCAGGACCATAGCTGTCAACCCTCCCTTTTTTTGCGGGAAACTCCCTTATTCCAATGCCGTTTCCCGCTGCTATCCCAGATTGTTGATATCCCTTAAATTTCCAGGATTTCAAAGGAAGCAGCTCCTCTCCCTCCCTGCCGGCCAGGGAGGCTCCTCAGCTGCGTTGCTCGGCTGCCAATAAGGAGTCTGAGACCGACTGGGGGTGGAGCTTGCATGCCTTGTGCAGCCAGACCCTCACGCCCAACCAGACAGACAGCCTGCCTGCCGTCTACGCACTCGCTCTTTCGCTCACCCGTTTGCACGCAGCCTCTGGAGCGCAGGGTGGCGAGGCTACTTGGTGCCATTGCACCGCCCTCATGGCATCCCTTATTTTCAAATCCGAAAGTTTGAAAAAATCCCTTATTTTCAAATCTGAAAGTTGACAGCTATGTCCACGACGGGGCAAAACTAGGCTTTATTTCACCCAGGTCAAAGACCCAGTTTGACACCCCCACACACATATGTGTGTACACACACACACATGACAGGAAGCCTCAATGACACCCCTATGGAGGCTTAACCCAGGGCCAAAAACCCAGCTAGCCCCCAACCCCAGTAGCTACAGCACTGCTCCAGAATAATAACCAATATGTGAAACAATTTAAAGTTGCTTCCACAGTCTGTTTGTAATCTGTTAATCTGGCTCTCAGATGCCAATTGTTATTTGAAATAGGAGGTGAGTGCTTCAAAATAAGTGTTCACCTCTAGAAAATAATTCATGTAGCAAACACATGTGGGAGTTAAGCTCCACTGAACATAATGGCACTTGCTTCAGAATAGAAAAGTATAGTATTGTGCTGTCAGTTGTTCTCCTTAAACAACAGATGAAAGTGAATGGAGTATCCCTTGTGGAGGGTGTTGCATGACAACATCTGTTTTTAAAGTTTTGGTGCCATAAAATCTCAAACACAGCAACAAAATGCATTTCCATAATTTGAAAATGGGGAGACGTATCCATATGAAAAGAGTATATGCATGCTGCAAGGGCCAGTCAGTTTAGTGTCCAGATGTGACACATGTTTAACAAAAGTTAATATCCTTAAGTAGTTTTACAAATTAACACCCTGAAGTAGAGCCTTTAGCCTACTGCAGTGTGACCTTGCTTTCTGCACTACTGGAGATAACATGGCACAACCTCTCAGGTTAAATTAGAGCTACAACCAACAACTATAATTCTAACATGGCTACTGTTGGGGAGCTTATAACTGTCAGTTGATGCAGCTGCAGCTGATCCATTCATATAATTCCATAAAAGATATCACTTTCCCAGCTGTTGTCTAGATGCCTTATTAGAGAGCACCTGCCTGTTGGACTGTTGTCCCCTGAATGATATGCCAGCCTCCTGAGATTACTTGTTAGCACCTGCTTTTCTGCTTTGCCTTTCCTCAGATTGCAAGAACAGATTCCAAAGGATTTAAGCTTATCTTGAGTTTCTGGCCATAGCATAACAGGGACAGAAATATTATCCATGACGCCATCTCACTGTAAAGAGATTACAGGTCCACAGTTTAAAATAAATAAATCAGGATATAGATAACACTCTCTATGACTGTTATTTATTTACACAGCATTCTTCAGGATAAGAGTTTCTTCAAGAGACACCAGTGTATTTCTTCAGTATCACATGATCATTTTTAATGGGGCTAAGGAAGGGAAACAAGAGACACTTTATTTTGGATATATTTGTGTTTTGCTTCATTGAGAGCCTGTGCCACAGCCCTATTATACAATATAGCACAGGCCTAATGAATAGTCTGTGGGTTGCCAGCTTTTCAAGTGTGTCTTGAACAATCACTTGGTGTGGAAACACCAGCAAGTAATACTTTCCTCTCTATTACCCCGGGAGTGGTCCCGATACTTTCAATCATTGTTCTACGATAAGGAAGCTCAGTCTAACAAGCTGAGTGTTCAACCAGAGGCTTTACTGCAATGGCCACCTGTAACCAAAGAGGAGGTAGAGAATCTGATTGCACAGTTAAAGAACAACAAAGCCCCTGGCATAGACTACATCCCTGCAGAATTTCTGAAGATCAACATCGGGTGGTGGGCCCCCTTGCTGGCGAAAATATTCTCCCTCATCGATTCAACAGGTCTACTTCCTGAAGGGTGGGCTGAGGCGATAATCATCCCAATATATAAAAAGGGCCCTTCATCGAACCCGGCAAGTTACAGACCCATCAGTTTTTTACCTATACCCAGCAAATTATATGCAAAACATCTCTATTTCAAATTAACTAGCTGGATGGACGAGGGGGATATCTTGGCCGAGGAGCAAGCTGGATTTAGGCAAGGCAGATCTACCATAGATCACTGCTTTGTCCTAGCTCATCTTATTGACAAATACGCCAAGAAAACCCGCAGGGTCTTATATGCAGACTTCATTGATTTGAAGGCTGCTTTCGATTCCATTTCCTGAGTAAGACTATGGGCTAAATTGGACACATCCAGCATAGATAAAAGACTACTATTTTTGATTAATGGCCTTTATAAAGATACCGTGCTGTATGTAAGATTCTCTACAGATGGCCAACTCACAGGTCCTATACCAGCCTCCAGGGGGGTTAAGCAAGGCTGCATTCTAGCCCCAGCTTTATTCAACCTATATATCAATGATCTGGTTAAAAGTTTAACATCTCCGGAGTTCCATGCCCCCAAACTGGCCACTAAACCAATCTCGGTGCTCCTATATGCTGATGATGCAGTTCTCCTATCTCGAACAAAAATAGGCCTTAAAAGGCTGATAGGAGAATTCTCAGCATATTGTAGGAGAGAGCAACTGGTGGTAAACCATCAGAAAACCAACGTCTTGGTTTTCGCAAGGAAACATAGATTACATAGTTGGAGCATGGGCAACCACCCAATCGAGCAGGTTAAAGCCTTTAAATACCTGGGCATAGTCTTCCAGTCATTGGGGTCATGGGATGTACATCAAAAATGTGTCAAAGAAAAAGCAGCCCAAAGTGCTAAGATGCTATCCCGCTTTTTCTACACGAAGGGCCGCAAATACATCCCAGCAGCCCTAGAGGTTTTTCAAGCTAAACCGCTGGCGCAGATACTCTACGGGGCCCAAATTTGGACGGGCAACCATTGTAGCATCCTTGAAACTGTCCAATCCAAATTTCTAAGGCAGATTCTTTCAGTACCACCATGTGTCCCAAATGCTGCACTACGTCTGGAGGCAAGCTTTCCCTCCGTTGAAACTCGATCCTGGCAAAGAACCTCTAATTATTGGCTCTGTATAAACCTAAATCCATCCGGTCTCCTGCCCCTAGTGACACAAGACCCTCATAAAAGTGTGTGGTCTAAACTGGTGCACCAAAAACTCCTCTCCTGCGGACTCCATCCACATCAGCTTCTTACGATGGGCCCTATTAAAGCAAAAAGGCTAATTGGACAGCGCCTAAAGGACTTAGAGCAACAGAACAATTTAGCCATGATAAAGAAACGCTGCCCTTTGTATGCCTTCTTTTCCCCTTCTCAGTTTGACTCCTTGGCACCTTACTTGCACAAATTACCGTATTTTTCGCTCCATAGCATGCTCCGCACCATAGTGCGCACCTTGTTTTTAGAGGCGGAAAACAAGAAAAAAAATATTTTTTTTTTCTAAAAGGCTGGGAGGGGCAGCGGAGGGATGCTGCTGGTTCTTCCCCGCCAACCCCGATCGCAAAAACAAGCCTGCTTTGGCGAACGGGGTTGGCAGGTGAGAGAGAGTGAAAGAAAGAGGGAGAAGGAAGGAAGGGATGAGAGAGAGAGAGAGAGAGAGAGAGAGAGAGAGAGAGATGGAAGGAAGGAAGGAGTGAGTGAGTGAGAGAGAGAGAGAGAGAGAGAGAGAGAGAGAGAGAGAGAGGAAGAGAGAGGGAAGGAGGGAGGGAGGGAAGAGAGAGAGAAGGCAGGCAGGCAGGCAGGCAGGCAGGAAGGAAGGAAGGAAGGAAGACAGACAGACAGAAAGAAAGACAGACAGACAGACAGACAGAAAGAAAGACAGACAGAAAGGCGGGCAGCAGCAGAAGCGGCACCCAGTGCCTTCGTGCAGCCACCCGCCCCACCTTCCCTGCTCCGTGCAACATCTCCCTCCCCCCCCGCCACCGAGGCTTGTAAAAGCAGGCTTTTGCAAGCTGCGGCAGCGATGGGGAACAGCGGAGATGCTTCACGGAGCAGGGAAGGGGTGGTGGGCGGCTGCACGAAGGCACTGGGCGCCGCTTCTGCTGCTGCCCGCCTCTGACGCTCGCCAGAGCAGGGATCGGAGCCGGGGCTGAGAAAGGTGCTGCGCTGCGCTGTGCCGCTCTCAGCCCCGGCTCCGATCTCTTGCGAGCATCAGAGGCAGGCGGCCGCAGCTTCTGCTGCTGCCCGCCTCAGGGGAGCGTCAGAGGCAGGCAGCAGCAGAAGCGGCGCCCAGTGCCTTCGCTCCATAACGCGCACAGACTTTTCCCCTTCCTTTTTTGGAGGAAAAAAGTGCACGTTATGGAGCGAAAAATACGGTAACTATCCCAAAATTCAGACGTGCCTTTACTCTAGCTAGATTGGACATGTTGCCCTCTGCCGTACTTGAGGGCAGATATCAAAAAGATTCCAATCGAAAAACGACTCTGCCCCTGTGGAAATGACAACCTGGAAACAGTGGCTCATGTCCTCCTGTCTTGCTCCCTCTATAGAGAAATGAGGTCTGAGTTTATTACACCACTCTTACTTACTATCCCAGGCCGCCATTCTGCTGCCACGTTGTTCTTTCTTTTGTCAGATCAAGATGATCTGATAACAACAAAGGTTGCTAGGTTTATCGAGGGTGCAATGAGATTAAGGGCCACTATTTGAACGACAATCATAGTCATTTGATCACTCCTTTTATCCATTGTTGTTTTTATTTGTATATTGTGCGTCTTTTATTGCTATGGCTGTTGGCTTTGCAAATAAAGTTTATTTATCTATCTATCTATCTTCCTCTCTATTATGTGAAAAACTTCACATGTTGATTTCTGTGCATCACGGAAGAGCAGCCCATTGCATTTTTCTGATTTTTTAGTAACTCAACCAGCTACATCATTAAGCCACTACTGTGCCCCTTTAGGCTGGCTTGCAAAAACAGGACCGCAAGAAAGCCAGCCTTAGACAAAACAGCCCCCCAGCTGACAAGCACCTTCAACACACAGAGAATATTTTTGTGATTATTAAATAACTAGTAGACTGTAAGCCCGTTAAATTAACGGGCGCTAGAATATATGTGGCCAAACATTACCGGCTCTCCCCGGGGCCGATAACGGCTGCTCCTCCTCCTCCTCCTCCACCGCTCTCCGCTTCGCTCAGCATCCCCACCGGCTGCGTCCGCCTCTCCGCCTTCTCCTCCTCCTCCACCGGTTGGCTGCCTGCCTGCTGCCCAGCAGTCCCGCCCATTGGTGCCGCCGCCAAAGCGCCCCCTCCTCCTCCTCCTCCTCTCCGCCCGCCCGCCCACCTGCCTCTGCCTCTGCCCGCCTCGCACCCACGGACACACCCTCGCCCCTCGCGGCCCCCGCCAAATCAGCAACGGCCACCGCTCGCTCGCACGCCCACGCGCCCTCCGGCCAATCAGCACCCCGCACCTGCTGCCGCCCGAAGTCTCTGCGCTCCAATCCCTGTGTCCGTGGGGCACATGCACAGTAGCGCAATCCCACGGACACAGGGACACGATGCAGAGACACTTGGACTTTATTATATAGGACTAGTGGACGTTCAGCCCGTTAAATTAACGGGCGCTAGAACATATGTGGTGAAACATTTTTAAAAACAGGACTTATTTCCCTCAGGCAAGTGGGATTAGGACAGCAGCCTTCAGGTAAGGCAGCCGGGCCTCATCCTGTGGCGCGTCCAAGAGAAGCTGTGAGGGAAACTGGCCCCTCCTGTTACATAAAAGTCCCTAAAGCGTGCGGCGGAGGAGGGGGAATGGGCTCAAATCCCACGTACTGGGGAGGGGGGGGTCCGGTTTCCCTCCGTAAGCAAACTCCGTGTGGAAACGGCCATGGCAGCCCCCGCCTCTCTTTGCCCTTTTGGCTCCCAGCCCCTTCATGAACCACACCGAGTTCCTGTACAGGGACATGGCGAGGACGGGATGGGGGCTGCTTTGAGCCCCTGAGGGAGGGAGGCCACCTCCCGGGCAGGGCCGTCGGCCTAGGGCGGGCGTGTGAGAGGAATCCTTGTGTAACTCCCATCACTCACACACACAAAATGGCCGCCAGCAACTTTCTTTGAGTGCAGGGCGAGGCAGCCCCTCCCCTCCCGCACTTCCGATTGGCAGCCTCCGACTGTCTCATCTGCATAGAGTCTCTGCGCTCCAATCCCTGTGTCCGTGGGGCACATGCTCAGTAGCGCAGTTCCACTGACACACACCACGGACGTGGGGACATTAGGGAATTATTATATAGGATACATGGCTGAAAAGATCCTTCTAGGAGATTTGAGGGAAACTGACCTTTTAGATTTGGAAGGATTTGATAATGCATTTGGTTGGCATGCTTACTTATGGTATAATAAGATAAAGGCCCATTAAAAATCATATAATTAGAAAATCATTGTTTAATGTATGGATTAGGCATAAAGATTTATTAGAAAGAAGAACACCTAGGTGGATTTCACCATTAGAGGCTAAGGCCCATAAAAGATTAAATATGGAAACCAAGTGGTTGAAATATAGTGATTTGCTGATTGAAGTCGATGATAAATATAAACTAAAGTCTTATGAACAGCTTAAAGATAAATTAAATGATTGGTTGCAATATCATCAGATTAATGAAATGTTTAAGGTAGATAATAAAAACACAGGTTTTCAATTAGAAAAATCCAGATTGGAATCGGAATTGTTGGATACAAAGAGTAAAAACCTTTTGAAGATGTATAACTTGTTGGGGTGGCATACGAAAGATGAACAAGTGAAATTGGTAATGATAGAGTGGGCAAAAGATGTGGGGCATAATATTATCCTAAAAGATTGGGAGAGGTTGTGGAAAAAAGGAATTAAGTTTTCCACATGTACTGCCTTGAGAGAAAATTTGATGAAAATGATGTATAGATGGTATTTAGCACCTGTAAAACTTGCAAAAATGTACAGTGGTACCTCTGGTTACGTACTTAATTCATTCTGGAGGTCCGTTCTTAACCTGAAACTGTTCTTAACCTGAAGCACCACTTTAGCTAATGGGGCCTCCCGCTGCCGCTGCGCCACCACTGCCCGATTTCTGTTCTTATCCTGAAGCAAAGTTCTTAACCTGAGGTAAAATTTCTGGGTTAGCAGAGTCTGTAACCTGAAGCATATGTAACCCGAGGTACCACTGTATCGTACATCTGATAACAAATGTTGGAAATGTAAAGAAAAAGAAGGAAGCTTTTACCACATGTGGTGGACGTGCCCCAAAGTAACAGACTTCTGGGAAAAGATTTATAATGCCTTTTTACTGAGAATAGTGGGGGAGGAAATCCCCCCAAAGGGCATTACATTCTTTTTCTATGCCACAACTGCTGCGAGGCTACTACTTGCTAAGAATTGGAAGAGCCAAGATTTACCAACTATAGATGAATGGCAAATGAAGATGTTGGACTTTATGGAACTTGCTGAGCTGACTGGGAGACTCTGCGACCAGGGAGAAGAGACAGTGGAAGAAGATTGGAATAAATTTAAATTATATTTGGGGGGAAATATTGTAATATTTATTAAAGCTTAGGGAATTAGTTATACATTTTCGGAATTTATTTAGGAAATAGGTTAATTTTAAGCTGTTTTTGAAATAAATATTGGTTAAGATGGGTTTTGTTTTTTTTAGAAACTGCCAAAGAAGATTAGGGAATTGAAATTCAGAAGGGGTGGATTGGGGAAAGTCATTTACTGATGTACAGAAAAAGTTACCATATGTTATTGTAAGAAGAATCTTTTTTATTTTTTTCATGTTTTTTATGCTTTATCTTTCTTTCTTACTTTCAAAATGAATAAAAATTATTATTATTATTATTATTTAAAAGGAAAATGTTGATCACTTCTCCTACCTGGGCAGTTATCTTTCCACAAAGGCCAACATTGACACTGAAATCCAGCATTGCCTGAGCTCTGCGAGTGCGGCTTTCTCCCAATTGAAGTGCAGAGTGTTTGAGGACCAGGACATTCGCAGGGAAACCAAAATGCTTGTTTACAAAGCTATTGTACTACCAACCTTACTATATGCTTGTGAAACATGGACCACTTATAAACGCTATCTCCAACTCCTCGAAAGATTCCATCAACGGCGTCTCCGAAAAATTTTACACATCACTTGGGAAGACAGGCAAACTAATATCAGTGTACTGGAAGAAGCAAAGATCACCAGTTTTGAAGCAATAATTCTTCAACATCAACTTTGTTGGACTGGTCATATTGTGCGGATGCCTGATGATCGTCTTCCAAAGCAACTCCTCTATTCCGAACTTAAAAATGGAAAGTGTAATGCTGGTGGTCAACAAAAGAGGTTTAAAGACTGTCTCAAGGCAAATTAAAAAAAAGTAGTATAAACACTGACAACTGGGAAACACTGGCCTGCGAGCGCTCCAGTTGCAGAACAGCCTTTACCAAAGGTGTCATGGACTTTGAAGACACTCGAACTCAGGACACAAGGGAGAAACGTGCTAAGAGGAAGGCACGCTTGGCAAATCCACACTGTGATCAACTCCCGCCTGGGAACCAATGTCCCCACTGTGGAAGGACGTGTAGATCCAGAATTGGCCTCCACAGTCACTTATGGACTCATTGTTAAAACCATGTTTATGGAAGACAATCTTACTTGGCTACGAGTGATTGCCAAAGAAGAAGAAGTCAAGAATTATCCACATCATCCAAACATAAAGTTTTATATTACCATGATTCAACCTTGAGGTAGGAAGACCTAATGTTTAGCTGAGTATGACCAGATTTCAGCCAATGTGGCCTCTCCTCCCTCATGACTGGTCCAGAGGAGGGAATAGTCAAGAAGGGTAGGGAGACAGAACTAAGGAGATGCTAGAAAAATCTTTATTGACTTTAACACAGTTTTAACTGGAAAGAGTATAATTGGTAAATATAATTGTGTTCCAGATGAACTACTCTGGTAAATGTGCTGAATGTGTGTAGTCATTCAGCCTATATGGATATGAGGTGCTCATTGACTCAGAGCTTCCTACAGTGACTTACCATAAAATCGCTTTGCTAGCTCATTCCAGTGTGCAGTATGTCTAAATGTTTGACACCTTTATCAAAGACTAAAGTTAAGTAAGTGGGAAGCAGGGTAAAAACCTCTGGAGAGTTAGAGCTCTTAACTTACCCCCACTGCATAAACAACAGCATGAAAATGAGAAAGCAAACATCCGTGTCTAATCAATATCCTGTGATTAATGGCTCATGTAAAAGAGTCTTGAGTCAGGCTGATAATCCTGAATCAACAATTAGGAAAAGAAGTATGTACGGTATATAATCAGAAAGATTTCATATTGTGACTGAAATCACTGCCACATGAACAATAGCAGTGATATCAGCTACTTGTGTATAAGTTATGTGCAGCCTAATTCTATGCACACTTGATTGATTGGAAGAAAGTCCCACTGCATCCAACACGGCTCACACCATTTTGTGTGTCTGTGTGTCTGTGTGTATTGGATTGCAGCCTTCTGAACTTTTTATACACCCTTTGTGCGTCAAGGAAACCATTCTATTGCAATCGTGCCTACAAGAATACTACTACAGTGGGACCTCGACTTACGAAGATAATGCGTTCCGACGCGATCTTCGGAAGTCGAAAAAACTCGTAAGTCGAGTCCCCATAGGAATGCATTGGCAGCAATGCATTCGTATGTCGAAGAAAGCCCTATCTAATCCTCGTAAGTCGAGGAAACCACATCAAAGCGGCCGCGACTTCCTTTCGGAAGCCGAAGAAATTCGCTAGCGCGTGGCCGTTTTTTTTACTCGTAACTCGAAAACAACGTAACTCGAGTTACTCGTAAGTCGAGGTCCCACTGTACAACAAAGGGCAGGGATTTCATCAATTGTCCTTTATTTGGCATGTCAACATTTTCTAAAATATTCCTATCCCTTTTCCTATGTACCTATTGACCCTAGCTGCCCCTTGTTTTGCCCAAATATATGATATGCTCTTATTTAACCATGCAAATAGTGCAACCCAACAAAGAGCTACTCAGAATAAGTCCCGCTAAGTTCAATGGGGTTTACATCTAGGGAAGTGTGTACAGGGAAAGCTAAATCTGTTGCATCTATTATTTTCTGCCAGCCACACAGGTTTTAAATTATTACAGAGGAGCCCTGCCAGAGAACTCTGATTTGTAGTAGAAGACCTCTGGGGTTGCGGTGCCCATCTCGCTTTACAGACTAAGGGAGCCGACGTTTGTCCGCAGACAGTTTTTCTGGGTCATGTGGCCAGCATGACTAAGCCGCTTCTGGCGAAGCAGAGCAGCGCACGGAAACACCACTGCTAGGTGGGCAGGAGCAGGGAACGAGGAACGGGAGCTCACCCCGTCGTGGGGATTCAAACCACCAACCTTGTGATCGGCAAGCCTAAGAGTCTCAGTGGTTTAGAGCACAGTGCCACCTGCATCCCTATGTGTAACAATATGACAACATCTTGCCCCCCCCCAGGCTGTTTCTTCCTCCCATCCCGTGGTTCCAGACCCACATTTATATGGTATATAGAAATCCAGAACACTGGCATGGGTAGAAGCATATGGGGAGTTGTTGGGTTTTTGGGGGGGGGGCTAAGCACTCAGCTTTGTCTGGTAGGAGGAGGGCTAAGCACTTAGCTTTTTTCCTGTTGCAAAGCAAAGAATCGCCCATGGGGCTAACAGGTAGCGGCAGTATGATGTGTGACTTGACCCTTAAGAGTTTCATTCAAATGCTCCTCCTGTTCATTTTCCAAAAACACATGCTAGAGATTCCAACACATAATGTCTAGAATAACATTGAGAATTTAACCTTGAGTAGTAAGTATTTTGGGTATGGCTATTCTAACTTTTAAAATAATAATAATAATTAAAAAATGGCTAGCCGCTGGACCAGCCTGCTTCCTCTAGCTATTTTTATTGAGACTAAAATCAACTCTGTATTTGGACCTGTGGTTTGCAATGTCAGTTGGCTTCAACATTGCTTGAAAACTGTGGCCCGCCCATAGGACGGGAAAACAGGAAAAATCCCCAAATCTTTAAGCACTAACCTTTGCACCCAGAATTCCTGGGTTTCTTTTGCTTGGGATGAATAGAAAACAGACTTAAGTCATCAGGAAAATGACTAGTCTGTGGTTTCCTTCACTGTCTTGAAATAGAAAAAAACATGGCTGTTGCCGACAGCCAATGATAAGGTACAGAAGAGGAAAAGATTAATTATATCAGTTGCCAAGCACAAAAACAGCCACATCAAAAAGTTACACCATCCTTTCAAAATACAAAGTAGACTTTTTACTGTGTGATTTATACTTGGCCTTAGTAGGCAGGAAACATGCTTCTTGATCATCAGTTTTTCCCCTCGTTTGATGAAGTCACTTTCTATTTACCTCTTGTGATCAGTTTGTGGTTTTTTTTTAAGCAATGGCTGTTGCTAAGGGGTTAGTAGAAATGGCTTTGGCTCTTGTGTTTCTGGTAACTAGCCCAAAGACATAAACACAACAGTAAATTTTCCTATTGCCTTCAAAACCTCTGTGATGTGTTTATCCTCACCCCCTTCCACTCATGTTTTTACCTTTAAGCTACTATCCAAATGGATAGTCAGGCTACTTTTGCATGAATTACAAACTTGGTTCTTCCTAAGGAGTTCCACAAACATTTTTATTGGCCTTGATGTTTGCAAAATTTCAACACAAGAACAAAACTGGTGTCTCAAGCTGAGTAAAAATGAAAAGTTTTTCTTTCTATTCACACAGAAATTGCAAGGTCATCAGTTTTACATGAGCTGTTAAGAAAAGCCGGAAAATCAACATTGACTTCTGAACAAGCCAGGCCCACATCACTGTTACTATTTAAATAGAGAACCCTTGTTCTCACATACCTCAGGGGGGAGGATGAGCTCTAATAGGCTTAATTAACAGGAGTAGATCTCAGTGGAACATTAAGAGAAACTATTGACAGAAAGAGCAGTTCAGCAATGCAAGCAAACATCTAGAGCAGGGTTGGGGGACCTTTTCAGCCCAGTAGCCCAAGCTCCTTATTTCCACAAGCCCTGTAAACCATGTTTGACAGGGGGACAGGGCCCCCAAAACCCATGCAAAGAGGTGGGCAGCTAGGCACATTTGCCCCGGCCTCAGAGAGCAAAGCTGGCCGGGAGAACACTCTGTGCTTCCCAGCCAACCATTGCCTCCTACCCTCGGCCTCAGACAATTTCTGCACAGGCCTGGGGCCACCCGCTTGTCAGTTGTTGTAATATACAATTACTGAATCACACTTGTGTGCGTGAAAGGGTTAACCTGAGATCTTAGCTCAAGTGGGTGGAGTTTAACAGGCCCCCATAAGGCTTTGCTCACCCCTTTGCTCTCTCTGCTGCATCCTGGAACATGCTGAAGTTGCTTCATGGTTTCCCCCATGTGGAAAAACCAAGCGAATGGAAAATCTCTCTCTAAAATGGGATTTTTACAGTCTGCATCTTTGCTAATCCAAAAATTGCATGGTCCTTCTTGTAAGGAAACCAAATTATTATGAAAAAAATTTCTTATTTATTTTACTGCCAGCAGAAGACTTGTTTGCTGTAACTCCTGGAACTGTGAGTAAAGTCTTAACTTATTTGCAAAGCTAAGTGTCTGTGATTTATTCTAGCCTAGGTATTTTTATGTGAAACATCTGGCTGAGGGCAGGTGTGAATCTAAGTTTTAATTTGCTTGGAGCAATTGCCATTATGCTAACTCTGCTACTAGAGAAAAATAATCTCTCTTTCCTCCCATATCAGTCACCTGACATCATAATTACATCAGTTGATGATGCCTTTGAAGTGAGTTTCCAAGTGGTTTCTGTTGAAACTGTCTGGAAACACACTTCAAAGTGAAGGCTGCACCTTTATCTGTCTTTCACCTGAAGTGACATTATGAAGTCAAATTTAAGACTCCCATCGGGCCCAATTAGGCTCACACGCCTGAGGTTCTGCACCCCTGTCCTTTCTCACTCAAGGGTTTCAAGCAGAGGCTGGACATTTATCGGGGTGTGTGTGTGTGTGTGTGTGTGTGTGTGTGGTGTTATAGCTCTGGATTTTATGATCATTTGACTCTGTGTATACATCTGGCAATGTAATAGGAGTCAGTAGAAGCTGTAAAAATAAACCTCCCAGTGAATCTGAGTTTTTATTTTCTAAAAAAAAAAGAAAAAAAGATATAACTAGCACATTCGTTCAAATTGCTGAATTGGAAATACATTTATCAGTATTGTTGTTTTTTAAAAACTTTTTATTGGAATTTTATTTACAATATAACACAAACCCCTCACCCCCCAATACAAATCCACCCTCATTAAACGTGAACATAACATACAGTGAACATAACATACAACAATACAAACAACCAAATAAAAGACTTCCTTTTTTACTTCTTATAAACTGTTTCTTTTATGAATAATTATTAAGATTTTTCTAATTATAACTTAAATATCCACAAAGTCTCCTGCAGACATTAATCAAAACAAGTCCAGGTATGTATTTTGGGGCACTGTTTTGTGAAGTATTCTCTGCATTTTCCCCATGCCTTTTGAAACTCTTGTCTAGTGTGATCTCTAATTGTCTCTGTTAATCTAGCCAGTTCAACAGTTTATCTTGCCATTCCTTTTTTGTTGTAGCCAGTGAATTTAAAGCAACATGTGCAGGCGCAAACAAATATTCAAAAGCAATGATGTATTCAGACAGTCTTATATTGATAGTTCAAAATGGAGAGAAATACGCGAACACAATAAGGCAGAAGCCAGAGGTAAATAAGAAAATTCCTTGAAATAGTTCTTATGCAAAAACTTCTCAGTATCTGAGATTGTTTGTCTGTTGGCCCAGCTTCTGTAGATGTTATCCCACAAGCACAGACAGGGTGCCGGCGTTTAAAACCTGTTTCGCCGCCCTGGGCTTCTTCAGTGTGTTCTCTCTGGTATGTTTACATATATACACTGCTGGTAAAAACCAAATCTAATTAGTATTAAAGAACTTCATAATATTGAATAACAAAGTGGTGAATAAATTCCTAAATGGATAGTTGAAATAACCATTACTCACAAAGCATTTGCTACCATCTTTGAGTGGTTAGGCTACACCAAGTGTTTTTTTTACAGTCTTGAAAACTTTGCATACATTCTGTAGTATAAAACAAATTGCCATGAGAATTATAGCATTAACAATTGAAGATAATACAATAATGTTAAAATAAAATTCGTACAATACAGCACAAAGGTAAATACTTACAATTCGTACATTCAATTTATTCCAGTGGTGAGCCTAACAAAGATGCTATCTATGGCTCCCGTATATATAGTTGCTCTGAAAGAGGTGATCTAGCAGGTGTAAATCATTAACGATAGGAGGGAAATTCTGACCATACTTACAGTGACTATGATACTGCTGTGTGTTCAAATTCTAGTATCTTAAATAAACACTGACAAGCCAAAGTCTGAATTGAGTCCCCATGGGTGTAATGTTTTAAACAGGAATATCAACCTGGTTTCTTGTTGCCTTAAAAGTTTTTGGATATCCTGTTTGTTGTATTTTTTGGGTGTGTACTGCCAAATGCCAAAGAACATTAAATCTGTGTCGGCGTGTTTCATTTGGAGGAAGTGTGATGTTAGGGGTGCCTCCATTACTTTGTTTCGAATTCTAGATCTGTGCTCCCCTATACGTGCTTTTAAAGGTCGGATGGTGCTACCTATGTAAAGTTTATTACACGGGCATCGTATACAGTAGACAACATTTCTAGAACTACACGTTGTCATGGATTTAAGTTTAAAGGTGAAATGCATCTGTTCACTCTTTACTTCTTTCACCTGTAGGCTATAGGGGCACATAGTACATTTGCCACACCTATAATGGCCACTTATGCTGGATGTGGATGGTTCCAGGCAGTCAGCCCTAACTAGTTGATTACGTAGGGATCCTTTTTTTCTAAGCCCCATAAGGGGTGGATCTTTGCAGCCAGGGATATCCTCAATAATATGCCACTGTTGGCACAGTTTCTTTTTTCCAGTTTTTAGCAATTAGGATCCTTGCCGCTCCTGTGGCATAGAGGAATATTTTCTGATCTTCTCTTGCTATACCTATGTCCGTTACCCCAGTAGAAAAGCTTCTGTATTTTTCATAAAGTAGTTGTTTGAAGATTAACCCTGTCAGGTTTCAGGTACAGGTAGATAGCCGTGTTGGTCTGTCATAGTCAAAACAAAATAAAAAAATAAAAAAAAATTCCTTCCAGTAGCACCTTAGAGACCAATTAAGTTTGTTCTTGGTATGAGCTTTCGTGTGCATGCACACTTCTTCTTGGTATCTGAAGAAGTGTGCATGCACACGAAAGCTCATACCAAGAACAAACTTAGTTGGTCTCTAAGGTGCTACTGGAAGGAATTTTTTTTTTTATTAGGTTTCTGTGATGACCTGGGAGTCAGACTCAGACGCTGAACCTGAGGGATCCCAGCCTGCACATGATTCACTGCCTCCAGAACCAGCAGAGCCAGGGCTGGGGCCTGAGTCTCAAGGGGACTCACCTGTGCTGGATCCTCAGGTGCAGGCATCGGCTGAGGTTGATCTGGCTTCTAATGGGATGGAGGACTTATTGCCTGCAGGTGCTCCACTCCCCACCCAGTCAGGGGAAGCTGAGGTTGCCTCTGGGTCCGGTAACCCTCCAGCTTCTCCTGAGCTGCAAAGGCTAAGGGCAGAGAGGCGAAGGGAACTAAGTTCCCGCAGGAGGAGTGCTCGCCTCCAAGCCAGGAGAGGCGAGGCACCTGAGGATCGGAGCCGCCCTTTGCCTCGGGGCAGATAAAAGCCAGCCAGTCCCAGACCCAAGTTGCAGGAGCAACATCGGTGCTGCCTAGTTCCTGTTCCTGGTTCCTGCGTTCCTGACCTCAGCTTGGTTACCTCGGCTTCCTGACCTCGGCTTCCTGACCTCGGCTTCCTGACCTCGGCTTCCTGACCTCAGCTTTGTTACTTCGGCTTCCTGACCTCGGCTTCCTGACCTCGGCTTCCTGACCTCGGCTTCCTGACTTCGGCTTTGTGACTTCTGGCTTGGACTGACCTTGGACTGGACTAGACCTCGCCTATCGGATATCCCTTGGGACCAGCACAGTTTGCTCCTGCCACACCCGCACTCCCCCTTCGTTGGGGTGCGTTCGGGAGGAACCTGTCGTCATGACTGACCAGGCGGCTGCGCTGGTGGCATTGGCCCAGGAGAACCAGGTCTTGACCCACACAGTGCAGCAGCTAAGCAATGCGGTTACGGCGCTTCAGCAGCGTTTGGACGCCTTACCGGCTCCTGGTGCCGGCGCCCCAGCTCCAGGCAAGTACCCAGTGGCCCTGCCAGAAAAATTCGATGGGTCCCCGGGCAGCTTTCCCATGTTTCTCGCCCAGGCCAAACTGTATATTCAGGGGCGAGCCCGGGATTTCCCCGACGACCGCACCAAGGTGCACTTCCTGATCAGCTTGCTGAAGGACCAGGCGGCCAAGTGGGCGTTGCCGCTGCTCCGGCAAGACTCCCCCTTGCTGACAGACTATACGGGGTTTTGCAACCATTTTGAAACCGCGTTCGCCAACCCTCAGAAGGCGAGTCAAGCCAATCGGGCAATTCGGCGGTTGAAACAGGGCAAGTCCACAGTGGCCGCCTATGCCACGGAATTTCGGCTGTTGGCGCAGGACTTGACCTGGAATGATTCCGCACTTCGGGACCAGTATCTCGAGGGGCTTTCGGACGAGATACTGGACCAGCTGGCCACCTTGGATCGCCCCACCACGCTGGAGGCCCTCATCCAACGGAGTCTACAGATAGACGATCGGTTGGAGGACCGGCGCCAGGCCCGGGCCCGCCAGCACTCTGGGCTCCCGACTCCAGTGCTCCCCAGCAGTTCCATGGCCAGAGCCGAGTCACTGGAGGAGCCGATGCAGCTCGGGGCAGCACGGCCTCGCCTCTCCCCTTCGGAGAAGACACGACGTCGGGAGGGAAACCTGTGTCTCTACTGCGGGGGGAGTGGACACTACGCCCGAACCTGCCCTGAGAAACGCCAGCCGCAGGGAAACCGCCAACCCCAGTAGCCAATGGCCCAGGCTATCTGGGGTCCCAAGCATCACATGATGGGCCCTCACCAGTGGAATTGCAACACCTCATGATCCCGGTGCGTCTATACCCCCCAGGCGGGCCCTGGATTCTCACCCACGCTCTGGTGGATTCAGGGGCAACCCGCTCCTATATGGACTCTGCCTTCGCCGCTCAGCATCGGGTGCCGCTCCAGAACAAGCCAGAACCGGTGCAGGTGGAGGCAATCGACGGACGGCTCTTGCGGTCAGGCGCCGTTACTCGGGAGACCCAGCCCTTGGTCCTGTGCCACCAGCAGCACCGGGAGGTGCGTACCCTGGACATTGCCACCATGCCCCGGTTTCCCCTGGTGCTGGGGATGGACTGGCTGGAGTCTCACAATGTTCAGATCGATTGGGTCAATCGAACTGTACGCTTCCCAGACTCGGGTTCGATTGCTCAGTCCGAGATGCTTTCGGCCGCCTCCATGGGGGAGGCTGCGTCAACACTCCCCGCCGTGTACCGGGACTACGTAGACGTGTTCGAGGAACAGGGGGCAGACCGGCTGCCTCCTCATCGGTCTTTTGACTGCGGCATAGACCTCCAGCCTGGGGCGCCCCTGCCTGTGAGTCGCCTATACTCTCTTTCGGAGCCAGAGCGTGAAGCCTTACAGGACTTCCTTCACAAGAACCTGGAGCGGGGGTTCATTAGGCCCTCTACCTCTCCCACCGCCGCTCCAGTACTCTTCGTTAAGAAGAAGTGTGGGGAGCTTCGCCTCTGCCATGATTACCGAGCCCTGAATAAGATCACCATCCCAGACCGGTATCCCTTGCCCCTAATTGCAGAGTTGCTGGAGCGGGTGCAAGGGGCGCAGATGTTCACCAAACTGGACCTCCGGGGGGCTTACAACTTGATTCGGATCCGTGCCGGGGATGAGTGGAAGACCGCATTCGGGACCCGTTATGGGCAGTTCGAGTACCTGGTCATGCCGTTCGGACTATGCAACGCGCCCGCCGTGTTCCAACGGTACATCAACCACGTGTTCCAGGACTTGCTTGACAAGTATGTGGTGGTGTACCTCGATGACATTCTGATTTATTCCCGTGACCCAGCTCGCCACGAGAGTCATGTCCGGACCGTGTTGCAGCGCTTGCGGGAGCACCGCCTGTACGCTAAGCTCAGCAAGTGCGAGTTCCACCAGCGGTCAGTGGACTTCCTCGGACACCGACTCTCCCCTGACGGTGTACAGATGGACCCCGGGAAGGTGTCTGCGGTTCGAGAGTGGGCGGCGCCGCGGAACCGCAAGGACCTACAGCGGTTTTTGGGGTTCGCCAACTATTACCGGACATTCATTGTGGACTATGCTCATCGCACCACCCCGTTGACCCGACTGCTGCGCCCCAAGACGCCCTTCGCCTGGGATGAGGAGGCTGAGGTGGCATTCCAGGGATTGAAAGCCTGTTTCCAGAAGGCGCCAATTTTGCAGCATCCTGATCCCTCTCGTCCTTTCGTGGTGGAGACTGACGCCTCCAGTATGGCTCTCGGTGCCGTCTTGTCCCAGCAACACGGACCTGATGCGCCACTGTTACCCTGCGCCTACTACTCCCGGCAGCTCCTTCCGGCGGAGCGTAACTATACTGTGTGGGAGCGGGAACTACTGGCCATCAAGGTGGCCTTTGAAGTCTGGCGCCATCATCTTGAGGGGGCACGACACCCAGTGGAAGTGAGAACCGACCACCGGAATCTGGAGTACCTCCAGACCACCCGCAGGCTGAACCAGCGGCAGATCCGGTGGGCACTGTTCTTCTCCCGGTTCCAGTTCCGGATCCGCTACATCCCCAGCTCCCAAAACCAGAAGGCGGATGCGCTGTCCCGGAAACCGGAGGACATTGCAGAGACGGTGCAGCAGGCGGCCCCCACAACGATCATCCCACCAGCGGCCTTCCTGGCTGTTCATGAGACTGAGTCGCTGCGGGACCGAGTGCGGAGGCAGCAACGGGTCGACGCGTGGGCTCAGGAACGGATCCAGGAATTGGCCAGTGGATCGTGCCCTCGATACCCAGAACTGGTTGTGCACCAGGGTCTGCTGATGCACCGTGGTCGGTTGTACATCCCACCAGGGCCTTTGCGGGCCGAGGTACTCCGAATGTCACACGACGCCCCGGCAGCTGGCCACTTCGGGAGGTATCGGACCACCCACCTGGTCAGCCGGGAGTTCTGGTGGCCCCGCTTGAAGGCCGACGTGGCACGGTACATTGGGGGGTGCGAGGTCTGCCGGCGAGCCAAGGGATCGACCGGGAGACCTGCGGGACTGCTACAGCCACTGCCAGTTCCCCCTCGTCCGTGGCACACGGTTTCATTGGATTTCGTGGTAGACCTACCCCCATCCCGTCAGTGTACCTGCCTCCTGGTATTCACAGACCACTTCACTAAAATGGTGCACTGCGCCCCGTGCCCGTCTGTACCCTCAGCCAAGGAGACGGCGCAACTGTACCTACAAAACGTCTTCCGCTTACATGGCCTATCGGAACGTTTGATCTCCGATCGGGGTGCCCAGTTCACCTCCCGGTTCTGGCGCGCTCTACATCAGGCTCTCGGGACGGAGGTCTGCCTATCTTCGGCCTACCATCCACAGACGGATGGACAGACCGAACGGGCAAACGCGGTGTTGGAACAGTACCTCCGGTGCTACTGCAGCTTCCACCAGGACGATTGGGTCGACCACCTGGCGTTGGCCGAGTTCGCATATAACAACGCAGTGCACGCTTCCACCCAACAGACCCCGTTCCAGGCAAACTATGGGTACCACCCGCGGTTGTTTCCAAGCGTACTGCCGGCATCCGCAGTTCCCGCAGTGACAGACTGGCTACAAGAGCTCCAGTCACAGCAGCAGCTTCTGACGGAGCAACTGAGCCAGGCCAAGGATGCGTATAAGGCCCAGGCCGACCGTCACCGTCAGGAGGGGCCGGAACTCCATGTCGGAGACCTGGTATGGCTCTCCACCCGCCACCTGCACCCCTCTCGGCCTTCACGGAAGCTGGATGCCCGCTTCACCGGCCCATTTCCGATCGTGGACCGGGTCTCACCTGTGGCATTCCGTCTCCGGTTACCCGCGACCCTGAAGGTCCACCCGGTATTCCACCGGTCCCTACTCAGTCCGGTCGCCCCGGCCGACGAGTTCCACCCAGACCATCCACGACCGCAGCCAGTTTTGGTTCAGGGGGAGCCCGAGTATGAGGTGGAGCACATTCTTGACTCCCGATACCGCAGGGGGAAGCTCCAATACCTCATCGACTGGAAGGGGTATGGGCCCGAGGATCGGTCGTGGGAACCAGCGGAGAACGTCCACGCGCCTGTCTGCCTCCGTGATTTCCATGCGACTTACCCCAGCAAGCCTGGTCCGGCCCCTCGGTTGAGGGGGGGGCCTGGGAGGGGGGATGGTGTGATGACCTGGGAGTCAGACTCAGACGCTGAACCTGAGGGATCCCAGCCTGCACATGATTCACTGCCTCCAGAACCAGCAGAGCCAGGGCTGGGGCCTGAGTCTCAAGGGGACTCACCTGTGCTGGATCCTCAGGTGCAGGCATCGGCTGAGGTTGATCTGGCTTCTAATGGGATGGAGGACTTATTGCCTGCAGGTGCTCCACTCCCCACCCAGTCAGGGGAAGCTGAGGTTGCCTCTGGGTCCGGTAACCCTCCAGCTTCTCCTGAGCTGCAAAGGCTAAGGGCAGAGAGGCGAAGGGAACTAAGTTCCCGCAGGAGGAGTGCTCGCCTCCAAGCCAGGAGAGGCGAGGCACCTGAGGATCGGAGCCGCCCTTTGCCTCGGGGCAGATAAAAGCCAGCCAGTCCCAGACCCAAGTTGCAGGAGCAACATCGGTGCTGCCTAGTTCCTGTTCCTGGTTCCTGCGTTCCTGACCTCAGCTTGGTTACCTCGGCTTCCTGACCTCGGCTTCCTGACCTCGGCTTCCTGACCTCGGCTTCCTGACCTCGGCTTCCTGACCTCGGCTTTGTTACTTCGGCTTCCTGACCTCGGCTTCCTGACCTCGGCTTCCTGACCTCGGCTTCCTGACTTCGGCTTCGTGACTTCTGGCTTGGACTGACCTTGGACTGGACTAGACCTCGCCTATCGGATATCCCTTGGGACCAGCACAGTTTCAGGTAGTTCAGATTACAAATCCCATCAATGCCAAAGCTGATAGTTAAAATTAAGCTTATTTTCTGTTTCCAGCTTTAAACATTTCCTCCAGAAATGTAATGCAGTATCATCCATTAATAGAACCACGCAGGTCCTTTACCTTTTTTTACCTTAGATGCTAAAATACAACCTTATTCTATGTGCAGTTTTGAAAGTTTAGCCTGCAATGCATGTTTTTCATCATCACAAAAAACCCACTGCCAGCATTGGGGCATCACTTTAACATGCTTAATCTGTGGTTGGTGTTGTGTCGTGGCCGAAGTAATCCAGATACACATCTTCATGAAACAGCTCTTTATTTTGGAAGAACAGGACTCAGGAGCTGGGTTTAGGGTGGCTGTATTTGTAGGAACAAGATTGAGCTGGAACGGATACATTTAAGCGGGAACCAATAACTCTCATACAATTCGGCGGGAACCAATCAGGCTAAGGATTGTAGTTGTCCCTTTTAAAACGACAAATGAGCAGAACTCCCGCCAAGTTACAGAATGTTTGAACTAATACACAACACTCCCCCACACCATGTTGACACTATACACAAAATCTTTCAGGTGCTGTGGTGGTCTGCGAATTCTGCTGGATCGCCTAACCCCTGGTGTAGCACCACTAGGACTATTTGTGGTTAGGCTTCCCTTTCCAGTAGTTTCTGGTACCTCGGCAGGCCCTGATGCGCTAGACAGTTCCCCAGACTCATTGGTTGTTACCGGGTTCGGATCGCCCGTGGCAGCCTCAGTTTCCTAACTCTCTGGGCCCTCCACCTCCTGTAGCCCCGAACCTGCCTGCCCTGATGGCGGGGAATCACTGACCTCTGGCGGCACAGATTGTGACTCCTCCCCACTGTGGCTTGCCCTCCCCGGAGCCCTGCGCCTCAACTGGTCGATGTGGCGGCGCATCACCCTGCCATCCTCTACAGTCACGAAATATGACACTGGCCCGCTGGGCCGCGTAACCACCCCTGGTACCCATGTGGGCCCCCTGGCATAATTCCGGACCCAAACCAACTCCTCCGCAGCCAGGTACCATGTTCTGTCGCCCTCAACGGCTGGTGGCTCTCTAGCAGAGTGGACGGGCACCTTGTCAGGGTGAACGAAGTCCAGAATTGTCGCTAGTCTCCTCCCCATTAATAGTTCTGCCGGTGACTTGCCCGTGGCTACACATGGTGTTGTGTGCTGCAGGAACAGCATCCTTGCAATGCGGGCAGACCAATCCCCTTCCAGCAGACGTACAATCGCTTCCTTGGCTGTACGCACCATCCGTTCAGCTTGCCCATTTGAAGATGGGTGGAACGGCGCAGATGTTGCCCTTCTAATGAAATTGTCGGCCAAAAACCCCCTGAATTCTTGGGACACAAATGCCGCCCCATTGTCTGACACAACGGTTTCAGGTAGTCCGTGGGTCGCGAATAGTTTGCGGAGGACCCTGATCACGGCTGCAGACGTCATGTTAGACACAAGTGAAACCTCTAACCATTTAGAATAAGCATCCACTACAATCAAGAACACCTTTCCTTGAAATGGGCCCGCAAAGTCTATGTGCAGCCGACTCCACGGTTTCCTGGCCCGCTCCCACCAATGCACGGGTGCCCTGGGCATTTCTGGGCGTGTTTCTTGGCATGCCTGACAGGTGCGCACCCATTGTTTGATATCCTTATCCAAACCTGGCCACCACACATAGCACCTGGCTAAAGATTTCATCCGCACCATGCCCGGATGCCCCATGTGAAGAGTGTCCAGCATCTTGTTACGTAGGGACCCTGGAACGACCACTCTGTCTCCCCACAGAATGCAGCCCTTGTGGAGTGACAGTTCGTGTTGTCTTGCCGTAAAAGGTCTAAATTCCTCCTCCTGTGTCCCCCTGGGCCATCCCCTCCCCACCCAGGCAAGAACACGGGCGAGGACGGGGTCCTTCCTTGTGCGTTCAGCAATGTCAGTAGCTGTCACAGGAGGTCCAGGCAGCGCCTCCAACATCATAACGTGCTCGGCCGGGGCTGGATCGACATCACCCGTTCCAGGCAGGGGAAGACGGCTTAGCGCGTCCGCATGGCACAACAGCTTACCCTTCACATGACACAGTTCGTATTGAAATCCATTCAAAAAAATGGACCAGCGGAGCATGCGAGGGGACAAAATTTGAGGTGTTTGCTTATGAGGGCTAAATAGACCCAGTAGGGGCTTGTGGTCCGTTTGAATCATGAAGGATCGGCCGTACACGTAGTCATGGAACTTCTTAACCCCCGTAACTATGGCCAGCGCCTCCTTATCAATCTGAGCGTAGTTGCGCTCCGTGGAGCTCAATGTCCTGGAATAAAACGCGATCGGCCGCTCCGAGCCGTCTGACTCCCTGTGACTCAGGACTGCCCCCAACCCATATTGGGATGCATCACACGCCAGTACCAACGGTTTAGCTACGTCATAGTGTGCCAGCGTGCTACTCTTTGACAGCATTCCCCGTAGTGCGTCAAAAGCTTCTTGCTGAGGTCGTCCCCAACGCCACACACAGTTCTTTTGAAGCAGTTTATGCAAAGGTTCGGCTATTGATGCCTTGTGCGGAACAAATGCATGATAGAAATTTATGAGTCCCAAAAAACTCTGCAGTTCAGTCTTATTACACGGTGTCGGTGCCTCGGAGATAGCCTTTATCTTAGTATCCATGGGGTGGATGCCTGCAGCATCAATTCGGTACCCTAAAAAATCCACAGCAGCCACCCCAAAACTACATTTCTCCTTTTTAAGCTTCAGGCCCACATCCCTGAATTTGCACAGAACTTCCCGGACGCGTTCCAGCAGCTCTAGAGAGTCCTTTCCCGCTATCAGCACATCATCAAAATAAGGGAGCACCCCCGGCAGACCCCTCAGCAAGCGTTCCATTAGGCCTTGGAATATGCCAGGGGCCACGCAAACCCCGAACTGTAGTCTATTCACCTTGAAGGCGCCCTTGTGTGTGACAATTGTTTGGATTTCTGCAGATGCTGGAGTTACCGGCAGCTGCTGATAAGCCTGCGCCAAATCGATCTTCGCAAAAATCTTTCCTCCAGCCAGCTTTGCCAATAGCTGAGACACAACCGGAATGGGGTAAGAGTTTCCCCTGATGGCCTTATTTATTGTACATTTGTAATCTGCACAAATTCGAATCTCCCCATTTGCCTTCAGGGGTGTGACAATGGGAGTTTCCCATCTGGCTGAGTCCACTGGTGAAAGTACCCCTTGTTGTACTAGTTTATCTAGTTCTGTCTCTATTTTTGATTGCAGAGCGAATGGTACTCGCCTGGGCTTGAGCCGAATCGGTGCAACCCCTGGATCCAGCTCTAGGTCAATTGGAGCCCCCTTGTAGCATCCCAACTGCCCATTGAACAATGCTCCAAACTCCTTATACAGGGTGCCAAATGTCTCTGGAGCTACCTGGACTGTGTGGAGCCCTGAGATTCCCAGACCCAAAGCCGGAAACCAGTCTGTGCCCAGCAGGCTAGTGCGCTTCCCTTTGGCAATCACTAGCTTCAATGCCGCTCTCCTATCACGGAACTGTACATTGACAGTGCACATTCCCAGAATGTGTATGCGGCCAGCAGAATAAGACTGTAGCGTAGCTGGGAATGGCTCTAACATGGGTAACTTACCCCTAGAGAATAATGTTCTGGCTGTGTCGTCAGACACTATGGAGAACCCGGATCCAGAATCCACCTCCATGTAGCACTGCCTCTCGTTGATCAAAACCCGCACCGAAGGCTTTCTCTGGGCGGGGAACTGCACAGTCTTGCCCTCGATTTGTGTAAGGTAATTGCAGTCGTCGTAAAGGTAAGTTGATGTAGCCGTCCTTCGACCCCCTGGTTTCGATGGTCCAGGTGTGCTTGTGGCCCCCGACCTGCATACCCTCACTATATGCCCCGTTTTTCCACACGCTCGACACACAGCCTCGCGGAACCGACAATTCTTCCTATTGTGCGTTCCGCCACAGCCCGGGCATGCAGCTTGACGGTCTTTGTGTGCCGTTCCCTCCTGTCTCACCATCTCTATTCGCCGCTCCGGACTTTGGTTGGGGCTGGCATCCTGGTCGTCCACGGAGTGAGCAGCCTCTCCTGCCACTTTTGTAGCTCTCTGGCCCGGGTTTTGTTCCTCTTTTTCCTCATTTTCTGTTGCGATCGCCTCTTGGAGTGCCGTTGCCAGATCCATTTCTTGTTTTGCCGCAATCCGCCTGCGGCCCTTGCTGCTGCGGAGGCCGCACACGAACCGGTCCAGCAGTGTTTCTTCCAGGTTGGCAAACTTACAGTGCCTTGCCAGTTTCCATAGTTCGGTAAGGAAAACGGACACTGTCTCTCCAGCTTGTTGATGCCTTTTATGAAATTCAATGCGCCAGGTCATCTTAGATGCCGTAGGATTGAGATGCCTCGATAAATGGTCTGTGACATCCTTGAACGTGGCCTCCTGCAGTGTTGTGGGGGCCAGTAGTGCTCGAGCCAACTCAAAGGTCTCTGCCCCACAGCAACTCAGTAACAAGGCTTTTTTTTTTTGTTCTCATCAGTGACCCCCTTTGCAGCCACTCCGAATTCGAAACGCTCGAGGTAAGCATCCCACGCCTCGGATGCTCCGGGATGAAATGGTTCCATGAACCGTGACGCCGCCATTCCTCCGGAACTGAGTTGTCCTGTCAGTTTCAGGGAGTCCTGTCTTCTGGAATCAGGACGCTAAGGTCGGGAAGCTGGTGTTCCGCCCTTCAAACGGCCTGTATCCCACCTTCGTCGCCAGTATGTTGTGTCGTGGCCGAAGTAATCCAGATACACATCTTCATGAAACAGCTCTTTATTTTGGAAGAACAGGACTCAGGAGCTGGGTTTAGGGTGGCTGTATTTGTAGGAACAAGATTGAGCTAGAACGGATACACTTAAGCGGGAACCAATAACTCTCATACAATTCGGCGGGAACCAATCAGGCTAAGGATTGTAGTTGTCCCTTTTAAAACGACAAATGAGCAGAACTCCCGCCAAGTTACAGAATGTTTGAACTAATACACAACAGTTGGGAAGAACATTCAAGTGATATAAAGCTGCAGACACAACTTGAGATGTTCTGTCGTCACAGAAACTGTTCCCATTCTACTACCTCTCCTTTTACGTACAAAAAAACAAAAATTTCAAGCACAACTTATAGTGTACACATAAAAATACCACCAATAAATTAAGCAGCAGCAGCAGCAACAACAGCAGCAGTAGTAATAAAAATACATACATACATACCGTACATACATACATACATACATACATACCCCAAGCCCAGACACGTCATGTAAAATACAAAAATCTGCCCAGATGGGCATGCTGGCTCCCAAAAAGAAGGCATGTCTGGGAAAACCTGGATGTATGGCAATCCTAGTTTAGCCCATGCTCCAGCTTCCCCTCTCTGAAACCTGTCATGTTTAAAAACATTCTTAAAATTAAATTGTTGGTGGGGTTTTTTTTCCTAAATGACTGTACATATGAGTGCTGTGCTGTGATACCATGATGCCAAAAAGAATAGTTGTGGCCCCTTAATGAATGAAGTGTGGGTGTGCCTGTCTGTGTGGTCCAAGCTTACTGCAGTGCAGCTCCCAGCAAAAGCATACATACCATTGGCATGAAAGTATTAAAAACAAATAACAAAAAAGGCAGGAGATTGTTAGATTAATATTTTACAGAACTTTTACACTTTGAAGCGCTCAGGGAAGGTGATAGAATTTTTAAAAAATTAAAGGAGGGAAAGAAAATCCACCATCATTATTAAAAACATCCAGCTCAAGCCTGACCTTCTCAACATGAAACAGGAGAGAAGTTCCCAGCCTGCTTCTGCCTTACTGCAATTTGCAGCAAAAACAAAATGGAACTAATTACACAGAGTGTTATACCAGGAGATGTGTAATGCATCTTAAAGCTCTGCAAAGCTCCAAGGAAAACAAAAATCCCCTTTATTTCTCCCTTCTGCAGTTTAGCAAAAACATTCATAAGGTCAGGATGAGAACCACAAGCTCAGCTGTAGATAAGGGGGGATAAAACTTCACTGCAAGATGCCTTCACTCTGGCCGGGGGGGGGGGGGCATCTTGGCTGTTTCTTTTGGTGATTTGCCAGTGCACTTTTCTGAAAATGAGCAGGATTCTTCCGTCAGCCACAGTATACAGGGGTGAAACTAGACTTTATTTCACCTGGGTCAAAGACCCAGTTTGGCAGCACGCCCCCCCCCCATGGGTATTTGCAGACAAGGGGCTTGGATCGGCCAGGACGACTACTTGGCTGTTAAAAGCTAGCAGGGGACAGCAGACTGGGCCAGGGAGGTGATTAATGCTTCCTTATGAGAAGAGGTAGTCCCTGCCTGCTTGAAGGAAGCAATGGTAAAACCATTCCTTGAGAAACCCTCCCTGGATTCAGAAAATCTAACTAACTACTGTGGAGCCTTCAATGTGGGCTTCCTCTGGGTTCAATTTTATCCCCTATCACAGGCATTCCCAGATGTTTTGGCCTACAACTCCCATGATCCCTAGCTAACAGGACCAGTGGCCAGGGATGATGGGAATTGTAGTCCAAAACATCTGGAGGGCCGAAGTTTGGGGATGCCTGCCCTATAACATCTACATGAAACTGCTGAGTGGGATTATCTGGAGTTTTGACCTATAAGGCCTTAAATGGCTCAGGACTGCAATACCTCAAGGATGCCTCTCCCCATGTGAACCTACCCGGACCCTGCAATCATCCGAGGCCCTTCTTCATGTGCCTCCTCTGCAAAAGGTCTGGAGGACAGCAACATGAGAACGGGCCATTTCTGCGGTGTCTCCCCCTTGTGGAATAACCCTAGGGAGACTCACCTGGTGCCTTTGTTACGTATCTTTAGGTGCCAGGCAAAACATTCCTCTTTTCCCAGGCTTTTGACTGATTAACATTCTATGTCTTTTTAAATGTGTTTGTGGGAGCAGGGGATTATTGGTTTGTTCTTGTTCATATTTTATTTTGCATTTTGTGTTCTCATTTTGTACTTTTATGTTTTGGATGCTCTGTGATCTTCAGATGAAGGACAGTAATACTACTAATTAGAAGGAAGAACAGGACCGCACTTCTGCCCCTGCCCTCATCTAAATGATTAGCATAGATAACCAAAGAGGCAAATGTCTTCTGTTTGTGATAGGGAGGAAATTCAATTGATTCACATTTTAAAATGAATCTTATCAAATTCATACTTTCTGAAAGAATATGCAAATGAAAATTGGGAGAAATTGCAAAAATTAGTCAAAGCTGCATGCAAAAATGTCTTTATTAGGAGAAATTCATACTAAAATGCTGATGAATTTTTATGAGGATTTTTAAAAATAAAAAATGCAGGTTGCTGCAGAAATGTAGAGAAATAGATTTAAAATTAGAATAGTGAGAAAAGGAGAGGATCGAAATTGACAGATCTTCCCATCCCTGCCTGTGACTGCCCTACACACAGCAACACATGAGTAGGGCTACAGTTACACATACATAAAGCTTGATTAAATGAGGATTATATGGGACTGAAATTGGTTCTTGGCTCACTGTCCCCTATTAAATGATTTACTTCCCCCAGAGTCTTCTAAGCTCGAATGTCCTCTTATAATATTTAAAGATGTTGATATGGAGGCTCCTCGCAACTGCATGCAGCTCATGCAGAGTATATTTATTCTAGGAGCATGGTTGCAATTTCTAATTTTGATGTGGATTCAATGTCAGAGGCTTTGTGGCTCTTTGAAGCTATCTCCAAAGTAGTGTTTTGTATTTTCATTAGGGAACTTCACCAGCACAGCATACAAGCCAAGAGAAAAAGAACCACCAAAAACTTGCCAGAAAATAAGTAGGTTAAATCAGGCAGATGGATGATATTTTTAAGAAGACATCCAGATTCATGAGCGTGTGTTTTCCTTTACAAGAGTATAAAACAATGAATCAGCATACATTGAATTACTGAAACCAGTGCTTTGTATGTGATTTCTGCATGCTGTATACTAGAAGCAATACAGTGGAACCTCGGGTTACGTACCGTCCTCCTTACAAACACTCTAACCTGGAAGTAGGTGCTCCTGGTAGCAAACTTTGCTCTGGGATGCAAGCAGAAATCACACAGCTGCAGCGGGAGGCTCCATTAGCGAAAGCATGCCTCAGGTTAAGAACAGTTTTGGGTTAAGAACAGACCTCCGGAACAAATTAAGTTCGTAAACCAAGGTACCACTGTATGCGCATTAGGATCTTGAGTAATTCTTTCCTTATCCCATATTTTGCACTGACTAGTGTTCTGCTTTTAAGGCTTTTGTGCGTTTCTGCTTGATCAGGCAAATATATTACAAACATTAAATGATTTTCTAAACAATTGCTACAATCTTCTTATACCATATTCTACCATCTTTGCAGTCAGCTCAGCCGTTAGGCAGGCTAAGGCAGCTTCCTCAGGTGGTAGAAGCCCTGAAGGTGGCAGCCCCCGTGGGAGCCCTGCCACCTCCTCCACTAGCCAAAAGCGTGTGAGATCTTATGGAGCGCACAAGATCTCACACAAAATAGGCAAGAATTTGGTACCTATGCCAATGCCGCTTCTCCATCTACAATCAGTATTTAGCTAATAAAATATTACTACTACTATTTTCTAAAGCATTATTATGTTTCCTTTAAACTGAATCAACTAATGAGAAACTTCTCAGCCTTAACTCCAATGTGTACTCCAAAAGGCACCGTCTTCAGAAGATCACTTTCTTCCAGTGCTTGTGAAGGGCCTTCAGCTTAGTGGTAGAGCACAAGCTGTCCATGCAGGAAGGGCTGAGATGCTGGAGGTTTGGTATCCATGAGATACCATAATGCTAGACTAGATGAACCACTGGTCTCACTTGGTATAAGCTTATAAGGATCATATAGGACTACAAGAAGAAATGTAGAGATGCTCTTCTCAGTAGTTGTGGCCTGATGATGGAGCCCCCTCCCTCGGAGTGCATAGTTCCTTGTTTACTATCCTTAAGCTGGCAGGTGAATAACTCCCTTGGAACACAATGCAATTTACTTTTGAGTAGAAAACTTATGATTGCGCTGTTAAGTGTTTTCCTCACCTTGTTTTTTGTTTTAATTATGTTTATATTTTCATAGAATCATAGAGTTGGAAGAGACCACAAGGGCCATCCAGTCCAACCCCCTGCCAAGCAGGGGGTTGGACTGGATGGGGGGCTGCCTTTAATATTTAGTTACAGGTAGGTAGCCGTGTTGGTCTGCCGTAGTCAAAACAAAATAAAAAATAAAAAAATTCATTCCAGTAGCACCTTAGAGACCAATTTTTTTATATTTAGGTGTGCCCAAAAGGCAGCCTAAACATATTTTGAAAGGAAGAACATCAAGGAGAAGATAGGGTGAGACATGTGGAACTGAAGAATTCAGAACCAAGTCATCAGACTTCTTGGGATGTCTCTGTCACTACCATTCACTGATCAGTCTGAAAGATTCAGGTAGGTAGTCATGTTGGTCTGACACAGTCGAAATAAAAAAAAAAATGGTCCAGTAGCACCTTAGAGACCAACTAAGTTTGTTCTGGGTATGGCCATCCCACCTCTGCTTAAAAGCCTCCAAGGAAGGAGAGTCTACCACCTTCTGAGGGAATCCATCCCACTGTCAAACAGCTCTTGCCACCAGAAAGTTCTTCCTAATGTTTAGTCAGAATCTCCTTTCTTGCAATTTGAATCTATTAATTCAAATTTAGAACTATAAACTATGTTATTGCTTTATAAATTACTTTTATATTATCTAATTTTGTTCTCTCCATTTACTCAAATGGGGGCCTTCACTGAATACAGACTTAGGCTCTGCTTATGTTCTCTGTGTAAAAAAAAAAGTTTTAAAAGTATAAATTCTTTAACAGAATTTGTATTAACTTTAGAAAGAATCCCAACAGGGGACCAAAAATAAAATAAAATAAAATAAAATTCAATGCTTGCTTAAGTGCCTTCTGTTGATACAACTTGCATTTTGATTTCCAAGCCAGTTGATTAATAGTAAGTGGCATAGCAAAAATAACCTGTACATTTTCAAGGGCTTACTTCTGCAAAGGTACCGGTAATTCATACAGCTGGTCTACCCATGTGAGTAATGTAATGTTAGGACTGCTGCTCAAAGAAGATTGCAAATATTTAGGTTATAAAAAAATCTGCTTGAAGAGCACACGCTGCTCACAGAAGCAGGGAGGCTCTAGAGCTAGTGACAGATCACAGGCTTGTATGCAGAGGGCCTCATATTTAATCCCAAGCATCTACGGTGGAAAGGACCAGGTAGCGGGTGATACGAAAGGCCAGAATAGACAAGAGACTCTGACCTGGCGAAAGGCCGCTTCCTATGTTTCTAGCTGATCTTTTGATATGACAGTGCTCACAGGAGGGGACTGGTCCTGGGCTTGTGCCAATAAGCCCCGGGAATAACATTTGTACTGGCTCTAGAGTTTTTACCTGACTAAACCAATTGCTGCACAGGTATGGCATCCGCATGTATTTGGCAAGCCCTAAATAGGCTACTCTTCAAATCTACCATGTTCTGTACCTTCTCTGTATTTACTAAGGAGCAAAGGAGACTCAACTGAATGAGCAAAAAGTAGTTCTCTATGTGTTGTATTCAGGAGCAGGAAATTAACTGTCCTCTCATCTTATTAAATAGTATTCCAAATATTCCTCTTTAATTAGGTGGCAGAGGAAGATTGTTCCTGTGGGGATATTCTGCTGCAAAAGAAGAAAGAACTAGGAGGCTTCAGATTTCTAAACATGAAAAGTACATGGTCCAGTACATGGTTCCAAATGTTCCCTCTCCTTGGGGACAAACTACCTGTTCATTTAATATGTCTGGTTTGTGTTTTGTTAAACACAATGGGGAAACCTGATTAGTGTGCAGGAAGAGAGGATTCCTCCCTTCCTCCCTATGCTGCTGTCTCAGTGAAATATCCCTCCGAGTAGCTATTTGTGGTGGAGGGAGACTTGTTATTGGCATCAATAGCATATGGCTTTCTTTGATTAAACAAAGATTTCTTGAATGTGCTACATGGTTTAGCCAATTCAGGGATAACTCTATGTAAAATAAAAATAACCCTATAGTAAACAGTTTTATCCAATAAAGGGTTCTTCAGTACCAGATGCTAATCGTTGTTTTACAGAGCAATCTTAGGGGGAGGGAGAAACAAAATTTGTGCTGGAAGAACTGTCAAATCCAAAGCCTGGCTGGTCCAGGGCCAGTCAAAGCAGAAGGAAAAACAAATACACCCGATATAGGGTTGGTGTGTTTTCCTTTCCTTGCCAAGGAAAAAGGATGGCTTTGGATCCTGTAAACCCCAAACCTCCCTCAGTCCACCCTGCGGTGGCCCCTCCCTTGGCCATGGCCTATTGCAGGGATCACAGGATTGTGCCCTTAAGCTTGCATTTGGAAGGGACTTACTGAAAATACTGGTTGTACAGGGAGGGTGGTCAAAAATCAGGGCATTCAAGTAAACAACAACAATTTGTTTTATTTGTACTTTGCCCATCTGACTGGGTTGCCTCAACCACTCTGGGCAGCTTCCAACATAGTGATAGGATATATGATCCTGGAAGCAGGCCAACTGTTTTAGGCGGTGTTCACTAAATATGGCAAATGCGTATTAACTCCCCACCCCCAGTGTGTATAAAAGGATGACTAACCAAATCTTATCATCACAGCACTATATATTCATACTAAGTGACCCCTCTGTCAATGGCAGACCATGTTGCAGGATGTGGGAAGGATAAGCAGAAAGCTATAAGAGAATTTAAAATGTACGCTACTTGCTGTTTTTGACAGCAGCCCAAACTAATGTAACATGCAGTTCCTTCCTAAGCAAAGCACAATAATTTACAGAATTCCTCTAGCATGACATCTGTTGGCTTAATCCATCACAGAGAATTTCAGTAATCTGGGTTTTTATTTTGTTTTTTTGAACAGGTTAACAACAGGATCCCAATTTGGTACATCCACTATACAAGTACTGTATATGGATTTATTCTATAATCCAACTATTCTAAATGTTATTTATTTTGCAGTATGATTCCGCAATAATCAGATACAAAGATACACTTTACTTTTGTAGAGTTGCTAGTGCTTAAGAATTATCTTCATTCACATTTGTCCGTATAGGGCTAGTTACAGGAAATACTTTTTGCCTTAGATCTGCATTCCCATACACCCCACTCTCATCTTGCCATGTGTTGATCCCATGTCTTCTGTAATCGGCCGTGTCAGTAAATTGAGAATGACATTTTCTGTGAACTACAGAGTAGCCGTCTGGCTGAAGCTCAATCTAAAGAAAAGACATTCAAGGGCATGTTATTAATCAGAAGGCAAATTGGGAAACCATTTTAGATGATAAGAGAGGCAATGGCTGTGTTTGCACATGAAGCAAAACTAGGTCACAACCTAGGAAACCTAAGAAGCTGCTTTATACTGAATCAGACCATTGGTCCATCTGACTCAGTATTGCCTATGTCAACTGGTGGGGGCTTTTCAGAGTTTCAACTGGCGACATGACCAGCCCTACCTGGAGATGCCAGGGATTGAACCTGGAACTTCTACAGGGGAAGCAGATGCTCCACCCCTAAGCTACAGCACTTGTTGCCCCCATAGAAAACCTTGTGCCATTAGCTCCCCCGGTTAAACAGTACCGGTATTGGTTTAGAATAGCTACCATTTTCACAGCAGATAAAATAGATTGAAAATCAAGTGCTAGGGCAGGCTTGCTCAACCTTGGCCCTCCAGGTGTTTTGAGACTACAATTCTCATCATCCCTGTCCTGCTAGCTAGGGATCATGGGAGCAGATTTGGAGACAGCACAGGGTGTGTACCGTGGAGCCGGCTCACCCATAAGGTGGGGTGAAGCAACCACTTTGGGCAATGGGTGCCTCCCCTGTCCCCCCACCTCTGCCACCAGCCTGAGTCTGGACATTATGTTAAGGCCAACAATTACTCAGCACTAGGTAGTGTGGCAGCAGCAGGATCAGGGAGGAGCAAGGGCCTCAAACGGTTGCTGTGAGTTCCCACATGCTTTCTCATTCACACAACCCATGGTTTGGCTTAATGTTATGTGCAAACTGGGCTGCTATCCAATTTCATTGCTATGTAATATATGTAAAACTGACTATCTTGGGGTGAATCTACATATTTCATTTACCTGGTAGAGCCTGTTTGAAACAACCTCTGAATGGCTACTGTTCTACATATGAAGGCCTTGATGTAAAGCATGGTAGAAAACAACCATTCTGCTCTTATACTTACATATGGTTCATAGTCATATGGTGGAACATAATCTGTTTGGTATGTTGTATCTAGAAACCTGTAACATAGAGAGTATATAACTAGCTTTTGTGTAATGTTTTTAACTTGTCTGTCTCTAAGAGCTCTTAGAAAAACAATTTAAAAGATATAGTTTACATTGATCTTTTAGTAAGCAAGACCAAAGTAGTGGAAAAAGGTATTTTCAGTGTGTGTTAGAGTCAAGTTATACTTTACAGAATTTATTCTCCATTTGGATTTGGACCAAGTGAGGACTGCTAATTTCCAGAACCCCCACTATTGTTTTTCAGTACTAGGAAAAATTAGCAGCTATGCCTGAGGCACAAGAAGAGTAATACTTCCAGTAAACTGCCAAACAGTGACATGCTAATGAAAATAGAAGTATTCCTGTGATTTGTCATATAACATGTTGCACTCGATTGGAATTTTCTGTCCTACATGCACAAGAAAACCAATAAAGTGACAGAAGTTGATCTATTCTCAGGCTGTTTTTAACTAGAGAATCCCGAAGCTGATGGCCCAGTTCACCAACACAGCCCACAGCAACACAGTTCCAGATATGAGTTTTCCAAAGCACTGCTTTGTGCAAGGACAGTTCTCATGGCCCTTGGCATCTCTATATGGATGAGAGGATGGCACAGGTAGAGCACTACATTCATATGAACAGTCCAATTGTTTGTACTTATTTCATACATGTATACAGCTGGATAGTTCTTGAAGCGATTTAGAAGAAAATTGAACAAACCCACAACCGCTGCCAATCAATTTCAGAATATGGCTCTTAGGAGGGTGGGAATGGATTGTGCCAAGTTGGCATTTGGACAGCCATGGCATGGTACAAGGATTGGTGGAGGTAGATACTGGAATTTCCAGCCCTGACCCAAGACTCTGTTTACAATTTTAACAAGTTACAAGAGAATATGTAAGAGCTCCACCTTCTGCCCCTCACTTAATCTTATCTCATTCACTTCCAGGACTGGAACCGAGGTTAAAAAAAAGTGCCCAAGCACAAGAAGGCACGGGTACATTTAGCTTTCCTTGCTCATATGCACCTTTTGATGTAGAAATCAGACCCTACCCTATGCTTGATATATGAGCAAGGCAGATACAAGAACAATAAATGTGGCTTCAGTTTTCTCACCTAGTTCAGCCCTATGATGAAAGCAGCAGCAATCATGAATTCATGATTTATTACACACCAAGCCAATAAATAAAACAAAGCATGTACTGATCATCCCGTAACAAGATCATCTTGTAACCTCTTTTAAAAGATGATCTCTGAAAAGTTTGTACTCTGAGCTAGTGACTAACCTTTTAAAATAAGTTCAGAGTTGCCATGAAAGGCAAACGATCCAGCTGTAATAAGCATAATATCTAGCCTAGCTTTCAGGAGAGTTGCAGGGGGATAAATATCAAGTTTATGGGGTCTAGCTAGTTTACCCACTAAAATATTCAACAACACTGTGAGGATACATCCCTGTTGCATTCTTGCATCACCCTGTCAGCTCTGTGCCCAGTGCTTTTCTTGTTACAAAGAGCGCCCAAGCCCCAAGAAGGAGGAAGAGATGTTGCTGGCCCTCCTGGAACCTCCTTGCACCCTGCTCAGCTCCAGTTGCCCCACAGCCTTCCAGTAGGAAAAGGCGCAGGCTGAGAAAAAAGCAGGGTATAAATAATAAGGACGGAAGGCAGGCACAGCATGCGGCCTTCTCTTCTGCTTTCGTGCCTCTGCGGCCTCGGCACCACCTGAAGGCTGTGAGGGAGGCGAGAGGGACGCAACCTGGAAGGTGAGTGGAGCCCATGGAGGAGCCCAACTACATCGGAGGCAGCACAGCCGCGGAGAGGTGGGGACAACACTGACAGATGGGAGGGGACAGCGGTAGCACAGAAGAGGCAATTTGGGTGGGTCTTTCCCACTTGACCCACAATGTGTCTGTGGGGAGAGTGGTGCCCTCAGTGATTCGTCCTCACTTGCTGCACTCCTAGTCCCGCTTACCTGTGAGTAAGACCTGTAATTTACACAGACTAATATTTAGTCATACGGTGCCTTCAGTTACTGGCACAGGGCAGATGAAGGGCGGCAAGTGACATGGGGCTTTGTAGAAGGACATTTTAAATGTCCTTAGATACATTTTACTTTAGTTACAGCAATATTTTCTTAAACTACAATACATGTACTTTTGGGGTAAGGGGTTCAATTCTGGATGGGGGAAGGGAGTCAGAGTGTCATGGTCCACAGGTTAGGGGGTGTCTTGCCCTGGGTGCTGGCAACCCATGCTACGCCGCTGAGCCGACTCACAGCCCAGCCTGGCTCGGGACAGAACCCATGTGAGTGACTGTGCCCACCTTACTTGGGACATCTTGGCTTATGCCTAGCCATGAATTTAACACCTCTGCTTTAACTGCCAGCTTTGGAATAATCATGCCGAAAGTCCGCATACCATGTGCACAAGGAACAGCCAGGGCAGATGCAAAGGAAGGAAGCCTCTGGACATACACAGAGGGCTGTAGTCAATGTTAGTCAAACTCAGAGTAGACCCACTCAAATTAAGAGATATGGCTAATTCAATAACGTAAATTTCAATGAGTTTACTCTGAGCAGATGTTACAACCCAGAATCCCATCCCAAGGAGAAATGTAGTCATAAAGTTACCTACATGGGAGAAAGGAAGGAAGCTTCTAGGCATGCACTGAGTGCAATATAATTAACTGAGCCTATGCAGTCTGTGCTACCAGACTTCGGTTATAGCAATGCAGTTTTAAATATGAAGTAGAGTTGCAGAAGATGGTGAAAAGCAAGATATAGTCTATATTCAACACAGCAGTTTCTAAATGTAGAATTTTAATGTTTTACTATCTATTCTATGCAGTCTGTCAATATCTGTATTATAAACATTTATCAACACCATATTCTTAGGCAATAAATATGGTGAACCAAATGCTGATAAAATTAAAACTTAACATACTTTCGTTTCACTGGAAGTTGTTTCCTGCATCTATTCCCTAGTCTTGGATATAATCTTGCCCTCCTTTGCTCTCAAATTTAATTCAATTTATTTTTTAAAGTAGCATTGGCCTTCTGGATTTGATTTACTGCTCCACTGCCTTTCTGTTTAGGGTAATTTACTTTGCTGTTTTCAGTTTCAAAGCCTCTCTCAAACGTTAATGCTAGTCATATACTAGTCATATACTTTCCTCAAGTCTCAGTCACAATGCTAATCATTTTTAAAGTTTATGTTTTGGTCCATAAATTGCTTGAAATTCTAGTAAGGTAAATACTGCAGCTTTTTTATTCAAAACAAAAGCAGACAAAACCAGTTACTAGCCAGAAAACCTTTTAGAAGAAAATTATACTTTCCTCAAAAACTATCTGAAAATGTTTACATAAACCCAGGAGCTAAAAGCCTGATTCACAAACTCTGGCTTCCTGGGACCAGGCAAACCTTCAGGCTCAGCACTGAAGCCTGGCTTAGCATATGGTGTGAACAAGCTCTCTCCTTGCTAACCCAGACTGTGCAGCCAAGGTTTATTCCTCAGATCTATTTTCTTTTGCATACATAAATGACAGAAAGTGGAAGGGCTATGACAGAACACATAACCATTTATTTGGGACTATTCCAGTAACAACACTAACATCACTTACAGTGAGATCCTATACTGTACATGTATTCCCGGGTAAAGGTAAAGGGACCCCTGACCATTAGGTCCAGTCGCGGATGACTCTGGGGTTGCGGCACTCATCTCACTTTACTGGCCGAGGGAGCCAGCGTACAGCTTCTGGGTCATGTGGCTAGCATGACTAAGCTGCTTCTGGCGAACCAGAGCAGTGCACGGAAACGCCGTTTACCTTCCCGCCAGAGCGGTACCTATTTATCTACTTGCACTTCGTGCTTTCAAACTGTTAGGTTGGCAGGAGCAGGGACCGAGCAACAGGAGCTCACCCCGTTACAGGGATTCGAACCGCCGACCTTCTGATCGGCAAGCCCTAGGCTCTGTGGTTTAACCCACAGCGCCACCCGCGCTCTGGCGGGAAGGTAAACAGCATTTCCATGTGCTGCTCTGGTTCGCCAGAAGCGGCTTAGTCATGCTGGCCACATGACCCAGAAGCTGTCTGCGGACAAACACCGGCTCCCTCGGCCTATAGAGCAAGATGAGTGGATAAAAGATAAAATGGATGCACTACAGACTCTAATCATAAATGATCTAGTTATTACAATTTTGCAAGTACTAACATTTTAAAGTGATCTGGAGAGTGACAGGGCAATACGGCTCCAGGACCTGTTTCAGGTAACCCTGTCTCCCTGCAAAAAGAGAGTTTTCAGACTTCAAGCAAGACAATAAAGCATTAAGCACAAGTCAGATATTAAGAGTTTTATGATGAATTCCATTCCCATGAGTGGGTGGGTATTAAATAAATTATCAGTAGTCATTAGATCAAACTCAGTTATTAAGAGACAAATGGAGGACTCCGTCTTATTGCCACAAGGTTTTCATGCTACAATAAAATGCTGTTGCTTTTGACACAGTTCAGTTGTAGGTTTATCACAAGGCATTTTTGCAAGTGGTCACTACTGCTCTCTACTGGATGAAATGTGACAGACGGGTTCAAACATTTATTTAGCTTTAAACTTTACTGCTTAGCAGTAGCTGAAGAACAAAACTATTCTCATCCTGACAATGTCTCTAGTATAGAGCATAACTTTCCATCTCAACAGCACAAAGAGGCAAGGTACAACATTAATTCTGAACTAAACAAATTTAATGGAGGTTGCCAGTTTCTCATTCTACTTTCTACTTTTGATGAACTACCACCTCTGTCACAGATACTTTGGAGCAAATGTAGAAATTACTGGCATCCAATATTAAAGGCGCTCAAATGTTTGCCGTACAAATAGCGTAGGATATGAAGGAAAAAGGGGAGAAAACAGGAATTCACAATGTGTTATATCCCATAATGCAATATTATTTGAATACTGAGTATGGAAAAGCTTCCAGAAATACCTGCCAATAACAGCTATTTCAAAATTATGTTCATCCAACAGAGACTTCCGAATGTCTAGTTCTTTATATTCTTTAATTCTGTAGGGTTGAGACAAATGATCTTCATATGTGGTTACCCATTTCTAAATGGAAATGTAACAGAGAAAGGAAAGGATTTTAGAAACACATCAGCTGTCAACTTATTAAATGTAATGAAAAATTATACGTGCTTTTATATGCCAATTATTTTTATGGATGGAGAGTATTTTTTCTGGAAGAAGTTCCTGATCCTACCATTATACTTCTCCTTCTCATAATGCTTCATCCCTGCCTCACTCCTCTCCCTTATTGATCCAACCTCGTAGCCCCATCAAACTTACCATGACTTATCTAGCCTGACAAGCATAAGACATGAATAGGTTTCTAGAAGCAAGCCTAACCCCATCCTTCCTTTGCCTGTGTCAATGACTTCATGGGAGGGCAAGGAGTTACAGAAATCCCTTCCACCTCCTTGGCCTTATATCCATTATGCTCAGAGTTGAATTTGCTTCCAAAAGATGCAGGTGCGGAATGAGTGCACCACAGCAATTAAGAAACTGGTTCCAATAGTGTTGAAAATAAATAATATTTCCACACCTTCGGGAGCTTTTGATTAGAGAGGAAATAATGTAAGTTTGATGCAATGCATATCATATTGGCTGCCTTCTGCTTTTTTTAGGTATGGAGGATCAGAATGTGACAGAATATTGCAGAACAGCTATTTTATATATCAATACTTTAAAACTGGCACTACCCACACACCCATTTAGTTGAATGAATTGAGTATGAACTGATAAAATGTATGTCTATACGTCCTCATACTTCTTGCATGATGGTTCTACCACCATCTATATGGTCAATACATACGTTAATGCAGTCGTACCTCTGTTTATGTAACCCTCTGGTGTTACATCTAGTGTGTGCTTTTTATGTACCGGTAACTGCAACACACTCCCCTTATTCTACCCCAGCAGAAAACATGTTACAGATGGAAAGCAAGTTGAATATTAAGCACACATGTATATTTCACATGCAGGGTGTTATATTTCTCTGAAGTTAACTAATATTGTAAGAGCCCCCTCCCCCAATCCTATGAGTCCTGGGCCTAATTCCTATGAAATTTGGATTTATGCCATTACATGATAACACTAATGCAGTTTTCATATTCTCTAAATAGAAAAAAATCTGTTATCCAGTTAAAATAACTGAACTAAATGTTTAGGTTCATAAAGTTGTATGCAGTATTTCATTAATCTATTCAAATAATTATTTATTGCTAAAACCAAGTCCGAATGGTGGAAGGGCACTGGCGTTTAAGAACGGTTTTGGTTTAAGAACAGACTTCCAGAACAGATTAAGTTCGTAAACCAAGGTACCACTGTAACCCAGAGACACCACAGTCTCTGCTGTGCCTCATTTGCAAAAGGAAGCCCAAACCCTGGAATCTCTCACCACTCGGAAACTGGGATGGCATGCAACAGGATGTATGTATGTATGTATGTATCTATGTATCTATGTATATAAGCATAAAGGTAAAGGACCCCTGACTGTTTAGTCCAGTTGCGGACGACTCTGGGGTTGCGGTGCTCATCTGGCTCTATAGGCCGAGGGAGCTGGCATTTGTCCGCAGACAGCTGTTTACCTTCCCGCCGGAGTGGTACCTATTTATCTACTTGCACTTTGACGTGCTTTCAAACAGCTAGGTGGGCAGGAGCAGGGACCGAGCAATGGGAGCTCACCCCGTCGTGGGGATTCGAACCGCTGACCTTCTGATCGGCAAGCCCCAGGCTCTGTGGTTTACACCATAGCGCCACCTGCATAGGATTGGGCTATTAAGAGTTTTTTCAGTCAAACAATCTTCCCCATTCCATACAACAACCAGCTTTTGAAAGTAAGCCAATTTTAAGTAAGTTATATTGCTATTGAAATTTATTTTAAAAACATTTCTAATTATTCTGCATATTCAAATACAAGGAATAATATTGTGACAGCAAATTAAAGTTATACTCCAGACATGTTTATAGGCATTAAAGTAACAGGAAGGACACTTTCTTACCTCATCGAAGGTTCCAAGTCGCCAGTAGGTAGAGCGACATAAGTTTTTAGAGCCCAAAGGAATTTCATGTATGTCATAGTCCTTAGGTTCTGCTTCTCTCTTGTAGTACCTTAAAATAATTAAAACGGTAATAAGCTAAATGGGTGCCACCAAAGAAGCCCACACAACAGGCTCAGACCCAAATGGGCAAGATCCATCACATTTCAGGGAGGGGCCACGTTCAGAGTTTTTAGGGTGTTGCTTGAAGCGCTACAAAAAAGCGAAAGGTGCTTTATTTAACCATCGGCTGTGCCAGAAGGATGGGAAACCCTCACCAGCGGTGCACCAAGGTGGGCCTGCCGTAGTCGGCGCAGGGCGAGCGCAGCGTCAGGGCTCCACGGCGCTCCATCACGTCCGGAGGGCCCAGCTCCATCTCGGCGGCTCTGCTGGGAAGCAGCAGCCCGGCCTCGCTCGGCCTCTTCGCGCCTCGTCGCCATGGCAACCCAGAGGCCGCGGAAAGACGCTTCGCGATCCCTCCGCCCCAAGACCGGACCTTCTTTTATTCCGTGTTCCTTCCGCGGCAGGCGAGGAAAGAAGCAGCTGCAGCTCCCGCGAGGCAACAAGAGTGTCATGAGAGAAGCCATCACCAGAGAAGGAAATCAAACCCCTTTTGCCCCTGAGCCACGACCAGATGAGGAAATGGAGAAACTCATTGATATGTTCTCAGACCGCAATTCACACCTTCCCTAAGAACCCCGAGAAAACATTTGGATATGTGTGGCTGGAAATACCCCAAAAGTACCTTCCCCCCTGTGAATATATTGCTTCCTTAACTGTATCCCTGTTAAATGTGAAAGTATTGCTTCTTTGAATGTATCACTATTAAAGAAATTGCTTCCTTGAATGTATCACTGTTGAAACTATAGAGCCCTTTCTCCTTTTCAATAGCACCTGAATGCATCTCTCCCCGAATGTATCTCTTTCCGTCTCTTCCCGTCTCTCCCTGGCAGTTCAATTCTTTTGTAGCCTTAGAAATATATTGCTAATGTGTATCGCTATAAAATGTAACCTTTTACTTATACTTGTTACAAAATGTATTCTGATGTGTGTACTTTTCATTTATGCATGTAATTATATTGTTTCCTTGCCTTGCCGCAAAACCTCCATTCACGAAATTAGGAGAGCGGTAAAGAAACTCTTTACCGAGCTGTCAAATTCTTCACCAGCACCACAGCGCCATCTACTGGGTCTATAAACAACAACACCAATGTACAAAAAAGCAAGTTTACCGGTATTTGTGAGACTATATGCAAACACTGAACTTCACACCGGAGCTGATAATTATGCAAAGACCGACCCCATCCACCCCTGAAATCCCCTGTAATCTGCATACATATTGCCTCACATCCAAGGTGCAGAAAAATCCTTCCTGAGAAATAAAACAAATACAGAATTGATTTGCAAAAGGTTCCGATGAAAGGGAAGACCACTCAGCACCTTTACTTCCCAAGCACACTTCAAACGGCACCCCGCTCACCTTATGTTAATTCTCCTTTCTCGTCATTTTTGTATCAATGATCTGTATGGAAATGAAAAACCTATAAATGTAAAGGCAGTTTCTTTGTCCGGGGTTCTCACTCCGTTCTGCTGCACGTGAGCTGGGAACCGTGTTGCAACAGTTTTGTTCTGTTCTTTAATAAAAATAATAATTTTTATTTAATAAAATAAATAAAAGGTCTTTAATAAAAAGACATTGCTTTTCTCCGATCCTGGTGTGGTCTCTGTCATTCCCTTCCGACGCAGAGCCTGCTCACACGGACTGCCTTTGCGGGATCGGTCCTCCATAAGGGGTCAGGTCCTCTTTTAAGGATTTAATTATTTATTTCAAGAGGCAGCCTCCTTCTTAAAAAAAAAGACAAAAAGAAGGCTGCCTCTTGTTGCCTCGCGGGAGCTGCAGCTGCTTCTTTCCTCCTTTATCTGATCCCCAGCAAATAATAAAACTCTGTTGAGCTACTGCACTAAAAATACCTCCTGGCTCAGCTAGAGATCCAATGGATCCTTACCAGATCATCCCAGTGGATTGCCCCTTTGGTAAGAGAAACGCTTTTAGGATGTGAAGGTAGCAATTGTGAGTCACAATAAGGGGGCAGCCTGGCTTCAGTGGGGCACAACTAACCACCTAGAATGGATGTGGAGAATGTATGTGAAGCAGATGCCCCCCTGTGCCCTGGTGCCCATGCAGAGCAGTAAGAAGGAAACAGATCCCGGGAAAGGTTTTTCTTTCCTTTCTTCCTGCTCCTGGTTGTCAACCCTTATAGTTTACTGAGACTTCAGTTAATTTGAGTGGCCGTTGTTTCCAGGCAAGACTGCAATACAAAGCAGGCGTGCAGTTAAATACTGTCATCGATTTGAGAGGGGGCTCCCCTAAACCCTAGAAATGAATAAAGGCTCGGATTTTGATTGGGATAGGGATGGAAGTCCAAGCATTCCTGGGCTGGCTTCGGGAAGAGCAAGGTCCTGGCGGGCCCCCCGGGAGGAATCCTCGGCCCGGGGAGAGAGGAGGTGGGCCGGGGTCCGTCTTCCCTTCTCCAAAGGGACCCCGGGGGCTCTCCGGGCAGGCAGCCGGCTTGTGTGGCAGCAGCGCTGCACGGGAGGGGCGCTCTGGAAAAGGGCCCGGTCTCTGCCCCGAGGAGGAGGCGCCCATTCCCGCCTCGCTCCCTCCTCGCTCCGCCCTGCGGGGCCGCTGACCCGGATGCGCTCGGCTTTCCCGGCTGCCTCTGCCCGCGCGAGAGCGGAGAAGGGGGCGAAGGCGGCCCGCCATGGCCGAGTCCCCGGAGGAGGTGGCGGTGCTGGTGCAGCGCGTGCTCAAGGATCTGCACAACGCCTTCAAGCGCAACCCGCACATGTGAGTCACGTCCCAGGGCGCCAGGATCCCACCCTCTCCCCTCCGGAGCGCCGAGAAGGCGGGAGGCGGACCTAGCCCCCCCCCCCGGGAATGGCATTCGCAAAGGCGCCGTCGGAGAATATAGAACATCCTCTGTCATGCATATATGGGGGGCATCTATGTATGGGAGGCGCCATCTTCAATTCTATACGTACCTGGCTTTAAAAGCGCGTGGCAAGCTTTCCCTTCCAAGCCTCAATCGCCTTTGGTGTCTGTGCAGCGATGAGAGAACAAGGCGCTCTTCTGCCAGAAGAGGAGGAGGAATATTGCAGTGTTGCTCTCTAAAACACATTTCCATTTTTAATGGTTCAGTGTTGATGTACTTTTGCAGTATCCCTCTCTTCATGGGATTTCAGATAGTTTTTTCATGCCATGATGACCATCTGTCATGAGTGATCTAGTTGAGATTTCTGCATTGCAGAGGGTTGGACTAGATTACTCTCGGGGTCCCTTCCAACTCCACAGTTCTATGAATCATTAGCCAAAATGGGCAAATTGGGAGAGAAGGAAGGTGGGGGGACCCTCTGGATCATTAGCATGGATGTCTTTTACCAGTTAGAATAACTTGTGGAAGATCCCATTGCAGATCTGCATAGATGGGTGTTTAGCTCCTAAGGTCTTAACTTTTAAATTTTGCTCTGGAATTTGATTAATGTATAAGAAAGCATATTTATATCCTCATTTCCAAATATGACAATTATTGAGGTCAACATGCTGAACAAAGTCAGAATGCTGTTAAAAATAATTAAAGCATGCAACACTTTCTTCACTTTTTAAATTATTTGATAATTACTACATGGCCTAGCACATATTAAAAGAAATGGTCAAAGGCTTGGAAACGATGCCTTATGAGGAACGGCTTAGGGAGCTGGGTATGTTTAGCCTGGAGAAGAGAAGGTTAAGGGGTGATATGATAGCCATGTTCAAATATATAAAATGATGTCATATAGAGGAGGGAGAAAGGTTGTTTTCTGCTGCTCCAGAGAAGCGGACACGGAGCAATGGATTCAAACTACAAGAAAGAAGATTCCACCTAAACATGAGAAAGAACTTCCTGACAGTAAGAGCTGTTCGACAGTGGAATTTGCTGCCAAGGAGTGTGGTGGAGTCTCCTTCTTTGGAGGTCTTTAAGCAGAGGCTTGACAGCCATCTGTCAAGAATGCTTTGATGGTGTTCCTGCTTGGCAGGGGGTTGGACTGGATGGCCCTTGTGGTCTCTTCCAACTCTATGATTCTATGAAATACAGTATAGGTATCCTTTTTCTCCATCTGTGTCTCCATAGGGACCACCATGACATATGGAGGGGAGTCATATGTCTGGAAGCAGGCAGTAAAAATGCATATATAGTTCAAGAATTGCAACTATTGAGGCCCTTATCTAGGGTTGCCATTTTTTATTTTTAGTTTTTTTTAGTTTTGCAAGATCTTAAAAAAGAAGCTTTGAGCTATTTTTAAGGCAGGCTTAAGGAGGAAGACATTTTTTTCTGGGATGGTACCAACCCCTGGAATACTGTGTCAGAAGTTTGGATTTTGGAGCAGATGGTGATTCTTTTAAGATCCTGAATCTGCTCTTTAATTCCTGCTGCCTTTCATACTCATTCTAATCTTTTAATTGTTTTAGCATATTCTTTCCTTTTGGTAATGATTTTAATGGTTTTAAATTTTGTACTTATCTTTTGCCTGCTTAAGTCTTTTCTAAAAAGTTGGAATAGACATGATGAATAAAATGGGGTAGAAATTACAACACCACCTGCACCCTGGGGTTTGTGGGAACACCCTTCGCAAAATTCCCCAGCAGAGAAGTCTTCAAGTGGTTCTTTAAAGAGGACAGAAGTGATCATGGGATGCTTGCTTTGTCTTTTACTTCACTACCTACCAGCCCTTTGTTGGTGATGGAAAAGCCCTCTGAGTGTAGAAGTAGGAGTGAGTTTTAGAACAAAATGTTTTTGTGAGTTGAGATCAAACATAACCATTCTTTCCACATCAAGGAGAGACACCAAGAAGAGCTGGGAAACTTCTGCACTTCAGGGGATGAAAAGTGTCTTAATATATTGAATGGTTGCAAATACAAGTTTATGAATGTGAACCACGGCAAAAAACTGCAGCTAATCTCTGTTTCCTGGATCATTTTTGTCTGTTATAAACCAAGACAGTGGCCTTAAGAAAGCAGTTGTTTTTTCGGGTTGTGTGGTGTTATCTTTCATACTGAATTTTTCTTGCTTTCAAGTAGATTGCTTTAATCTCTTTAAAAGAAGAGAACTTTCTATTTTTATGTCTGTAGTGGTTATAAATTAAACATAAAGAGACATATTTTTGACATGTTTTGCTCATTTGTGTTTTTCTGACTAAAGTAGGACAAGCCACTTTGACTGACATCATGTTCTATTTTTAAATATTCACTAAATTTGCTAAATTCAATGTGCAATGATCCTTCACTGCCACAGAAATTTGAAGCCTATTCATTAAGTAAGCCGTATAATGACAATGGGACTACTCTTGTGCTTTTTATTTTTTTGTAAGGAGATGCTCACACTAGCAGTCTTACTAATTTGGATGAGAAAATAATGCTTACACTGTGCTTGAAGCATTAGAAAATGCTCAAATTAATAATGATGATGATGATGATGATGATGATGATGATTTTATTATTTATACCCCTCCCATCTGGCTTGGTTGCCCCAGCCACCTTTCGTTAGCTCAATATATGTCCTATCTAGGTTGCTCAGAGATACCTCAAATTGCTTTGCAGTCTAACATCCATTCATTGCATTAACAGATACAGTACAAGTAAATGCCATTGAGAATGGAACTTCTTGTTGCCTTCAAGTATTAAGCCAGCACAGAAAAAATATAATTGCCATTTCAATTCTGATTTGATGTTCGCAAGAGAGTCTCAGTTGGGGCAAATCAGGTGGGGTGGAAAATATTCCTAGTGCTTTATTCTTCCATGGGAAAAATATCCATTTCAATTTTAACATTTTTAAAGCTTTTTGTTTTGTTAACTTTGTTTATTAAATGCAAATAAAATAAACATGCTAAATTAGATCCCTCTCTAGGGCAGGGCGCTCCAACTTTTCATACCAAGTGGGCCGCAAGAGTATTTCAACGGTCTCCACAGGCCATGCATTGCCTTGTCACATGGGGGGGGGCAGCGAGGCTGAAATTTGACACCCCCCAGCCCTTGTGCTGCCTTCCCTAAGCCACCTAAGCAAGGTGCCCGGCTTTGGGAAGGAGGAAGGAGGTCTCTAGGACTCTGCCAATGCCTCATGCTTCCTTCCCAAATGTTTCTGAGGGCCACCGTAAAAGGCCTTGGAGACGACATGTTGGACCACCCTGCTCTAGGGCATATGAAATAAATATATATTTTTATTATTTATACCCCACCCACTCCAATGTAAGCCAAAAAAAATTCTGATGCATCGGAAATATTTCAAGTAATAATAATAATAATAATAATAATAATAATAAGCCTCCCTCACTGGTTGGGGCCACAGAGCGCTAGCCAGTATTTTCACTCTGAACAGGAAGATATTCTGTTCACGTCATGGGAGTTGCCCCACAGCCCCTTGTTTCATCTGTCAGTGGAGCTGTGAGCAATGGTGCTTATTCCCAGGCAAATGTGCCTAGGATTGCAGCCTGAAGCAGGCAAGGAGCAGATCTGAGCAGGTCTAGGGTGGCACATTCCCCTGAAGACAAAAGCACCTTGCCTCCAGTTGGCATACCTGCTTGCTTTGTAGTGGGACTGCCTGGATGCCCAGCCCACACAAAACAAGGCACTGTCTTCGGTTTTAACTTGCAATCTGCTATTTGAAGAGACTGGTTTCTGACCATGACAAGACTCTATTCCCTGCTTCTTAAAGTGGGTAACAGTTTGCTTTGTGTCTTGTACTCTGGGTCAGTGACAACAAGTATTATCATTTCAGTTTTATTTCTATGAGAAGTGAATTTCAGAAAGAAAAAAGAGGCCCCAAATTGTTCGGTTCGGCTTTCTTCCCCCCCCCCCCCCGAAGCCCGTTTCAGGTTACCAGTGCAAAAGGAGCTAAATTCCTTTGTGCAAATTAATTTTTGCTTCCTTGTGACCTTGATCAAGCGCTAAATGCCTTAGGCCCCAAACAGAGGCTGCCTTCTGCCCTGCAGACCCTCTCATGTGGTCATTTCAGCAGAGGTAGTTCCAGCAGCCTCAGAGGTTCAGTGGGAGCAGGGGCATAGGAAGTAGGGGGTGGGGGGCGGGTGGCCCCAGGTTCCATCATGGAGGGGGTGACAAATTATCAAGGAACAATTACTGCCCTACTAGGATGGTTCATAAAAACTTTTTTTTTTTTTAAATGCCTGCTCCAAAGGTCTTATCTTACTACACTAGGGATTATATAGCTATATATGAAATTTCATGCCTATCAGTTAATATCTTGACCCTCCTCCACGAAAATAGCTGTTTACTTGGCCATTTTCCTATGTCGTGAAGGCTGAAATTTCAATTCAGCGGAGCATTTACTGTTCCCAACCCTAACCCTGCAGAAAGCCATCTAATTAGACTTTAATTTGATTTTGACATGTTTTTAGGAGGTAATTTAATTATTGTTTGATTTTATATCAATGTTATATATCTGATGTTAGCCGCCCTGAGCCCGACTTCGGCCGGGGAGGGCGGGATATAAATAAAAGTTTATTATTACTTATTATTATTCCTTTGTAAGAAAATAGGAAATAACGTAAAACCATTTTTACAGGCCAAAAAATAAAAAAAATAAAAAATCAATGTGTGTGGGGGGGTGACAAGAAATTTTCCACACCGGGTACCACCTGACCTTCCTGCACCTCTGGGTGGGTGGCAACTTGGGAGAGAGCATTATCTGGGACAGCCCCTGGGTTGTGAAACGCCCTTCCCATCTTCATACAGTTTCTGTCATTTGCTGAAGATTGGCATCTTTACACCTGAGAAATGTATATTTTCAGAACCTGCCACATTATCGTGAATGTAATTTGTTTTAAACTGTTTGTAAGCCACGCAGGGACCTTATGGTAAAGAGTGGGTAATAAATAAAGTAATAATATAATAGGAAGAAGGTGACGCTGTCTCAGCCTACCCCTTAGCATAGGGATTTTCTCAGGATAAAGTGGGTCAGAAACTGTATATCGGCTTGTCCTTGGAGGAAGCATGGGATAAAAATAAATATAATTAATAATAATTAGAATGTTCTGTAGCTGATAATTTTTTATTCAGCAGCTCAAAATTGTGTGCTCAAGTCTTAGCATGCTGAAAATTGCTTTGTCTTTATTCTTTTTAAACAAATGAACTAAATGACCTGTTTCCACACTCCCTGCAGTGGAACAAAACAATGCACACAAGAATTTATTTGCATATAAACTAGTAAATTTGTATGACAAACAAATGAAACAAATTGCAAGCAATATTGTGTATATGCCTATAACACTGAATGAAAAAGGATCCTTTGGGTAACAACATTAAGCATATTTGCCATTTAAGTCAGTGAGACTTCCAGTATCAGAATGGTGGCTGCCTGTCTGATTTCAGTGGTAACCGTCTTGCAAAGGACTGACACTTCTGCACTGTAGCAATGACTCTTGCCTGATCTGACCACAGCCTGTCCCGTGCGTCACACTCATGTCTGTGACCTTGACCGCCTTCACAGAGGCCTGGCTCACTTTCCACTGGGTAGGAACATGACGTGGTGGAGCAGGCCTCGCAAATGTCAGAGGAAACATACGTGTCAGCTCATGATGTAAACTTGCTAAAGGTCAAACTGTTCCTGAACGTGTGCATGTTCTTGCTAATAAAAAGAGTCTCTGCCGATCTAGCAAATCAGCTCGCTCTGGCACAGCTCACCCTGCAACCAACTCCCCAGCGTGTCTTCACTTCACTCCACTTAAAGACTTACTTTGCATAGAAACTTAAATGAATATGATACACTTGAATGACAGTCAGAAGGGCATCTCCAGATGATTCAAGTGACCAGGCTGGTGTATGAGGGACAAGGTCATGGGCACATGGGGGTTTTATATATTCCAGCAGTCATGCCTTGCGCTGAGCCTGGTAATGTCCTAGCAGTCAGCGCAGGGTTTTCTGCACTGGTGAAAGAGGCTGCAGCCAAAAGCCGGTTTGCTTCATTCTGCACTAGCTGCGGTTTTGGAACCAACCTCCAGGGTAGCCCTGCAGAGAGTTCATAGCAACAGTCCAGCCTTGAGGCTACTATGGGCCTGCGCCACTGTGGCGATGCTCCCCCTGTCCAGGGATGGACATAAAGCTGGAAGAAGGCATTCTTAGCCAGGGAGGCCTCCAGTGACCAGGATCTAAGAGGAGCCCAAGTTAGATACCTGCTCCTTCCAGGAGAGAGCAACTCTATCAAGAGCAGACAACCTGCCAACCTCCTGAATTTGGGAACACATCACCAAAAAGTTAGCATTGACTTAAATATCAATGGTTTATTTATTGGTCTAATTTACATCCAATTATATGCATTCTTGCTTGATAGCAGGCCCCACTGAATTCAGAGGGGGCTATGCCTAAACATACTTTCCTAGGAGTAGGCTCCATTGAATTCTGTGGGGTGTACTTCTGAGTCAACATATGAAGGAATGAGATACTAATTGCATAATAGGAGTTTTTCAAGGTTGAATCTTTCAATTCTGGGAATCTAAGAACTAGATAGGCAGGAAGAAAAGAAGAGCCTGGCAAATCAGGAAGTGTAGGATGAACAACGGGCATACTTTAACAAGCATCGAAAGAAAATAGTTATCTAGTTATCTTTTTACTTGTCTTTTTTGTTTTTAAGAGATGAAATTGGATTAATTCCCTGTCCTGAAGCCAGATATAACCGGAGCCCTATAGTTCTGGTGGAAAACAAACTTGGGGTGGAAAGCTGGTGTGTCAAGTTCCTTTTGCCCTACGTCCATAACAAGCTCCTTCACTACAGACAAAGAAAGCAATGGCTCAACAAAGAAGGTGAGTAATTCCATAAAATGTGTATTGTATGGTGAGTCCATCATTATTAACTTTCTAAAGGGAGCCAGAACAAGTATAGGAACTATTGAAGTTGCATCTTGAATGTTGATGTTGTGCAAGCATTTTAAATAAGGTGGGGCTCCTAGAGTGATGTTCCCACATGGTAGGACACAGAGGAGCAAAGTGACTGAGCTCCTCCTTGTAAGCCATAGCTGGACTTACTGTGTCATTGTGGATCATTCTTCACCATGTAGCCTATTGTCTGCTATATGCAAAGCAAAGAAACTTACCAGTGCACTGCAATGAAATCCTAACTGTGCCTACTCAGCTGTAAGTCCTGTTGAATTTAGTGGGACTTACTTCCAGGTAAGTGGAGTTAGGACAGAAGCTTTAATAACAAAGTTTTAAATATATGTATGGACTTTCTGGAACAGAAATATTTAGAGGGCTTGACACCTAAGAACTGGAAATATATTTTTATTTCCATGAATTGCTGGCTATCATAAAGGTCAACAAGTCAATTGAGCTTCATTAAAATGTGAACTTTTGCAGTTGCCATTAGTGACAGATTGAGCAAAATCAATCTCAGTAGCCTGAAGGCAGATACAGACTTGGATCCCAACTAGTCCTCTGCAAAAGCTCCTTCTGGTCATGGTGGGAACTGGAATTCAGGCATGTGGCAGCATTTGCTGCTGCATCCTGTTCTGCCTCTCATGCTGCTCTGGAGTCTGGAGGTCGCCCAATCCTCAAGACTAGAGCAAAGGTGAGATGAGTGAAAGTCACCTCCTCACTTCCATCCACAGGATCTAAGTGCTTTGGTCCTTATCACCATCTGGCGCTGTGGGACGCGGGTGGCGCTGTGGGTTAAACCACAGAGCCTAGGGCTTGCTGATCAGAAGGTTGGCGGTTCGAATCCCTGCGACGGGGTGAGCTCCCGTTGCTCGGTCCCAGCTCCTGCCCACCTAGCTGTTTGAAAGCACGTCAAAGTGCAAGTGGATAAATAGGTACCGCTCCGGCGGGAAGGTAAACGGTGTTTCCGTGCGCTGCTCTGGTTTGCCAGAAGCGGCTTTGTCATGCTGGCCTCATGACCCGGAAGTTGTACGCCGGCTCCCTCAGCCAGTAACGCGAGATGAGCGTCACAACCCCAGAGTCGGACACGATTGGACCTAATGGTCAGGGGTCCCTTTACCTTTAGACCCCTCTTAACAGTGTGGCAGTGTGGCTACCATGTCTATCAACTGACTAAACGGATGCTTCTGTAAACTACTTTGAGGCTTGAGCAGTATATAACTTGTATATAAAGACACATTTGCAGAGGAAAACTGCATTCTCTGTTACTACCATACTGTCAACACATTAGTGTCAGAAAAAGCAGGAATGATGTAGTGCAGACCACAATCAACCTGTTCAATAAACACCTCAAACTCACTTCCACATAGTGCTGACGTGGGGAGCCACCCCCCCCCCAGCGAGGTTGGCGAAAGGGGAGTGTGTCTGCTGCTGTTGGAGGGAGAAAAAAATGCCTGTATTGGGGGACGAAGGGGTGTGCTTCTCTCCTTTGCACCCCCCTCATGCTGCTGGCACGGCTGCTGCTATGAGAAGAAGAAAAAGGCTGAATTTTAAAATGCAAACATTTCCCTGTCCTTTCTAGAGCAGCAGCTGTGGCAGCAGAATTGGAAGGGAGAATGGACAAGGTGAGACTTTGTCCCTCCCCTCCGCCCCCCGCCCTGCATCAAAGGTTTCATAGAATCATAGAGTTGGAAGAGACCACAAGGGCCATCCAGTCCAACCCCCTGCCAAGCAGGAAATGTGGCGTGGATCTGTCTTGCCTGGTCCTCTGTGGGTCACTAGCTGTGCCTGTACTGCTCACTTGCTCTGCTGGGCTTTTATCCATTTCCCCAGTCACACAATCAATCAATCAATCAGTAGCTGAACTGGGATCCACACAGTCACAAAAACAAATTAACCAGAAAACCCTCAATAATTAGGAGACAGCCAACCCAAAGGTACAAAAATGAATAGGAAATCTATAAAGAATATTTAATTAAACATTGTCCACAAGTGAAAACCTGGACATGTTTTGACTAAACTCTGCAAACTGCAAGTTAGATTAAGAATAATGAGACAAAATAGAAGAAAGAAATTGAGATAAGGAATACTGAAGCAGTGATAATAAACAGGGGGGAAAGGATGAACCCTCACCTCAATGAAGAGGTTGGAATTTATATGGAGGAATTAAGAATTTGTGAATTAAGAAAAAGACTTAAAACAACAACATTCCTCTTTTAGAAATTTAAGGATTTGTATATATTGGTTTATTTGGAAATTTGTTATTTCTTTTGTGCTTTATTTGGAATGTATAATTTTTGTTGTGTTGGAAATCCAGTAAAAAGCATTAAAAAAACAAAAGGGGGGAAACAAAAACGCAAAATAGCAAAAACAAAAACGCGTTCCAGAAGTCTGTTTGACTTCCGAAATGTTCAAAAACTAAGGCGCAGCTTCTGATTGGTGCAGGCACCCTGGAAGCAATAGCCGACAGTCGCATCAGACATTCGGCTTCCAAAAAACGTTCAAAAACAGGAACACTTACCAGTACTTTCGGGTTTTCGGCATTTGGGAACCAAAGCATTTGAGTACCAAGGCGTTTGAGAACCAAGGTACCACTGTATTGATAACATACTGCCTTTTGTTTTGATTGCAATAGCATCATTCTTCATGCTTTTCCAGTGCCTGTGGATTTATCTAACTGAAACAACATTTCATAGAAATTGGTCCCATTGATTCACCAAATTAAGATTTACAAGGAGATGGATTACCAGAACAGGCATTTCTAAACATGCACCTTCCCAATCATTTTAGAGCTCTAACAACACTAGGAAAATGGGAAATGTCACTTCGGATCAGACTTTGTTATTGGAGAAACAGCATGTTGAAGCTGTGGGATACATTTTAGTGGTCTTTAAAAATTTGACATTATTTCCTGATTTTTTTAAACATCCTGCTGTATGTTTGTTAAACTAACTAGTCAGATTAATCTCTCATAGGGCTTCGTTTTTGCTTTTTGAGTTATAGTCGTACCTTGGATCTCAAACGCCTTGGCTCCTGAACAAATCGGCTCCCGAACAATCAAAACTTGGAAGTGAGTGTTCTGGTTTTCAAACAATTTTTGGAAGCCGAACGTCCGGCACAGCTTCCGATTGGCTGCAGGAGTGTCCTGCAGCCAATCTGAAGCTGCGCCCTGGTTTTCAAACAGTTCCGGGAGTCAAATGGACTCCCAGAACGCATTCTGTTCGAGAACCTAGGTACGACTGTATTTATATTCTGCTTTTATTATACTCCTATCCAAAGGACTGGTCAATCCACAGCTGGTTAGCTTAAGCGATGTCATAGCATCAGATGTGACTAAACCACCATAGGGTTTCATTTTTTAAAAGGCCCATTACTGAATAACGTAAAATTTTACATTATTGTGCACATCTGCTAGCAGAAATTATGCTGCAAATATGGATAAAATATGCATATTTTGTTCTGATTCCCGCCCACCCTATCCTGGAATCTAAAACTGGGTTACAACATTCTAAACCCAAGTACATTAAAATCTCTTGAAAAATATAAGACTGCAGAATAGATTTCCTTCAAAAGAGACAAAAAACTTTTGAATCCTGAGTATGCTAAAGCTCAGCAAATACCAGCTCAGCAAGATTAAAATATTGTTTCTTGCCATCTATTACACTACTGTCTAGATTTAAACTTATGTGCTATAACCAGTTTGTTAAAGGGTTTAACATGACAAAAATATGTTAGCATACCATACAAAGTTATAGCCTTATGTACACCAAGGTTCATGATTCTCTTAGATTTAGGCAACATTTCATACACACTAACTGGATAATTCCTGTTGCTTTTCTACATTCTGGCTTTTTATTATTGAAAGTGTTAACTGCATTAACAGCCCTTGGAGACCTCTTCCTAATTTGTTGCTATACTGTGGTCTCATCGATTGACCTGGTTTTGAGTTAAATAAACCAACTGCTATATAGGAGAAGTAATAGATAGTTCTGGCACAGTCCTCTGCTTGGTATCTGGTAATTAATTATACTTCTGGCAGGATCCCACAACAAGGGAGAACATTCTAATCCACAACAGATAATAGAAAGGTGCTGAATTTCTTCCCACCTAGGAGAGGGAGACTCACAGAGAGGGTCAGAAAAATATGTTTGGAAATGCTGAAAGCAAAGGGGGCAAATAGTCCCCCTTCTCTTCTGTTAGATGCTGATCTCCCTGCTTTTCCCAATCCTCGTCTTCAGAGTATTCTCTGACAGGTATTATGAATGTAAGTGTACTAAAGTTTATTGCCCTTTTAATCCAAAGGAACTGGTGATAATATGATACATATTTCAGACCACTTGCAAAAGTTGATGAAACTGGATTATAGGTGCTCCTCATAAGGGAAGCGGTGGCCAGTTGTGTGAAAATGTTATATAGTTAGGAAATTACCGTATTTTTTGCTCCATAACGCGCACTTTTTTCCTTCTAAAAAGGAAGGGGAAAAGTCTGTGCGCGTTATGGAGCGAATGCATGGTCCCTGGAGCTGAATTACCCAGGGACCAAAAGAAGATCGAGCTTTTTCTTTTACAAAGAGAGAAGGGGGTGTTGAAAGGCTGCCGCGTTACAGCTGATCAGCAAGAGATCGGGAAGAGAGATAAGGTCGCTGGCTCCCTTCCTGCAGAGGAAGCTGTTGGTTTCCCAAGTGACATGTGACTGGCTGATTAGATTATCTGTTTGGAAACTGTAGAAAGGGCTTTGAGCTGATCCTTTTGCAACTGGGGCTTTTCTTTGCAGGAGCAGCAGCACAACTTTGGGCTGCTCCTTTTGCAAATGTGTCTTTTCTCCTTTGCAGGGGCAGCAGCACAACAACTTTGGGCTGCTCCTTTTGCAAATGTTTCTTTTCTCCTTTGCAGGGGCAGCAGCACAACAACAAGTTTGGGCTGGTCCTTTTGCAAATGGGGCTTTTCTTTGCAAAGGGCAGCAGCACAACTTTGGGCTGATGCTTTTGCAAATGTGTCTTTTCTCCTTTGCAAGAGCAGCAGCACAACAACTTTGGGCTGCTCCTTTTGCAAATGTGTCTTTTCTCCTTTGCAAAGGCAGCAGCAGCACAACTTTGGGCTGCTCCTTTTGCAAATGTGTCTTTTCTCCTTTGCAGAAGCAGCAGCACACCAACTTTGGGCTGCTTCTTTTGCAAATGGGTCTTTTCTCCTTTGCAAGGGCAGCAGCACAACTTTGAGCTGATCCTTTTGCAAATGGGGCTTTTCTTCTTCCAAAAGAAGATGCACAACTTTGAACTGATCCTCAAAAGGGGGGGCTTTCTCCCTTTCCTCCTCAAAAAACTAGGTGCGCGTTATGGTCCGGTGCGCGTTATGGAGCGAAAAATACGGTATTCCTTTTCCCACTGGGTTGGTAGAAAAAAAAGATTGTTCACAGTTGTTTAGGATGGGTAGTGCCTGAGCCTGAGCCCTTAGGCTTGACTGTTACATATTTAAGGTACGGTAGTTATATTGAAGCTGGCAAAACCCTCAAAATCTTGCTTAGCCACCCAGTGAAGAAATCAGTGAAGGAAAGTACATCAGCTCTTGCATTTTTGTTCTGCTTAAACTACCATTTCCCATAATTTCTGAATCTGTAAACCTATCTGAGTTTTTTAAACAACTCTCACATCGGCACCTAGCAATTACAACATCATTACATTTAGGTAGGTAGTTGTGTTGGTCTGACACAATTGAAATAAAAATAAATTGTCCAGTAGCACCTTATAGACCAAATAAGTTTGTTCTGGTATAAGCTTTTGTGTGCATGCACACTTCCTCAGATACCTGATACATTGAACCGCATGAAATGGAAGTCCATCGGTATCTGAAGAAGTGTGCATGCACATGAAAGCTTATACCAGAACAAACTTGGTCTATAAGGTGCTACTGGACAATTTTTTATCATTACATTTATTTATCAATTTGAACTTTGAAGATGAGAGGAGGTGACTGTACAATTTTTAAGTGTATTGCTGGGAAATTGATTATTCAGGATATTTCATACACTGGATCTCAATGGCTAAACTGAATGATTTGCTTTTTCTCTCACAAGTTCTGGATTATTCAATAAAATCATCTACTGTCATCTCAGTTTCTGATCCATATGGCTGCCCACACATCTCTTTGAATTGCCTTGGTGTGAATTTACCTTATTTCTTATGCCAATGTGGGTTGTAACAGAGCTGCAGTTATACCTCAAATCACTCTTTCCCCGTTATTAACTCAAGAGGGCAGCATCACTATGTTAGCTAGAGTTCCTTTACTATAAAATAAAAGATTTTTTCTTTCTTGCCCATTCTGTGTTAAAGTATTTTTACTCTCTGCCCATGATAACATAGAATCATAGAATCATAGAATCATAGAATCATAGAATCATAGAGTTGGAAGAGACCACAAGGGCCATCCAGTCCAACCCCCTGCCAAGCAGGAAACACCATCAAAGCATTCCTGACAGGTGGCTGTCAAGCCTCTGCTTAAAGACCTCCAAAGAAGGAGACTCCACCACACTCCTTGGCAGCAAATTCCACTGTCGAACAGCTCTTACTGTCAAGAAATTCTTCCTAATGTTTAGGTGGAATCTTCTTTCTTGTAGTTTGAATCCATTGCTCCGTGTCCGCTTCTCTGGAGCAGCAGAAAACAACCTTTCTCCCTCCTCTATATGGCATCCTTTTATATATTTGAACATGGCTATCATATCACCCCTTAACCTTCTCTTCTCCAGGCTAAACATACCCAGCTCCCTAAGCCGTTCCTCATAAGGCATCGTTTCCAGGCCTTTGACCATTTTGGTTGCCCTCCTCTGGACACGTTCCAGCTTGTCAATATCCTTCTTGAACTGTGGTGCCCAGAACTGGACACAGTATTCCAGGTGAGGTCTGACCAGAGCGGAATACAGTGGTACTATTACTTCCCTTGATCTAGATGCTATACACCTATTGATGCAGCCCAGAATTGCATTGGCTTTTTTAGCTGCTGCATCACACTGTTGACTCATGTCAAGTTTGTGGTCTACCAAGACTCCTAGATCCTTTTCACTTGTACTGCTCTCAAGCCAGGTATCACCCATCCTGTATTTGTGCCTTTCATTTTTTTTGCCCAAGTGTAGTACTTTACATTTCTCCCTGTTAAAATTCATCCTGTTTGCCTTGGCCCAGTTCTCTAATCTGTTAAGGTCATTTTGAAGTGTGATCCTGTCCTCTGGGGTATTAGCCACCCCTCCCAATTTGGTGTCATCTGCAAACTTGATCAGGATGCCCTCAAGCCCATCATCCAAGTCATTGATAAAGATGTTGAATAAGACTGGGCCCAAGACAGAACCCTGTGGCACCCCACTAGTCACTTCTCTCCAGGATGAAGAGGAGCCATTGATGAGCACCCTTTGGGTTCGGTCAGTCAGCCAGTTACAAATCCAATGAATGGTAGCATTGTCTAGCCCGCATTTTACCAGCTTCTTTACAAGAATATCATGGGGCACCTTGTCAAAGGCCTTGCTGAAATCAAGATAGACTACATCCACAGTGTTCCCTTCGTCTACCAGGCTTGTAATTCTGTCAAAAAATGAGATCAGATTAGTCTGACATGACTTATTTTTCAGAAACCCATGCTGACTTTTAGTGATCACAGCGTTCCTTTCTAGGTGCTCACAGACCGTTTGCTTAATGATCTGCTCTAGAATCTTTCCTGGTATTGATGTCAGGCTGACTGGGCGGTAATTGTTTGGGTCCTCTCTTTTCCCCTTTTTGAAAATAGGGACAACATTTGCCCTCCTCCAGTCTGCTGGGACTTCACCTGTTTTCCAAGAATTCTCAAAGATTACTGCCAGTGGTTCTGAAATCACCTCTGCCAGTTCTTTTAATACTCTGGGATGTAGTTCATCTGGCCCTGGAGACTTGAATACATCTAAACTAGCCAAGTGTGCTTGTACTACCTCCTTACTTATTCTGGGCTGTGTTTCCCCTGCTGAATCATCTGCTCCATATTCTTCAGGTCGGGCATTGTTTTCTTTTTTGGAGAAGACTGAGGCAAAGAAGGTATTGAGGAGTTCTGCCCTTTCTGCGTCCCCTGTTCGCATTTCACCTTCTTCTCCTCTAAGTGACCCCACTGTTTCCTTGTTCTTCCTTTTGCTACGGACATACCCATAAAAACTCTTTTTATTGCTTTTAACCTCTCTAGCAAGCCTGAGTTCATTCTGTGCTTTAGCTTTTCTGACTTTGTCTCTACATGTGCTGGCTATTTGTTTGAATTCCTCTCTGGTGGTTTCCCCCTTTTTCCATTTCTTGTACATATCCCTTTTAAATCTTAACTCAGTTAAAAGTTCATTAGATAGCCACCCTGGCTTCTTTAGGCACCTTCCATGTTTTCGTCTCATTGGTACTGCTTGAAGTTGTGCTTTTAATATCTCCCCTTTAACAAACTCCCATCCATCATGAACTCCCTTCCCTTTTAGTATTACTGACCATGGGATCACACCCAGCATTTCCCTAAGTTTTCTGAAGTCGGCTTTCTTAAAGTCTAGAATTTGAGTCTTAGTATGCTTGGTTGCTCCTTTCTGATGTATAATAAACTCCAGAAGAGCATGATCACTCCCACCTAATGATCCTACCACTTCTACCCCACTAACCAGGTCATCACTATTGGTTAGGACCAGATCTAAAATGGCTGATCCTCTTGTTGCTTCTCCCACTTTCTGGACAATGAAATTGTCTGCAAGGCCAGTGAGGAATCTGTTCGACCTTATGCTCTTGGCTGAGTTTGACATCCAACAAATATCAGGATAGTTGAAATCCCCCATTACTACTATCTCATTTCCTTTTGAATGCTTGGTCATCTGTTCCAGGAAGGCATCATCTATGTCCTCAGTTTGGCTTGGGGATCTATAGTAAACTCCCACCATGAGATCACTGTTATTTTTCTCTCCCTTAATTTTGACCCAGATACTCTCAATTTGGCTTTGAAGTTTTAAATCATGGATCTCTTCACAGGTATACACATCCCTGACATATAACGCCACTCCTCCTCCTTTCCTGTTTGGTCTATTTCTCTTAAATAGATTGTATCCCTCTATTACTACATTCCAATCATGAGACTCATCCCACCAGGTTTCAGTGATGCCTATTATGTCGTATTTAGTTTGCTGTACCAAGAGCTCAAGTTCATCTTGTTTATTTCCCATGCTCTGTGCATTTGTATACAGACATTGAAAACCATTGATCATTCCCCCTAGTCTCCTACTTAAGGATTTTTTCCTCCCACCACTAGGTCTGTGCGCTGTTTGCTCCATTTGGTCCTTGACATTTGGATGATCATCTTCAGCATTTGATAGACTCCTACCTTCAGGACCACTGTCTCCCTCCCCCACATAAGTCAGTTTAAAGCCCTCCTGATGAGGTTTTTGAGATTGTTGGCAAAAACATTCCTCCCAACCCTTGTGAGGTGCAGCCCATCACTTGCCAGAAGTCCATCTTCAAGAAACTGCAGACCGTGATCTAAGAAACCAAACCGTTCCTGCCGGCACCATTTGCGAAGCCAGTTGTTCACTTCTCCTATTTTCCTCTCTCTTCCTGGGCCACGGCGTTCAACTGGGAGGACAGATGAGATGACAATTTGTGCATTTAATTGCTTCAGCTTCCTGCCCAGAGCCTCATAATCACTTTTGATCTTCTGGAGGCTATGGCTTGCGGTGTCATTGGTTCCCACATGGACTAAAAGGAAGGGGTTTTTATCCGTGGGTTTAATTATTCCTTGCAGCCGTTCTGTAACATCATGGATCTTGGCCCCGGGGAGACAGCATACCTCTCGAGACATCTTGTCAGGCCCACAGATCACTGCTTCCGTACCCCTCAGTAGTGAATCCCCTATCACTACTACACGCCTCCTCTTAGGCTTGGTCGGGATTCTTACATGTGCTGTCCCTTCCAAGGTCGCCTGCACATTCCCAGAGGACTGACTATGTTGCTCGTCTTCATATACCTCATCAACTGTGATGAGGGAGAGATCTTCCAATGGAGTCTGTTCTTCATCTTTCAGATTTGAGAGCACTTCAAATCGATTTTGTAGTTCTAAACACTCAGAGCGATCCCTGGGCATTCTACTTCTGTGAGTCACATTCCTCCATACATCTGGCTCCTGAGTTGGGGAACTGATCTCCTCCTCAGAGATGTGCCCTGTCTCCTGCTTGGTGGAGACAGTGTGCTCTGCTGCATCCAAGAAAAGCTCCAGCTCTTTAATTTTCTGGAGCGTAGATACACGGGCCTGAAGTTGCTGGACCTTGTCTTCGAGTAGGGCAACCAACTTGCAGTTGCTGCAGGTGTAGCTGTCTACAACCTTTGGCAAGAAGACAAACATTGCGCAGGAATTACAGGCGACTACAGTTGTTCCCTCCCCCTTCTGAAGTTGCCGGACCTTGTCTTCTAGTAGGGCAACCAACTTGCACTTGCTGCAGGTGTAGCTGCCTACATCCTTTGGCAAGAAGGCAAACATTGCGCAGGAATTGCAGGTGACTACAGTTGTTCCCTCACCCTCCATCTTGAAGCTTGAAGTCAGGACACTCAAAAAAGAAGCCTAGGTCTCCCCAAGTAAACGTTTGAGACTAGCTCTCCTCTATCAAAAGATAGGTCAAACTGCGCGCGCCGTTAGGCGCGCGCCGCTGCCCTCTAGGCACTGATTAGCTCCGCCCACAGCTAGTCACCAGACAAACACACACACACAAGCCAGAAACAAACTCTCTCACACACACAAGCCTGGGAAACACACAAACAAATAAGGAAACAAATAAGCACACAAACTTAATCACACACAGCCCCAAAAAGACAAACCCACAAAACCTACAAGCTCAGCTCACCTTGTGCTCCCTCCTCAGTCGCTGCCCTCCAGGCACTGATTAGCTCCGCCCTACAAGCTCAGCTCACCTTTTGCCTACTTCCTCAGTCGCTGCCCTCTAGGCACTGATTAGCTCCGCCCACAGCTAGTCACCAGACAAACACACACACACAAGCCAGAAACAAACTCTCTCACACACACAAGCCTGGGAAACACACAAACAAATAAGGAAACAAATAAGCACACAAACTTAATCACACACAGCCCCAAAAAGACAAACCCACAAAACCTACAAGCTCAGCTCACCTTGTGCTCCCTCCTCAGTCGCTGCCCTCCAGGCACTGATTAGCTCCGCCCTACAAGCTCAGCTCACCTTTTGCCTACTTCCTCAGTCGCTGCCCTCTAGGCACTGATTAGCTCCGCCCACAGCTAGTCACCAGACAAACACACACACACAAGCCAGAAACAAACTCTCTCACACACACAAGCCTGGGAAACACACAAACAAATAAGGAAACAAATAAGCACACAAACTTAATCACACACAGCCCCAAAAAGACAAACCCACAAAACCTACAAGCTCAGCTCACCTTGTGCTCCCTCCTCAGTCGCTGCCCTCCAGGCACTGATTAGCTCCGCCCTACAAGCTCAGCTCACCTTTTGCCTACTTCCTCAGTCGCTGCCCTCTAGGCACTGATTAGCTCCGCCCACAGCTAGTCACCAGACAAACACACACACACAAGCCAGAAACAAACTCTCTCACACACACAAGCCTGGGAAACACACAAACAAATAAGGAAACAAATAAGCACACAAACTTAATCACACACAGCCCCAAAAAGACAAACCCACAAAACCTACAAGCTCAGCTCACCTTGTGCTCCCTCCTCAGTCGCTGCCCTCCAGGCACTGATTAGCTCCGCCCTACAAGCTCAGCTCACCTTTTGCCTACTTCCTCAGTCGCTGCCCTCTAGGCACTGATTAGCTCCGCCCACAGCTAGTCACCAGACAAACACACACACACAAGCCAGAAACAAACTCTCTCACACACACAAGCCTGGGAAACACACAAACAAATAAGGAAACAAATAAGCACACAAACTTAATCACACACAGCCCCAAAAAGACAAACCCACAAAACCTACAAGCTCAGCTCACCTTGTGCTCCCTCCTCAGTCGCTGCCCTCCAGGCACTCAAGATTCAGGTAGGTAGCTGTGTTGGTCTGACGCAGTCGAAATAAATAAATAAAAATTAAAAATTGTCCAGTAGCACCTTAGAGGCCAACTTAGTTCGTTAGCTTTTGTGTGCATGCACACTTCTTCAGATACACTGAAACAGGTCACCAAACCCTTATATACAGTATAAGTACAGTATAATGGGAGGGTGGGGTGGGGTTTTTCTCAGGAGGGTACCGTAGTAGGAGATGAGTGATTGACTCAATGGGTATGGTAAACCTGCTGACGACTGTTAACAACTGCCATGGTATCATAGTCTTACTTTATTATTCTGCACAGTTAACCCACTTTTTCAGTTTCCCCTACAAAGCACATTCCCTGTCTTTCCTCTGCTTCCCATAGTGTACTCCACAGGAGCCAACTCCTAGGGGCCAAGGTCCCTTCTGCCCCCCCTAAAATATTTGTGGAAGCTCCCCCAAAGTTGATGGGCATTGCCACTCAAATGGTGTGCGTGCGCCAAGGCTTACCTGCCCCCCCCCATATTTTATTCAAGTTCGCACCCTGGTGTACTCGTGTCTTCTTGTTTCCTTTCCTAAAGGTCTTTCTGTAGCCTCATTTCTTCTCCCTCTTTTCTTATATCCCTTGCTCTGCTCTCCCCTCCTCTTTTCAATCTTCCAGTTTTGCTCCGTTTCCGTACCACCATTCTTCATCCTCACCAAGACTTCATCTTCACTGGACATTTAAAGCAGCATCATACCACTTCAAAGAGTCCTGGGAACTGCCGTTTGTTCAGGGTGCTCCATTCCCCCCATAGAGCTCCAGTTCCCAGAGTTCCCTGTGAAAAAGGATTGACTGTTAAGCCACTATGGGAATTGTAGCTCTGTGAGGGAAAGAGGCATCTCCTCATGACTCCTGGCACCTTTAACAAACCACGGTTCCCAGGACTCTTTGGGGGAAGCCATGATCGTGCTTTAAAGATCTGCTGCAGATGGTGTCGGAGTTTCATAGCAGCAGCAGCAGCAGCAGCAGCAGCAGCACGAAAGGCTTTCCTCCTCCAATTCATCTGTTCTTTCAGGATTCATACAATGTGGGAGGTTTGGACTTGCAACAGAGCTGGTTGCCCTGAACTGGGAAACTAGCACCCAATCTCCCCAGGCACCTCCACTTCCAAGGACAGGAGGAGAAATGCAAACTTAGTGCTGCGTGGGCATTTCCCCACTCCCATTTGGGATTGGCTTTGGGGAGGCTATAGGCTCTCTTTTAATTTTAAATCAACATCATGGGGGAAACTGCAGTATTGCTTTTTGTGACATCCCATTGGTAATGTGGGAAGCTCCAGGCTTTGTGGGGAAAGTCCTGCCATCCCCACGCTGGTGCTTAGGTGTTGCTTGGACTACAGTTGTGGGCTCATAGCCGAATAAAGACATCTATCTATCTGCTTGGACTACAACTTCTGTAATCTCTGACCATTGGTCAAATTGACCGAGACTGATTGGAGTTGTAGTTCAAAACATCTGGAAAGTAGCAAGTTAGGAAGGAAGAAACATGCCAGTATCACCCTTCCGAGTGTTAGGAATAAGAGTGCAGGGAAAAGTTGTGCCAGCATAATGTTAGATGAGGACTGTTACAAACAGGTGGAAAAGGCTGCCAACAAGGAGGGTTTGAAATTTCCACGTGGACAACAAACAACCACGATGGAAGGCAGAATCAGCCCGCAAGATTTGTGTTGTGCAGTAGAGTAACAAAAATAGTATTTGTCAACTGCACTTCACTCTTCTTATGCCAGTGTAACCAAACTGTAATTGCTACCATCTGCTGGCACATTTTTAGCAGTCTGGGGACGCTATTTGTTTTTCAGTGCAATTGCTTAAATGAATCAGTTTGCTTCAGTTTTCTAAATAAGCACATGCCCCCCCCCATTGAGAATTTGCGGTTGAGGCATTGGGGAAGATGTGAACGTGTTGGTGGGCTCATATGTAGCTAGTGAAGCTAAACAGGGACTAGTTTTATCTATGTGTTATGTTTGTATCCTGCCTTCCCTTTCCTCAGGAGCTCAGAGTGCTGTATTAAGACTAGGTTAAACTGTGAACAATTTAGCACAGAAGCTCTGTAGTTTCATAGCAAAGTCAGGAATCAAAAGTTATTTGGGAAAGAAGTAGGGAGTATGCCATCTTGTTTGCTAGCTGCAGCGGCGTACCAAGCCGCTTGGCTGCTGGGGGCGGCAAGCCAAGCGGAACCCTCCGGGGGCGGGGCGTCGCTCCGTAGTGTATGCGTTGTGACGTCACGAAGCATGCGCTATGGAGCGCAGTCTGCTTCTCGGCCGCCGCGTGAGTGAGCGAAACCAGCCGCGGCGGCAAGCGAGGTTTTTGCTGGGCGGTGACCCACCGCCTGGCAAAAACCTCTCTTGCCCCTGCGGCTGGCTTCACTCGCTCGGCCGCCGCATGTTTTTTTTCTCCCTTTCTGTGCCCTGGTTGGGCGGAGCCATGTGGGCGGGCCAGCGAGGGGTGTCACACCAGCCACAAGCATGACGCCTCGCTGGCCCACCCCACAGCTCCGCCCAACCAGGGCACAGAAGGAAGGGAGGAAAAAAACGCGCAGCGGCTGAGCGAGCGAAGCCAGCCGTGGCGGCAAGCAAGGTTTTTGGGAGTGTGAACCTCCCTTTAAACACTCTGAGCCACTCTGTTATAAATATTTGTTGTTAATGCAGGTGCCCTGGTTATATCTCAAACCCCTCACACCCTGCCCTCTGAGGTTCGACTCAGGACCGACCTCCCTCGAACTCTCTGGAGATCCCAGTAACAAGAGTGCTCCTGTCCAGCTGGCGTGACCAGTTATACCCCCAGCTCCAGGCTACCAGGGGCGTACCCAGGATCAAAACTGGGGGGGAGCAAGCCATGGTCGTTTAGGTTGTGACATTTCAGCACGGCAAAGGTGAATGAAACCAAAATTTTAAGAAAATTATATATAATTATAGCAGTGCTTTATTACGGTAGTTATTACAATTATTTGCTTGTATTTACACTTTATTTATTTCAATGAAACTGCAGTATATTCCAAAGGCAGGGACAATCAACCCACCAAAACTTAAAACGTTGCACTTGCAGGCATCCCCAAACTGCGGCCCTCCAGATGTTTTGGCCTGCAACTCCCATGATCCCTAGCTAACAGGACCAGTGGTCAGGGATGATTTGAATTGTAGTCCAAAACATCTGGAGGGCCAAAGTTTGGGGAAGCCTGCGTTAAAAGTCTTAAGCCAAAAATTAATTAAATTAAAGAAATGAAAACCTAAAAAGCCTGGATTAATGAAATGTAAGCAGAAATAGTACCCCCTTCTCCAAATCCACCCCACGATATCAAATAGCACAACTCAAATGGACCCTTGTTGACAAGAACCAGAAATACAGTAAATTTTATTAAATGCAGTATACAGAGGAAAGGCTGATCTTTATTGAACTGTTGCAATGGGATGCTCCCCCCCCCAAGTGTGATAAACAAAAATCTGCCCTTATTCCCTTATGGGGTACACAAGAGCCCTTTTAAAGTCCTTTATAGGTTCTCCATAGGTAGGAGGAAATAACAGAGGCAAACCGGAAAATATTGAGAAGCAAAGCAGTTTTGTCCTATATAGACTTTTGAAATTTCCCCCTTGGAGTCCAGCCCACCCCCAGATACATCATCCTACACAGATACATCAGAACTACATCACAACTTGGGAGGGTCAGAGAAGGTAACTTGAGAATTTTCCACACCTGGTCATCCCCCCTCGACCCCTCCCAGACACACATTTCTGGATAACAAAAGGTTTCCTGATTTCTTGCCCTGGCAGGGCAGGGCAAATGCAGGCCTAAGGACTGTCCTTTGTGAGGGAAATGGGCCATCTGGTACCTGGCCAGCTAGGAGTCAAAATGGTGTGAGGCCTGTCTTTCTGTGCTGTTTTCAGACATTTTGGGTGGTAGAAAATGGGCATATCATTTCAGTTACCCCTCTCTGTTCATGTCTCTGTTCATGTCTCAAATAGTGTACTGGGGTGCTTTGAAAGGAGGCTCCCCCCCCCCCGAAATTCTTATAACAAGCTCAATACCACCACTCCAGATACATCATGAAAGGGGAGGTCTAGTGGCAGTAATCTGAGCATCCTGGACTCTTGCCCTCCACCCAAAAACCCATCAAGTAAAACAAAAGAGATATTTACATTTCCCTGTTTCCCAGCCAAGTTAATCACACCCCTTTGTCTACATCTGGGTTTTGTTATTTCTGGAATGGCTACCTGTCTGGTATCCTGGTAACATGAATTATTTTAGCACCTTAAACAATGGTAAGATTCCTCCACCCCCTCCCTCTTTGCAGAAAAACACTTGGGTCAGCTTGGGAGTTAAAATGGTTTTCAGTGGCCTTATTTGTATGGCACACTTATGAATATACAGTATATAAGAGGCTTGACAGCCACCTGTCAGGAATGCTTTGATGGTGTTTCCTGCTTGGCAGGGGGTTGGACTGGATGGCCCTTGTGGTCTCTTCCAACTCTATGATTCTATGATTCTATAAAATTCTTATTACACAAGGGGGTGAGGGAGGGACCCAGTACAACACCTTAAAATTCTTAAAACACCACAATGGAGAAAATACACTGCAAGCAAATGCCTGATATGTTTATAAATCACTGGCAACTAAGAAACAGAGCAGACAGTGGAACATAACAAAATGCAAGGTTTATTAGGTCCCCACCCCATGATTGAAAAAGATGGTGCCCCTCACCCAGGCAGGAAATAAATATAGGAGGCTGGGAAGAGACAGGGAAGTGGGGGGGGGGCAAGGCAAAAAACCTCCTGTGTAATAGGAATTTTCTGGCACACACACACACACAAGAAACCCCAAACCCCAGACACTCGTCCAATTTCAAAAGCCTAGGATCTAAGGAACCAAGGCAAACAAACGGCAGCCCATGCAAGCCTCCGGTAGCCAGTGGACCCCCCCCCCCACCAAACACATCCGCTTTCTCAGCGGCAGAATAATGAATAACAAACCCCCCAACACACACACACGCGGAAAGGGCAGGGGGGGGCAGGAAAATTGAACCACAAGAAGGACAGGATGCAGAGGGAAGGCGGAGGGGGGAAATCCAGCAAACACACAAAAACCTTAGGTTTCAGGAGATCCAGGGGGCAGGATCCTGAGGCGCAGGAAGGTCGTCGAGCTGCTGCTTGCTTGCACGTGCTGAGCCCGCAGGAGAGAAGCCAGCTCAGCCATGAGCTGCACGCCCATTGGCCAGTCCCTCAGCGATATTAGCCTATGGCTGCACCGGGAGGGAGGAGGGAGGATGCAGTGAGGGAGGGGAAATGGTGCTTCTGGGGGAAAAAATAGGGAAAAAATGCTTTGAACGGACACTGATCATTTTTGCTTCTGGGTGGGGCAGCTGCCTTCTAGGGGGGGGCAATTGCCCCCGTCTGCCCCCCTGGCTACGCCCATGCAGGCTACCCCGATGAAAACCTCTTAACCTACAGCCCTGGGTTCTATTTACTAAGAAACCCCTTTGCTGTCTGAGCTGACTAGCCTCAGCTAGCAACACTGTGGCGTTCAAGGTTCCCACCCTCTTAGCCCCTCCTTAATGAAACTCTAGGACACAGACTAACTCCAGTCTTGCCCTCTCTCTGAGTTCACTATATTGAGCCTTGATATAATACGCTGGACCTCATAGATGACGATACTCCAATGGCTTAAACAAGAACAAGTTTTTATTGTGTAACAAGCATAATGGTTTCAGACGTTAGTACATGTAGTTCTTGGTTCCATTACAGTTTCTAAAGCTTCCCACAGCCTACCCATAAACCTCCCTCAGTCTAATCTATCTATCTCCTCCCTCTCCAGATCCTATCTCTCTCTCTCAACTCCCACACCAGCCGACCAACCAACCAACTGCCGTTCCCCCCTTTTAAACCCCCAGGAGGTTCCGCCTCCCTGGAGTAAACTGCCATTTAACAAGTTCTATGTTTTAACCTTTTAATCACTGGGGAAAACTCAACATTCTAAACTCCAAACAGGGCTGGTTCGCCACACCCGGGGCGTCCCGTCCCCATTGCCCCGCCCTTACTCCGCCCCTGGCTAGTTGTAGCATGTGTTCTGAAGTTGCAAAATTTTGGGTGAAGCACTGAAATAGAGAGAAGGATGCCAAGGTGCATGGTTTCCACATGGACTTCTCACCAGGGTTAATTCTAAATTAAAATGCCCCAGTTATTTATCCAATCCCCTTTTTCTTTGTTGCAGAGATACTCCCTGGGTTTGGATGAGGGGATGAGGTCTGCGTGTGTTATGTGTTATATTGCTAGCATGTTAAATCAGGACAGTCTTGCGCACCCTGGTGCCCTCCAATTGTTTGGGGCTGCAACTTCCATCAGCCCAAATCAGTCTGGCCAGTGGTCAGAGATTATGGGAGTTGTAGCCCAAAATGTCTGAAGGGCACTTAGGTTGGGGAAGACTGATTTAGAAAAACATAGCAACACTGCTTAGAGACGATAGTAGTTAAGTGGTATGTACATTGTTTAAAATAGTAGTTGTAATGTTGTTGTAGTTTAGTCGTTCAGTCGTGTCCGACTCTTTGTGACCCCCTGGACCAGAGCACGCCAGGCACTCCTGTCTTCCACTGCCTCTCCCAGTTTGGCCAAACTCATGTTAGTAGCTTCGAGAACACTGTCCAACCATCTCGTCCTCTGTCGTCCCCTTCTCCTTGTGCCCTCCATCTTTCCCAACATCAGGGTCTTTTCCAGGGAGTCTTCTCTTCTCATGAGGTGGCCAAAGTATTGGAGCCTCAGCTTCAGGATCTGTCCTTCCAGTGAGCACTGAGGGCTGTTTTCCTTCAGAATTGATAGGTTTGATCTTTTTGCAGCCCATGGGACTCTCAAGAGTCTCCTCCAGCACCATAATAGTGATTGTCGTAATAATAAATAAATGTCACATGAGGAACTGAAGTGGGCATGAAGACAATTAATACTAACTTCTGCAGGTTTTGATGGATTTCTTCTTTCCTTTTTAGAGCTGATAGATATCACCTGTACGTTGCTGCTATTGAACCCAGATTTCACTACTGCCTGGAATGTCAGGTAGGTTAAGCAGCTGAGGATGGAAATACTTCCGGTAGCTGCCTTAAGTCTGTGTGAGGCATACGTGTGGTTTTAAGCATACCAGCTCGCTTTTCAGCTCATGTGCTTCAAGAAAGCTTTTAATTCTGCTTCTCTTTTTTCTTTTCTATCCTGACACCCAAGGAAGAGCTTGTATTTTAAACAAAGAGCTATGGCTGTTGGTTGCATTCATCTCTTGGTTTCTGACTCGTTTTGGAAATGTTGGGGATTTTTAAGCAATTCCCAGCTACGCGGTAAATGAATGCGAAAAGTACAGGGCCAGTTGTTTGATCCACTTTAGTCTACACTACAGGCTTCGTTTTAATGTATCATTAGTTGCACTGCTTTTGGATAATGAAGTGCAGGTTCAGACAGTCGCATTGTGGCTTATTCAAATGAGAAGTGCACAACTCATTGGAAGGGGGAGTACCATGTATGCCACCGTGAGTTGCCTGGAGGATATTATTCTTATAAATAAAATAGAAATACATGCACCTTTTGGGACAAGAGAAAGCCACAAGAAATACCTCAAGGCAAGTGGGGAAGACTTCCCTTTTACTGCTTCCTCTCCCACTCTAAATAAAAATGCATGAAGCCTATGTAAAACAGCTCATGAAGCAAGTGGGAAAGGCATGCCTGTTCTCTCTCATCTCTCTAAATGTCCTGCAGAGCTAGAAAAATGGGGGGGGGAGGTGCCCCACTGCTTGTCTCTGCTGCCCCCCCCATTCTAAGTCAATAAAAGGGGGAACACAGCCCCTCCCCCTTCCCAAATAAAAATGCCTTTCAGTGCTAGAAAAAGCAGGAAGGCAAACCACAAGGATGTAGGCAAACCATCCTTGCTGCTTACCTGTCTCCCAGAGTAGGGAAGAAGTTGACTGCTTAACCAACTGGAGTGGAAGGGAAGGATGAGTCCTTCCAACTCTAGGAACTGCTTTGCAGTGCTGGGCAATATGACGCTCCCTAGAGGGTAGCAGTACATTTGGCTCCATGACTATTTTCCTAGGAGCACTAGAGACATTCAACATGGAGCTAAAGCAGTCATTCCATCAGTGTCATGGGGCTGCCAGAGGGCGGCATGGAGCACTGGGGTTTGAAACGACGAGAAGAAAGGCGGAGGCTTGGGGTACCCAGGTTGCTCTGCTGGAGGCGTAGCTGCAAATCTCGACTTCTGGGATCTGAGAGCGACTAATCAGACGCATGGATTATGAGCTGTGTCATGTACATTTGTATATAATAAAGAACTGTAAAGATCTTCGGACTGAGCAGAGGTATTTCTTGCGGAAGGCTTTCAGAAACACCCTCACAATCTGCTTGCCAAACAGAATGACCCCCCCTCTCCTCCCTATACATGCTGGTCTGGGTGTTCTCATGACCCCTGTGAGCCAATTTCAGGGCAACTGTGGATGGGAGGCATTAGTTGAATTCTGCCATTATTATTAATAATATTTTTTTAAAACCAAAATCTGAAGAATCTGGGGCTCCTGAAGGCAATCCCTGTACTAGTGTAATATGTTTGTAACACCCAGTCCTAGTTAGCAGCCTTGCAGCCATATTCTGTATCAGCTGAAGTTTCCGGATCATTTTCAAAGGCAGCTCAACATACGGTGCATTACAGTAATTCAAATGGGAGCTTGCCAGGGCATGGGACAAGGCTATTCCTGTCCAGGTAGCATTTTAGCCTCAGCTTCAAAAAGGTACTCCCATCCTCAGCAGCTATTTGTGACCAGTGAGCATCCCAAACTGCAACTTTAGAGGCAACCATACCAGGTTGAACTTCATTTACCTAGACTATAAATTTAAGTGAGCAGTGGAACTACATATGGTTCCAAAACACTAAGCACACAGGTTATTTGTTTTATTCAACCCAGTTTAATTCATCAAGACACACACACAAAGTCAAGTATGAATATTTGCATTCCTTACCAAAATTCTTTGTTCTGGCTCTGACCAATCCCTGGAGAGTGCAGAGCTTACCTTGCCTTCCAACTTACCTTGCCTTCCAAATCTGAGAAGGACCATGTGCAGGGATGTGAGTGGTTTTGTATAGATCAGTTCCAATATTCTTTTCCTTCACTCAATGAAGGTCGTTCGCTTGTTCTTCCTTAATCAGATTTGCCTAATTTACATCAGCCTCAACTCATCCTCTGCCAGCCAAGCCCTTGACTTCTAACACAATGAAGCAAATAATATATGTCAAGTTCAACCAAGATGAAGGCTACGTAGTTCCTAGAGGCAGCCATTACAGGGGTGTATAGGAGAGGGAGAGAGTTGGGTGCACAGGACCTCTCAATCAGCTCTGTTGAAAGACCAGCAACTTGGAGGGCAGGGAGTCATCACTCTTTGGAATTTATTAGACCCTTCATCCAAAGCTCTCAAGCAGGTAACAGCAAAATTTCAGTAAAATATAATATCTATACTATAAAATCCTAAGAACACAGTAAAAATAAAAGCAGCATTTTGCTGAACATCACTGATAGTTCCTATAAATCGGGGGGGGGGAGACTTTTCTGCAGGCATCTAATAACCTTAGAGTAGGTGCCAGCCAGTTTTAAGTGGCAGGAAATCCCCAAACGGGGGTGCCATTAAAGGCTTGCCTGCACGTCACTTCCTGATGTACAGCTTCGTATGGTGGAATGCTGCAGAGGACCCTCATGCTGACCTTAACTGATACTGGGAAAGAGCTTTTTCAAGAATTCTTTAACTAAGAGACGGTGCCCAAGTTTGCTTTTTTCCTCTGCTCTCACAATCCTTTTTCATTTTGTGTTGCATCTTTTAGATGCACAAGTTTGAGGGACTATCTTATCATTGACAATAATAAGCTACTTTCTTAGCTGAAAAGTGGAATAGAAATGTTATACACACACAGACAGACAGACAGACACACACACACACACACACACACACACACATTCCCCCCCATAAAGGCAATGAAAACTGAATAAAAGGATATTAATAAGATGAGCCAACACAAAGGCTATATTAATACATATAATACATGAGCTTCTGCATTGCCCTTATTTAAGAGCATTCACTTGATGTAAGAAATGGTGGTGGCTACCTCAGCGAAAAGAGTAAGGTTTTCACAAAGGCGTTAAATTGAATTCTAAGCTGGGGGGAAATAGAAAGCAAAAATGGCAGGCTCGATTGGGAGCTGCCCAGAGTGGCTGAGGAAATGCAGCCAGATGGGTGGGGTATAAATAAATTATTATTATTATTATTATTATTATTATTATTATTATTATTATTAAGATTTGTTGTTGTTATTAAAAGACATTATTTATTTCAGCCCAAAGACCCACATTTTCAAAAGCAAAATAAAACAGAAACACAGGGGAAAGATTCCAAGGCAGTCTCTGTTTTATCCAGAGCATGTAGGTTTCTGTTTCTTAAAAAGATTTGTAGTTGCTAGAGAAAAACTAGGAAGACAAATCATAACATCTCTGTGGAAGCAAGGCAGGGGGGAACCCCAGAAGAGCTTCTTAGTCCAAAGTATTTTCCCCTTAGCTATGAAGCCTTGTGAAAAATCCTAAGTCTTTACTGTCTTTCTAAAATACCACGAACAGCAGAATGTAGTGTAACTAATTGTTTTAGTTCCTCGCCTTCTTTTTTTAAAATGCCATTTTTGTGCAGCTCCTATTGCACAGCCATTTTTACAGGTAAAGCTGTGCAAGGAGAAAGAGTTGTCCCCTTTCTCCTGGTGGGGCCACTGGAGTGGTGGAGAAGCGAATGAGCTGTGATTGATTCAATTCAAATATCATCTCAATCACAAATCTTGCCAAATGTCCTTGGACAAAGCAATAGCCCTAAGCCTCAGTTCTCCCACCCCCCCTTAATCTGCAATAGAAGGATTGTAATAGTACCTCACTGTACAATGTTCTTGTAAGGTTTACTTGATCATGTGTGTGAAGGACTTTGAACAATGAGCATGAATAACGCAAGGTATTTTGTTATGCCTGTAAAAACCAGATTCATAAGAAGTGTACTTGAAGAAGTAATATCAGTGACATTGCTTCTCTGCTTAGTTGAAGCAGGAGAGAGTGGATGAGACCCAATCTGACTTTTTCACACGAGGCATACAATTATTCCCAAAAATAGCTTGGTCCTGCAATCCCTCTCACCTGGATTTTTGTTTGGCCACTCTAGGACCGTAGACTTCAAACTTTCTCAGACCTAAGACCCACCTTTTAACCCTAACATGCATTTGAGGCCCCATTTCTTAATGTTTTGCCATACATTTCCATAGTGACCGTGGTGCTGTTGTGTCTCACTTTGGAGCTGGTCATGGACCCACCAGTTGCAGGCCAATGCTCTCCATCAGTCATTGAGATCCCCTAATGGAACCCATGACCACCTTGGAGACCATTGATTAACACATCCTAAAGCTTTATAATTGATTTTAATACTTTTGGTTGTATGCTTTCCCAGATGGGATATTATGGACTGCATCCCGTGCTGCAGCTCAGCTTGCACAAGAGAGCTTCCTGTTGCTCTCCTTTTCTCTCTGGCCCCACACATGCTTCCAAAATCAGCACCAGGAGGTTGGGGTTCCTCTGGAGCAGATTTTGGGAGCGCAGATGGGGAGGAGAGGAAATGGAAGTCCCATTGGAAACAACCCTAGATCTCTTCTTATTCTCTGTGTAGGACTGTGCCTCAATCAATGGCTTTGAGAAGAATCTATTATCCTCTCCTTCTTCCATGCTCCCTCCAGTTCTATAAACCATGATTCTCCCAACCTGTCATTCTGCACCCATAGTTTATGTAGTGGAACCAAAAGGTTTATTTACCTAATATAGTCATCTGCAGCCCTTGTATAGCTTGTCATGTTAATAAAGGGCCTTAGAGTTGAACTGATATGATTTCTCTGTACAAGCGTTGCAGTTTCATAGCTCAGTATCACTGGATGCTGCAACAGGAGTACTGAACTGAGTTTCTTCTGGAATAACATTTGCAGGAAAGGCACTCTGTGAAAGGATTCTTCAGTGCAGACTGGTCCTGGGAAGGATTTATACAAACAGCAATGCAAGCCATGAATAGGTTGAATCTGAGTCTTGAAAATCTTGCTGGGTTTTGCTAAGAGGCTGGCAATCAAGTGTTCTTCATTAATAAGATAAGTGCCAGCACGTGGAGTTTGGCATTTCAAATTCTCCCCCACAGCTGCTCTGTCTTTCTTTCATCTTCCCAAAGGTAACTTCCAGCTGTTAGATGCACCAGCTTCTCAGCGGATGATCTGGCTTGGTCCTGGCTAGCAGGAAGCCAAATTGTATACAAATATATGAAACCAAGGAACAAATGCCCCTAATAATCCTAATTAGTTTTCCATCTTTGAGGTTTAAGGTCAGGATAGATTGGGTTGCCTTGCTACACTTCATTCTTCACATAAAAATTAAAGCTGAACTAGAGAGCAAAATAATTTGCATCTTGTTGGGTAGGATAAGTGCATTAACAGCCTGCAGTAGAAAACCAAAACTATTTTTTATCATTTTCCCTTGTTGTTGTTACAAATTTATATGTTGCCCTTCACCTGAAGATCACAGAGCGGTTTACAGCATAAAAATACAAAATGAAAACACAAAATACATAACTTAATAACAAAAAAACCCACTAATAACTCCTCTCCCACAAACACATTTAAAAGGCCATAGATTCCAATTTAGCACAGGTTGGTAAAAGCCTTTTCCTTTTTATTAAATCTTATTTCTGAATGGCATAGGCAGAAATCACATCACTGAGTTATTGAATATGGTAAAAAAATGAATATTCCATTATTATTTAGCTGCTTAATTTTAGCTCTTGTGTTTTAAAATCTGCCCCTATTTTAAAGGATTTTGTAAACAGAGATGTGTATTAAGAACAAAATATGTCAGAAGCAGACTTGAGGTAGCAGGAGATGTTTTTAAAGAGACCTGTCATTCATTACAATTCTCTCACCCAAAATCAATTCTCTGTGGAGCTTTGACAGTGGGGCCTGCAAGTTGTTGCTCCGTTTAGATACATGCGCGTAGAATGTGCAAACTGAGTGGCTGCAGCGTAGTATGTTTATTTCTATGCACACACGCTTCACAAAGGGCATTTGTGACATTGTTACACATATCTACATACTTCTTTCACTCCTTTTTGTACATGGAAAGTTGTACCTTCTGAAGCAGCTCTAAATAGGATGGAGAGAAGGGTGACTATAGGATTGGTCTGTTGGGAATTTAATGAAAAAATATTAGTTTTCAAATATCTTGCATGTGTTGACTTGCACCATTACTTTCTGCTCTGTGTTTTTCTTCGTACGGAATAGATTTGCATTAGTTATAACCAAAAAGAGTTTATTTTTCTGTTTGTTTGTTTTTGAGAAAGTGAAAACTTCCAATTCCCGAAGGAAGTACCGGTACATAAGACTACTGGCATATACAAGGGAGATGCCCAATGTTAAAACAAATCAAATTATTATTTCTTTTTCTTGAACTAAAATAAATTTGGTTAACTCCTCCCTATTTGGCCTGAGCAGAAGCAGCATATTATTTTATACAATGGCAGACCCGTATAAAACTCCTTTTAATTCTTGACATTGCTGAACCCCACAGCACCATCTGGAAGCACACATTTTACACCTGTGCAACTTTCGTTAGGAATCTGCCAGGGTTCTATGTATGTGTGGCATGCATGAGACTGGAATCTGATCCAGAATGTTTATTTGAATGTAGAAAGCATTGAATCAGGCGGATGAAGTGATGATCTGGTTGTGTAGGGAGAGAGGCTCAAGTGGGATGAAGAAGGAATTGACTTGCTAGTTACTACTTCACAGAGTTCAGGGCTTTTACTGTCCTCTGGTTCTATTCAGAGTGACTGATTCTGTGCCTCCACTATCATGATCAGTTTTAATGCTTAATTGTGTGTGTGTGTGTGTAAATTTAATACGTTTTAATGTTTTTATCAGTTTTTATTGATGGGTTGGATCCAGAGTTGGCATCCTGCAAATGCAAGGGCTCCCTTTGTACACATTCAGTTACTGATCCTGTGCAGGAAGCCTGTTAGCAGAACTGGAGAAGTTGTTTTTGTCCATTTCCTGCCTCGCTCCCGGTGATCCCACCCCCTGCCCCCTAAAATCTGCTCTGGAGGTTGATGGACAATTTGGTCCAGAACGGGGTGGGGATGTTTCTGAGGTTCTGGGAGGAGGAGGAAATGGTGTCCTGGCCTCCCCAAGCTGACTTCCATAGTAGTGGCATCCAGAACAGAAGGCTGTTCAGGGGATGCTACTGTTGGCAATAGCAAACTCTGGATCCAGCCTTATCTGCAATTTATTACTGGCTACTTTCAGTAAATGTGTCTGTACTAATTAATTCATTTTTTGGAAAAAAAATTGCAGGAAAGAATTAATAGTATCTGGCACTTTAAATCCAGTTAAAGATTTACATCTTGGGAAACTGGCACTAACTAAGTTTCCAAAGAGTCCAGAAACGTGGATCCACAGGTTTGTCTTTTTCTGTGGTTATTTCTCTTTCCCTAACCCCACCTGAAAGAATATGGAAACTTATAGCAGTGGTTCCTCCGTGACATTTCAGTGACAGAGGAAACTACTAGTCAGTCTATTTTAAAGTTCCTATGTCTGATGTAGAAAATACTGTCCATTTTTATATAAGGGTTTTCTGTTGAAAATGTGTGCTGCCTGTTTCTCTAAAGTGGCCACAACTACCCAGAAACAAAATATTGAGGCCATAATGGAGATCTCACTGAAAACATAAGCTGCGGGTGCTGAAGAAACGAAAAGGGCAAATGAGTTATTTACAGTTATTAGAAGGAACCAGGACAGAAAGCTTCGGAATGCTATTTTATGAATCTGTCATGTTGCCATACTTCGGTTACTCTGGTCAGTTTCCCCATCTCAAAACAGGAACTCCTAGAAATTGAAAGGGTACAGAAAAGGGCATCTATGAAGGACAGGCTAAGGAGAGTGATACTTTTTGGTTTAGAAATACAGTGACTAAGAATGGCAATAAGAGTTCATATAATTATTAGCCATATGGAGAGAGTATCTGATAGTTATAGAATGAGAATCACCCCATGAGTTTCATTTTCAAATGACTTCACAACAGACAAAAGGAAGTAATAGATCAAATGACTTTTTAAAAGGATTTACTGACCTGGTTTGCAGGTGATGGTAAACCAAAGTTAATGGTTTATCATGAATGCTGCTATGGCTGGGAGGAAACAAACCATGATCCCTGGGGCTTAGCAGTTTGTCTGTTTTGCTCCCAGCAAACCATAATCAGTAAGCTATGGACAGGCCTTGGCTGCACATTGTGGTTTGTTGGGAGCAATCCCTGATTTGTGCTTTCTCGCAACACAAGAAGGAAGGAGCAAAGTGGTGAACTATTAACTGTGGCTTACAAAGGTGGAGAATGTTTTTCAAGCCAAATGCCACATCCCAATAACCAGTGGTAGGGACACAGCTGTACGTGGGCAGAGCTGTAGGCTTGCACACCAAAGTCAGAGGTTTTTAGACTTGCATCCACAACTCCCCATCCTCCATCCATTCAAATGGCAGGTGTCATCCCAGCTCAGCAACACGTTCCATCCCAGTAAAACCACCCAGAAGAAACAGGCTGTGGCGAGGGCTTGAGGAGAGCCCTGAGGACCAGATATATTGGCTTGGAGGGCTGCATTTGGCTCCCAGGCCTGAGGTTTCCCACTCCTGGTTTACCATGCCAAATGTCAAACAGCAGGAGCTACAGGCTGAAGTAGCTGATAAAAGCATTTCAGTACCGTAAAATGCATTTCCCAGTATTACTTGATTATTAGTGCAGAGGTTGATGTATTTCTTTTCTCCACTCCAACTTCCATTTTTTCCTGCCTTAAGACGTAGTATGGTGAAGTAACAAACAGAACAAAATAAAATGTTTTCACTCACTTAAATTGGCTTTTGCCCTCTTAACTCTCTGTGCCACTTGACCAGACGCTGGGTGCTGCAACAACTAATTCGGGAAAACTCCTTGCCCACTCTCGTGAATAAAGGGAATTTGGAAACAGCTCCCACGGAAAGGATTCAGCGGCTAGTGAAAGAAGAAATGGATGTTTGCTGTGAAGCTGCTGGGAGATATCCAAGTAATTATAACGCCTGGTCCCATCGCGCCTGGGTCTTGCAGCACTTGGCCAAGCTCAGTGGAAAGGTATGTCACAGCAGCAGGGAGAAGAGCTATTGGTAAGAATTGGAACAGCTTTCTTATAAATACTTTGAAATATTTGGAATGACATTTCATCATGAATGGCCTATCAAATTTGGGGGAAGAGAAGAAGGGATAAAAACTGCATTAAGCTGATTCAGACCATCCAACTAGCAGCTACGGTATTGGTGCCTGTCCCTCGGAAACGTGAGACAGGAGAGTGGATGATGCAGGAGGGAGATGGAGCTCATAATGAAGTTGTGACAAACTGTAAAGGCTCCTGTCAGAATAAAAGAAGAAATATTGTACAACAATATTTGAATACTATGGTTTTTCTTTTCTTTTTTGATGCCTATATTCTCTAAAGACAGTATGCATTGTTAAAATGCAGATTGGGTATTGGCATAGGTTGAAAGAGCTCAAACAATTTAGAAGCCCCATAGTGGTATTTATAAGTGCCTTTCACATATCTAAGGATATCCTTCAGCTCAGATTATGCTGGTTTAATGAATTAGCACAACATCAAACAACTGGAACGTTACTAACTGGCTTAAAAATGCCTTATCAGCTGGAACAGAAATGCCTGTTTGAAAAGCAGCTGTTTCCACCCCTTCAGGGAGGTTCTTGGAGGTGGGGGGTTCTCCAAAATGGGCTGCACCAGCGGGTTGGAAGCAGTTGATATCTGCCCCCTTTAGAATGTGAAGTGCAATATTCTTATGACTTTCACATTGCAATTTCTCATTTGCAAAGTAGGCTTGGTGCCTTTTCATTATGCAGGCCCATCGACCTTCCACAAAGCTAAGCTTGACTCTGCATTCTTTTCATCTCCAACATCATCTGCTTCTCTGCCTGAGCATTTTCAAGGGAAGAGTGCTGAGTGTGCAAAAGCTGTAAGCTGTGCTCAGCTCCTTGCAAGAAAATCATTTTGCAGCACCCCATCCCCCAATCTCTGCCTTGTTACCTGAGAACCTTCCAGGAATGATAAGGGCATTTAATAATAACCTGAAAACTATGCCACAGGCCCCAAGAGAAAGTCTGGCAGCCTCTACTACTTAGTTTCCAAATAAAAAAGAATTTAGGGCAGTGAGAGTTTAAAGAAGTTAGATGGGGAAAGAAGCAAATAATTTTTCTTCCATCATTTAGCAAGGGCTGCTTCAGTCTGCTTCTAAGGAGAAAAGTTAAGGCAGCCATTCTGTGGTATAAATAATCCAGGGCATCAATGAATACTGGATTATGTTATGTTTTAATGGATTATGTCTTAATAGGATGAGAGTGTTGGAGATATGTGCAAATGTGTACGGTAAATCCGGTCTTTGGGTGTTTGATTTTCGTTGTTGTGTATACTGTGTATATACGGACAATGACAATAAATTTATCTAATCTAATCTAATCTCGAATACAGCAGTTTTAAAATCTGTTCCTTTTGCTATGCTTAAAGAGGTGCATATGTAGGGTTCTGACTTTAGAAGGCTTACACTATGCACAGCTATAAAAATCCAGATTAAAAAAATAGAGTGTTTGGCAGCTGCTGTATCCAACTTCACATGAGCTGAAAATGACCGCTGGCTCTTCTGCGTAGTTGTACCGGGTGTGCATAAGCCCTTGTGTCCTACAAGAAAGAAGAAACCCTTTCCCGATTTTACCTTGCTACCCTCTCCGATGACTGATGGAGCTATTATCCCTTCCTGACCTAACTAGTAATGTGGGGAGGAAACATTTACAGTGCTTAATTTTTCTGAAGAAAAAATTTTGTTTCATAAGTTCATTAGTAACAATGAATTGATTCCAATTGCAAATACAACAGCAGGCAAGTTGGGCAGTTTCAAAGTTTTAGTTAATGTTTTTCAGGTGATTATCTCTAGCAAGTCTGAGTCAGCAAATTATGCACAGTTCTTTAGGTTGCTAAAATTGATTAGTGTGTCAATAGTTTTTAGTACCTTTTGTGCTTGTTTCTTCTTATACAAGGGAACTATATGCTGTTCCAGTAACGATTTTCACTCAATATATAGCATTTAAACCACATACAGGCTGCATCCAGCAACAGTTTCTTCTGTGTTCCCAACATTTTCCTAACTGTTAATTTCGGTATTATATTTGAGTTTTCATGTGCCATAAAAGGCACTTCCAGGAATATAGCAGAATATCACACAAAGCTAAGACTCATTGGCATGTTATTTGCTTCCAGAAAATCAGTTTGTGAAGGGAAGTAAGTTACAAAATTTTGCCATTTAAAAATTTAAGCAGCAAATGAATGTCAAATTCAATTTATTATTCTTATTATTATTAATTTGATTATTTCTACCCTGCCCATCTGGCTGGGTTTCCCCAGCCACTCTGGGCATCTTTCAACAGAACATTAAAAACAGAATAAAAACTTCAAACATTAAAAACATCCCTAAACAGGGCTATATGGAGGAGCTATGATTATTTTGGCTCAACAACAGAAGACCTCAGGCAGTTGCTGTAAATGAAGATTGATTGGGGGGGGGCTATCTTTATGGATGGAATAATTTACTATCTGCTTTTGACTTTCAGATTCTTCTAGATGAACTTTCTTCCACTAAGCACTGGGTCTCCATGCATGTTTCAGACCATAGTGGATTCCACTACCGCCAGTTTTTATTAAAATCTTTGATTGGCGGAACTGAGACTGAGTGTACTGTAGAGATGCACAATTCACCAGCCAATCAGCAAGCACCCAGGCTTCTAAAAGATGAAGAAAATGATGAAGCAGAAGCTACCTGTGTGGAAGAACAACCAGATCTCCCACTTCTTCTAAATGAAGAAGTAGAGCTCTGCACTGATTTAATTAATACTTACCCGGGGCATGAAACCCTGTGGTGTCACAGGTAAGGAAATGTATACAAGGATCTGGGTTGAAGAGAATAGTCACCAATCTGATAGGATTCATTTATTCCAGCCATTCCACACTGTGGTGCTGCTGGTTTGTGTGTCATTAAAAAGTTGCTTCCCAGAGCTGCCATTGAACATTGGTTGTTTTGCAATAAGTCAGCATTTTCTATTCATTACTATATTTGTTTAGTAAAATATTGGTTAAATGTATGTCCTTTCTTCTGACAGTGTTCACTTCTACAAAGTACCAACAGCTCTTTTATTCCTTCATGTCAGCCATTTTTTTGATAGCACCTGGGTCAATTTATCAATATATAAGTACCGGGTACAGTATAAGTACAGTACCCCATTTTCCACCAAAAAGACTAGCTAGACACCGCCAAGGTAGCCAGCAATGTACAACCAAAGCAGTATGAATCATACAAGAACATCTTGTAGAGCAGAGCAACAGAAAGTACCGGTAAATTAGAACAACAGGAGCAGGAAACATGCATCAGGGTAATCCATAGTTCTCCAGAAGAAGCCCACCTTGATCTAGTACAGAGCTTTCCAAAGTGTGTGTCGCGACATGTTGGTGTGTCGGCTGCAGAGTGTAGGTATGTTGTGCGAATGCTCCCCACGTTCCTCCCGCAGCTGGAAAAGAGTTACCGGTAGTTTAACCTTTGGTTTGCAAGTAAAACTGAATTACTGTGTCTTGAAATGATGCATGTCTAAAAAGTGTGTCACCAACATGAAAAGTTTGGAAAGCTCTGATATAGTATCTAAAAGCTATTAAGGAAGGAGGAAGGCTCAAATATTTGATTCAGTTGGTTCATAAGGCCAGGAAATGTTCCAAGAAAGACTCAAAAGTTTTGACAGCACATTTATTACTGAGTCAATGGACAGTAAGAAATCCCCAGAGACTCACAAAAGCTTCTACAGAACCTTTCTTTCACATCTCTAAAGAGCACTGTCCCGTTGTATGTATCCTTTTTAAAAAGTCCTTTTGCTGATATCTTCATTTGAGACCCATACTGTTTATGGTTATTGCTTTTCTCATAAAATTAATAAGAAGTTATTTTTTTTTAAGAAAAAAGGGAAGGAGGAAGGAAGGATCTTTCCTAGGGAGGAAGTTCCACAGCTTTCATGCTCCTGAAGAGACGACAGTGGTTCATACTTTAGCGTTTCCGTGCTCTCTGACTTCCATTACGGTGTCCCGTTGCGCCAGTTTAGTCCTGCTGGCCACATGACCCGGAAAGCTGTCTCCCTCGGCCTGAAGCGAGATGAGCACCACACCCCATAGTCGCCTTTGACTGGACTTAGCCATCCAGGGGTCCTTTACCTTTTCTTTACCATACTCTAGACCAGTGTTTCTCAACCCTGTGCCTCCAGATGTTTTTGGCCTACAACTCCCATCATCCCTGACCACTGGTCTTGCTAGCGAGGGATGATGGGAGTTGTAGGCCAAAAACATCTGGAGGCACAGGGTTGAGAAACACTGCTCTAGACGTACCTTTTTGAGTTCTTGCATTCTGGTGTTAGCACCAACCCCACCAATAAAAGGTTGTTATCCTGCAGCAAAGTAGGACTTGAGTTTTGATGTCCGTTACATCAATGATATTAATTAAAATTCTCTTGTCCATTTAGCAAGATGGAGATCTGGTGTGAATCTGTCTCCTTGCAAAATACCACAGAATCTGCACATTGCCAACAAGACATCAGATACAGAGAATGAGGAATTTCAAATTTAGAAGTCAACATTTAAAAAAAAATGCTTAAAAAGTTGTGAAGATGTTTGTGGGGAAGAGGGCAGAAATGTTACTTTCAATCAACTGAATTAAAAGAAGTGCTAGACATTTGATTTACTCTTATTTCTTCTCTTTGAAGACGGCGTGTGTTCTATCTTCAGCACCACTTAAAAAACAAACTTCCACTTCCAAGTGTCTGGTCAGCAGCTGCAGACAAGAGTGATGGCCTGTTGAACAACTCACACCCTGGTGCTGCGTTTGGTCATGTGAGCCAAGCCATGGATGTGGACGGCCTGCTGGAATCCAGCAGACAAGGCTACACTCAAGAAACCAAACGCCTGAAACGTGCTCCTGTGCAGGACTCTATCAGTCTCGAAGCAGAATACAGGTTCATCGACCAAGTTTTATCAACATGTAGGGATGTAGAGCAGGCAAGGTTTGCTGGGGCATACAGAAAATGGCTGGTTTCCTTTCTAGGTCAGTGAAGAAGGAGATTTTAAAAAATAATAATAATAAACAACATGCAGGGTCCTTTGTTTAGTGCAATATTCTCTTTTCAAACATTGGTGCTTGTAGTGGCACCTGGAACTTTTCAACCTTTGTTTTTGTTGTCTGTGCTAAACATCCTTTCCAGATGATGGCTTTCACTTATATATATATTTTAAGCACCCTGGTGTTGATCAATAAAAGGTTTTTTCTGAGTTTATGTTACATGTAGGGTGACTCCATATCACAAACTCATTAATTATAGTATTTTTAAAATCACCTTTAATTAAGATGAATATAAGTTAGGTAGCTAATACCACTGGAGAATGTGTTCGCTTTTCAATCTCTCTTCCATAACAAATGCACCTGATCAAAAACATTGCCCACAATGGATAACAATCCACAACATCAGCGCAGACAGGGTTTTGGCCTGTTAGTTTTAAGTACAAATGTTTTAAGTGGTTTGTGTGTAATGTTAAACCATAGTTAAAAATTAATTATGCTTTATTGCAAATGAGCAATGTATTGGTCTGCTTCATTTGTCTCCCACTCCTGACTTCACTGTGATGGAGAAACAGTCCAGAGACCAGCTTCATGGTTCCTGCACACCAAGGCTTGCAGTTTGTTTCTCTCCAAAGCAGCCAGCTTACTGCTTGTGGTTTGTTTCAGGGAGTGAACACAGCTGGGCCTTCCTAGCAGATGCACCAGCACCTGATCCTTCTCATTGAACCATCATTCGTTTCATGTGTGACCTGGCGGCCATGGAATCCTTGCATTGCTTTCAGTGCTCTGCCGTGCTTCTGTAAATGTTCCAGACGCAGTTGGTTTGTTTCTGGTTCAGATCTGAATTACTCTGACCTTACTTACATTTTCATTGCAGTGCCAGTTCTAGAGGAATATGGTTAATATGAAGTTGCAGGAAAGTTGTGAAAATTACTGAGAGAAAATTGTTTCAGTCTTACACACACTAGCTGTGTGGTTATTAAAGTCCTTCATTGCATGTCATATTTTTATTTATTTTTCATTTGACTCAAGCCAGTGTTAATTATGTATATTTATGAATGTATTATGAACACTACAGAATTCTGCAAAGCGTCAAAACACATGCCATGGGTAACTCAGTACAGATTCTTAACCTGAAATTATCTTTGTATAAGGTGGCTGCTGGCCTTTTTGCATTTGTGTTTGAAGAACGGGGACAACGACAAGTCTTTTCCTATTGATGTTGCTGATTCTTCTCAGTGAGAAAGACAGTTTGTTGTCTTCAACCTCCTCATCATGTCTTTTTGTTATTTATAAATCCATTGAATGTAAAGAGGCAATTAATTTCCTTGCAATCAAGCTTTTATTCCTTATTGCTTTGCTAACAGTAGAGTGAAGTATGATTGATTCCTTTAGTGCTGGCTTACATTCGAGATTCCTCAGCCATTATGGTAATACCCTACTAAATACAGCCCACTTAGCACACAGGCTCCAATAGGAAGCTCCTTCTGTACCCCAAAACAAACGTAAACTCTTGCCCATGACCTCAGTCACAGGGGCAGCTTTAGGCACTCCATGAGAATTGGGCCACGCTGAAGTCCATAGGGAAACGATTGCTTCGCTTGAAGTTCCATGCATGGAAGGAGCCCTGGATTGAGCACTATAAGGACAGCACTCTGGAGTCCGTGAGTCTGTCAGCTCTCCCTCTCTTAAGGCCACCAAGCAAATGCTGCTTGTCTGAAAATAATATGCCACTTGGGCTTGCTGAAATAATAGTTCGCTCAGATTTCTCACACAGCGCACAAACTTGGTCGACCCAGATAGCGGTGAAGCATTTCCATTCGTAGTCATTACGCCTGTTTTCCTTGCATGAAGATAGGTGTGCTTGCAGTTTATCTAAGTCAGAAAGTACTATGCCCTGAGAAACCTGGACAGCATTCTGAGACTGATTACATTGTCTTAAGTGGTGTAGTGCAATGGTTAGTTTAATTCCTGTGCAAGTATTGGAACAGATCAGTTTGCCAAAGGAAAAGCAGTAATGCTAAGAGGTTTCTGCCTGATTGGAAGATAAGGAAATGCAAAAAGGCCACCAGGGAATAGGTCCGTCTTCATTTAGAACTGCCCCCATCTAGTCTTTTCTCAGCAGAGGCATGATTTGCATGTAACTCAGCCAATCTAGGACTTGCCATGAACAAGCACACATACTGGTGCACAGTGAGAAAATTGAGGCTGCTTTGCTCCTCCCCTGCTGCTGCCACACGACTTGGAACTAAGACATAGTTTGGCTCAGCAGAACTGTGCTGTTGGTCTGTATTACTGGGGGGGGGGGAGCCATTCAAAAAAGCCATGAAATGCAATGAAGGCTTGTTCTTGGTTTACTATCTGCAGCTTCTTTGGGGGAGTCTGCAGCCAGTTGGAGACCACCTGTAGGAACTATATTGACAGTGCTGATCCCTTATGTAATTCAGTTTTATTTTCATGAAAACTTCATCATTTAAAATGAAATCCACTAAGCTCTGGGAACATGCACTTTCCATTCATTACAATGGGATCATGCATGCCCCATTGAAATGCCATACTTTACCATGTACTAGACGAGGGTTTTTTACTCCAAAATGAAATAAAAAATGGGGGGGGGGGTCTTATACATGGGTAGTGCAGGGGGGGGACAGGCGATTGATTGCATCTGCGAGCAGGATCTAGTGATTGGGTGGGTGAATGGTGTCTGCTGCAAGGGCTGCTTTGGATTGGCTGCTGCTTTGTCAATTTGGCTTCCGTTGCTAGCGATTGTTAGCGTTTGCCAGTTGGGTGAGTGATATGTGGTTTGGCATCCCCCCCCCTGCAAATCGCTCATTTTCTTAAATTTGAGCCCCCCAAAATACATGGGGGCATCTTTTGGGGGGAAAGTACGGTAAATCAAGGCTGTTCAACAGCATCACATAGAGGATTTACTCCAATTCCCTCTTGGTTTTGACATTCCTTAGGTGTATCATATAAATGTACAAGGGAGAAAAGTGGATATCTCAGATGGGGGTGCAATATAAAAGGTTTGTGATGGACAGATAATTCCCTCTTTGCTTGAGCTGCATTGATTTTATGAAAGCTTTGAAAGGTGATAGTGAGACGTGGCTTGAAATCCATTTTTGCTTTCTGTTGGATTTCTAAACTGAAGTCCTAGCTAGATTCCCTGAAGCGATATATAATGATAACTTTGCTTATTAAATTTGGCAGCCCTTCCATTATCGTAGACGTAAGGTCAAACTCTGCCCTCAAATATGCATTTGTCCCTCCCAGTGATGGTAGTAGGAATTGTATGTGCAGAAACCTGCCTGCCTGCAATGAAACATTGAAGTATCTTTGGGTTTTAAGCTTGCCTCAGTAGCTTGCAAAACAAAAGGGAGGTTCTTAAGAGTTTTTAAAGGATATAAATTGAATCAGAATGGTTAGGGAACAGTATTTTTAAAAAAGATTCTTTGAAATATTCTAATGTCTGTTTAACAATTCCAGTGGAAACTAAAAGAAAAATTAAACTTACCTTTTTTATAGCTGAGCTCTGGCAGTGTTTGGGGACCTAAAGGAAAGAGAAGTAAAAATTTAGATAAGTGAGTATGGTTCAAAGCAGCAACAACAAAAAGGAGTAATTTCCCATTTAGAATAAAAAGAGTTGTTCAGACACACAAGCAAATCACAGGAATCATAATCATAATAATACAGTGGTACATTTGGATATGCACACCTCTGGTTGCATATCCTTTGGGTTACACACGCGGCAAACCCGGAAGTATTTTTCCGGGGGTCGCCGCAAGCGCAGAAGCGCTCTACGCGCTGCGCGCATGCACAGAAGCGGAACCTCTGGTTGCAAATTCCTTGGGATCTGATCGGAGCTCCAGAACAGATCTTGTGTGCAACTGGAGATACCACTGTAACAACAACAACAACAATAATGTTGTTTAGTCATGTTCGACTCTTCGTGACGCCATGGACCAGAGCACGCCAGGCACTCCTGTCTTCCACTGCCTCCCGCAGTTTGGTCAAACTCATATTAGTAGCTTTGAGAACACTGTCCAACCATCTTGTCCTCTGTTGTTCCCTTCTCCTTCTGCCTTCAATCTTCGTCAGGGTCTTTTCCAGGGAGTCTTCTCATGAGGTAGCCAAAGTATTGGAGCCTCAGCTTCAGGATCTGTCCTTCCAGTGAGCACTCAGGGCTGATTTCCTTCAGAATGGATAGGTTTGATCTTCTTGCAGTTCATGGGACTCTCAAGAGTCTCCTCCAGCACCATAATTCAAATGCATCAATTCTTTGGCAATCAGCCTTCTTTATGGTCCAGCTCTCACTTCCATACATCACTACTGGGAAAACCATATAGCTTTAACTATATGGACCTTTGTCGGCCAGGTGATGTCTCTGCTTTTAAGATGCTGTCTAGGTTTGCCATCGTTTTCTCCCAAGAAGCAGGCTTCTTTTAATTTTGTGACTGCTGTCACCATCTGCAGTGATCATGGAACCCAAGAAAGTAAAATCTCTCACTGCCTCCATTTCTTCCCCTTCTATTTGCCAGGAGGTGATGGGACCAGTGGCCATGATTTTAGTTTTTTTGATGTTGAGCTTCAGACCATATTTTGCGCTCTCCTCTTTCACCCTCATTAAGAGGTTCTTTAATTCCTCCTCACTTTCTGCCATCAAAGTTGTGTCATCTGCATAGCTGAGGTTGTTGATATTTCTTAATACTGGCTTGGGATTCATCCAGTCCAGCCTTTCGCACGATGAATTCTGCATATAAGTTAAATAAGCAGGGAGACAATATTCAGCCTTGTCGTACTCCTTTCCCAATTTTGAACCAATCAGTTGTTCCATATCCAGTTATAACTGTAGCTTCTTGTCCCACATAGAGATTTCTCAGGAGACAGATGAGGTGATCAGGCACTCCCATTTCTTTAAGAACTTGCCATAGTTTGCTGTGGTCGACACAGTCAAAGCCTTTTGCGTAGTCAATGATGCAGAAGTAGATGTTTTTCTGGAACTCTAGCTTTCTCCATAATCCAGCATATGTTTGCAATTTGGTCTCTGGTTCCTCTGCCCCTTCGAAATCCAGCTTGTACTTCTGGGAGTTCTCGGTCCACATACTGCTCAAGCCTGCCTTGTAGAATTTTGAGCATAACCTTGCTAGCGTGTGAAATGAGTGCAATTGTGCGGTAGTTGGAGCATTCTCTGGGACTGCCCTTCTTTGGGATTGGGATGTAGACTGATCTTCTCCAATCCTCTGGCCACTGCTGAGTTTTCCAAACTTGCTGGCAAATTGAGTGTAGCACCTTAAGAGCATCATCTTTTAAAATTTTAAATAGTTCAGCTGGAATATCATCACTTCCACTGGCCTTGTTGTTAGCAAGGCTTTCTAAGGCCCATTTGACTTCACTCTCCAGGATGTTTGGCTCAAGGTCAGCAACCACACTACCTGGGGTGTATGAGACCTCCATGTCTTTCTGGTATAATTTCTCTGTGTATTCTTGCCACCTCTTCTTGATGTCTTCTGCTTCTGTTAGGTCCTTACCACTTTTGTCCTTTATTATGGTAATCTTTGCACAAAATGTTCCTTTCATATCTCCAATTTTCTTGAACAGATCTCTGGTTTTCCCCATTCTATTGTTTTCCTCTATTTCTTTGCATTGCTTGTTTAAAAAGGCCCCCTTGTCTCTCCTTGCTATTTTTTGGAAATCTGCATTCAATTTCCCGTATCTTTCATTATCTCCCTTGCATTTTGCTTGCCTTCTCTCCCCCGCTATTTGTAAGGCCTTGTTGGACAGCCACTTTGCTTTCTTGCATTTCCGTTTCATTGGAATGGTTTTTCGTTGCTACTTCCTGTATAATGTTACCAGCCTCCATCCATAGTTCTGCAGGCACTCTGTCCACCAAATCTAAATCCTTAAACCTGTTCCTCACTTCCACTGTGTATTCATAAGGGATATGATTTAGATTGTATCTTACTGGCCCAGTGGTTTTTCCCTACTTTCTTCAGTTTAAACTTGAATTTTGGTATAAGAAGCTGATGATCTGAGCCACAGTCAGCTCCAGGTCTTGTTTTTGCTGAGTGTATAGAGCTTCTCCATCTTTGGCTGCAGAGAATATAATCAATCTGATTTCGATGCTGCCCATCTGGTGATGTCCGTGTGTAGAGTCGTCTCTTGTGTTGTTGGAAAAAGTGTTTGGGGTGACCAGCTTGTTCTCTTGGCAGAAGAACCCTATTAGCCTTTGCCCTGCTTCGTTTTGAACTCCAAGGCCAAACTTGCCAGTTGTTCCTTTTATCTCTTGACTCCCTACTTTAGCATTCCTATCCCCTATAATGAGAAGAACATCCTTCTTTGGAGTCATTTCTAGAAGGTGTTGTAAGTCTTCATAGAATTGGTCAGTTTCAGTTTCTTCAGCACCGGTAGTTGGTGCATAAACTTGGATTACTGTGATGTTAAAAGGTCTGCCTTGGATTTGTATTGAGATCATTCTATCATTTTTGAGATTGCATCCCAGTACAGCTTTCGCTACTCCTTTGTTGACTATGAGGGCCACTCCATTTCTTTTACGGGATTTTTCCCCACAGTTGTAGGTATGTTGATCTTCCAAACTGAATTTGCTAATTCCATCCATTTTAGTTCACTGATGCCCAGGATGTCAATATTTATTCTTGCCATTTCATTTTTGACCACATTCTGCTTACCATGGTTCATGGATCTTACATCCCAGGTTCCTATGCAATATTTTTCTTTACAGCATTGGACTTTCCTTTCACTTCCAGGCACATCCGCAATTGAGCGACCTTCCAGCTTTGGCCCAGCCGCTTCATCAGCTCTGAATCTACTTGTACTTTTCTTCTGCTCTTCCTCAGTAGCATGTTGGATGCCTTCTGATCGGCTTGCTGGTTCCTGCTCCAGGTGGATCACATTTAGTCAAAACTCTCCACTATGACCTGTCCGTCTTAGGTGGCCTTGCACAGCATAGCTCATAGCTTCTCTGAGTTATTCAAGCCCCTTCAACACAACAAGGCAGTGATCCATGAAGGAGAATAATAATAATAATAATAATAATATATTACTAATACCCCGGCCATCTGCCTGGGCCTCCGCAGCTACTCTGGGCGGCTCCCAACAGAATATTAAAAAATAATAATTCATTTTGGTTGGCAGATTTTGGCATGTGTAAAAATTATTTCCTTAGTAATATATTTCCTTGTGGGAACCTGTGTAGTATGTAAATGAGAGCTCACAAATATGAACACTCAACATTCAATTTGACTGCATTCTTTGAAGTCCCAGACTGGAAAAAGGCTGTGCAGTTGATTTAGCTGTGCCTCGGGGAACTGGTGATTACCACACATTAAAAGTCCCTTGCACAACACTTCAAGCACTAAGTAACACTAGATGGAGTTTTTAGTATGTCGAAGGTCAGGATATTCAAACTTAATAATTAAACCATGGCATTGCTGGCAAAACACCTGAACATCGATTTAGCACCACACTTGTTCATTCTTACAGTTTTTTGAGTTAATAGAGATACAGTGTCCAAAATAATTGAGAACTAAACTGCCTGCATATTTTTTAAGGATTCAGAGAGTGTTAGGTCTCCCTGCACTGTATCACATATGAACAAATCCAGTCTTCTTGTTTTCCCCTTGTATGCTTGTCAGATCTTGTCATGGCACCTTTTTGGTGAAAGTTAATTGCCGATATCTCTGATAACCACTTCAGAAGTGTGAATCCCATTTAAGAGTATTAAACAATGAGGTCAGTATAAGCAAACAAGCCTTGAATACTGCATTATGTCATCTGCAGCGATTGCACTCGAGGTAAGGGCTGAATAAGCAGTTGACTCTAGATCTCACGTAGTGTAGTTTGTGGGATAAAAAAGTACTACCGGTATGTACAGGATGACTTTTGTGACAGTTGCTTGGAAACGGATAGTACAGATTCAGCCATTTTATATCAATTTTAATGCAATATTAAGCCATCCCATTTACACTATTGTAAATACCACGTTGAACAGAGGTTTTGTTTTTAATTCTATATTTTTCAATCAGTGGGAAACACCTGTGTCTGCTTCTTGATAGTTATTTGTTATCATGGAGAGAAACATGGGTCAGGTAGTTTAGTTGCCACTCTGATGAGTTTTCTAGATAGCAGCTATAGGATTGGGTTTTGGTTTTCCCCGCTTTCGCTTTAAGTAAGCTTTGGGAGGCAAAAGAACCAGGGCGGTTATGATATTGTGAGTGATAGAGTTGTGAAATAATGGACATTAAAATTCAACACGGGAATAGGTTAAGCTGTGATTATGTAGACTTACTATGGGGAGCATAAATGCAACCAACACCAGCAAAAGCCATTTTCTTGTATTGTAGGTTTGTAACACTTCAGCCCTCTTCCCCTGCTTGTTAACAACAATTGGCAGAGTGTTTTTATACTTTATTTTTTATTGCAGTTTTCTTTTATTATGCAGGAGTTAAATAATTGATATTTGAATAATCCACACATAAATTATTATTAGTTGCATTGTTACCTTTACGCAGCAGACTTGTGTTTAAGAATAAAACAGTGATATTGTTATGCTGTTAGATTAATGTTTATACCTTAAATCTGTTTCAGACTTGATGTATTCTCTTTCAGACTCAGTAAAGGCATAAGCATAATTAGAATCTGAACTCCATAATATGCTTCACTTTCCTTGGTCTGCCCTGCCTGAAATAATGCAATTTGTAACCATTCCGAGTAAATAATGTTATTGGCCGGTGTCGAGGAATGGCTGGCTGTTATGTGTACAGCCAAATCCAGCCAGCCGTTTTTGATGGTGCTCTGCAGTTTCCATTGAGAGTGGTTGTGTTTTTGGATCACTATACTCATTCCAAATTGTAATGCTTTTTTTGCAGAATACACAAGTTGAACCTGAGTTTTTAGTATATTCTTATACATTGCTGAAAATTAGACTGTCAGCTTAGATTCGCTCTAGACATCTCAAGATCAGCTAAGTGAAAGATGGATGTGACTTTTAAGAGCACCTGAGACACAGTCTCCTCTTCTGTCTGTGGACATTAAGATACTTTTGATATTAAAAACAAGGAGGGGGACCCCACTACTTTCAAACATGTTTTTTCAGTATGGCTTTTGAGTGTTCATGGGCATTTTTTCTCTCTTACTCTGTTTAATGTGTGGTGCCCAAATTAGTTTTCTCTCTGAAGAGTGAAGTGTAACAAGGCAAGGGGGTCTTTTTCAGATAACACGGACTCCCTCCCAAGAGTCGAAATGAGGCCATGTCTTCAGATGCGCCTGCTTTTTACCTTGAACCTCAAAGCTCAGGTTTTGAAAAGCAAGAACTGTATCAATTAAGCCAATGTGATTCCTTTTCATGAGGAGCTTTAACTAACAAATGCTTCCAATGGTTTGTGAAGTTGGAAAGCTCTCCAATGCCAGAACTTATTTCTGCCATTTCCACAATGCAAGCGCTGTATAATGATCAAACGATGGAAATGGGCTTGTGGTCATTGATGCTTTCAGTATATATCAAAGCGGGAACAGACTTCTTCTTGTGACTTCTAGTTTGTAATGCTCCTTTACTCAGGGTATAGAATATCGAGTGCATTAGATTCCTTTTTTACCACTATATGATGTGTAAATACTTAAATGCTAAATGCATAATAATAGTCTCTTAAAATTTAGCCATCTAACTAATGCTGTACCTGGTTAACAGCTTTTAAAAATCCACCTTTTGCTCTCGTTCTGCAAACATACAGTTTATTTTGTTTTTGAAATGAAAATAACTGTTGGTTAGTAAACTGTGGGCCTGTCCTTATAGGTTGCCAAATATCTCTTTGCAACTAAGTGTTCTTGAGAGAGGGGCTTGAGACAATATCCTATTTAACAGCACAAATTAATTTCTTCTGCTGCTCTAGTTAAATCATTATAATACCCACTGATACCTGAGCAGGCTTATTACCTATTGACATGACTCAGCCAAAATTAATGAGCCTGCATGACAGTCCTAGGCATGCTTACTCAGAAATAAGTCCCATACCTTCAGTGGGCTTACTTCCAAGTGAGTGTGCTTAGGATCAAAGCCTAACAGTGTTTAAGGTTGACTAAATAATGCCTAAAGCCAAGAGATATAATGGTGGAATACTGTTGTAGAGATACAAGGGACTTAAAATCAGTTAGATTTAAATTCTGAAATAAGCAAAGGACTAGCAACACCTGGGGAATTATACAGACACATGTAACCCTAGTCAACTGCCCTATATAGATTCAGTAAATATTTGGATGGAAAAAGCATGGATATTCCATTGTGTAAAACTGTAAACGGAATACGTAAGTAGCATGAACCACCAGAGGAATAAGTGTTTTCCACTCATCTCTTCAAGGCTCAAAAGCATTTTCTTGCCTTATATACCTGATGTTCCTGATGTCCCACCTGTGTTTTCTTTGTGAAAGAGGCATTTCCTGTTGTAGTGTCATTACAGCATGACTTTCCAAGTAAATTCTTTAGTGTTTGTTTACATATGCTAGCTTTTACAAAACAATCTAATGGATGCAATCCACAAGTTCATTGTTGCTGCAAAATCTCTCTTGATTTCAGTGTGGGGTTTCTTTATTTGTTGTATGTACTGGAAGTTAGAATGAAACAAGCCTTTGGCTCATTTCAGATGTAAGAGGAAACCATGGTTATGTAAAGGAGCCATAGTGACCCCTCTGGTTGGAGTAGTTTCAGCTTTCCTTTCCCTTGCAATTTTAAACAAGCCACTGTCGCCCATCATGGCAAAGCTCAGGAAATGGTGGTTTGTTTTGAAACCATGAGTAGTGATTTCAGATCCTTACTTGTTATCAAAACAGTTTAAACACACCTCAGGTCCTCTGATCTTTGATGGTGAAAGGAGAGATGGAGTTTTTGAGGGTGAGGCTTACTATGACAAATTTATGTAATAGGAAACGAGCTTTTAGTTACTTCTGAATCAGGCCTTTGTCACCTTTGCTCTTGGTGTAGAAGAGACTCATGTACTGTAAAACAGTGAACAAAAATATTATTTATCCTATTCATTAAGAACAAATGAAGTGAATACAATTTGCCCTTTCTCTGTTGTACACTTCGTCTGCTGAACTCTCCAGCAAAGACTGCCATCAAGGGGGAAAGGCAAAGGTGAAATGTGATGTGGCTTGGGTTTCCGATATCCAAAGTCCAAAATCAAATATCAGTCAAGAGGTTCTCTGGATGGCTTAAGTATCACGTTGAGTGGTTGTAGTCGGGAGGCAAACCATTATTCTTAAAAATAAAATATTCCAGCAGGAGCTTGTGAGTAAATGCTATGGGTAACTAGTTAACATGACTGTTCTGTGTCTGCTTGCCCACTTTTTTCTGCCTGGAATTGCAGTGGACTTAAGATGTTTGGACAACTGGAATAGTTGGCCAAGAGTAGAATTGGCAATTTTCACAGGCAAGTCATATTAGACAACTTGTGGCAGGATATACAATCACAAACAAATCTTGATGTGCATTGTGCATTCAAGGCAACGAAGAAATTACTTGGTTGTACAGTATTCACTGACACTTTATTTCTATTTATCCATCACTCTTCCATTTTTAAAAATCACACTACCCTCTATTTTTCCAAATTAATGTGGGATTTTGGATGTTCATTGGCTTTCCGATATCTTGAAAAGCCTTTTAGAAGATAGAGAGAAGTTTACATGAACTTTCTCTTTGAAAATTGAGCTGTTTCCTTGAGGATAGGCAGTTAAAATTGGGAAAAGTTACAAGTTGTGTCCAAATATAAAAGCTGTGTGCATCCAGTTCCTTCATCCTGTCCTATTCCTGGGAGCTTTGCTCCTGGTTTACTGGGTAGGGGAAGCTGCTTCCCAGAAGAATCTGGTGCCTCAAATACAGCAGAATTGCCATTGGCGCCTGTATTACATCACATGCAATGGAAAAGATTGGCCACACTGATCCAATTCAAGGGTGAAATGTTTGTTATGCTATAGTGCTGCTTAGCACACACTTCATGTGGGCATAACTACATGGACAAAATGCCATTGTAGTGATATTTTTTCACATGAATTGCCTAGATATTTTCACATTCTCAAAATCCAAGGTACACATTTTGGTGCAATATTTTAAACATCATAAACTAGCGTCAGTTCTTCCACTGGTTTACACGGTGGTTATGTTTTTAGGTTTAGTGTAGGTTCATAAGTTCTTATGAAATAGTACTGTAACTACCTGGGGGGGGGTGTCCTCTTCCACTCATTCTCACTTAAACCTGCTTCTCAATACGTTTGGCATCTCAAATTGCTGCTGAGTTGTGATTTGATGAAATTCTCCTTTGGTCTGGAGAGTAGTAGAAACTTCAACCTGCTTAAAATATTGACATAACTGGTTGTGGTGTTAGCAACAGTGGGCAACAGCTACCAAACAGTTTCTGAGATCTGATCACAAAATGATACCTTGATTTCTCCCCACCCCCGCAAATGTTTTGTATCCTAGTAATACAAAACTATATTACAGACTGGTTCTGAAGCTCTAGCCATCCCTATGCAGGTGTCTTCCAAATCTAACAGACAAAATTGTGGTGGCAAAGCAAATTATTTTTCCACTTCCAACATCCATCTGGATGTTTATGTGGTTCTCTTTTGTGTTCATATATGATGGTTCTAGTGACAGGCTATAATAAGCACAGTTATAAGTTATTGTATTTCTGTATAAAATGGAAAACACTGTACATTTTTTTGCTAAATGTTGGCAGTTTTTAAATAAAAATATCTTCCCAGTCTTCTGTCTGACTATATCTTGAAGTTCAGTTTAGTTTCTTCTTTGTAAGATTGTTCAAGTCTACTAATCTCTGAAGTGCCTAACCTCTTACATCTTTAGGAATACTGGAAGCTGCCTTGTCCTGAATTGTACAGTATTAGCCCATCTGGCTTGGCATTGTCTACTCTGACAGGCAGTAACTCTCAAGGAAGCGTCCCCAACCCTCTTGGGACATGCCAGGGATTGCGCCTGGCTGCCTGCTCTACCATGGAGCTGCACTAAAAGAAGTGCCAGCAGTGAAGATCAGCCTCTCAGAGCAATTAATTTATAGCCTGCATAGTCATAATGGAATCATAGTCATTTCCATGTGTCTGAACCGTATTCAGTGCAGTGGGAATCAGTTTGCATTAGTCCCTCAGAAACAAGCAGCGTTGGGTGTGAATATATCTCTTGGCATAGATTGCAAAGTGTGCAGGACCTGCACTGACTGCCTCACTTCAGTCCCCTGAAGGATTGCTGCCGCTTAAGAGAGAGGGGACACTGCAATGCCAGGAGGCTAAGTGTTGAAGGCTCCATATGCTTCTGACTGACAGCTGTCACGCGGGACTGGGGCTTATGGGTTCTTCCTAGCAATCGACTGGAAATAATTATTAGTGTTGGGTCAAGTCCGTTTCATGTGCCACTCAGCTGTCATAAATCTGCCATATGCTGCTGTAGCAGAGCTAAGGTGATCAGTTCTGTTTAGGCTTTTCATTAATTATCTAATTAGTCTCTAACACAGGACTGGCCCAAGACAATTTGGCACCTGAGGCAAACCACAAAATGGTGCCCATCCCCCACTGTGGAAGAAGGGGTGAGGGTCGCTCTTCCTCTGGAACAAGGGGGCAATAAACATCTACCTGGGGACCAAGGGTAGGAGCCTCCTATTTCCCCAGAGGCAGCATTGGGCAGGCAGGCTGCCAAGGAGGTGGCAGATCCGGCCTCCAAGGAATGTGTTGCAGCAGCACTGCATTTCCTGGAGGCTGGGTCTGCCCCCCTTGTGGATCCTGCTGCCTGAAGCGCTTGCATCACCTTGCCTCATGGGTAGACCGGTGCTGCTCTAACAAGATGGAGGTCTTTGGCCAAAGCAGAGTGCAGCAAGGCCCACTGAGGCCAACAGACACCCTTTCCTCCCTGGGAGCCAAAGACCCCGTTTAGTACTCTCCCCACTTCCCAGCCTTGGGTCCCCAGACGTTGTCTGATTACCCCCAGCCCCAGTCAGCATGGTGGCCTTTGGCCAGGACTGGGAGGTTGTAGTCCAACAACATCTAGAGCAGAGAGAACTGAAAATAAAACCACAAGCCATACACGACTCCTGGGCTGCACATAAAATTGCATCTCCCCCTCCTCACCTGCCAGCATTGCAGGATCTGACCATGGCAAAGAGTTCCAAAGATGTAAGGTTCACCCTGGATGTGTCAGGATCTTACCTGGACAGGTGTGCTCTGTTTTGGTTTTTTAAAAAACAACCCAAGGGACCATGCAGATTTGCTAACAGACCCAAGAAACGCAGACTGAAAATATTTTCTCAAATTTTTATTAATGTAAACTTCAAATATAACACAGCAAACATAACCTTAGTACATGGTGTGCTTCTATTGTTCATATGAATGCAGTCTTAAACACATATTAATACAGTGGTACCTCTGGCTAAGAACTTAATTCGTTCTGGAGGTCCGTTCTTAACCTGAAACTGTTCTTAACCTGAAGCACCACTTTAGCTAATGGGGCCTCCTGCTGCCGCTGTGCTGCCACTGCCCGATTTCTGTTCTCATTCTGAAGCAAAGTTCTTAACCCGAGTTAGCAAAGTCTGTAACCTGAAGCGTCTGTAACCTAAAGCATCTGTAACCCAAGGTACCACTGTGTATCTGAAGAAGTGTGCATGCACACGAAAGCTCATACCAAGAACAAACTTAGTTGGTCTCTAAGGTGCTACTGGAAGGAATTTTTTTATTTTATTTTGTTTTGACCAAGGTACCACTGTATAGGTTTCTAAAACACATTTCCTGATGCTCTAAACTTAGCATTAAAAATAAACTATATTAAAGTCTACATGATGCCATAAGACATAATAGTTGATAGATCAAGCCAACTAACAGGCACAGATCCTGCCCATCAGTGTAGTTTGGCACACTGTGGCCTCCAGGTTGCGGTGAGCCCAAATAAGCTATCTTATTTATTATTTTAATTAGACTTCTGACATGCCCAATTTTTATGCACTTTAATTTTTTTAAAAAACTTGATACAATTTTAAAAGCTACTACTTTTTTATGAAAAAAAAACCCTGCCCGGCCATTAACTCTGCCTTAAACATTTACAAAATTTCTGACTCCTTATTCTTCCATTTTCTTTGAAATGACTGGAAACCAGTTACCGGTATATTGTAATTCTAGTTGATCAGTCTGATGGAAGCTGAGGTAAGAGCATTTCCTAGTGACTGGAAGGTAATGTGGTATAATATTAAAGCAAACCATGCTGATCCTTTTTTTAAAATAAAAAATAAAAAAGTCCCACCCTTGTGATTAGAGGGAGACCTTGAAAACTGCCCATGTATTTTCAAAATTAACAATAACAGAAACAAATAGATGGATATTGTTCTGTACAGAGCACCATTCCTAGGAAGTACTGCAATCCACCCCTTGCTTTTTCCTGTAAGACTAATTGCAGCCGTTAACAGTCGTCAACAGGTTTACCACACCTATCAACCTTTCACCCATTTCCACCACCCCTCCCCACCCTCTCACTATATATCAGGGTCTGGTGACTTCTGTTTCAGTGTATCTGAAGAAGTGTGCATGCACACGAAAGCTCATACCAAGAACAAACTTAGTTGGTCTCTAAGGTGCTACTGGAAGGAATTTTTTTTATTTTATTTTGTTTTGCAATCCATGTGTTGGACATGGCAGAAGTGAGCTTGGGAACCTGTCCCCTCCAAATATTGTTGGACTCTACTTCATTGCTGACTGAGGCTGGTGGTTTCCAAAAAGATCAAGGACCACAGGTTCTCCATCACTGGTTAACAAATAAAACGTTTTAATGCAAACTTTTTGCAATATGCTAAATATTAGGAAGAACTTTCTGGTGGTAAGAGCTGTTCGACAGCGGAAGGTGATGGATTCTCTCTTTCACAGGAAGCTTTTAAGCAGAGGTTGGATGGCCGCCTGTCATGGATGCTTGAACTGAGATGCCTGCATTGGTGGGGGCTGGACTAGGAGACCCTTGGGGTCCCTTCCAACTCTGCAGTTCTGTGATTCAACAGTACAAGAGGTTTGTGGGGAAATATCTGGACACAATATGAATTATTGGCATGGCTGAGGCAATATGAAGTGGTGACTTTGACACGAAAGTTTTCTTTTAAAAAACTATGAGTCACAATTATTCTATCTTAAGGTTCATTAGGCATGTTTTTGCCAATGTGATTTATTTTAGATGCTTATATGCTGAATGAAGTCTGAGATGTCATGCAACGGGTTTCCTAGGAGATTTCCAATCTAGGTCCTAATCAGCTCCATATCTGTTTAGCTCAGAAACATTGCTACAATTAGATTTAAGCAGTTTTCCAGTAATCTGGGGAAGATTTGAGTTTTTGTCAGAACAACCATATATATATTTACTAATCAGCCATTATGACCACAACATTAGTAATACAGTGCCTGTTGTTGGTAATCAGTTTAACAAACGTTTATCACACTTTCTCACAGAGAAGAGCTTAAAGTAAGGAAGAACCAAGAGTACTGGTATGTGGTCCCCTTTAAAGGACTACATTTATTTAGAAACAGAGTAAGTGTGATAGGTTTATTTCACTGAATACAATCTTCTTCACAAGTCAGAATGTTTTCCTATACAGTGGTACCTCTGGTTACATACTTAATTCGTTCCGGAGGTCCGTTCTTAACCTGAAACTGTTCTTAACCTGAAGCACCACTTTAGCTAATGGGGCCTCCCGCTGCCGCTGCGCCGCCAGAGCACAAGTTCTGTTCTTATCCTGAATCAAAGTTCTTAACCTGATTGATTGATTGTGTGACTGCAGAAATGGATAAAAGCCCCCCATCCAAACAATGACTATCATCTGTGTAGGTGGGAGTGGCCACCGGGACCACATAACACCGGTCCTGAGAGAACTACATTGGCTCCCAGTACGTTTCCGAGCACAATTCAAAGTGTTGGTGTTGACCTTTAAAGCCCTAAACGGCCTTGGCCCAGTATACCTGAAGGAGCGTCTCCACCCCCACCGTTCAGCCCAGACACTGAGGTCCAGCTCCAAGGGCCTTCTGGCCGTTCCCTCACTGCGAGAAGCAAAGCTACAGGGAACCAGGCAGAGGGCCTTCTCGATAGTGGTGCCCGCCCTGTGGAACGCCCTCCCAGCAGAGGTCAAAGAGATAATGGTAGCATTGTCTAGCCCGCATTTTATCGGCTTCTGATATTCTTGTAAAGAAGCTGGTAAAATGTGGGCTAGACAATGCTACTATTCAGTGGATTTGTAACTGGCTGACTGACCGAACCCAAAGGGTGCTCATCAATGGCTCCTCTTCATCCTGGAGAGAAGTGACTAGTGGGGTGCCACAGGGTTCTGTCTTGGGCCCAGTCTTATTCAACATCTTTATCAATGACTTGGATGATGGGCTTGAGGGCATCCTGATCAAGTTTGCAGATGACACCAAATTGGAAGGGGTGGCTAATACCCCAGAGAACAGGATCACACTTCAAAATGACCTTAACAGGTTAGAGAATTGGGCCAAAGCAAATAAGATGAATTTTAACAGGGAGAAATGTAAAGTACTACACTTGGGCAAAAAAAAATGAAAGGCACAAATACAGGATGGGTGACACCTGGCTTGAGAGCAGTACAAGTGAAAAGGATCTAGGAGTCTTGGTAAACCACAAACTTGACATGAGTCAACAGTGTGATGCAGTAGCTAAAAAAGCCAATGCAATTCTGGGCTGCATCAATAGGAGTATAGCATCTAGATCAAGGGAAGTAATAGTACCACTGTATTCTGCTCTGGTCAGACCTCACCTGGAATACTGTGTCCAGTTCTGGGCACCACAGTTCAAGAAGGATACTGACAAGCTGGAACATGTCCAGAGGAGGGCAACCAAAATGGTCAAAGGCCTGGAAATGATGCCTTATGAGGAACGGCTTAGGGAGCTGGGTATGTTTAGCCTGGAGAAGAGGCTAAACATACCCAAACGTTCGAAAACCGGGACACTTACTTCCAGGTTTTTGGCATTTGGGAACCAAGGTGTTTGAGTACCATGGCGTTTGAGAACCAAGGTACCACGGTATGTAGATCTCATTGCACCTTAAGATTTCTTGATTAAAGTTTTTACCCTACTGATCAGAGGAGATTAAAGATACAGAGTGTTCAATGTAGTTCAATGGTGAGTTAGGAAACAGTATTAGCATATTGAATTCTTTTTCAGAAGGGAAGCACATTAAACCACATTAAGGGGTGATTTGATAGCCATGTTCAAATATATAAAAGGATGTCATATATAGGAGGGAGAAAGGTTGTTTTCTGCTGCTCCAGAGAAGCGGACACGGAGCACTGGATTCAAACTACAAGAAAGAAGATTCCACCTAAACATTAGGAAGAACTTCCTGACAGTAAGAGCTGTTTGACAGTGGAATTTGCTGCCAAGGAGTGTGGTGGAGTCTCCTTCTTTGGAGGTCTTTAAGCAGAGGCTTAACAGCCACCTGTCAGGAATGCTTTGATGGTGTTTCCTGCTTGGCAGGGGGTTGGACTGGATGGCCCTTGTGGTCTCTTCCAACTCTATGATTCTATGATTCAATGATAAACAACTATCTGACATTCAGAAAATACCTCAAGGCAGCCCTGTTTAGGGAAGTTTTTAACCTGTGATATTTTAATGTATTTTAATATCTGTTGGAGGCCGCCCAGAGTGGCGGGGGGGGGGGGGGACCCAGCCAAATGGGCAGGGTACAAATAAAAAATTATTATTAAATTATTATTATATTATAATAAAAAACTAATTTTAATTTTTATAATCTACAATACTGTCTTATTTATTTTATAGTACATGACCTGGAAGCTGTATGCCGACTCCCTCGGCCAATAAAGCGAGATGAACGCCGCAACCCCAGAGTCGTCTGCGACTGGACCTAATGGTCAGGGGTCCCTTTAACCCTTTACCTTTATGTTCTGTATAAAGGAATGTTGCATGTGGTTTTTTTCATTGAAGAGATTATGGAGAAAACACTTCTGTCATCTAAAGTCCTTATTTCAACAATCATAGACTCTTACTGAACATAGTACACAATGAAGCAGCTGATAGCATAAGGCACAATATTCGGTTATGCCAAGAGGGGTTTCTTTAAAAAACATGTTTTTGGCTTGCTAGATCAGAGTGTATGAAACATTTTATTGGTTCTGAAATAATGGTGTTCCAGTAGGCATTTTTTCAACCATCTTTCCACACAGTGGAAACCACTAGAAACTTGAGATTAAACCATTATGACACTTGAAATCTGGAATTCCAGGCTTTCAAATGATATCAGCATTCATTTCTTTTGCTGACAGTTCTTAAGTTTTCTGACCTTAAAAAACTGTCACTTTTGGGCAGAGTGGGGAGGGGAAAGGAGTTTCCTGGCTCTGTTCCAAGGCAGCGATGACTATCAACAAACCAACCAGCTACAGACCTCAAGCCACAGCAGTTCCTTTCCCAGAGGAGAGGTCTTCATGGCTCCTGTATTGAAATGAACCACTACATGTTATATGTGAAAGGTCTCTTAGAAGTTCTGCTGTTAAGCTTTGTAATGAACTGGAAGCCTGGCTTAATTGCTCAAGGGCACATACTTGTGAAGAACTATCTTTGTCAACTAGGATTAAGTAGCAATGCTTTATTTACTTCTGCCTTCAACTCCAAAAGAAATCTGTAGATTGTAAAATCTTTATAATGAAGACAATGTTTGAAGTAACCAATTTATCCTGGATTGAAAAGGAACAAGTTTCCATGCATAGAGCGGGGACTGTGCGGATCCTTAGATTCTGAGGAGAGATGGGCATAGGTACAATGCTTGGAAGGAAATGAGTCTGTGAAGGAGCTCCTGCACCCAGATGGGGCTCTCACACTTTGCTCCTCCCTCCAGCGGAGTGACTGGCTTAGCACTGCAGCCAAGCCAGCACTTAGCTTGCTTGCTTGCTTGCTTGCTTGCTTGCTTCCTTCCTTCCTTCCTTCCTTCCTTCCTTCCTTCCTTCCTTCCTTCCTTCCTTCCTTCGTTTGTCCTTGGCTTCCTGGTTGGTTGGGGGGTTCGGGGAGCATGCAGCCATGAGCCCTGATTCAGACACCATGCTAAGCCAGCCGCTCCTCTCACCAACAGGAGTGCTAGAGCAGCAGGCACAGACTCATTTGCTGAAGCGTGTCTTGTGGTTTAGCGTTGCATCTGAGTGTAGCTAACAAGTCAGTGCTATAGTGTAAAGCGTATAGTACAAATCTGTACATACTGATTTGGGAGTAAGTCCTAGGAACTCAATAGGGCTTACTTCTGAGCAGACTCAAATAGGATGACATTGTTAGATTCTGAACTCTTAATTCATACTTTTTGGAGTGTGTATATTTTAGATCAGGGCCACAGCTACTGTGCCTGATTCTATCCCCACCACACAACAAAAAAATTGGCATCTGCTAGTAATATAAAATCATAGGCAAAAGGTTGATAAATGTATAGACCTTCAAAGAGCCCAACAGGTTCAAATTGTTTTACAGGTTGAACCTAGTAGTCAAAAGTACAACTGCAGCTGTCAGGCCCACTGGATAGCTCAGTCAGTAGAGCATGAGACTATTACTCTCAGGTGGGCTTGAGCCCCACCTGGGGCAAAAGATTCCTGCATTGCAGGGGGTTGGACTAGATGACCCTCAGGGTCCCTTCCAGCTCTATAATTTTATAAGTGGACAGGTGCCCAGCCATTGGCAAGGATATGGTACAACAGTGAATTCTCTGAGATTTCTCTGAGATGCTGAGGTCACCGAAGCCGTCAAGGAACAATGCCTAGATTGAAGTACTTTGTCAAAATAAGCCTCCAGGCAGGGAGCCACCCAGCACCTACTTTGCCCTCCAAAACATGTGAGAGGCAAATTTAACCTTTAATTACAAGTTCTTGGGGCATAGCCCTGTTCGGTGCCCTCATAAGAGGGTGCAGATATAGCCTAAACACCCATTTTGCACTTAAGTTTCTTCAATGTGTTTTGCTTTGATTTTGTTATGTTGTTTTGGCTGAGATTTTGTACACTGCATAGATAATTTTTTTATGAGTTTGAGGTACAGAAAGGAATGAAATGAGCACCGCTGGGTTCAGCAGACATTACTTCCAGGAAACTATGCGCAGGATTGCGGTCATGTTAGGAATCATGGTATGTACTGCTGCTCTTTCAAATTCAGTGTGTGCATGTTTAGTAGAGGAGGTCCACACAGCTGCCTCCATCCTGCACTGTCCTTGGAGCATGAACATGGGAGCTCTCCTGAGGAATGACAGACAAATGGATTAATATTGAAAATGCTTCTAATGTTTATTTTCTGCATCTTCTAGTTTTAGATGAGAGAACTTGTATGCCAGGCATAGGCAAACTCGGCCCTCCAGGTGTTTTGGGACTACAACTCCCATCATCCCTAGCTAACAGGACCAGTGGTCAGGGATGATGGGAGTTGTAGTCCCAAAACAACTGGAGGGACGAGTTTGCCTATGCCTGTCCTCTGCCTTCCACAGAGATTTGTTAAATTGACACATCTATATCCTATCTTTCTGCCAAGATCCTCCAGGCCCAAGGTCATCCTGAGAGCCTGATGGCAGGTTCAGAATTTGAATCCGGGCCTCTCCCCTTTTGTCCCACTCTCCACACCTAATATCCTTGACCAGTTGGTATGTGTCCTTCGCCAGGCCTCTGAGAGTGAGAAAGCAGTTTCATGCCTCAAGTGCAAACGTTCCGTGAGGATGTGGGTGGCAATCCAACAGGTCTGGCACTTCCTTGTCCAGCTGCTTTCCCATGAGCTTTGGAGCATAGGGAGGGAACACAGGAGCAGTCGCGCTTCAAGCGGCCTCCGGGTGCCTTGCCCCCCGCCCCCGGCACACGTGGAGGGGGCTCCCCTGGGCCGGCAAGGCCCTCGCAAAGGCCACACTGGTGCACAGCAGCCAGCCAGCCAGGTGCCTGGCCGGTTGGTGTCCATAGCGAAGGGCAGGCAGCCTGAGGGAGCGCCACGGGCAGCCACTCTCCCTCAGCACCGGCCACTTTTCTCTGGGCTCCAGAGAAGGGTCTCCTCCAGGCAGGGCCGGATTTATGTATAGGCTAAGTAGGCTGAAGCCTAGGGCCTCTAGACCTAGGGGGCCTCGCCAGCCTGCCCGCTCCCCAGCACTGCAGTCTCCCGTCCCAAAATTGCAAACCCAAGACTTCATGCGAGGGCATTTCTCCCCCATTTCAATGACATTTTGCTTCAAAAGGAAAGGCGGAGTTGGACATCGTCTTCCTCCATAATCCTCTAAGGGAGAGGTCAGTACTCAACTTGGATACCACCCTCCCCCATAATCCTTGGGATATACAGTCAAGTACACAGCACCCCTCCCTTGAGGGGAGCAATGAACATCCATTGATGGGTTTCCTGAGGCCAGGTGTTCCCACAGCCCATCCTTGGGAAGGCCAGAAGGCAAGGATATGCACTGATAGTTTTATTGTTCTTTAGGTGGCGGGTACTTAAGGTGTTGGGAAATTGATCTGATAACCAGGGCAAGTTGATGAACTTGGGTAACCTCATGACTCCCCTCCCTCCTTGTGACATGATGATGATGTATCAGTGATGTATCAATGATGGCTCTGAATATGTATTCTGGGTAGGGAGGGAAGGTCTTCAAAGAGCTTGTAACCCATGTTTGGGGTTCTTACTCTGTGTGGAGACCTGTTGCACAACAATAAAGATTGTGGTCTACTGACCGTTGTTTTGCTCCTGTATTTGGCTGGAACTTCCTTCTTCTGCTAACTGCAGAAACCTGAGGGGACTTTCGCCCTGATGAGTACCCTTGCACCCCAGAATTTTCCATCTCAGAATCCAGAGCCAGCAGGCCCAGAGAGTCAACAACCTTCCTCAGCTCAAGGGTCAGGTCAGTAGTGGTACGTGCTACACTTTAATCAGTGGGAGAGTGTGATTGGGAGGCCGCATGGGGCAAGCTCTCCCAAGTCTCTTCCATTCCTTCCCTCCTCCTTGGCTTGAACAGAGCAAGGCAAGCACATGTGACTGGCACTGGCCTCACCCCCCCAGGCAGAGCAGTCTATCTTTCACACTTCACAGAGCCCTGTTGGTGCCTGCAGCATGCACTGCAGATTGCCCACAGGCAGAGAGAGGCTTGGGGATCAGGGAAGGCAGCAGTGGGAAGGGATTATCGGAGGGATCCAGAACTACCTGTAGAAGGCAGGAGGCCAGGCTGCAGGTTGGTAACTGGACCTCATCCTGAGGGGGGAAATAAGTACTGTATAGGGATTAGTTCAGGGTCAGAGGAACTGCGTTTTGTCTTATTTTATTTGTGCCCGGTGGTGTTTTCCTTTTCTGTGTTTAATTTAAAGTGCTTTTTGTGTTTAAAATCCTGTTACTTGTAGATGGTCAAGAATTTTTTTTTTTTTTTTAATAATCTTTATTAGTTTTAATTAAAAAAGAAGTCTATAAATACAACAGTATTCAATACAAAAGCTGGAACAAAGAAGAAAAAAGAAAAAGGGGGGAAGGAAAAACAAGTACATAATTTTATACAAATCTTCTGTACGAATATAATAACAAATTGTCCTTTATGTTCATACAAATGCAATTTCGTGAAAAGGAAAAAAGAAAAAAAAAGATTTCTATAAATAAACTTTAAAAAGACTTCCAAAATTTTTCATTTACTGTGTCTATTCTTTCCTTTATAATGTGCAGCCTCATATTACATTCAATTATTTTCATATGTCCTAACATAATATTATTTTCACTTTTTGTTTTACAAGAATCAGTCTAGTTCTGCCAAAAGAATTTCACTCTTATAATGATTTTTAAAGTATTCTTTAAATATTCTCCATTCCTTATAGACTCTCTGTTTCGTGTCGTTTCTTACTCTTCCTGATAACTTTGCCAACTGAAGGTATTCTATCAGAGCTTGCCACTCTACTATTGTGGGAACAGTTTCGTTCTTCCAATTCCTTGTCACTAATATTCTGGCTGCCATCGACGCATACATAAATAGAGGACTGATATTTTTACTGATTTCTGATGGCAATATGCCTAGAAGGAAAACTTCTGGTCTCTTTTAAAAATTAATTTTAAATAACTTTTTTTTTAAAGTAATATTTATTAAATTTTCAACAATAAAAAACCAACAAAAACAATAACAACACATCCAATACATGCCTAACAAAACAACAAATAACACAAAAAGGTATAATTTTTATACATTTCATTCTGTCCAATCATGGTCAGGGGGGGACTTCCTCTCGTCACCCCCTTTGCGTTTCAATGTCTATCTAACTTTAGTAATTCCTTCTCATCTTTAATTAATGCTGACTTATTACACATTACACTTTAAATCTATTTTTCTAATATACCTTCATCTTTCCCTTAGTTATTTCTTTGTATTGATCCGTGGTCTATCTTTCTTCCAGCTTCTTCCTAGCTTAAATCTTACAATGGATTTTTAAATAGTCTTTAAATTTCCTCCAATCTTTTTCTGCCGTCTCCTCCCTCTGGTCGCGTAGTCTCCGGGTCATTTCTGCGAGTTCCATAAAGTCCATCATTTTCATCTGCCAATCTTCCACCGTCGGTAACTCCTGTGTCTTCCAGTTTTTAGCAATTAACAACCTAGCTGCTGTTGTGGCATAAAAGAAAATTTTATCCTCCTTGTTAATCTCTTTGTTAACTATTCCAAGTAAAAAAGCCTCTGGTTTCTTTATAAATGTGTTTTTCAACACTTTTTTCATTTCATTATATATCATTTCCCAGAAGGCTTTAATTCTTGGACAAGTCCACCATAAATGATAAAATGTTCCTTCCACCTGTTTACATTTCCAACATTTATTATCCTGCAAATGATAGATTTTGGCCAGCTTGACTGGGGTTAGGTACCATCTATAGATCATTTTCATAATATTCTCTCTTAGCAAGTTACATGCTGTGAATTTTATATCCTTTTTCCACAACCTTTCCCAGCCCTCCATCATTATGTTATGACCCACATCCCTGGCCCAATCTATCATTGCAGATTTCACTAGTTCATCTTGCGTGTGCCACTCGAGCAAAACATTATACATTCTGGAAAGATTTTTCGATTTAGGTTCTATTAATTCTGTTTCCAGTTTGGACCTCTCATTTTGAAAGCCAATCTTTTTGTCATTTTTGAAAGCTTCGTTAATTTGATGGTAATGTAACCAATCTGTTACTTGTCCTTTCAATTGGTCATACGGTTTCAACCTGACACTATCACCTTCCTGGATCAACAAATCATAGTAAGTAGGCCATTTACTTTCCATATTTGGTTTCTTATGGGCCTTCGCCTCCGAGGGGGACAGCCATCTGGGCGTTTTCCTTTCCAACAAATCTTTATATTTCATCCAGACCTTAATTTTTTTTTTTAATTTTAAATAACTTTTAAAGTTCATCATAGATGTTTTTCCAGAAATCTTGGATAGCTGAACAATTCCACCTAATATGCAAATAAGACCCCGTCTCTTTCTTACATCTCCAGCAGGTCGGTGATCTGTTTTTATACATTTTTGCAAGTTTTGCTGGGGTATGATGCCATCTGTATAGCATGTTCATAATATTTTCCCTTAGATTATAACAAGCCGTAAACTTGATGTCCTCCCTCCATAATTTTTCCCATTGTTCCATATAAATATTGTACCCAAGGTCTTGCGCCCATCTTACCATTACTGCCTTGACTTGCTCTTCTTTCACTTCCCATTCTAATAGGTCACACATTCGTGAGATATATTTCCCTTTATTTTTAATTAAATCTTTTTCAAATCTGGATGTTTCTTTTGCGAGGCCTTCTTTCCTATCTAGACTCAGTCTTTGATTTATCTGAAAATATTGGAGCCATCCTGTCATAGATCTTTTAACTTCCGTCATATTTTGTCAGAATTGGTTTATCCTGGTTTTCTTCTAATAATAATCGATATGTGGCCCATTAACCTTCCATGTTCTTCTATTTAACAGCCATGGCTTCTGCTGGTGAGGTCCACAGGGGTATCTTTGGTTCTAGTATTCCTTTAAATTTAACCCAAATCTTATAGAGCGATTTTCTTATGATATGGTTCAAAAAAACCCTGTGGACCTTCACCTTCTCATAGATCAGGTATGCGTGCCATCTGTATCAATTATCATGGCCTTCAAGGTCTAACACGTCTGTATCACTTAATGTTAGGTAAAGGTAAAGGGACCCCTGACCATTAGGTCCAGTTGTGACCGACTCTGGGGTTGCGGCACTCATCTCGCATTATTGGCCGAGGGAGCCAGCGTACAGCTTCCAGGTCATGTGGCCAGCTTGACTAAGCCGCTTCTGGCGAACCAGAGCAGCACACGGAAATGCCGTTTACCTTCCCGCTGCATTTATCTACTTGCATTTTGACGTCCTTTCGAACTGCTAGGTTGGTAGGAGCAGGGACCGAGCAACGGGAGCTCACTTGATCGGCAAGCCCTAGGCTCTGTGGTTTAACCCACAGCACCACCCGTGTCCCATTACTTAATGTTACCCAGTCTTTAATCCATAACAATCCTGCGGCTGCATGGTAAAGTTCTAGATCAGGAAGCACGAACCCTCCTCTCTCTTTCTTATCTATCAATAGTTGTTGTTTGATTCTCGATTTCTTTCCATTCCATATGAATCTTGCGATATCTTTTTTCCAATCCTGGAAACACTTCATTCCTCCCCAAATTGAGTTTGAAATTAAAAAAAAAACCATTTTGGGAAGGATGTTCATCTTCACTACTGAGATTCCACCCCATAGAGAGGTGGAGTTTTGTCCAGGTTTCCATGTTTTTCTTGATCTCCTTCCAAGTTTTTACATACAGATTAATGCTTTTTCTTGATATTCAAATCCCCAAATAATTAACCTGATTTTTAACCTCCAGACCTGTCAGTTCTTGTAATTCTTTTTCTCTTCGGAGCTTACATTTTTAGTTAGTAGTTTGGTTTTTTGGTAGTTTACCCTAAGTCCTGCCACTCTACCCTAGTTAATTACTTCCAAAGTAGCTGGTATGCTTTGTTTTGGATTTTGTGTTGTTACTATTAGATTGTCAGCAAACACTCTAACCTTATACGATTTCTTGCCGATTACTACTCCCTTTATTCTTTCTTTTCTGAGGTTTTGCATAAAACTTCCATGGTGACAGGGGGCATCCCTGTCTTGTCCCCTTGGCAATCAAAATATTTTCTGTAAGGTGACCGTTTATTATTAATCTTGCCTTCTTTGTTTAAAAGCCCAGTCTAGTGCTGTGCCTACAGAGTCTCACCCGCTCTGCCCACTACCAGTGCCTTAAGAAGGGTCCTGGGAGGGAAAAAGCCCCAAAATGTACAAGTGCCAACCCTCCAGGAGAAACCCAGTTAGGGGTTTTCATCTCCAAACCCCAGGAGTCAGCCAGAGGGGTCTCACTGCCCCTCAAGAAAGGCATAGGGAAGTCAGTGAGTGGTGGCAGCTACTGAAGAGTGAGAGAAGCCCAAGTTTACCCAGTTGAAGATTAATTTTTATTCTTATTTTTAGATTCTAAGCATGAGTAAAATATTTGAAAGTGGTGCTAGCAAGCGCAAGAAATAGATACTCGAAAATGCTATGATAATGAAGTTAAGACCAATCACTGCTTTTGTGCATCAACCACAAGAGTCAGCTATTCAGCTATTCAGTCTGAACCTGTTATGGCGCCAACAGGATGGCGTGCCGAAGCCGGGTATCAGTACTGGGATCAAGAGAAGCCGAAGTCAAGAACAGTCCGAGTCAGGAACCAGCCGAAGTCAGGTGTCAGTACCGGGGGTCAAGAGAAGCCGAAGTCAAGAGCAGTCCGAGTCAGGAACCAGCCGAAGTCAGGTGTCAGTACCGGGGGTCAAGAGAAGCCGAAGTCAAGAGCAGTCCGAGTCAGGAACCAGCTGAAGTCAGGTTGCAGTTGCAGGTGCTAGTGAGGGAAGCAGCCGGCCTTCCTTAAGTAGCCAGCTCATCACCACGCCTTTTACGAGCTGCAACTGCCTCCAATTGCTCCCTCCGTTTCTCAGCTCTATGCTCTACAGCTGAGATGGGAGGAGGCCCTCCGGCTCCTCTCCTCACAAGGGCCTGATTCTGGCTCAACTTCTTCCTCCTCCTGTTCTGGCCTTCCCTCTTCCCCATCTGAGGAGTGTTGCCACCAGTCTTCTTCAGGTAAGAATCCCTCCATTCCTCTGAACTCTTCCGTGGTTGCCGCCTTGCCTAGGGGGGCTTGCCACCACTCCTGCTCATCTGGTGCAACCCTGACAGAACCAACTACAAGCATTCAACCAGACAAAAACCTCCCTGAAAGAGAAACAGTGAAGCAGGATGTGGAACAGCAAGCTGATTATGAGGAAGCAGCCATGATGCTAGCTCAAACTGAAAATATAGAACTAATTCAAGAGTCACTTACTGGGCAGGGAGAGGCTAAAGAGCCACAAGAAAAGAATGTGAATAGTCAGATTTTGCAGTTCACACCTGATACAATAGTAGGCCAGGTCAAAGATATTCCGGATGCAGATAAAGATGATGCCAAGCATAGATCTACTGTACCAGATGTTGGTTTGTGGTCAGAACTATCACATGAGGAAGTATCCTATTGGTAGAGATGGGTCCCTCTCAAGTTCTGCATCATTGTGGACCATTTTCAAATTCCAAACAAGTGTACAAAAAGCAGTCCAGGTTTTGCACAAAAGCTCTTTTTTATTCAACAAAAGCATAAACTTATTGATGAACTTTTGCACTTTCACCTGTACGTGACACAAAGCCATAGGCTTACAGCAGAGCACTCTGTCTCATACAGACCTTTATCAAATTATATACAAAGAAAAAAATCAGATAGCCTTTCCTAATGTGGAAGCAATCTTGCGGCTATTTCTTAGCCTTATGGTCACTAACTGCTCAGGAGAGAGGAGTTTTTCAAGACTCAAAAGAATTAAAAATGAATTAAGGGCCACAATGTCTCAAGAGAGGTTGTCTGCCCTGAGCATTCTGTACACTGAAAGTGACAAACTTGACAGACAAATTTTGATGGAAGTTTTGGATGATTTTGCTATGGGGGAGGAATCCCAGGCAATATAATTTGTAAACTCAAGGTGTGTTTTTTAAGGACAACATTACAACTTCATTTTCCTAAAAAAAATATGCTTATTCCACAACAGGTTTACAAAGTTCAGTAATTGCAAAAGTTTTTCAGTGTTAATTCTATACATTTTTAAAAATCACCATGGTATTTAAGTTAACAATAACATCTTATGTCCTTTAGAGGAGAAATGGAGAATTGCAGAATTTTAAGTACCCATCATCATCCTTGGCTTCACTCTATTTTGTTTATAACACTTCCATTTCCTTCTAGTCATGGGGGGTGGGGGGCTCTCTTCATCTAAATCTGCCAGGGAGGCGGCAGGCAGCGAAGGCCCCTTCCCCGCCCGGCACAGGGCAGCGACCTTTGCGGCTCCCCTCTCGCCCGGGCAGCGCCCTCTCTTCCCCGAGGCCTGCGTGGCCCGAGGCGGAGACCCAAGCGGCCCCTCGCTGCGCCGCCGCCGCCGCCTTCTCTTTCGGGGCCGAGCCCTGAGGAGCGCGGGAGGCGGGCGGAGGGCGGAGCGGAGGGCGGGCGAGGCGCTGGCCGGGAGGCTGCGGAGCCGAGCCGGGGCGGAGCCGGAGGAGGAAGATGGTGGAGCGCGAGGCCGGGCGAGCGGCTCCGCGGAAAGCTGCTTCCCAGGTGGGCCGCTGCCGCCTCGGCCTCCGCGGGGCGCCCTGAGCGCGCTTGGCGCCGCGGCTCCCGAGACAGGTGAGGGCGAGGCGGGGGAGGCCGGGCGGGGCGCGCGAGAGAGAGATGCGCCACGGCCCGCCATCGAGGAAGAGCCGCCGGGAGGGGCGCGGGGGTCCTGGCAGGGAGGGGCTCCTGGCCGCCCGGCATCTCGGCGCGAGCAGAGGGCGGGCGGGCGCAGATCCCGGCCAAGGGGGAGCAGGGCGGGCGGGGGGCGCTGCTGGGTCTCCTGGGAAAGACCCCCCCCCCTCGCCGCTGCGCCGCCGCCCAGGATTCCTTGCCGTGAGGGTTCTTCTTGGCCTTCGTCGTCTTTGCCGAGAGGCTGTGCAGCCCCGCCAGGTGCCGCATCGGAAGGGAAGCCGACCTCCCTCCTGTCAAAGGCGCGGATGCCTCCTTCGGGGGGGGGGGGCTCTGCCTGGGCGCTTCCCCGACCCCCTGTGCTGCTGCTGCTGCTGCGCGGAGGAGGGAGCCTGGCGCCGGGGCTGCAACGGGGCGATTCAGTGAGTGCTTTCTCCCCTTTCTTAAAGGCTCATTTTGAGAAGACTCGGCATAGCTCTCTAATGGCTGTAACGTAAGATTTTTTAAATGCTTATAGACCATATTATCTTGAAAGCAATGGTACCTACCGCTAAAGAATTAACGGAAAGGCTTACCCTTTTCCTGCCTCCTAACAATCCTTCATATTAAATGTATGCAAATGCAAGGGTGATGGGCAGATCAGACTTGTGGCATAAATTTCTTACCTCAAAGTATGTTGCTTATTTTGGTATGGATGTGCACATCCATCAATATGCATTTAGGCATCCCTTTGTTTATGTATTTCCAGAGACTCATCTACATCATCTGAACAATATCTGAGTCACAGTACCTTACATTCTACTGCACTGCTGTCAAAATGCGAAGTGTTTTTTCCGTGTTTGCAGCCTGTGCCTCTCATACCTCCAGAAGCTCACATACAATGCCATATTTATTGCAGGCTGAGAAATGAAGAGAAAAAGTACGGTATTGTATTTTTGTTGCTGCATTAACAATAACACAAAATAGGAACCATTTCTCCTTTGTCTTAAATCTGAAAGTCATTTCAGAAACTTAGTAAATCAAGCATATTCAGCATATCCCTAGTGGCATTTTTTTTGGTGTTTTTGGGGGGGAGGTGTGGAGGGGCAGATTTGCATAACATCCATGCATCTCCATCCCTAAACATATTAAGACCAAAATCCTACGCATGCTTTCTTGGAAATAAGTCCCGTGGGTTTTGCTTATGAGTGAGCAATGACAGGATTGTGCTGCACAGCTGCAGTCCTTCATACACCGAGTTTCACATAAGCAACAGAAACCACAGAGGGGCTTACTTTTGAGTAAATATGCAGCTGATTGGGCAATGTATGACCAGTTAAAGAAAGTACAGTTAAATCCAAGGGGGATATTCCCAGTTGTAATAATACTGTCCAAGATTTGATTGTCTTTTAATTCTAATGTATATACAGTGCTATTTTTCTAGAAAAAGGGGTGCTGGAACTCACCATGAACACCTCCCTTGTTCTCTTATAATGGCAATGGTGCCTAACTGAGAGGTGCCGGAACTGAGTTCAGGCGAGTTCCAGCTGAAAAAAGCCCTGAGTATATATTTATTCTAAATAGGCAATCTAGGGTTCCTCATCACCACTGAAAGACGTGCTGTTAGCCTGTTTTAAAGCACAGCATACCGTACTAGCCAATAGTATTCAGAAAATGAATGCAAAACAGGAGTACTGTACAGTATATATAGCTTTATTATAGCACTACATTTTCTGTATATGCCTCTGTTGCAGCTAATCCTTTTTTGAGAGCCGTTTTGCTTATAAGTTTGAAATCTAGAAAGTAACTACACGTCAGCTTCTTTTTGTCCTGCTGGGTTGTACCTTTAATAACTATGACTAGCAGAAATTCAGCAGGTGACTTTCTTTATGTTTTGTAGGTTCTGCATTGGGGAATACAGTACTGCTACATTTCTATTTGTCTCTTAGCTGTAAAAGTTTTAGGAATCCCATCACTAAAAAGTGGGCAAGCTTAATAGAAAGTTGGGTTTCGTTTTGGGAGATATAGACTCAAATACTGTGGAGGTAACTGAGTGGCTTTGGGCTAATCATGCTCTGTCTCATGTTAACTTACTTCAGATGGTGTTTATGAGACTATACAGTACATTGTGATAAAGTTGAAAGCCAGGTTGATTGAAAATATCTATTGTGTTTGCTATAAAATGACTGAAGAATGGTTGCAGTAATCTGAATTTAAAAGTGCCATAAACACCAGATTTGAACTGGTTTGGCCAAGTAATAGTAGTACTAGACATGTATCCTATAATTCATGGAGGTATAATGCCTCTTTTGTAGCTGTTCTAGCTTGCAGCTACATTTTTGTTATGCACTAATGTGCCTGGCTTGATTTAAAATAGGAGTAATGTCTTTTGACTGTTGTTTTGTCCTCAGTGTAAAGCCTCGCATTTCAGAAAGCTGGTATAGAAAAGATATTTGTAGTTTGAGTCATTGGTTGATTCATTGAAAGATTGCCAGGGGATGTAGACTCTAAGGAAGAGAGTGCTGCTTGAGAGAAGCAGAAATGTTTTTCATATTGCATGCAGAAAATTTATTTTGTATTAGCTCAAAATGAATTCTACTGTTTGAAAAATGTATGTTCTTAAAGCTATGATCCGAAGCATATTTGCTTGAAATCAGTGGAATATCTAAATAGATGCATTTAATACTGAGTTATAAGCTTAAATTTTTTGAAGCTTCTAAGTGGTTTTTTTTAAATTGCAAAAATTGCAAAACCAGCAATAAGTAAATAAAAACCACAATAAAATTCATTGGAAAACCCCCACTAAACCTTCTAAATACAGTGGTAAAGGTAAAGGGACCCCTGACCATTAGGTCCAGTCGTGACTGACTCTGGGGTTGCGCGCTCATCTCGCATTATTGGCCGAGAGCCGGCGTACAGCTTCCGGGTCATGTGGCCAGCATGACAAAGCCGCTTCTGGCGAACCAGAGCAGCGCACGGAAACGCCGTTTACCTTCCCGGCGCAGCAGTTCCTATTTATCTACTTGCACTTTGAGGTGCTTTCGAACTGCTAGGTTGGCAGGAGCAGGGACCGAGCAACGGGAGCTCACCCCGTTGCGGGGATTCAAACCGCCGACCTTCTGATCGGCAAGCCCTAGGCTCTGTGGTTTAACCCACAGCGCCACCCGCGCCCCGAATACAGTGGTACCTCGGGTTAAGTACTTAATTTGTTCCGGAGGTCCGTTTTTAACCTGAAGCGTACTTAACCTGAAGCACCACTTTAGCTAATGGGACCTCCTGCTGCCGCTGCGCCGCCAGAGCACAATTTCTGTTCTTAGCTGAGTTCTTAACCTGAAGCGTACTTAACCCGAGGTACCACTGTATGAATATGTAAAGTGGAATGCAGGGATGTTACTTTTGCTCTTGTAAGAATTGTTTTTTATTTGCTGGGATTAAAATAAAACTTAAAAATATGTAATGTATTAAATGGTTAAGGATAAGTAATTAAAGAGCTGAACTGTTTGATCATTGTCATTCTCAGTTCAACCCTTAATTGTCTTTAAGCTACATAGCTGCCTCTCTGATATCTTATAAAAGAAGCCTTAAGAATGAAAGGTGTTGTCTGTGACCTTCAAGGAAATGTACAAAGGTATCATTGACTAAATATGGGGAGCTGTCCAAAAGCAGGCCGGCCAGCTTGCCTAGCATGGAAAGGCAGGAGATGAAGGTCTTCTTTCCCCTCAAGGTTTTCAGAAGGTTGTTCTGACTCCAATCACTGGATTAATTTGAACTCTACATTTAAGAAATTACAACAGTGCACCATTGCAACATTTTAGATATAATACCTCTTCCTCCTTCCCCTTCCAGTTCCATCCTGCGGCAGTACAAAATGAAATTTAGGTCTCTTCTACATAAACTCAGGCCATATATTACAGAGTTCTTTCTGTGTGCATTTGTATAGGGTGTTTCTCCACCTTTTTCAAAAAACCAAAATCGTCTCTCTGGGCTGTGGGGGCAGAGCAAGACCAGATGGAAAGGGAGGTTATGCAGCTCTTTCCCATCTGGTCCCCAGAGGACCCCATATGTTTTCTCTCATATATATATATGGTGGAAAAAGCTTCAAAAGGTTGCTTTAGAGCTGAAAAAATGATCAGAGGGGAGAGGATTAAGCACTCTCTCTCCTTTCAGTCTTTCTCTGCTTAGATTGATTTTGGTTTTAAAAAGAAGAAAAAAGCAGAAGTAGAAAGAACCTCATGGAGTTAGATAGAATCTTTAATCAATGCTTGTGTATTTTCTTAAGATTGCAGAAATATCTCAGCCTGCCATTCTTTGTGTTGTGTGATGCACTGCACACAGTTTTGCTTAAATTTCCCTTGTGCTTAAATTTCCCTTGTTTTGCTTAAATTTCCCTTGTGCTGGTATGGTTCCCTTCAACCTTCCTCTTTGTTTAGACTACAATTGGTTTCCCTGGCCCTCTCCAGATGTTGATGACTACATCATCCCTGTTGGAAGCAGGAGTCCAACAGCATTGGGAGGACCATAGTGTACCTGCCTTGATTTAAATAGAACAAGGAACAGGATCTGGGAGACCCTGGAAGCACAAAACCAGAAATTTTCTTATTTCAGTGTGACGGTTTTTTTTGTGGTGTTGGCTGTTTGTTTTCAGGAGTTTCACATGAATGTATGTGAGGAAAAATATGTGGAATCATATATATGTGTATGTATATATACATACAGTTTTATACATTTTATTATGACCTTGTTCAAATGTGATACCAGGTCTTCAAGAAGAACTGAACCCAATGGGACACTGAAGGCCCTCAGATTCTTTTGTTAAACTGGTCCCTTAACCATGATTCATAAAATATTGGCCTGCCAACACCTGGGCTACAAGTTCTTGGTCTGCTAACAATGCACATACTGGCAAGGCTAACTGGTTTTAAATGAAACACCAGGCATGTCTAACACTGTGTGGGTAAGCTATTCTTGCTCACCCAGAATCTTGTTTAAATCAGGGCCAGACCAAGTTTAGTGTCAGTCTTCGTAAAAAAAGCTGGAAATGTCAGATTCGGCCGCTGGACTAAAATCTATGAGAAAACAAGAGTGTACCCTTTGACAACCAATTGATAGGTTTGCGCTTACTGGTGGGTTAGAATAATGGCTGAAAAGCATTACTAGGCTGTTGGAATGATGACACTTGACTATGACTTGACTGGGTGGACAACATCACTGTGCTCAAGAGTTGCTTCCTCCAGTGTCTGTAAATACTGCAGTGAAGCAACACCCTCTAGTGCCCATTAATTCTGGCTTCCAGACTAAAATATGTGAGAAAACAAGGGGCTCACACATTAGAGCTCACAGGTTTGGCAGACTCCTAGCAAATACATTCTTGCCAGCCACTGTGAGGTGTAACCCTTCACAAGTGGGGTCCGTAGGGTTCTGTCCTGGGCCCTTTGTTGTTCAACATTGTAAACGGCTTGGATGAAGGTCTTGAGGAGATGCTTGGGAAGTTTCTATGGTTTGACGTTTTCTTATGTTTTTATATGTGCTGGAAGCTGCCCAGGGTGGCTGGGGAAACCCAACCTGATGGGTGGAGTATTGTTGTTCTTGCTTCTTATTATTATTGTCATTGTTGTTGTCGTTGTTGTTGTTGTTGTTGTTGTTGTCGTCATCATCATCACCATTATTATTAAATTTGCAGATGACACCAAACTGGGAGGGGTAGCTAATGCTGCAGAAGACAGAATCATAATTCAAAATGACCTCAACAGATTGGAGAACTGGGCCCAAACTAACAAAATGAATTTCAATAGGGACAAATGTAAAGTTCTGCACTGAGGCAGGAGGAACCAGATGCATAAATATACTGGATTTCCAGTAGTACATGTGTAAAGGATTTAGGGGTCTTAGTAGACCACAAGCTTAACATGAGTCAACAGGGTGATGCAGCAGCAAATAAAACTAATGCTGTTCTAGGCTGCATCAACAGAAGTACAGTGTCCAGGTCAAGGGAAGTAATAGTACCACTCTATTCTGTTTGGCTCAGACCACACCTAGAATACTGTGTCCAATTCTGGGCACCACAATTTAAGAAGGATGTTGACAAGCTGGAAGGTGTGCAGAGGAGGGCAGCCAAGATGGTCAAAGGTCTAGAAACTAAGCCCTATGAGGAGCGCTTGAAGGAGATGGGTTTGTTTAGCCTGGTAAAGAGGAGACTGGGAGAAGATGGCATCAGTTGGATAGCTCAGTTGGTTAGAGCATGTTGCTGATAACACCAAGGTTGCAGGTTCAGTTCCCATAAGGGACAGCTGCATATTCCTGCATTGCAGGGGGTTGGACTAGATTATCCTCAGGGTTCCTTCCAACTCTATGATTCTATATTATAACCATCTTCAAATATCTAAAGGACTGTCACATGGACGATGGAACAAGCTTGTTTTCTCCTGCTCTGTAGGCTAGAACCCAAACCAATGGCTTCATGTTACAAGGATGATTCCGACTAAACATCTGGAAGAACTTTCTGAGGGTAAGAGCTATTCGACAGTAATAATAATAATAATTATTATTATTTGTACCCCGCCCATCTGGCCGGGTCCCCCCAGCCAGTAGAATGGACTCCTTTGAGGGGTGGTGGACTCTCCTTCCTTGGAGGTTTTTAAGCAGAGGTTGGATGTCATTTATGATCTAGTTGAGATTCCTGCAGGATCCCTCTCCTTAGCAAAGATCTTAGCAGGAGCAGGGCGGGGATCTCTCAGCTGGGAAGGGAGGCTTTGCACTCCCCAGCTGAGCTGCCACGAGAGATCCCTGCCCCCGCTCCTGCTTGCACAGGAGTAGGAGTTGGATCGGGCTGCTCAGCTGGGGAAGTGCAGGCTCCATCACACTTTCCATTGAGCGGTTTGCGCTGGGAAGGGAGGCTTCGCGCTCCCCAGCTGAGCTGCCCTGATCCAGCTCCTCCTCCCGTGCAAGCAGGAATGGGAGCACTCAAAACGGAAGTGTGGCACTGAAAAAGGAAGCGTAACACTCAAAACGGAACAGTTTGGATTCCGAAAAAAGTTCACAAACTGGAATACCTACTGCTGGGTTTGCGGCGTTCGATTTCCAAGTTGTTCATGAATTAAGCTGTTCGAAAACCTAGGTACCACTATATTTCAGTGGGCAGAGAGGCAGAGGCAGAACTATAATAGCTTGAGTGTGCTTCCTTGGGCAACTTCCTTATTGCCCATCTGAAAAAAGAAGGGGATTTACTAGGGGACTAGGGGAATGTTGTCTACTGACTGCCTAGGGGAGTGTAACATGCATTGCTCTGGAAATGGGCCAGGGGGTAGATCTCTGGGTGTTCTTCAGTAAATCAGCAAATGTTTCTAAATTCTAATAGTAGAAAATTTTAGTAGAAAATTATAATATATATTTTATAATATAATATAATATAATATAATATAATATAATATAATATTTTATATTATAAGGTGTGTGTGTGTGTGTGTGTGTATATATATATATGTGTGTGTGTGTGTGTGTGTGCCATAGCTGGATGGCTTGCTGCTGATCTCTTAACCTTCATGTTCCCCACCTGGTTTCCTTGACTGTGTCTTATACACCCCAGTGCTATGACTCAAAATTTCCCAGAATATCTGCCTCAGTGAGATTGCTGTTGCAATGAGAAGCAGGTAATAAACATTTTAAATTTGTGCTTAAAAGTTGTACAATGTTGCTTTTACAGATGTGTGGTCTGTATTGATGGTGATTGAAAAAAATAGTGGGGTTTTTTTTTTGGAGGGGGGCACGCATTATAGATCATTGATCAGCATAATAAACCAGAAACTCAAAGCAGTACAAAGGCATTTTTTTAATAGCCACTAAAAAGAAGTATTCTCATTCAAGTCTGATTGTTGCCAATGGACTCTACAAAATGATACTCTGATTTCAAAATGGAAATCAATTGGCATTTTCACCAGTACTTTTCAGTCGCAGCTTGCACAGAACTACCTGATAAGCATATGTTAGGATACTGAAGATACCGGTAATCATTCTTTTATTTTTAATAGAGCTAAACCCAGTCTTTATGCTAGAGTTCATTTATGTTCAATTAATGCTCATTTGAATAATCTGAATTCAGTGCTATTTGATAAATAAATTTATAGGAATTCGCTGAATTTCATGTGAGAAAACTTTTTTTCCTGACTAAAGCTATTCCATAACTGTTTATGATACATGGAAAGAAAATGAATTGGGCTGCTTGAAATATTTATATATTTAAGCTAAATAAGTTTGGAAAATATAGGCCTGTAAAATTTTCAGCAGCTCCAAAAGTTCAAATATTATTCACCTAAGGAAAGGCTTGGCTTCCTTTGGCCAACCCTTGGTATTTTACAAAACGGGATAAATTGTTTATTATGAGATGACAAATTATTTTATTATTTTATTAGCAATAGAGAAGGAGAAATAGATGAATAAATTAGTCTGCCTAACTGCCAGTGTAAAATTTTATTTTAGAGAAGAAAGGTTTTTAAACTTTTCTATGGAATTACTCTAAAATCTTGGTGGAATACTAAGGTAAGCCAGAGCCTTTTGTTCCCCCCCCAGCCCCCTCTCTCCTTTATTAGCAATGCACAGTAATGAAACCTGCAAGTCTCCAATTTGAACTACCGCAATGACTTAAACCACTTCTGAAGCTTCTGAATCTGATAAACGTAGTTTCCTGGTTTGGACAAAATGGATAATTTAAAACTTCTGGGTCAAATTGCTGCATGCTGCAAAAAGAGAGAAGGGTGAATGGCCCTAAGGCTCAAGCTGAGATATAATTTGTTTGAGTGGGGCTGTCCTATTTGAGCATTTTGTGTCTGTACACATGGAAAGCAAGTACTCTACAGTGGTCCCTTGGTTCTCAAACATAATCCATTCCGGATGTCTGTTCCAAAACCAAAGCGTTCCAAAACCAAGGCGCACTTTCCCATAGAAAGTAATGCAAAATGGATTAATCCATTCCAGACGATTAAAAATAACCCCTAAAACAGAAATCTAAAATGAAATTTAACAGAAATTTTAGGATCTAATGAGACCATTGATCCATAAAATGAAAGCAATAAACAATGTTAATGGTTCTCTTGCTGTTGCTGCTTTTATCCATTTCTGCAGTAGCACAATCAATCAATCAGTCAATCAATCAGTAGCTGAACTGGGTTCCACGCAGTCACAAAAACAAACAAGTCACACAAGCAAAAACAGAAGCAGCGCAACACTAAAAATGGAAGCTCAGGACTCAAAACGGAGCCTGTTCGGCTTCCAAAACAAAGTTTGAAAACTGGAACACTCACTTCTGGGTTTTCAGTGTTTGGGTTCCAAGTAGACACACAAGTGCTTCCAGCAGGGTTAGTTTGTGTCTATAAGGACGGGTCGGGTAAAACCTTTTCAGGTGGTTCAAAATTGACCACTTCAGCACCTCATTAACCTATTTGCAGAGAAACAACATTTTAGGTGGTTCTTGTTCTGAATTCAAATGGTGGTAGTAGTGATGTGAGGTGAGAATATTCTCCGGAGAATATTATCAAGAATGAGAATATTCTTGAGAATATTCTCTGCTAGAAAATTATCCAGAGAATATTCTCTACAAACTGTAAATTCTAATGTAAGAACCAGTTTTACAACCCATATTTAAAAAATCTAGTAAGCTCTGTTACCAGTGGAGATGAAGATAATGACTTATCCTCTTAAGATGTTTGAGGAGTTATTATAAATTTATAAACATTGTTACTTAAAGCCTATTTTTAAAATAATTTTCTTTCTTGTGACAATTTATCAGTTATAATTTAAATATGTTGTGTGTTGCCTTACTTGTCCAAGCAGATAGTAATTTGTATTTCTGATGTTATGTAACTTGTCATTACTGATTATTTGTGTTTTATTTTCTGGAAATAATAGCATTTACAGTGGTACCTCGGGTTAAGTGCTTAATTTGTTCTGGAGGTCCGTTCTTAACCTGAAGTGTACTTAACCTGAAGCACCACTTTAGCCAATGGGACCTCCTGCTGCCGCCGCTGCGCCGCCAAAGCATGATTTCTGTTCTTAGCGGAGTTCTTAACCTGAAGCGTACTTAACCTGAAGCGTACTTAACCTGAAGCGTACTTAACCCGAGGTACCACTGTATTTTAAACTTTATATTGATTTTATTAGTGTTGCACTGAAAATACTGTACCATGTAGATATGCTTATTAAAGAACATACTCATGTAGCGGACCTGAGTTTATTTTTTATATTCCTTTTACTTTAAAGGCTACATTTCATACATAACACAACATAATTAGAATTCAAAGTTGATGGTAAATATACGGTTAGTGGCAGGCTTAGTGATTAATGTGAGTCATTCATGTTGAATTTTCAATTTAAAGTTTGGTGCAAAAAATCAAAGAATGTGAATTCACTGCATTGCCCATTTAATAAAAATATCTGTACAGTTTTTGGTTGCCATCTGAACAAGTTTACCCATGAACAAACATTTATATTAACTAATTATATACTTTTCAATGCATTAAAATGAATATTCTCCTATTTTAAATGAAAATTCTCTAATATTCTCATTAATCCTATATAATAATCTTGCTCTGTCCGTACGTACCACTTTCCGTGTGTCACAGGAATTCGGCACTGCGCGTGCGTTCCTGTGACACACGGATTGGTTAGTACGGACCAATAGGCGATCCCCACCCCCGCAGCGGCGGCGCACGCGCGATGTCAGTTGAGGCAGCGCCGCCGCCTTGCACGGAGCCTCCTCCCTCGCTTCTTGCTAGCGGCGCCCGCCTCGGCAGCAGCAGCAGCGCCAGCCAAAGCGCGGGGGGGAGGAGGGGGGTCTTCTGCCTCCCACCGCCCTTCTCCGAGGCCCGCGCCGCCCGCGCACCTCCAGCGGAGCCTCCAGCTGCCGCCTTACACTCCCTCGCTCACCCGCCGACGCTGCTGCTGCTGCTTCCCTCCCTGGCAAGAAGAAGGCGGAGGAGGTTGCGGGGCAGCGGCGGCGAGGAGAGCCCGGGCGGGGAGGGACGTCGTGGCCCCAGAAGCGCCCCCGCCCGCCCTCCCTCCTGCCCGGCTCTTCTCCTGCGCGGCCGGAGCCGCCAAGGGAGCTGGGCGCGCGCGACGGTGCCGGCCTCTGAGGGGGCGTCCGGGATTGGGGGGCTCCCCGGTTTCCCCGCGCTCAGCCTCCTCCGCCGCGGCAGGAGCGCAGCCGCGGCTGTGCCCCCCGCCCCGCAAGGCACGCGCGTGTGCTGCCCGGCTAGCGCTCGCCGCAGCGCCCGTTTTTCAACGGGCTTAACTTACTAGTCGAGAATATTCTTCAAAAGATTATTCTTGAGAATTTAACATCACTAGGTGGTAGCAGCAATCTCTTATATTTCCTTGGCAATCATGATACAGACAAACTCACTGTTCCTAGAATTTGGTGCAAACTCCTGTGTCTCTCCAGCTAATATGAAAACATAGGCAGTATTGCTGTATGTTCAAATATTACAGTTATCTAGGGTTACCTGCCAACCACTTGGTGATGTTGTTTGCTTAGCATCTCTTTACACATCAACACTGATTTGTCATGCATTTCTGCACAGTATTCCAAGATGGTAAGAAGGGCAGCATTGCCTGACTGAATACAATAGTGTTTCGGGACTTTAATAATTGGTTAGAAATAGTTGGTTCCTTGCACCCACTGGCTGTGATGAACTCCTGCTGTGCCTTCTGGTCACATTTTGGCACTCAGTTGTGAAATTATGTATTCCACTTTCTACAGATGCTGGAGACAGTTGCAACAGCTTTTTATACATAGCAGTGCTAAGTTATGATTATTTTCCATCAGCAAAGAAACATAGGTATCTGGTAGAGTTTTATGATGAGAAGTTGCAGGTGTGGCTGAGTGACAGCAAGAGAATATTTATTTCCCCCCATATAGAAAATGCGCTTTTCTTGTGAAACAGAAATTATAAAGCATAGTGGAGAGCATGATTAAAAAGGGGGAAATATTATACAGGCAAAACTGCTACAAGAAAGAAATTGAGATCTTTACTGGATAGCATAAATGGTCCTTTCTTATTTTTGTAGCTGATATTTTGGGACTATTTGATTAAACTAATCACATTTTTTAAAAATCTTTCATTCCAAAGCATTTGTGATATTATTTCCACTGTCTTTTTCCAATTACCGGTAATTTTCCCACCCTGCATCATGTAATTATCTCTTGCCTTCCTCCTTGTCTCTTGGTGGTGATTTAACATTTGTAGTTTCAGTATATTCACTTTCACAGCTGGCGTTGATGGGGTCTTGATCTGACATGATCAGGTGGATGCTTGAGTTACTGACCCTGGGTGGGTTTTTAGGATTGGACTCACCAGTAATAATAATAATAATAATAATAATAATAATAATAATAATAATAATAATTTATTATTTGTACCCCGCCCATCTGGCTGGGTCTCCCAGATGTCTGAGAGTGAGATTTAGCATATTAAAATTTGTATCTTTCTTGTAGGTATTGCAATAAATGGTGCTTGCAACTGCTGTTCTGTGTGGGTCCATGTTTGCCTACCCAGCAGGGTGGATAAAAATCAACGATTTTTTTTAAAAAATAAAAAAAATCGGATTTTTTTGATTTAAATCAGATTTTGTTTTATTTAAATTGGATTTTTAAAATAAAATGCTTTTGGAGGAAAAATCTTTCTAAATATAGTCTTCTGTTTAAGTTACATTGTAGTCCAAAGGCTATTCATCAGGAAATAAGGATTTGTTTTAAGTTTATCAAGTGTGCTAAAACTCAGTCTAAGGTTTTTTTTTAAATCATAGAATCATAGAATCATAGAGTTGGAAGAGACCACAAGGGCCATCCAGTCCAACCCCCTGCCAAGCAGGAAACACCATCAAAGCATTCCTGACAGGTGGCTGTCAAGCTTCTGCTTAAAGACCTCCAAAGAAGGAGACTCCACCACACTCCTTGGCAGCAAATTCCACTGTTGAACAGCTCTTACTGTCAAGAAATTCTTCCTAATGTTTAGGTGGAATCTTCTTTCTTGTAGTTTGAATCCATTGCTCCGTATCCGCTTCTCTGGAGCAGCAGAAAACAACCTTTCTCCCTCCTCTATATGGCATCCTTTTATATATTTGAACATGGCTATCATATCACCCCTTAACCTTCTCTTCTCCAGGCTAAACATACCCAGCTCCCTAAGCCGTTCCTCATAAGGCATCGTTTCCAGGCCTTTAACCATTTTGGTTGCCCTCCTCTGGACACGTTCCAGCTTGTCAATATCCTTCTTGAACTGTGGTGCCCAGAACTGGACACAGTATTCCAGGTGAGGTCTGACCAGAGTGGTACTATATACAGTGGTACTATTACTTCCCTTGATCTAGATGCTATACTCCTATTGATGCAGCCCAGAATTGCATTGGCTTTTTTAGCTGCTGCATCACACTGTTGACTCATGTCAAGTTTGTGGTCTACCAAGACTCCTAGATCCTTTTCACTTGTACTGCTCTCAAGCCAGGTATCACCCATCCTGTATTTGTGCCTTTCATTTTTTTTGCCCAAGTGTAGTACTTTACATTTCTCCCTGTTAAAATACATCCTGTTTGCCTTGGCCCAGTTCTCTAATCTGTTAAGGTCATTTTGAAGTGTGATCCTGTCCTCTGGGGTATTAGCCACCCCTCCCAATTTGGTGTCATCTGCAAACTTGATCAGGATGCCCTCAAGCCCATCATCCAAGTCATTGATAAAGATGTTGAATAAGACTGGGCCCAAGACAGAACCCTGTGGCACCCCACTAGTCACTTCTCCCCAGGATGAAGAGGAGCCATTGATGAGCACCCTTTGGGTTCGGTCAGTCAGCCAGTTACAAATCCACTGAATGGTAGCATTGTCCAACCCGCATTTTACCAGCTTCTTTACAAGAATATCGTGGGGCACCTTGTCAAAGGCCTTGCTGAAATCAAGATAGGCTACATCCACAGTGTTCCCTTCGTCTACCAGGCTTGTAATTCTGTCAAAAAATGAGATCAGATTAGTCTGACATGACTTATTTTTCAGAAACCCATGCTGACTTTTAGTGATCACAGCGTTCCTTTCTAGGTGCTCACAGACCGTTTGCTTAATGATCTGCTCTAGAATCTTTCCTGGTATTGATGTCAGGCTGACTGGGCGGTAATTGTTTGGGTCCTCTCTTTTCCCCTTTTTGAAAATAGGGACAACATTTGCCCTCCTCCAGTCTGCTGGGACTTCACCTGTTTTCCAGGAATTCTCAAAAATTACTGCCAGTGGTTCTGAAATCACCTCTGCCAGTTCTTTTAATACTCTGGGATGTAGTTCATCTGGCCCTGGAGACTTGAATACATCTAAACTAGCCAAGTGTTCTTGTACTACCTCCTTACTTATTCTGGGCTGTGTTTCCCCTGCTGAATCATCTGCTCCATATTCTTCAGGTTGGGCATTGTTTTCTTTTTTGGAGAAGACTGAGGCAAAGAAGGCATTGAGGAGTTCTGCCTTTTCTGCGTCCCCTGTTCGCATTTCACCTTCTTCTCCTCTAAGTGACCCCACTGTTTCCTTGTTCTTCCTTTTGCTACGGACATACCCATAAAAGCCCTTTTTATTGCTTTTAACCTCTCTAGCAAGCCTGAGTTCATTCTGTGCTTTAGCTTTTCTGACTTTGTCTCTACACGTGCTGGCTATTTGTTTGAATTCCTCTCTGGTGGTTTCCCCCTTTTTCCATTTCTTGTACATATCCCTTTTAAATCTTAACTCAGTTAAAAGTTCTTTAGATAGCCACCCTGGCTTCTTTAGGCACCTTCCATGTTTTCGTCTCATTGGTACTGCTTGAAGTTGTGCTTTTAACCACATCAGTTAACAAACATGGATACATATGCTATCATGTTATTGTTTTAGTTAAATAAATTGTTTAAATGGTTATTAAGGAAATGATTATTTTTCTCCTTCCAATAAAGTACAGCAGAAAAGTTGTCCAAATATAAACATTTAACTTATTAAACCTCACCATAATTTCATAATTATCTGTCTATGTATTTCTAGTAGTATAACTAAATCAGTAATTTTTGATATAACTGTAAAAACTACTCTGAAAATTTATTATTCCAAAAATGAAACCTTCATATGGTTGTAAATGTTAAGATTATACCAGCAAGAATGAGTCTTTCTGTAAAAAAAATATTTAAATCAAGCCTTACTGACTAGTGATTTAAATCGTGATTTAAATCAATTTGATTTAAATCAAATCCACCCTGCTACCCAGGTTCCTTTTTCTCCTGGTGTGACCCTTTGATAGGTCTCAAGAAAAAAGAAAAACATGAAGGAGGGAGATGACTTTGTAAATTTGTGAAGAAGTTACAGAGGTGTTAGAAAGGTGTTTGGAAGGTTACAAACACAGCTTCAAGCAGAAGGTTACAAACACTTCATGGCTATTTTTAATTTCTTGCGTTCCAACAAAACAGATTAAAGGCACTGTAATTTGCCTAAGAAAATAGTTAGCAGCTAGTGCACTTTCAAAAGAAATACATGCCTCACAACTGACATCATTCTGACTTAAATATTCTGTTTCTTCTTCTGTTTATTTCTGTTTACATTTTCACTAATTGCTTTCTTTAGGCCAGGGGTCGGCAACCTTTAAGACAAAAAGAGCCACTTGGACCCGTTTCCGAAGGAAAAAAAAAACTGGGAGCCGCTTTTCGCACCCTAGGCGAGGGGGCGGGGCCATGTGACGTCATTGCGCATGACGTACGGTGCCCCGCCCCCTGCCGCCCCGCGCCGCTGTGATTTAGGCAAGCGTCCATCAGGAGCCTCCTGCGAGATGGCAGCACGTCTGCCAGCGCTGGCCCAGCTCAAATACAGCTGCACGGGCTTTGTCTGGGGCTCACTGCCTCCTCTCCACACACACACACACACACACACACACACACACACACCAGCTTTTGTGTGCGCGCGCGTTTCGCTCTCCCTCCCTCCGGCCCTAGACAGGCAGCGAGTGAGCGCAGCATGATAATGAGCTCTGTCAATTGCCCAGCCGGGAAGCGGGAGGAGGAGGAGGAGGAGGCGCTGCTCTCGCTCTCGGGCTCCGCGCTGGTTTGCCGTCGACGCGCCCGTCGCAGCTCGCCAACTTCTCTTTCTCTCTGCAGCTCGCTCTCCCGCCGCCCCCCGACTACACACACCAACGCGACGGGAGGGAAAGGGGAGCGGGAGAAGACACGCCACCCCGGAGCCGCGGCAAAGGTGTAAAAGAGCCACATGCGGCTCCGGAGCCGCGGGTTGCAGACCCCTGCTTTAGGCACTCTCTGGGAAATGCCCCACAAGCACTGAGTGCATTAGCATTGCTAGAGTAATGAATGGGCCTTCCGAATGGCAGCTGAGATTGTGCTTTTAAGCGATGACATCCAAGCCACTGGAGTGGAAACTGGTAAAAGGAAAGGACATTATTTTCTGTGTTCATTCTGCTTCAAGTTAAGGGGTTTCCCCCACCCCTCTGCTACTGTTTACAAACTTAGGAACTGGTCAACAATGGCATAGAGCAGATTGAAGATTTAAAAAAAAAAATTTGTAGAACCATATGGTCAAAATCCTTTGCACATGGAAAGCTAGCTCAGTTTTGTCTCTGGTGTTCTTTCTTATGTATAGGGAAGTTTTTATTTGGGAGAACATTCAAATATGCAACATCCCACTGGCAGAATAGGATGCCAGGATGGAGCAAAGGAAGTCCAAAGGGAGATTGCAGTGTGAAATTGCTGAATTAGGCATTGAGGTTCAATGCCATCACTTTTGGACTGAACCAAGGCAAAGGATTTTTAGCACATTATATGTATTAATTATATGTATTAATTGGATCTGTCCATTTCTGCTCTTTCAGTTTCTCATTTTTCTACCGTATATACTCGAGTATAAGCCGACTTTTTCAGCCCATTTTTTGGGCTGAAAAAGCCGCCCTCGGCTTATACTCGAGTGAGGCGGGAGGCTGCACAGGGACAAGCGGCAAAAAAGGGATCCTTTCTTGCCGCTTGTCTCCCCCTTGCCGCCGACAGCTGCGAAAGGCAAAGGACGGGGGTTTGGAGAAGCGCTGCGCTGCGACTCTCCGATCCTGTGCGTGCTCTGTGCGAGGCGGCGGGGAGGGAAAAGCAGCGAGAAAGAGCCCCTAGCCACTTCTCCCTCCCCCCTGCGAAAGGCACAGGACGAGAAGCGCTGCGCTCTCTGATCACCAAAAATCAACTGTGCGTGCTCTGTGCGAGGCGGAGGGGAGGGAAAAGCAGCGAAAAAGAGCCCCTTGCCACTTCTCCCTTCCCACTGCGAAAGGCACAGAGAAGCGCTGTGCTGTGCCTTTCTCAACTGTTGGCGGGGGTGGGGGGAGGGAAAAGCAGCGAGAAAAGGGCTGCTTCTCCCAAGCAGACAGAGCGGGAAGGCACAGGACCCGAGATCAGATCTGCATAGCGGCTTCTGTGCAGATCGGAGGAGACAGCTTTTCTCTGTTTCCCTGTTAACTCTTTCGCTTCCCAGTCTCTCTCTCTCTCTCCCCCTTCTATGCCTGCTCTTTCCTCGCTGGCTTGCCGCTGCTTCTCTCCCTCCCTCTCTGTGTTAACTCTTTAACTTCCCAGTCTCTCTCTCTCTCTCTCTCTCCCCCCCCTCCCTCCCTCACAGCTGATGTGGATCCCCATAGTGTAGTACCTGCCCTCCCTCTCTCCCTCCTTCCATCATAGGGGGCCGCACAGCTGTTCCTGATCCCCATCGGGAAAGCCAAGCTAGCCTTCCTCCCCTCTTCCAGCAGCATCCCACAGACCTCTCCCCAGTTCAGTCACCCCCCTCCCCATCGGGAAAGCCAAGCTAGCCTTCCTCCCCTCTTCCAGCAGCATCCCACAGACCTCTCCCCAGCTCACCCCCTTCCCCATCAGGAAAGCCAAGCTAAGCCTGCCTCCTGTGTGTGTGTGTGTGTGTGTGTGTGTGTGTGGTCGCTGAGGATCACAGTTTGAAGGCTTTGGTTGTGGTTTGCAGGGTTCAGGAGGTTAGGGAGAAAAAGTGAAAGGAGTCATGCCTTTACTTTTTTCCTCCTGTCTCAGGTTCTACAAAGGCTAGACACTTGCTATTTATTTATTTATTTTTAATGGTACCTGAGATCTGGAGATTATGGTTCATCTGGTGAGGTGGGGGTGCCCCACCCTACCCTTGGAACTCCATGCCCATGGGATTTGCAAGCATGTGTGAAACCTGAAGAGGGAGCCTCTGAGCTCATGGGTTGCAAAGAAGTGGCATGAAAAGGATTATGTGCACCACCAAATAGCAAATTAATTAGCAAGCGACTAGGAAAACTTACTAGAATATTTGGAAACTCTGAACTGTTTGAAGAATCATGTTTCTGTCATTTCCATTTATTGATGAACTTGCTTATATCCCATGATAATTTGCTTTACCTATATTCCAGGTTCATTGCATTTTTAGAATTTCTGTTCAACAAGCTATGTTTTATTTCCAAGTCTGACTTCCCTTTAAAACCTTTTAGGTATGATAAATTAGCATCAGGAACCGTAAAATAATATAGACTTCACTTTTATTTCTGCATGTACTTTTACACTGCAATCTCATACATGTCTATTAGAATTAAGTCTTATTGAGTCCAGAGAGGCTTACTCCCAAGTAAGTAGGAATAGGATTGTACCCTTAGAAAGGTTATACAAAATACAAAAAGGAAATGGTTGCTGGAGTCTAGTGTTGTAGGCTGCAATCGGTAGGTGCATTCTATTTTTATTTTTGAAATTTACCAGTAGCTGCTGTATTTCCCACCCTCGGCTAATACTCGGGTCAATAAGTTTTCCCAGTTTTTTGTGGTAAAATTAGGTGCCTCGGCTTATATGCGGGTCGACTTATACTCGCGTATATACGGTAACCTTAAATTTAGTTTTCCGCACTTCTACAGCAATTTGTGAATTTTGTTTTTTTTAAAAAAATCCTCATTCAATATTTTAGTACAAAGTTCTCCTAATAAACACTTTTGTAGGCAGTTATGACAAATGTGCACATTTTTGCAAGCTATTTCTAATAAAATGCATTTTTGGAGAACAATGTGAATTTTGAAGAATGGCCATGTTTCGAGTCTCATATTATTTCAAAATGTGCAAATATGACAGATTAGACCAGGGGTCAGCAAAATTTTTCAGCAGGGGTCTGGTCCACTGTCCCTCAGACCTTGTGGGGGGCCGGGCGGTGGGGGTGGGACGATGAGCTGCGCGCGAAAGGGGGGGCTGCTTTAAACAGCGGCCGCTCGAGCAATCACGTTGCTGCTGCTGGCACCCATCAAAGCCCAGCCCCCTTCCTCTGCAGGGCGGGGAGAAGCCAGGAGGAGGGAGGGAGGGAGGGAGGAGGTGTGTGTGAAGGAGGGGGGGAAATTGGCTCAGCCCGAATGATCAGAATCAGATCCACGCCAATCCACATGGCGATTCCCAAACTGTCCATGGGCTGAATCCAGAAGGCAATTGGGCTGGATTCAGCCCCTGGACCTTAGTTTGCCGACCCATGGATTAGACTATCAATATGAATGTATTGAAAATGAAACAATACATATTACATTGGTCACTTCCTAACCTGCTTTCTGGTATGTATCAGGCTTTATTAAGGCTTTATTAAGGTGGCAATTGCAGAGAATTAGCCATGCCCAAACTAAAAGTCTTGTTTGGATGAATTTTGGTTTGCCTGATGATGAAAGTGACCACGAGGTGATTGATAATATCATTTATCAGTTTTAGATACTTAAATAGTAGTAGTTGCCACGACATTGTCCTGTTCACTTCTGCATAGTTCCTTCCTTATTTCAGATAGTGTGATATATCAATATACAGTGGTACCTCGGGTTACAGACGCTTCAGGTTATGTACTCTGTTAACCCGGAAGTGGTACCTTGGGTTAAGAACTTTACTTCAGGATGAGAACAGAATTTGCATGGTGGTGGCAGTGGGAGGCCCCATTAGCTAAAGTGGTACCTCAGGTGTACTCAGGTGAAGTGTTTGTAACCCGAGGTACCACTGTACTTAGAATCTTAGTACTGTATTGGGTGGAATTGTATACACTTTTGGAAATGTTTATTGGGAACAGTCTCTCCAAATGCAAGTCTCCTTGAGCCATCAAAGCCACCAGGTATTGCCTGTCTTCCTCCCCTCCCCCACCGCCCCATTTCTTTTTGTAATGTCTAGGAGTACTATAGGGCTTCCCAGAGGAGATTTGTGCTGTTTGGCTCCTTTGCATTGAAAAAAATGGCCCAGACAAATCATATTTTTTCCTAACATCTGAAGGCAGCCCTGTTCAGGGAAGTTTTTAACCTGTGATATTTTAATGTATTTTAATATCTGTTGGAGGCCGCCCAGATGGGCGGGGTACAAATAATAAATTATTATTCTTATTACTTAGTGCTTTTAAATATTTTGGTGGATGTTTGAATATCCAGTAAAATAGTACAGACTTTACAGTTGATTACATGCAGAGTATTCAATTCACCACTTTATATGTTGACTAGTAATTCATCCTTTTTAGCAGTTTTCACTTGTTTCAACACTTCTGTTTTTACTGTTGAGCTACTAGTTTTTATCTGGGTGATGAGAAAAAAATGGCAAAAGCAATGCAATGTCCCCCCCCCCCCCATCCTTCTGTAGGTAAACAAACTTGCCACTTTAGATCAGATATAATTCCCTTGGGCTCCATCAAGATTGAGGCAGGCACATCACTCATGTACGGAGTGATCCCTCATAGGACACAGAGGCGTCAGGAGGGCCTTGGCCCCCACAACAGGCCCAGATCCCTGGCAGCTGAGGCGCAGCGGCAAGCGGGTTTGTCTAGTGGGTAGGTGGATGGAGGCAGCAGGTGAGGACCCTGCTGGAGGTGGGCTCTGTTCACCCTCCAGGCACCCCCTGCCATGAGCCGCCACCCCTGCTCCCCAGGGAGCGCAACCCCCGTTAAGCAACTGATAGGACATAAGAGAGCCTGGTTCTCCCCTCCCCCACCACATGGAAGCCGCCTTATGCTGAGGTCCAGTTAACTCTGTATGATCTCCAGTGGCTGGCAGTGGCTCTGCAGAATTTTAGGGTGTCTCTCCCAGCCCTACCTGGAGATGCTGGAGATTGAACCCGGGACCTTCTGCACACAAAGCAGATTCTCTTACAACGGAGTTACAGCGTCATCTTTTGCATAGGATAGACAGAATCACAGAATCACAGAATCATAGAGTTGGAAGAGACCACAAGGGCCATCCAGTCCAACCCCCTGCCAAGCAGGAAACACCATCAAAGCATTCCTGACAGGTGGCTGTCAAGCCTCTGCTTAAAGACCTCCAAAGAAGGAGACTCCACCACACTCCTTGGCAGCAAATTCCATTGTCGAACAGCTCTTACTGTCAAGAAATTCTTCCTAATGTTTAGGTGGAATCTTCTTTCTTGTAGTTTGAATCCATTGCTCCGTGTCCGCTTCTCTGGAGCAGCAGAAAACAACCTTTCTCCCTCCTCTATATGACATCCTTTTATATATTTGAACATGGCTATCATATCACCCCTTAACCGTCTCTTCTCCAGGCTAAACATACCCAGCTCCCTAAGCCGTTCCTCATAAGGCATCGTTTCCAGGCCTTTGACCATTTTGGTTGCCCTCCTCTGGACACGTTCCAGCTTGTCAATATCCTTCTTGAACTGTGGTGCCCAGAACTGGACACAGTATTCCAGGTGAGGTCTGACCAGAGCGGAATACAGTGGTACTATTACTTCCCTTGATCTAGATGCTATACTCCTATTGATGCAGCCCAGAATTGCATTGGCTTTTTTAGCTGCTGCATCACACTGTTGACTCATGTCAAGTTTGTGGTCTACCAAGACTCCTAGATCCTTTTCACTTGTACTGCTCTCAAGCCAGGTATCACCCATCCTGTATTTGTGCCTTTCATTTTTTTTGCCCAAGTGTAGTACTTTACATTTCTCCCTGTTAAAATTCATCCTGTTTGCCTTGGCCCAGTTCTCTAATCTGTTAAGGTCATTTTGAAGACCTATGCAATAACAGCACATTACAAAATTTGACTTTGTATATGTGTTTTTAAAATTCATATCCCGTGGGTCTTGCTTGCTCAAGCTGGTGTACACCAGGTCTCTAAGGAGTCTCACGGCCTGGCAGGGCCTGGAGTAGGACCTGCTTAGTTGGAGCAAGCTTGCCCTGCCATGGGCCTCCAAATTGCTATTTACTAGAACTGAGTAATAAACAGATCCACCAGTAAAAGTTTTAGAACTGTTGTGTTGATTACAGAAAATGAAAAAGCTTCCCCATTTACTAAGTAATAGTAATAGTAGCATAATTACTGATTTATATTACGTTTAAAAATATTTTTTGCCTTCACGGCACTGTTCTAGGATACATTACAATTAAGTATAAAGCATTCAGTATAAAGTATGCTTCTTCTTATTATTTCAAAATACCAGCAACTGGAGTACCTGAAAACAAAAGGGAATGGCTTAAGTGTCAAGAAGTTTATTGATCTATGTGGGATTCATGATACAATGTGCATTTCTTTTAAGTTGTGTGTATGGGGTATTTAACTGTAAGCTTAGTACTCTTGTTCAACCACTTTGGGGGGAGACTTACTAGTTGGTAAGTAAAACATGTTTTTACACCAGATAATTTGTAATTATCTTCCCATAATGTCTATGGTTTGGGAAGCAGAAAAAGTACCGGAGCTGTTTGAATTCTACAGTGGCAAAGTAGCACAGATTAGTGAGATATGTTCCTATCTATTCATCCAGGTCAAAACTATTTCAGTGGTATTTTGAACTAGCTGATTAGGGAAGGTATCAGGGAACTCTTTGTATGTTCAGTTCTGCAAATAGGTTCTGTAGTTTAACAGATGAGACAACAAACAGTAATTTATGGTATTCATAATAGGAACAAATCTTTAAATTGTTTTTAAAAATGTGAGGACTGCATTTGTTGATACAAACCCAAAAAGTGTATATTTCTATAGTAATATTTAGAATGTTAAAATGATGAGTAATAAATGTTGTTAATGCTTATTTAATTTGCAATGTTGGATTTAATTTGGAAAAGAGAATCTCTTTCTGTTTTTGTTTTTGTGTAACCAATTTGAAACCAACACATGCCGAAGTGGCCCTTGGGAAATCTTTGTTCAAATAGGCTTCCCTCACACCCTCCTTATTGAAAATGCCTGCCAATAAACTGTCACTCAAAATTCACACACCTGCCAATTAAAACTCTGCTCTAAACATTCCCTTCTTTATGACGGGAGAACTCTCTGGATCCAAGTTGGATTCTGCCAGAATCCTATATAATAATATCCCTGTGTCCCTGCGTCCGTCCGTGTGTCAGTGGAAATTTTTCACTGCGCATGTCACACAGGGACGCAGGGATTGGAGCGGGCAGAGAGGGGGCGTGTCGGAGAGGGTGGCCGTGTGCAGGCGCGTCGTCAGTTGCCTCAGTGCCGCCGCCTCGCACGGACATGGGGAGGATGGCTTCCTTCCGAGTGCGCACGTGGAGGATCGGGCCGCCCGCCGCCCGCTGGGTCCCCAGAAGAGTGCGCTGCCGGGGTGCCCCTGTCCGCCTGCGCTCACCCGCTGCCGCCGCCTCCGAGGCTGCCGAGGCCCACTGCTCGGGCTCCGGCTCGGGCTGCTGTTCCGGCGCCCCTCCGCGAGTCGCCCCCTCCCGCGGGCGCCGCCACTCACCGCCCCGCCGCTCCCCGCTCGCCCATCCCGCTGCTTGGCTCCTCCGGCCGCTGCTTCTTCTCCCGCGCAGCCCCTATGTTCTAGCGCCCGTTATTAACGGGCTAAATTCAACTAGTTGTATCATATATAGTCATACCTTGGTTCTCAAACGCCTTGTGACTTGAATGTTTTGGCTCCTGAACACCGCAAACCCGGAAGTAAATGTTCCGGTTTGTGAACTTTTTTTGGAAGCTGAACGTCCGAAGCAGCTTCTGCGGCTTCTGCTTGAGTGCAGGAAGCTGCTGCAGCCAATCGGAAACCGCACCTTGGTTTTTGAACGTTTTCAGAAGTCGAACGGACTTCCGGAATGGATTCTGTTTGAGAACCAAGGTACAACTGTAGGCAAAGATCTTCACCATGCTGCTGATGGCTGAGAGTCAAACCATCCATCAGTAAATGTTGCAGTTTGTTTTTGGGGTCTAAGCCAATTTAATTTCTTTATTGCATACAGTGGTACCTCGCCTAACGAATAACTCACCTAACGTGTTTTTCGCCTAACGAATGACTTCCGGTAAAACAAAATGGCCGCCGGAAACGAATTTCTTCGAGTTAAGAAAAGACGTCGCGGCCGCTTTTAATAGGATTTTTTCGACTTACGAATTTTTGAATAGGAGTTCTTCGACTTACGAATTTTCCCCCAATGCATTCCTATGGGGATTCGCGGAACGAAATTTTTCGACTAACGGAAATCGCGTCGGAACGCATTATTGTCGTTAGTCGAGGTACCACTGTACTTTGGTTGATGCAGCTGCTTGTCATGTATTTGACGTGTCCTTTTGATGTTGGTGACACGGACGGTTCCCCCCTCCAACAGTATTTGTACTTCTTAAGTAGAGCTTGTGGCTTAGTGCTCTACCTTTGTTAGACTTTAAAGTCACCCTTCATTGTTTCCTAACATTTATTGGGGCACCACACTGAGGTTGCCTGCTCATAGTTGGTTCACACTTTGCAAGACAAATACGAAAACTGCAGTTTTGGGGGGAACAGTATGTATACGTGGCAGGAGTGGGGACAAACAATGACACAATGACTGTGATCTGGGGAATACAAACTTTCTTTGTTGCATTGCTGCATCATCTCTATGTAGCATTCCATCATGAAGGGTTCTGTTTGCATTTCCAGAATATTGCAGAGTATAGAGCATCCCTCTCTTTCAACCCTTCTCTTCCATCTCCCACTTGATGTGTCTCACTTTGGGAGACCAGGCAGCTTCTATGAGGGCACATCTTCAAAGCAGTTTTGTGTGCTTGGATTTTTGCGTTGTACAAACATCTGGCTGTTACTCTTTCCTAGTGTGGACATGCAGACTTATGTTTCCAGGTTCAGATATGTATAAAAGGCACTGCTGAACCCTTCTAAGCTCTCCATTGAGTCCTGTTTAATATCCTCTGCAGGACTGGAAGTCTTCCTGTTGTTGTAATTATTTAGGTCATTTCTGTACTTCGTAAAAAGAGTTTCCCTTAGGTAACGTTTTTCAAGCTTGACATTTTTCTATCTATCGCTCTTTCCCTTCTGAACCTTGAGGGAATGGCTACCTAACAGCTCCTTATGCAGTGCGTGCCCCTTTTCTCTGCTATTTCATACTCATATTTCTCATATTTCAGAAGTTGCCTTCTAAGGAGCAGTTTTTGCCCCATGTTTCCAGATGATCTGTAGTTGACATGCACCAATCTTCACTACACTAGACATGATACCTTTCACGCAACAGCAATTGCACAGTTTATTTATTTTTTAAGTAAAAAAGTAAAATATCAGTAAAAGTAGTCAGTTCCTACCCTCCTTACACCAGCTGTTTTCCTGGTCAATAATCAGGATGGAGGCTCCTGCACTTGATATTTGGCAAGAAAGCTCCAATTGGCACTAATGGAAGCTTTCCTTGCAGTGCAAATAGCAGGTGCTGGAGGGCAATTCAAATAAAGACTACAGTGGAAGAGTCAAAGGGTTAAAGCCTGCTTCCTCTCTCCAAGGTCTGGATCAGGGCCCCTGTACCTATTTGCTTTAAAAACAAAACAATTTAAATCGCTGATTGTATGTGTCAGATTTAGTTTGGTACTTGGTTCTGATTGTATCCTCCAAGAGCTGCAGAAGGTTTGGCTGGATTATTCCCTGATGAGGGGCCATCAAAATGGTAAATGATATTCAGCCATAAAAGAGGAGGAAAGTGACAGAATTTTAATATTTCCTGTGCCTGGGACTTGTCCAGACAAGGATCTTCTCTTTAGCACCAGCTGCATGTTAACTGAATTGGATTCCAGGGCCAAATGCTGGAATTGAGGCAGGAAGCAAATTTCTGTGCAGAGCAGCCACGGTGTGGCTCTAAACATAATAATTTGATTTTAAAAGCAATACAAGCCTGACCCTTGTAGACTTCTATCTGGAGCCTATTTCCCTGCAACTATAAAGGTAAAAACAGCATTGGAACTATATATAAGTGATAAAGCATCATGGAGGCAGCAGCAAAAGCATTTCCCTTTCCTCCAGTGTTTTAAACAAAATTGCAATCTTAGATATTCTCCTGAGTCCAGGAGTCATGTAATTCCCTGAGCTCTATTATTGCCTGCCAGACTTTCCAGTGGTAAAGAGCCATGGCCAGCAATTAAGGTCGTCTTGGTCTTTTGGCTCCCTTCACAGACACCTTTCGTTTATGGAGGTGAAAGAGCCTTGAAGTTGTGCAGACTATATTTGCATACAAGCCATTATTAATTATATCACTACAAAAGCAAAAAAAGCTTGCTGTTTTGTCTTTATATCCAGAGCATGTCTTAATTTCTATAGACTACCAGTCATTTTCTATTGTCTGACTCCCCCCCACCCCGAATTAAATACCGGTATGTCCTGTAGTTGGTAATATTGCAGCCAACTGGTACAGTGAATCTCTAACTTATTTGTAAGGTTTCAGTTTCAATTGACCATCCTCCTCTATTAGGAGCTGTTTGTATGTGGCCCAGGTTTCCCCCATATTCCTTTTTTTAACTGAAAACGCTTCCAGTGGTGACGCTGTCTTGGACTCTAACAAACTTTGGTATTTTATCCACACTTTATATAGTGCGTTCCTAATTATGTGATTAGTAAACGCTTTGTGTGTTTTGGCCTTGTTATACCCAAGATATGCATGCAGGCCGTGCATGTTACTCCAGCCCTCTAAATCCAGAATATCTGTATTGTCTAATAACACCCATTCCCTAATCCAACATAAGCATGAGGCTTCATAATAGATTCTTAGGTCTGGAAGTGCAAAGCTCCCCCTTTCTTTTTTGTCTGTTAATAATTTGTATCTTATGCGTGGCTTCTTTCCCTGCCAAATGAATTTAGTTAAATCTTTCTTCCATGTTTCAAAACACTCCATTTCCCCTATAATAGAGATCATTTGAAAAAGAAATAGCATTTTTGGGAGTATATTCATTTTAATGACAGAGATTCTGCCCCATAATGTCAGTTGTAACCTAGACCAGAAACCCATGTCATTTTTAATTTCTTTCCAAATTCTTTTATAGTTGTCTTCAAACAGATTGATATTCTTCATAGTGATGTCAATTTCTAAATATTTGGCTTTCTTGATGATTAGTAGGGCCATTTTTTCTTGTAATTCCTTTTTCTCAGGATCCAGCATGTTTTTGACCATTAATTTCGTTTTAGATTTATTAAATTTGAACCCTGAGACCTTACCAAATTCCATCATTTTTTCTAAGGTTTTTAGAATACTTTATTCTGGCTGTTCCACCATTAATATTAAATGGTCCACGAAAGCTTTCAGTGTGAGGGCTTTCCCCCCTAATGTTATCCCTTGGTCTTTCCTTATGTCCAGTGTGAGTATTTCCAGGAATATAATAAACAGTAAGGGGGAAAGTGGACAGCCCTGCCTGGTCCCTTTTTCTATTTGGATTTCTCTCTCTCTGCCTGAATATAATACAGAGCAATTTTCTTGAATGCCACACAACTTCAGGTCTCTGTGCTTTATGTGTTGGCAGTGAGAGGTCGGGGGGAGAACGGTTAGCGCTGGAGGGAGCTGATACTGTTAACTCGTGTGTTGTTGCATTTCTTCAAATTGAAATGTCTTTCTAGCCAGTGGCATTTTGTGCTCGGTAATGGACATAGTTGGGGGATGCTGGGAATATTTGCCAACCTTTATTTATTGGTTCAGATCCTTACTCTTTAGGGAGGCAGGTGAGTTTTTTCTTTTTCTTTTGGCACAGAATGATTTCTTCCAGTCTCTTGCTCAGCGAGGAAAGGTATCTTCTAATACAGCCATTTTCACTTCCTCAGTGTCTTAGAAAGATTTTGGGAGTAGGAGTAACAGTTCATACGAATTAGGAAATGGATTTTTTATTTGTAAATCAAGAGATTTGTATATAGCAATAGCGTTTTGACAACGGAGACCTAATGGATAGAATGTTGTATGAGGCCCTTGCTTCCTGCAGCATGTGATAGAATCAAACAGCCATGGGAGGAGGTACCTGTCAGGGACTGGACTGAGAACAGGAGGACAGTATAGATTTAGAAGAGTGGTTTGCAGAAGGACATAGTTCTGAGACTGCAGAGGGGAAAAGCTGGGAAATATTGGAAGAGGAACAGCAGAAAGAAGAAACACTGTGGGAGAGATAGCTGACAGACTCCATGTCTTTGGAGAGCATTCCTGACCCCCCCCCCCAAGGACCAGGCGTGCATTGAGGGTAGTAGAACAGCAAGCTCAGAGGCGGAAAGCCCAGATCAGCCGGTGCAGGGATTGACATAGGATAAGAGAGATGGAGGGGGTTGGGCTTTACTCGGAACAACGCCATTGCAGTGGTACCTCGGTTTTTGAACAGCTTAGTTCACGAACAACTTGGAACCAGAATGCTGCAAAACTGGAAGTAGATGTTCCGGTTTTTGAACTCTGCTTCGGAAGCCGAATGTGCTCCGTTTCCATGTTTCCTCTTGCGCTGCTAATTTGCGTCCCCCCATTGTAATTCAAACCTTACATTTCCCATTGCAGTGTTCTGAGGTGATATTTCGAAATTATATTTGGTGCTTTTGTTTTTGCTTTTTGTTTTGCGTTTTTTGTTTTGAGGCTTTTTCAGTTAATTTGTTTTTGTGACTCTGTGGACCCCAGTTCAGCTACTGATTGATTGATTGAATGATTGATTGATTGATTGTGTGACTGCGGAAATGGATAAAAGCCCCCCATCCAAACAATGACTATCATCAGTGCTGGTAAGAAAAAAAATTAATTTTAATTTTTATCATCTACAATACTGTTTTATTTATTTTATAGTACTGTACAGTACATTGATTATTGCTTTCATTTTATGGATCAATGGTCTCGTTAGATAGTAAAATTCATGTTAAATTTTACTATTTTAGGGGTTATTTTTAAAAGTCTGGAACGGATTAATCCATTTTGCATTACTTTCTATGGGAAAGAGCGCCTTGGTTTTGGAACGCTTTGGTTTTCAAACAGACTTCTGGAACGGATTAAGTTTGAGAACCAAGGTACCACTGTATTTAATAAGGACTACATTCCTTTGTCTCTCTCTGTGAATACTGAATAAATTACGTGGCAAGGACTCTTCGTGTTATCTGCTTCTTTGGCTGCTACCAGGGGAGCAATAGGATTCCCTGAACCTTGACAGTACCCTGTCCTGTAAAAGGAGATATTTGCTTCTCCTGAAAATATCTAAAGCCATGCCTAAACACATCCATTTTCATCAGCCAACTCCATATGCATAAGATCAACTCAGCATCCGCACCCAGTATGATAAGGCAAATGCTGAGGGCCTGCAAGAGTTGTCATTGCTAACCTTTTCTTGAAGATGTGTTTTCCGCTTGGCACTTGCCAAGGAAATGATGAGCAAAGGAGATTCAGCCGCCTCGTGTTCTTTGCTTTAAGTCCACCTTTCTGAAGCACGCTAGCTCTGAAATGTGTAGCACACCCATAGGAGGTTTTCCCAGGGTGAGGCTCATCCATTGCACAGTGCGGGTGTGCTGACCCCTGAGATCTCCCCCCGCAAAAGAATGAAATGTTTAGCACACCTATATTCATTTGAAGTAACTTCTGTGTTCCATTTGCTGTTCATTAGGGCTGGGCGATACCTGGTTTTCAACATTGTAATATATCACCAGCTAAACATCACAATATACTGATATATCATGATGTCTGAAATAAGGATGGGGCTATGGAGAGGCATTAGCTGGCTTCACAGTTTTTCCTGCATCGTGATTTTTGCTGGTGTCTGCTCTTGTGATTCCTACAGGAGAGGACTGAGCCAGCAGAGTTGAGGAATTGAGAGAAGCATTGGCTGGCTTCACAGTTTTTCCCACATTGTGATTTTTGCATAGCATACCCACACCCACACACCGTGATTCGCGATACATTGCCAGGTAAAAAATTATGAAACCAATGCAGTCGTACCTTGGAAGTCAAACGGAATCCGTTCCGGAAGTCCGTTTGACTTCCAAAACGTTCAGAAACCAAAGTGCAGCTTCTGATTGGCTGTAGGAAGCTCCTGCAGCCAATCAGAAGCCCTGTTGGACATTCGGCTTCCAAAAATAGTTTGCAAACCAGAACAATCGCTTCCAAGTTTGTGGCGTTTGGGAGCGAAAACGTTCGAGAACTAAGCTGTTTGAAAACCAAGCTGTTCGAAAACCAAGCTCCGACTGTATCACAATGTGGACTTAAATGTTTTTGGACAATATATTGATCTATCGCCCAGCCCTACTGTTCATTTTACAAAAGGTCTGGTGATGCAGCTGCTGTTTTTGATTGTGCTGTGGAAATCAGATGACCCCCTTCTTTTTTCTCTTACTAGTAAAGAATGCAGATTGAAAGCCAGGCACAAATGTGATTAGCTGTGTCCATCCTGCATGCTGGAGGAAAAGGTCAAGAAACCCAAACAACCTTTCTGGATGGACTTGCATTAAGGGTATTGAAAAGTATTGGGGAACAGACTTATAGGACTCTTGAGCAACTCTGAGCTGTGACTTCTCTTGATTGTTTTGAATTGAAACCCTCCATGTGTTCTTCTTCTTTATGTTTGTAAGATAGTTTGCACTGCTTGCACAGAATTAACTGGTCAGTGGCCTGCAGAAGACACATAAGCATTTATTATTTGTGTGGCAGAGTGTAGCCAGCAGAGGGAGTGCAAGTTCACAAACAGTCTCCAATTTGAAAACTGCTTGCTAATAAATTTGCATACTTTGGAGATATTTCCCTGCCTGCAAGGAACTGATGGAGCTGTAGTGAAGCAATTGAAAGGCGAGATAGCAGTGTTTTAAAATAATTTTGGTAACTCTGGCTAGGTGAGTGAAGTGGGGTATTGTAACTTTTGGTGGTGTTTCCAGACTCTGAAAAGAAATTGTTGCACTGTTGATTACATTGCACCACCACAGTTATTTTCCCAGCTGACCCCAGACAATTACACATACATATATTTTTTGTTTATTCACCTCTCAAATTCTGTCCCATTTCTTAGTCTTCCTTCCAGTTCCTTCATAAGGGAAGTGCATTTTGAGTTCTCATATCCGTTCCCTCGAGACATGACTGCAATTCCCTTATCACACTGAGAGCTCTAGTTCACACATGAAACAATGATCAGAATTGAAGATTTTGGGTGTGGGAGCTGCTGCCATCTTTGGGGTACTTAGTGTGTATTAGTAAAGTTAAGAATCCACTTCAATTTGAGTGGGCGAGATCTGTAAAACAGCATAAGCAGGAGAGGCATGGTGCTTAAATGGGGCAGGCAATAAGGACACCAGGCCCTCAGCAGTACAGGAAACACAACAGACAGTAATTTTGAGGAGCGGTACAGACAACTCCCTATTTATGCGGGGGTTGCGTTCTGAGGAACTGCACGTGTCAGTGGGGCACATGTAAGCCCGTTCCACCTCCACCCTGCCCCCTATTTGTGCTACTTCTGGGTTCGTGGCGATGTGCATGTCCATGGTTGCATGTGACTTGCATAAATGGGGAGTTGCCTGTATGTTAAACCCCTTCTTTGGGAAGAGAGTTATCTATCTATCCATTTCCCTCTCACAACAATCCTGTGGTGTAGGTTAGGCTGAACGATTGTTCATGGCCCAAGGTCATCCATTGAGCTTCATGGAGATTTGAACCCTGGTCTGCCAGGTTCTAGTCAAACACTAATAGCTACACCACTCTTGCTGTGTTTATTCTGCAGTTATGCAGTTGTATTTTAAGGAATCTTTGGGGAGGAGAGGATGGTGTCTACACTATTCACAACACTCACATACACTGATTAAGGGGATATCTCTATTCTCCCTGTTCATCAGTATCAGTCTCTTGGCCGTCATTAGGGTGTGTAGAATCCATTTTCGCTGTCAGTTTCCATACAATGGGTATACAGTATAGTCCAAGAGCATAGTCGCCTCTGAAAATCCTATTTTTTTCCATAGAGTCTTGCTCTTATAGTCCAGTACTTTCCCCCAAAACTTAGTAAGTGTGGGATACAGTAAAAGCATATGTTTCAAAGAAGCATTGTCCATATTACATTTCCAACAAAGAGCTACATTAGGTAGTTCTTTCTTATACAAACATTGGGGAGTCCAGTATATTCTATTTTGTGTTCTATGAGTCTTAGTTTAAGAGCCATCGATATGTCTGATACCGAAGCCAAGACATTTTCCCACTGTCTAGCTAATAATGAACATTCTAATTGTTTATTCCAACCATTTCTTAAACTCTGCATATCAGACTTATTTGTTGATAATAAATATCTATAAAAAGTAACTGCTGGCTTTTTAGTTTCAAATGAATTATCCAATTGCTCCAAAATTCATGTTAACTTAGGCAGTGCAAGATGTTTTCAAGGTATTGTGAATTCCTTTCAGCAGTTATGTAGAGATTGTAAATTAATTTTGGTCATAAATAATTTTAACATAATTTTCCATCATGAAAGGCTGACATTCAATGCAAAGCAAACCGAACAAGACTCCCCCCCTTCAGTTGTTTCAGCTTGTATATAATTACTCCCTGTGCATTTCATATCTTGAAGCATCTTTCTTTGCAATATTCAGCTATTGTTGGCGAAATTAAAATGCAAGCATTTCCTTACTGGAACAAAGATTAATCTAGTTCTGTGCCAGAACTGCAGTAACTTTTCTTTTAGTTTTGAACACTGCTGGTGCCCAGAAATGTCTAATTACAAAGGTAAGAGAGAGGGCCTGGTCTATTACCTTTTGCTAGCTAGGGTTGCCATATTTTGAAGCGCAAAAATGAGGACACCTTTGCTGACTTCTGCCTTTAACTATGGGTCGCTAGGATGAGACTCATTTTACATACCCATGAAGAAGAGGGCATGTCCTGGAAAACGAGGACATATGGCAACCATTATAGCCCCCTTAGCTACCTCTTTTGGGAAAGTATAGAAGGCATGATTTGGTTGGTTGTAATTTTTTCTTATTATAAAATTATTTAAATACCACCTTTACAGGCATAGTACTCCCAAAGAAGCTCACAATATACAGTTGCAATTGAAATTATTCAACCTCCATTGCAAATCAGGTTTATTCTCAAAATTTACAGACTTTTAGTTGCTTGCAATGAACAAATCAAACAAAAACAATTGAAATAGCTCAGCACAACGGATGCTTCAAGCTGTTTCCCCAAATTTAGCTGAAATTGCAACTCATTTTTGTATTAGTTCCTACACAACAAGGTGAAATGCCCATTTTTATAAAACTATGAATGCCTTTCCTAACTTTGTCCCTGACTACCGTATATAAAAAGGAAGGGGAAAAGTCTGTGCACGTTATGGAGCGACGGCACTGGCCGGCAGCGGGATCCCTCAGACTGCTTACTGCAGTCGTAAGCAGAGGGATGCCTCTGCCACCAGAGCCATGGCTCCCGGCGGGGCGGGAGAGGAACGAACAGCCCAAAAGCAGTGCTTTCAGGATGTTCGTTCCTCCCCCCCACCCCTCCGCCGACGCCCGCACAGCGGCAAAGGGGGCGGGAGAGGAACAGACAGCCCAAAAGCAGCCCTTTCGGGATGTCTGTTCCTCCCCCGCCCCTGGAGAGCACAAGGAGGGAGGGAGGCAGATGCTTCCCCCCTCTCTCCTTCCATCCATCCTTCCTTTCTTCCTTCCTTCTCTCTCTTCCCTCCCTCTTTCCCTCCTTTCCGTCTCTCGTCCTCTCTCTCTCTTCCTTCCTTCTCTCTCTCTTCCCTCCCTCCCTCCCTCCCTCCCTCCCTCCCTCCCAGCCTTTTCCTCCTCTAAAAACGAGGTGCGTGTTATGGTCCGGTGTGCATTATGGAGCGAAAAATACGGTATTTATTTTCTTGCATCTCTGACTATTTCTTTTCTTGGATAGGTTTTAAAGATCTAAAACATTTAAAGTTTATTTTCATTTTGTTCACCTTTTTCTAATCAGCTAGCTTTAATTCTGTATAATTTTCCATTTGCAGTGACATGCCTCCTCCAGGGCATGATCAATCTGTATTTGAAGTGGGGGTGGGGTGGGGAAAGAGTTGTGGCATCTCTTTGCTGAAGGTAATGTCCTCATTCGGACATGGCATACTTGGAAAACACATTCCTCTTTCTGCTTTGAGATGTAGATTCAGAGACTGCCATTCTTCATTAGGGTTTTAATTACGTTTAGAAAGCAAGCTGAATGTATGCTCAGTTGTCCCTGATCACCAAATGCAATGCTGATCACTCATATCAGCCCTGCCAATGCCAAACATTCCATTGCAGTGAATGGGGCATTGCCCCAACCATCTCATTCTGCCCTCAACCATGCCCCAGGGCCTGTCTCTGCCCGCCATTGGCTCTGGCACTACTTCTTGGTCTCCTGCCTTCCGCCCTGCCAGTCCTAATCAGCAGCAGCCACCTCGGCATCCTAGTTTTCAAAACCCCAAAATGGTTCAGCAAACATGGAGAAGAAACAAGAAAAAAAGAATGGGCATTTGAAAGCTCAGCTAATGGCAGGCAATAGTAGCCATGAAGAATTGACAAGGAGTTGTAAATATCCTCCGCAGTTCTTCTCTCTTGACTTCAACAGGCCTTGTTTAAAAACGCAGACAGCTATAAAGGTCAGAGGCTTGTTAGAAAGGGAAAAAATTCAAGGAAAGTGAAATTTCTCAGGATTCTGAATTCCTCCAGGTCCAAGATCCCACAGAGCAGTCAATGAATTTCATTCCTCTGGAGGAGGTTTGGCCCACAGCTTCTTTCTGTTCCTTGAAAGTCCCCTGGCCAGTCCACAATCCAGTTGCTCACCCTTAGTAACACACACCAGGCAATTAAGGCTTCCTCAATTGCAAATTCATTTCTTTTTATTAATAAATTAATTGAAAGTGGGACAGAAACTTAATTACACCAACCTCCACCAAGAAATTTACACCAATTTATACAAAAAAACAACAACCCCAAACCCTAGGTTATTGTTGCTAGGGAGGGAGGAAAAAAATTCCTAATCTCTCTTCCCCCCCCCCAAAGTAATATTTATTAATTTTTAAACACATAAACATACAGTACACATAACAAACAAAACAAAAATATACAATACTACACTTATAATCTCTTTCCTTTTCTAGATTCCTTTACATTGTAATTTGACTTCCTCCTATCTCTTCCTCTGTGTTTCATTTTTTCCTTATTTCAATTGGCAATTCCATTTACTTATTTTAACTTATTATCATATACAATTCTATGCTTACTCTACTTTCTTTATCTTAAATTGCAATTTTTAACTTATATTTACTTTCGAGTAGCTTCCATCTCTTATATTTATTTTAAACGTTCTATATATCTTAATTTTCTTAAACATTCCTACCTCTTTATCTAATCTTCTGCTACTTCAATATTCAATATTCTACTTTTACTCTGTAAATCACTATTTACTATTCTTTGACATTATATCATTTTATACTTTATAGTATTTTTTAAGATAGTCTTTAAATTTTTTCCAATCTTCTTCCACTGCTTCCTCCCTAAACTCTAGCCTAAACTCTAGCTTATTACATGCTACGTATTCAGTCTGAACTCAGAGGGGGAAAACAAAAAACTGTATGAGCTGATCTTCTTAAAAGAGGCAGCTAAAGAGCAAACCACAAACAGTGAAAGCAGCGAGATCAAGTTTAAATTACCATGTTCAGACAACCATTCTAAGCTGTGAAGAGGATTTCCAGAAAGGTGGTGGTCGTGTTACAGACTGCTGAAGCAAATAAAACAATAAAAATCTTGTGGCACCTTAAAGACTAAGTAAACTAATAAATGTGCCTTTCTTTGCTTTTTGTGAAGAAGATGCACAGTATCTGCTCCAAGTCAACTTTGCTATCTTTGCAAAAATCCTAGTGTTTCCAATGCTTGGTTCTGTCAGTTCAGGACATTTTGTCCTGGAGCTCAGCTGTGGGAAGGGAAGGGTCAGGTTCAGGTTCAGTAATAGAGGGTCTATGTCAGTTCAGTGTTGATGCCAAGTGCCAAGTTTTAAAATGTTCAGACAAGGATGCAGAGCCTCTGTTCCTAAAGCGGGTGGCAGGGTGAAGCAATGCACTTCAGGCAGCCCCATGAGGGCAAACTGTAAGAAAGCTGAAATGTGCTAGCCCTGGGAGGGGTGTGCATGTGGCCTGCTTCAGGTAGCAAAATGTCTTGAGCTGACATTGCAATGTCCTCTGGTGAAAGTTCAACAACACAGCTTGAGGGCTTCCTTCGAATCCTGACCAGAATGCAGCAATTCACTGGAGCACTGCACACTGGTCTAACCATCCCTGCAAAGGAAATGAGTCCAGACTGGCTGTGGGAAGGTGGTGGAAGAGACCATTTAACAACTGTTCCAGATACTCATCATGGGCAGGGACGATGTCACATTTAGGAAATGAAGACGTGTGCATGCACACAAAAGCTCATACCAAGAACAAACTTAGTTGGTCTCTAAGGTACTACTGGAAGGAATTTTTATTTTTTTAATAATAGGCAGTAATTAATAATAATATAACGATTGTGGCTTATTTTGGAACAAGGAATTGTAATTTCTAAGTTCAAACAAAAGCAGTAAACTATGGTTGATCAGGGCTTTGGGGGGAGGGGGCAAAAAGCTTCTTCATGTAATTGTTCAAATATGTCCAATATGTGAAGCAATCCACATGTGCGTTTCCAAAGACCAGCAAAAGGAGCCAGAGCTTCAAAGCGCAGAATATGTCCCCATGGCGGGGCTATTTTGCTTCTCTTGCCATTATAAAGTGTATCTGGAGTTGGGCATCTTATGTTCATCTCTTGAGGACACTTTCCTCTGTCATTGAAGCAGTGGGTGGCTTTCTGTTTCTTGAATTTGGTGCTCCCCACCCCCCACGCCAGAGTTATCTGCCATTGCTGCTGCTTGATGCTGCTTGTCCATCTCCCATGCCAAGCAGTGAGCAGGCACAGGAATGAGGATAAGGAGCCAAGAGATCAGCAGCCTTTGCTTGTCTTGTCTTCTTCTGGGGGTAGCGGGGTGGATTGGGCTAGAGTTGGGGTGGTCAGCCTTTTCCAGCTTGAGGACCAGATCCAGGATAGGCCCATCCTCCACAGGCCATTTTTGACAGGTGGGGAGGGGGCTTTCAGCTGTCAATCACATGATGTGAGGCAATTCAAATGTCAGGTGCTGGAGCAGGAGGATTAAAAAGCAGCAGCAGAGCTTAGTTTGGAGATAACAGGTCTCCATACCTGTTGCTGTGCTTATGTGAAATGACTGACAGGTTGGGTGTTATGCCCAAAATGGCCTTGAGGCCCAACCCAGAGGTCTAGTAGGCCCACAAGCTAGAGGTGCCCCACTGCTGGGTTAGAGTACTGGCAACTTAGCAGGAGTAGTGGTTTTTTTTTGGGTGGGGGGGTCCTACAGGTAACACTGGGGATTGGACTATATTGTTCACTTTGGACATACATGAAGACCTAGAGCAGGCTTCCTCAACCTTGGCCCTCCAGATGTTTTGGGACTACAACTCCCATGATCCCTAGCTAGCAGGACCAGTGGTCAGGGAATTGTAGTCTCAAAACATCTGGAGGGCCGAGTTTGAGGAAGCCTGACCTAGAGTTATGTATTCTGGCACAGAGTGGAAATTTGTTTGCTGCAGAATTTGAGTGATCCAGATTTATTTCTCTTTGACACATGGTACCTATAGCCACTGGTTTTTTTCTTTGCATGATTCCATGAAAGTCTGTATGACCTTTAAAAAAGAGGTGTCAGAGCATCTCAGGCACAGTACTAAATCCCTACACAGAGACCCTTCACCCCCACCCCCACCTGCATATAATCCTGATATGAGTTGATATTGCATGAAGGTTTAGTTCAGGGGTCAGCAAACTTTTTCAGCAGGGGGCCAGTCCACTGTCCCTCAGACCTTGTGGGGGGCCAGACTATATTTTGGGGGGGGGGATGCAAGAGGATCACGAGCCCCGGTGGCTGCTTACCTGTGTCTTGCGAGCGGCAGCGGCTGGTGGCAGGATGATGAGTGGTGTGCGAAAGGCTCCGGAGAGGGGCTGCTTAAAATGGCGGCCGCTTGAGCACTGCTGCTGCTGGCACCAAGAAAGGCCAGCCCCCTTCCTCCTCTAGGCAGGGCTGGGAGAAGCTAGGAGGAGGGAGGGAGGAGGCACCGCCGCCGTGTGAGGGAGAGGGAAATAATGTGTGTGTTGGCGATCCACACGGCGATTCCTGGACCGTCTGCGGGCCAGATCCAGAAGGCATTTGGGCCTGATCCTGCCTGCGGGCCTTAGTTTGTCTACCCATGGTTAATAATAATAATAATAATAATAATAATAATAATAATAATTTATTTGTACCCCACCCATCTGGCTGGGTCTCCCCAGCCACTCTGGGCGGCTTCCAGCAAATATTAAAAAAAATACATTAACATGTTACAGATTAAAAACTTCCCTAAACAGGGCTGCCTTCAGGTATTTCCTAAATGTTATGTAGTTTAGTGAAGCAACCCTAGATGCTTTTTTTATTCCAGCCTAGAGGGGTGGATGATGTATCTTAATGCATGCCATGAACACTGTTCTGTTTGTTGCTAGTCTGGAGCTGCTGTCACAAAAGTACTGATAGCTGATGCACAAGTGTCTGTTTCTGGGATGAAATCTGTTGGATGATATCCTGTGTTGTGAGATGGGGAAGCTAAACAAATTCATCTTCCAGACATATGCAGAAAAAAACAAAAGCTGATATTCAGGTATTTCATGTATTCAGTATTTTTTGTAATGTCCAAACCCTTAACATGTGGAATATGCTATGTACTAGAATCATAGAACTGTAGAGTTGGGAGGGACTGCAAGTGTCTGGTCCAACCTTCTGCAATGCAAGAATCTTAGCTAAAGCATCGGTGACAGTTGGCCATCCAACTTCAAGTCCTACCCTCCAGAGCAGGAGAAAACAAGCTTGCTCCAATTAATGGAGAAATTGTGGTGGGTCAGGGGATAGTATTAAAAGGTACAGGGTATTTAGTAGCTTCTGGATGCTACTGAGAATGTTGCTTATAACTCAGAGAACATTAACTGCAGTGAAAGTTTTCACCCTCATTCTCTCCAAGGGAGTAACATCATTCCCCTTTAATACTATTTGTGGACGAAGTATGCTTGGGCCTCTGAGGAATACTGGCAGCTGGAACTGGAAGAAGCTGTTGGGATTAACGCCTGCCTCTTGACAGCATTATTTTCAAACCAATGTCAAATCCTTTAAACCTAGCAACAGGGAGGTGCACTCTCTTTTGTCTGAGGGATAAGGGAGCAAGGGAAAGAGAAGAATGTGCTGATCCCTAATCCATTGCTTTCCACTAACGCTCTACTTTCTGGAAAGAGCCAATATCTCCTCTCCCTTCAAATAATATATTAGCAACCTAATTCTAAAATTAATAATCAGAACATCAACATTAATGTTGCCCTTTGGGGCTGTTGTTTTTAATATAAACATTCACAGCAATGTTAACATTTTAAAGGTATTTTTAATTTTCAAAATGGTCTGCTTTTGACCATACAAAATTTGTAGCAGCTTTTGTCACCGTGATGCATGTTCTTATGCCATTTGCATGCTTGCTTTTATTTTTTTCAACAGATTTTTTCAACACTTCTTATGATGACTTAACTCACATTTGAAATATTGTTTGAAATATGAAAGATATAAAATTTGAATGCTAAAATTTATTCCCTTGTTTTCACTGGGTTGCATTCAACGGCATCATAGCCTAAATAGACCCATTGCAATCTATGTAAAGTCGATTGATAACAGTGAGTATTCTGAGTGTGACTTTGCTGGACACATTCCAGTAAATCCTAAGTAATTCACCCAGGAGTGACGTTTTTTTAATCATTCTGAAAAGCAAAGAGGGTGGATTCAGTTCTCCAATTGCAACTTAGAAGCATAGAATCACATGATGTGTAAGATCTTTCTTATTAATTAAATTTATATACCACCCTATTTGTACCTGTAGATCTCAGAGTGGTTCGCAACCTGCCACCCTTGGACTGCTTCTCTGGATTTCTGATCAGATGCAAAAGTGTGGTTAAGATTTCTCTCCACCATTTGGCAGGAGAGCACAGTAGTCATAAGTTACTGTTTGTAAAATGTTTATCTACCTTCTAATTATTAACAGCATCTAAAGTATTCTTGGTACACGGGTGGCGCTGTGGGTTAAACCACAAGCCTAGGGCTTGCCGATCAGAAGGTCGGCGGTTCAAATCCCCGCGACGGGGTGAGCTCCCGTTGCTTGGTCCCTGCTTCTGCCAACCTAGCAGTTCAAAAGCATGCAGTGCAAGTAGATAAATAGGTACCACTCCGGCGGGAAGGTAAACAGCGTTTCCGTGTGCTGCTCTGGTTCGCCAGAAGCAGCTTAGTCATGCTGGCCACATGACCTGGAAGCTGTACGCCGGCTTCCTTGGCCAATAAAGCGAGATGAGCGCCGCAACCCCAAAGTCGGACACGACTGGACCTAATGGTCAGGGGTACCTTTACCTTTAAAGTATTCTTATTTCTGATTGAATTGCTGTTATTGGAAGGAGTGTCAAAAAGACATGTTTTCATGAAGGGCCATTTCACATGGTAGTTTTGTTTAGCATGTACTTCCTAAAAACAAGTGAAAGGGCCAAATGAATGTTTTGAAAGAAATGTACATATGCTGACATAAAAGATGTGTACAGATAGCAAAAAAGCTAGAATTTGTTGTGTATACAACATTCATTTACATTGAATTGCATTTGCCATTTTACTGTTCTTTCCCAGAGTTTAGAGAGCTCCTTTTACACTACTTCATCCACCTGCCAAGGTGCGTCATCGCTCCCTGAAAGAAATCCCAGGGCTGGGTTGCATCCGTCTCTTTTTCATATCTTTGGTCTCCTGTGGCTTTGGGCCTACTGGTTGGTGTGTGTTACTAAAACAGAAAATTAATAGTGCATCAGCAAAACCTACTGAAGTCACAACTAACTTGCAGTTTTAGTTATTAAATTGTATGTTACTTTACAGTTCATTCAGTGTCATAAACGAGCCCTATATTTTGAATCCTTGGCAATTAGCAAATGTATAATTCAGTTACTTAAAAGGCAGGCAATATATTGATTAAACTATGTAGTGTGACAGCGCATATATTTAAAAATTGTTCTTTTTAAAGTTTATCCCAGCTTTATGGTAATTGAATTTTGGCCATTGGTCACAGCCGTATCCTTAAGCCCACTGCCTCATCCACAGGGAAAGGGCTGAGGCTCAGTGGGACAGCATGTGATTTTTTTCAATTCAAAAGTTCAATCTTTGGAGTTTCCAGCTAGAAAGCTGGAAAAGGCTTTTGTCTGACATCATGAAGAGCTTCAAATTACCTTGGAAGTAAGATGAAATATTCACTTGCAGTGCTAAGCTGAATGCTGGGAGCATGGGGGTGGTGGCCAAGGAAGCCCCACAGATTGGTTTTTTAATCTTCAGGGGTTTGGATATGTTTCTTAATGTGTTGAAGGTGGAGAGTTACCACTGCAGATATGAGGCAGCAAAAGGTTGTAGCTGGTCTCTCCTGAATTGTTTTTAACAAGCTTTGCTGCATCTTCTGTACTCAGCAGTTGCCTGGCAGCATTCCTCACGGAGAATGGCCCAATAGGAATGGCAGTGTTATGACACAGCATGTTCCTGGGGACATCTTTGATAGGGGGCAGGTTTTTTATTTCTTTATAAAGAATGCCCTTGGAACGGCACTGCAGCATGATGTAGCATTCCCATTGTTCCATGCTCCATGAGGAACACTGCCCTGTAGCAGCTGACACTTTTTGTCATGGTATCACAGCTTGAAGCAAATCTTATTTTAAGAAAGTCCAGCTGCAGCCCTTTGTCGCTTCAATATCTACAATACTGAGCTCCCATGAAAAATTAAAGAAATCCCCCACCCCCTTTGTCCCTTCCCCTCCGCTCTTTGGTGGGTGGAGCTGTCCTGCTCTCTATCCTGGTTAGATAGATAGATAACTTTATTGCAGCTATAAGCTCAAACACTATCCTGGTTTTGTTTCAACCATACTTCAGTATGATGACAGCAAATTGTGATTATTGTTAACCAAGAATGGTCAGTCCTGGTGAATGCTAAACGTAGGTTGTCTGATTTGGATGTAAAAGTTTCCTATGATTAGAGCAGGGGTATCCAACATACTGCCCTCTAGATATTACTGGACTCCCGTAAGCTTCAGCTAGCCTGATGGGATGATGGGCGTTGTAGTTCAACATTATCTGGTGGTGCAATGGCTCCCTCTGGGTTAGAGCAAATCTGAAGGAATGCTGGGAATCCATGCAGGAGAAAAGGAGAAGGGGACAGAGTCCATGAGACACTTTAGTCATGGTTTGAAACCTGGGAAGTGTGGCATCAAAATGGAGACATTCTGCTGCCTGTGCCTCCCTAAGCATAGGCAAATTTGAAATGAATGGTTCAATTTGTCTTGTCCAGGGCCTGAGAAAAGATGGAAGCAGGAGGGACCCATCATGAAGGAAACAAAGGCTCTGATGAAAAAATGCCCAGGAAACTCCAGAAGACATGAAGCAAATAGCTTAATTTTGCTACTGTCCTAGTTCAAAAGAGGAAAGTTAACAGTCTGCTTTTTGCCCTCAAACTATACTGTCCTATCAAGAAAGGCTGCGGTGACCGTGATCGCCAATGAATGAATACTGATTTTAATCTCTGGAATACAGATTTTAGCTGAAGGAGTGTTATTTTTAATGTAAATAAGTTTATAGGGAATTTTTAATTACATCCACTTCTTCATGCAGATGTGGCATATGCTGCTGTTGTTCACTTTGCTGTCTGGTCTTTGACTGCAATAAAGATTGATTGATTGATTGATTGATTGATACTGTCCTACCTTTTGAGCCCTATTGTTGGTCTTTGCTGGATGGTAATAGAACATGGTCTTAGTCATGTGGAATGTGGAATGATGTCACAAACTGACAATACCACAGTTTTAAAAAGTTATGTAGAACTCCCACTAGAAGTTTCATAGGAGATTGCTGGGCACACACCGTCCTAAAGATTGCACCTGGAAAAAAAAGAGATGGTAGGCAGACATCTTGTCTTTAAGTTGGACACTTTGAATGCTGGATTTTGTAGAAATGTGTGAGTACCTTTATTCAATCATATACATGTGAACTACAGAAATTATTTGAAAGCCTTAGCCAAAATAGCCACCTTGGGGGCATCTTTGTACAGAGTGACAGGATAGGAATACTTCAGCTAATAACGACTATTCTTTATGAAGACTTGCTGTATGAAATTCCTTGATCTTTAAAGTCAAAAAAACTTCTCTATAACCTGGTTAACATGACTGCTTTTGTAACGAGCTTTATACATATACTATACTATATGTACTAGAAATAGTACAGTGGTACCCCGCAAGACGAATGCCTCACAAGACAAAAAACTCGCAAGACGAAAGAGTTTTTCGTTCTTTGAGTTGCTTCGCAAGACGAATTTCCCTATGGGCTTGCTTCGCAAGACGAAAACGTCTTGCAAGTTTGTTTCCTTTTTCTTTTCAATGCATTCCTATGGGAAACCGTGCTTCGCAAGACGAAAAATTCGCAAGACGAACAAACTCGCAGAACGAATTAATTTCGTCTTGCGAGGCACCACTGTATCATGAATGAAAGGCAGACGGTGAGATTTTGCTCTCCACCAAAAGGACAACAATAATACATATACAATATTTGAAAGCCTATGTGTTATATTGCCCCCCCCCCAAACGAAGGAAATTATTTTCATGCAAGAGCAAGACAAATTGTATCTGGGAGCAGTGGATGAGTGTGGAACACGATTAAAAATTCTACCTTTGAAAATGTGTTTCCCCACATGTTGGATTTGTATTCATTCATCACTGCATGCCTGCGCTGCTCCCATTACAAAAGTAATTGAGGTTGTTCCTTTGCAACAAGAGAGCTACATATCTGTGCTAATTCCTTTTACCAAATAGCATTTGTCATAGACCATCAGAAGTATAAATTGAATTTCAGACAAACCTAGATTCCCTGTGAAATGTTTCCATACAGACGCTTTCAAACTACACGAATATATACAAGCAAATACAAATGAGGTATGTTTGTGAAATTAGACTGAAAAGCGATTGCTTGTGTCTCGGAGCTCTCTTAGCCATTGGCTAGGCTGCTTTGATTTCACAGCATGCCACATTTGCCAAATCCTTATAATTGCTGAAGGGGAAGGGTCAGTTATCACATTTTCCTGAACACTGACAAGGAAGAGTTAGTATTTTCCAAAGACGAGCGATCAGAGTCAATTGCTTTAAGGAAAGTAAAAGTTTGATTGGACTAAGCAATAAATATCAATCAATCAATCAATCAGCAAGCAAGCAAGCAGGCAAGCAAGCAATAAATGTATAGACACTGGAGAAATAAAACCTTGAGAGCTTTTTTTTGGGGGGGGTCACAGGGGCAGAGGGAGGTGACTGTAGGATGTTGGTTTGAAAAAACTGGTCCAAATTATGAATTGTTTTTATGCAATCACTGGAGAAGTTCTGCAAGAAGCCAGAAACACCAGAGATCAACCTGTTTTCTTTTGGAGGCCAAGCCATCCATCAGGGTCTTAGCACAGAGCCTGGAATGCTTAGAAAGCACTTCCTGGTTTGTGCCGTGAGCAAATATTGGGGGGGGGGGGAGAGAGAGAGAGCTACATTTCCCTGCAATGTTGTATGTCTTTATTTGGATACCCATGTGATACCTAATGCTTCTCTTGTCGATGGAAAATTACAGGGAGGCATTTGAATATAATTTTATATGTGTTTAGGAGAGAGGAGAGCATCTCATAGAATCATAGAAATACGATGCCTGCAGCAAGACTACTTTTTATGGCCATTTGAATGATTAATCTGTGTCCTTAAATTTAGTCCTCTTGTAAAAATGGGTTTTACTCTTTTACACTTGTTAGGCTAAACCTCTGTATTAAGCAGCCATTGTCAGAAAAGCTTTCTATAAGGTTTCGCACTAGGTTCCCCCTACTTCGTGATATAAAATATTTTATCAAATGATTGACTTTCTTCTCTTCCCCATTGAAGGCAGAGGCTGGGATTGGCGTATCTAGTGACAAATGTCTGCTTCTCTCATGGGCTTGTTGCCTGGCCTTGGATTTCCCCCCTCGTTTGTAAAATGGGAATAACTATGCTGCATCTCACATTATTATGAATGCAGGAAAGATGCTAAAATGCTCTAGGAACTAAAAACATCATAAAGGTAATATTAATAGGGTGAGAAACAGTACTTTGAAAGATGTTTACAATTTAAAGTAGAGGCAGGCAACTTCTTGTCCTAGGGTGGCATGCAGGCCGTGGCCGAATTGCAAAAGCCCTCTGCTCTCAGTTCAGACCTCTGGCAGGAGCGACTTGCTCCTCCCTGGATGGGCTGGGAGGGGAGAGAAAAAAGGGGGTGGTCCTCCTCTGGCCCCTCTCACTGCTGACATTAGCTCTGCCCACAGTAATATATTACCACCCCTGATTTAAATTAAGATATTACACTTAATCTTAGCCAAAAGGCCGAGAAGCCTTTACAGGTGTAAGATGGAGGCAAAATCCTGTGTTCAGTCATGGGCACTTCTTACATATGATTATACATTTGACTGCTTGTTGGATTGCTCTCTCTCTCTTGCTACTTTTTACTTTGTAGCTGCTTCTACTTAATATCTACTTAATATCAAGGACGCGGGTGGCGCTGTGGGTTAAACCACAGAGCCTAGGGCTTGCCGATCAGAAGGTCAGTGGTTCGAATCCCCACGACGGGGTGAGCTCCTGTTGCTCGGTCCCAGCTCTTGCCAACCTAGCAGTTCGAAAGCACGTCAAAGTGCAAGTAGATAAATAGGTACTGCTGCAGAGGGAAGGTAAACAGTGTTTCTGTGCGCTGCTCTGGTTTGCCAGAAGCGGCTTTGTCATGCTGGCCAATGCTGGCTCCCTCGGCCAATAATGTGAGATGAGCGCACAACCCCAGAGTCGGTCACGACTGGACCTAATGGTCAGGGGTCCCTTTACCTTTTACTACTTAATATCTGGTTTTGAGGTGGGAAGCTTACCGGTATATCCTTCTGCGTAGCTTCTTTATAGAATTTGTATGGAACAAATAGTACTCTGAGTCACAGAAGCCTTTTGATAGCTGATTGAAATCAAGTTGGACATTTTGCATGTGTGTATATTTTACAATGCGTACTCAAGGTGATACTGCTTATTTTCATTTTAATTCAGCATTAAGACATCTCTGTTGCATATTTTAAAGTATGCATTCCTAAGTTTAAAATTTCAGTTATCTGTGACTTGAAAATAGTGTTGGTCTGTTTGGATGAATTAGGTTTTCAGGTTGTTTTCAGGTGTCTAAGCAAGGACTCTTCACACAACCTGGCTCATTGGGTGATATTCTTCTAATGAGTTTCATCAGTGCAAGGATTTCCACTTGTGCAACAAGGCCTTTCTTTGTGTGGGCCCTGTGCCACCCCCAAATCAGCTCTAGAAGGTCGGGGAAACTCCTAGAACTGATTTAGGTGGTGCACAGAGGGAGGGGGAAAACATCTTCTTGCACTAGGAGAAATCCTTGCACTGAAAGAATGGTCACCTTAGCGCTATGTTGGATTCTACCCATTATTTCTTCTAGGCTACAAATGACTGGCGTTGATTCCTTCAGATATGTCAAATACACTGCTTAAAATATTTATATCCTGCCTTTCCTCTTTTACTGTCCAGTACTCATTTGATACCACAAAGCATACATACATCGTGATGCTATAAATCCCAGCTGCTCTTGGATGTCAATTTCAATTAAATTTAGAGGACCTGAAAGTCCCTTGAAGTCTGCTCAGGTGCCAGTATCATGAAACATTTATGAAAATTATAGACCTTTCCCTGGATCCAAATTGACTAATTTGTTACTGAAGGTGTTTGTATGTGGAGACATCATAATAAACCACAGCTGCCTTAAAGTACAGAGACAGAAGTGAATGTGAACATTCAGTTCAAATACAGAAACTTTGAGTGTGTATATTTTTAATTTGTGAATTTTGTAAAATTATTTTGATGGCAGCTATTTCCTAGAGTTGATTTTAGCTGAAGTATGCTTATTCTTTTTTTTTTAATGGGGTTGCCTTTGCCCACACAATTGCTAAAGTTAGTTTGCAGTTATTCTTGGTCTGTGACATGAATTTATGGGGTACCCATGCCCACATTTTCACTCCGTGTTCCCTGAGATGTGATTATGATGGAAGAGGAAATAAAAACCATCTTTCGACTTCCTTCAGCGAGACCAAAAGTGCCTTGTCCCTCTGCTTATGCTCTCGTATCCTCCTCCTCCTCTCTATTGAAAGGCTGGTAGCTATTATATAGATTGGAGGGAGGGAGGGAGAGAGAGAACACACTCTTACTGACTTCTGCACATGCCCAGGGAACCCTCAGAGCCTGGCAGTGATGACCCGTCTAATATGCACACCTTGGCTGGGTAGGGTCTCTCCTATCCCAGCCTTTGAATTTGGTCACACCATTTTAAAATTGTTTTGCTTATCTCTGTAATGAATTATCCTGGCAGCTGCTTAGAGATGGTTGTGTATATTAGCCGCTTCTTAGTACAGTAACCAAGGGATCAAATATACTGTGTGCTTCCAGACTATCCAGTGCTAACAAAATTCTCCCCCCAATGACATAGCAGGAGCATTTAAGTGTTAGATCAACAGATTTCTGACTCTACACCAGTGCTATCAGTGTGCTAAATATTTATTGGCATAGCACATCCATTTATAGTCATTTCAAGTTATAAATGTTCCTGTTTGACAAACACCTTTCCCCCTTTCTCTAAATGGCCATAAACCAAAAGCATTTTTATTTACCCTTGAGTGTATGGCATGAAGACTGTTCGTGTTCCAGAACCTGCCTTATTTATAACGCTGCATATCAGAGCCTTCAGCTTTGCTCAGAAAAGTAAAATGGTTTTCAGCAGCTTGTGGGGGGGGGGCAGGAGGAGGGAAGAGCCCACTTATTTTCTTATACCTCTATGTGGGGCTCTCTTAACAGGTCTGAGGTGAAGTTCTTTACTTCAATGCGGAGAAAATAAAAGGCTCAGGGCAGGCAATTAAGTCCAATTCTCTTTTTAAAAATCTTTATAACATTTTTTATTAACTTTTCAAATTTTACAAACTTCAGAACAAATCTCTCATATCCATTGACTTCCCATCCGCCCTTCTTTTCATACCTTATAAAGCTGCTATAATACTTATATTTTACCCATTATTTACGTTAATTATATATGATTAAACTTCAATTCTCATCTGCTGCTATACTTCAAATCCTGCATGCGTTTTAACATAACCATAATATTTTTTCAAATATTCACAAAATATTTCCCTTCTTCTAGAAAGTTTTCTTCATTCTGTTCTTTAATTCTCCTAGTTAGTCAAGCCATCTCAGCATATTCTAATAAGCCAATCTTGTTTCGTGGGGACTTCTTCTTGCAGTTATGTCCCATTCTCATTTGTCTTAGAAAATCTTTTTAGAGACAAGAACTGTTCATTGCATGTACTTCTCAGGCATTTTCTTCCCCTTGGATTTATTCAGTGGGTAGTAGTCAGAGTAGGACCATTGAAATGGCTTGTCAGTGGTTTCAGTGGGCCTCCTCAAAATAATGGCTTAGTTGGATATCACCTAGTGAGTTCAGTTTTCACTTACCTGTTTTTATTTTTTTCTATTTCTGTCGGATCACTTTTGTATAATCTTTTGTTCTTTTATTCTCCATGGTCTGCCTACTTAGAGTATTTCCCAATTGTTCTATTAACCATATTACCCCAGGCGGCATCTGTCCCTTGCCTTTTGCCCTCTAGCTACTCTCTCTTTCCCCTCCTCCTTTGGCGTCTTATTCTGTGCACGTCTCCTTTGCAGAATATGCCTCACGCTGTCCATCTTGTCTGCTTGTCTATTAAATTCTGGCTAGTCAGCTAGTATCCAATACATTCTCTCCATTCTTGCCAGTGTTTTCTGCTAATATCTTAAATTAATTTTTGGTAACACTTGACTTAAATTTTCAGCTTATCAGAACTCACATGTCGATTTTTTTTACAGCATATAAGGCAACAGTTTATGTGAACCGCCCTGAGACCTTTGGGTATAGGGCGGTATAGAAATAAAATAAAAAATAATAACAATAAACAGTTTATTTTATGTGAAAGCAAAAAAGCCAACTGATGCTAGATACTACTGTATTGTTACATTAATTCTACAGGGCTTTAAGAAGCTCCTTCCTTGTTCCTGTGTAATAAGAGGTTCATTTTTTGTCATTCTTTACAGCGTCAACACACAAAATGTCAATAGAATAAGTGAGGCTCCCTCAAGAACCTGCCATGAACCATTTTGAGGGACCAGCTGAAGGAGAGGTGAATGATGAACTAAGGAGTAGAGTGGTGAATGAATCTGTGGAGGCTGACCTGGAACATTCTGAGGTAGAGGATGAACAGCCCCAGTATGCCATTCATTACCCGAGATGTGCCAATAGCAGCCTTGAAGGACGTTCTCGACAGGAAGAGGAGGAGGGCACGTTAGCACGGTCAGCTAGCACTGAGAGCGGCTTTCACAACCACACGGATACCGCTGAGGGAGATGTGATAGCCACAGTGGAGGATGCCTATGAAGGAGACCGAGTGCTGGACAATGAGGATGAGAGTGCCTATGCAGTGCAGTACAGGCCCGAGGCAGAGGAGTACACAGAAAATGCTGAGGCAGAACATGCGGAGACAATTCGTAACCGAACTCTCCCCAACCACTTGCACTTCCATTCCATTGAGCACGAGGAAGCCATGAATGCTGCTTATTCAGGCTATGTGTACACCCACCGGCTCTTCCACCGGGGGGAAGATGAGCAGTATGCTGAGCCCTATGCTGACTATGGGCTGCAGGAACATGTCTATGAGGAGATAGGTGACACGCCTGACCTTGATGTTCGGGAAGGCCTTAGACTCTACGAGCAAGAGAGGGAGGAGGCTGACAACTATCGAAAGGAAGCTCTCGGTGCCCGGCTCCACCACTATGATGAGCGCTCTGATGGAGAGTCTGACAGCCCCGAGAAAGAGGCAGAGTTTGCGCCCTATCCAAGGATGGACAGTTATGAACAAGAGGAAGACATTGACCAAATTGTGGCTGAAGTCAAGCAGAGCATGAGTTCTCAGAGCCTGGACAAAGCTGCTGAAGACATGCCAGAAGCAGAGCAGAATGTGGACCCTGGTGACGCTCCTGCTCATGTTCACCATGAAAGCAACCGTCCGCTGTCCGTTGGCTCTAGACCTACAGTTAATGTGGGAGATCCAGTGCAAAGATACAGCAAGGAGAAAAGAGATGCAATATCCCTGGCTATCAAAGACATTAAGGAAGCTATTGAGGAAGTGAAGACTAGGACCATCCGTTCTCCTTATACCCCCGATGAACCCAAAGAGCCCATTTGGGTGATGAGACAGGACATCAGCCCAACCAGGGATAGGGAGGATCAGGGTCCACTAGAGGGAGATGTGAGTATACCAAACGGCTGGATTACATTTTGATGCTAAGCTTAGGTCAAAATGTCACAAAACTGCATAGCCTTAACATTCTGTTTTCTTATTGTGTTTTTAACTACTTGCGGGGGGAATACATAGTTAAATGTTATTTTTCCTTATTAATTGTGTTTGGAAATCAAAATTATTACACTACAAATTCTCCTTTGGCTAGCCCTTAATAACTTTCATTGTAAAGCATTGGCAAAAAAGGAAAATAAATATAAAAATATTATTTCGATGTGGCTTTGGTAAGATATGTCCTCTCACAGGTTAATTTCTAAATATTTGTGTTGATGCATTTGCTTCTGATAGAAGCTGTGTGTTGCTGAGCACTAGCATAGTGTCATGTGGAACTGCAATGGTGTCATGGTCAATATTCTTTTGGATTCTTGTTAGTTTTTCAGTCATGCAGGCAGCAGGCTTGTTTTCTTCCACTGCTCATGATCAGCCTGTGTTGATTAGTTGATTCTGAAACTGCATTCTTGTTTTCAGTTGCCGTGCAAAGGAAGTGTTCCTCCTTCTATTAATGTTTTTGTGTTTGGTGTTTCCTAAAGCACCACTGGATGCCTCAGAATAGTTGCTGTGGGAATTCAATCCAGTGAATGGCAAGGCTTTAATGAATGTTTTAGGTTGTTGTTTGCCAACTACTTAGCGACTTTCTGTTGAGTAAGTGCTGTATAAATTCTGTTAAATAATAATAATAATAATAATAATAATAATAATAATAATAATAATAATAATAAACAAATCAGGCTAAAATCCTGTACAGTTGAGCGGAAAAACGGAAAAAAACCCCGAAATAAAAAGGAAAAAAACCCCGAAAAAAGCGGCTGCGGCACTGCTGCAAGCAGGGGAGCCGCCCGCCTCCAGCCATGGCGAGCGGGGGGAAAACCGCCACCATGGCGAGCGGAAAAACGGAAAAAAACCCGAAATAAAAAGGAAAAAACCCCCAAAAAAGCGGAAAAAAACCTGGGGGGAAAAAGCACGGGGAAAGGGGGGAGAGAAGGAAGGGGAGCGAAGGCTCCGCTCGCAACCAAAATGGCCGCTTGAGTGAAGTCCCGCCTCTTCCCTTCCACATGACCTACCTAAAAAAAACAAAAAAACCAGTAGAACCTCGACTTCCGATTCGGAAGTCGAAGAATTCGTAAGCGCCCAGCCGGATTCTTCCCTTTGTAACTCGAAAAATATGTAAGTCGAGTTACTCGTAAGTCGAGGTTCTACTGTACGACCCGGCGTATAAGACGACCCTCGACATTTGAGAAGATTTTCCTGGGTTAAAAAGTAGTCTTATACGCAGGAATATACAGTAAATGATGCACATGGATGGTCTGGTTTTGTAAGTGGAATGTAACATTTCTGAGGAAGACGTTTCTCTTTTCTGCCTCCCTGAGGGGTAATATCCTTTGTTTTGTTTTCACTTGCCTTTGGGTGCACAGGTTTCCTTTGTTCTCCGCCTGGTGCTGTGCAGCTTTGCAGAGCCTCAGTTTTTCCACAGCAGGGCTCATCTATCATTAACGAAGGGAATAGCAAAGGCGCCTTGAATAATGGAGCAGCTTTCAGGAGCTGCAGGAGCCTGAAATAATGTCGCCAGCTCTGCGGATGGGATGATGCTGTGCCTGACATTTGCTCAGCCAAAGTTTTAGAGCTGCTCTTTGGAGCACAGATGGAATTCCAAGGGACCTTTGGTTGATAGAATTAACTTCCAGAATTATGCAGCAGCCCAAGTAATTTTCAGTTTTTTTACATGCTTGAATACTTAGACTTCTGCTGACTAAGATACCACTGTTAGAAAAGGGGGGAGGGGAATATATTTTTTCCAAATAACCATGAAAGGCTTGATTCAGAATTCTGTGGAGTTGTATGTGTGCCTTGCATGTAAGACTGAGACGGCAAATACATATATATCAGTTCATAGAATTCAGAATCAAATAATATATGGAAAGATAAAATGTATGTTCACTATTTTCCTACTTGCACCAAGTCCTCATGGCCTGTTCACCACAATGGAAAAGTGAAATAGCCTCGAGTGCAAGAAGCTCCTAGCCTAGGTAATTTCCCTTTTAATGGAAACCTGAAAAAGAAGACATGGTCTTGAATGCTGGGACATAGCTAGGAGGAAGATGCATATTGCAAAAGTACAGATCTGAAGGATAGCTTTAGGTTTTCCATAATTTTTGATTTTTATATGTATAAAGCTTTATCAGAAGCCCAGTTTAATCAAAGACCAGGGTTGGACATACAAACAAAGGAACATTTATACTATAGACAATTCATTCTAACTTTGTAAAGAATGCAGGAAGGGGGAAAAGGAAATATTATGACTATGCCTCCTAAGGGCCTCCACTAGCCAGGAGAAGACAAAAATGGGGACTTTCTCACTCTGCAGGGACTAAAGAACCCTTATTCTTAGTCTGATCTACTCCAAAGGCTCAGGGTGTTATGTATTAAGATTGGCTGCAGTTCTCACTCAGGGCCACCAGTATGCAAATGAAGGATTGAGAACTGTCGCTCCCTGATTGGTTAGTTGGAAGTTGTTACAGTTACAAGTTACTTACCGGTAGTATTACATAAAGCAGCCAGCTATGCTGTGCAGTCAAGACTCAAGGATCAGCTCTAACTGCTGTAATAAAGAGCTGGGAATCTACAGAGCTGTGTCCTTTGTCCATCTTTCCCACTATTTAACACAGGGCTTGTAATAAAAGCTTTAAATCTGCTTGAAAAACTGAATTCTATCTCATTTGCCAGTAAGCCTGAGCCATGATAGCACTTTGTCCTTGTGGCTATTGCATAATCAGTTGAATTAACTATAATAGCTCTTAAATTCTGCTTGCTTTTTAAAAAAACCTTTGTACTTTAAACACCTAACATTGTACATTAATATCATTTATTACTTATTCAGAAGATACCAGTAGTACTGCAATCCTGCTAGAAATGTATGTCTTCAAGGCAATAAATGAAAGGAATAGCTGCTTGCTAAGGGAGACTGACCTTGTTATGTATGGGTGTTTGACAACCATTCAGTATCAAATAAGGTTAATCTACATAGATAGGATACTAGCAGCATCTCTTGTTACAGGCTTCAATTTCAAGTTCCAGGCACTTAACACCACTGGAAAAAGTAATTTGGTGGCAATTGATTGTTAGCAATTAGCAGACAACTCTGAAGTTGAGCAGAATAGCAGCAAAATCAAAATGGAGAATTTTTGGATGTATCAGGCTGAGTATCTTAGAAGAATGGTAAGTGAATTGTAGCAAGAGGGAAACTGTCAATTTAGGATTTTTTTTAACTTATCCCCTGAAGGTGTTCTGTCTGCACAATTCCAAACTTTTAATAAGGTTAATGTTGTGTTGCTCTGACATTTCTATGTATGAATGATGTAGGAGCATCCATGATCTTCTTGTATATTTCCTTTTGAAATTTGGATCTGTCCTGGTATTTTGGTTCTTACCATACCAACAATTATGATAGGAAAAACAGAATATTTTTTATTTTTTTTAGTTATGAACAATAACTATATTCAAATGGTGCTTAATATTCATTTTTCTGATGCAAAGGTTGCAGTGTACAAAAGATATTGCAGTAGAAATCCAAGCAACATAGTTGCAAAGAATACAGCCTTTGTTACTGATACTTCTATAATATTGCGAATGATACAGAAGAGTAGAAATTAATTTTTAAAAATTAAACTCTGCAGCTGTGGTGTATTTTTTAAAATAGTTGCAGGTTGTAGAGAACTGCTATTTGTGAGATTTGTAAGTGACTGTGGAAGGAGAGTTTGCTTTTCACAATGTGTAACCACATTTATTTTGTCCCGTTGTCACTTCTGTATAGTCGCTGCAAGCTGATGGAGTAATACAGATCTCTTCAGCACTCTCCTCCTGCTTTTCTTTCAGCAAGGAGACTATAATAGAAAGAAGGCAAGAGGGAAGTGAGATGAACTGCCCTTTGCTGCTTCAAGCAATGGACCCGGGAGGGGAATTTTTTTCCATTTTTCTGAAAAAGCAGTGTTTGGTGGGAGGGGAGGACAGACTCTTCTCATCCTGCATTTAGAGGTCCCCAGAAAAGGCCTGAGCTCCAAAGATGTCTTGTGTGAGCAGGCTCATGTCAGCCGCCCTTCAGCCTCCTGGAGTGGCTGGGGCAGCACAGAGGCCTGTAGCAGCCAGGAAATCCCCATGGCTCCAGCAGAGCTCTTTGGAATCCAGCCCTGGAAGTTTTGAGAGTGGGTTCAAGGGGCTTCTCTCCATCCCCCCTCACTTACTATTTCATTGCACATATAATCCGTTTTTCCTCTGAATTGTTCCCAAGTGGCTTTGTGTTCCCTCCAAGTATCCTTTGGGCTCTTGGCACACAGACGGTGTAAGAAATGTGTGCCCCCTTGACTGTGGGGTGGGAGGGACACGAGACCTGCATCCTCTTGGCTGCCACTTGGGACTCTGCATGGTAAATGAAATAAGAACAGAGTTGGTTTGATTCGTCACCTATAAATGTAATTTCTGTTGCTTTATTCTTTCCCCCAACCAAAGAGCAAGATAAAAAGGCTTTAAATACTAATAGTAATAATTTTCAAAAATCTTTCTCTGCTTTCATACTTCTGATTACACTGAGCGCTGCACCCCATAGTCACCTTTGACAGGACTTAAGCGTCCAGGGGGTCCTTTACTTTTTTTACCTTTTATTTCTGATTACATTGTATAAACTTTGCTAGAACTCAGTTTTGTATTATATGGTTGTCCTCATATTTTCAATGGACACTTCTTACTAATGTACTTTTTTCCTAATGTACTTACTTAAATAGGACTTGCTTCTAAGAAAATATAAATCTGAATATAATTCCATGAAATGCTGCATGTATAATTTTGCTGGAGTTCTTATTTGCTTTGAACCCAGTCCTCAATCTCAAAGCAACAAATACCATTTATTGTTCTGTCAGCATTTTATTTCATTGTGTATCTTTTCTCTGTCTAGTCTCCATCTCCTGATTCATCTTCCCCACGAGGCGCTGAATCATCAGGTCTGCAGCATCACCAAGATGTCTGTGGAACAGCAGAAACACCCACCAAGAAGGAGGTAGAGTACAAGTCTTTTTAAAAGCAGTAGTTTTACTGGAAATGTTCCCCATATTTAGGACTCCTTAATTGTGTTCTGTGCATTAAAGAATCTTTTAAAAAATGATTGATTTATGGTATGCAATAAGCTTTTTAGATTTAGGCTTCAAATCCAATCTGATTTAGCAATGCAGCTTTTATTTGGTAGAGTTATGTTTAATAGACTGAAGGTCTTGGATGCAAGCACTGCTGGAATCACTGATAACTATTTCGAAATTTAGTATATTAGAGATATTCCTACAGTTCTTTTTTAACAAACAGCAACACCTTCCTCAGGGGAGAAATGAGAATTGCCACAACACTTTCCAAATGTCTTTCCACAAAGCAGAGTCCAGTTTCCGTAGTACTACAATCTGCTACCCAAACACATGCATGTTACTTTACTTTGAAATGCTTTGTCCTAATAGCTTAACAGTAGAATTCTTTATAGTATTGTCTGCTTACTAGTAATATTTGATGCAGGTTTTTTGGGGGGTGGGGGCATTCCTTGGGCATCTTTTTCAAAGAGCACATAAGATGTACTCCTTAAAGACAGCAGTGATACTGATTCCTTGGAATTCACCTTGCACTAGACTTTCTAACTACGCAAAGTCAGAACTGAATAATTTCTGCTTCAACTGCCTGGACACACTATAGAGACATGAACCCCAGGAACCTCTCTTCTAAAAGTGGAAATGCAGATGTCCCATCCTTAGGCTCAGTTGACCAAGATGTTAAAGTTGGGATACTTCCCTCTCAAAATTTCCAGGCTTTTGGACATATTTGCTCTTTTCCTGAAATCTGAAGGATATATTAGAAAGTCTCAGCCAAACCTAACAGCTATATTCTGAATTACTGCACACAGTAAATCTATCCATTTGGGGAAATAGCTTTCTTAAGAATAATTTTTAATTAAAAAATACCAATCACAGTTTCTCAGGGCAGGCTGACAATTATCATTGTTAAGGAATGTGCTAGTATGAAGCTACTCTCAGAATGTATCATGTACTCTCTCCTCCTTTCTCCAGCCCTTTAGTGCACAGATTTTTTTGTACAAATGCCTAAATGGAGGGAGTATCAGGAGATTACACAAATGTATATGTAACAAATATTTGTTCTGAAGGATAATAGATATTTGTAAAAACTACTCTCTCTTAAGGAAGGAATCAAGATTTATAGCAATAATGGTAGCTATAATAATAGTAAAGCTTTTATATCAGTTAATTGAAGGCTGTGTATTTTATACCACTAAGCTTTTCTCAGAAATGCTCTTTGTTGTTCTGCTGCTTTATTATCTCTGTCTACTTGAATGCAGAAGATAAACCACTTTAATCTGCTCATGGAAATTGGATGAATTCTTTAAAAGGATATTGGAGTCGGAGTATCAAAAATAGAGACATTGCAATAGATCAAATGGCCGCAGAAACAGATTCCCTGGTGGAAATAAATGTCACAATCTCACTCCAGTACTTAATTTCCTGAAAGTGTCTTGTTAGCAAGAGGTCTTCGGTTATTTGGTAGTAATTGATACTTCTATTTGACATTTTTCTCTTTACTAGTTATTTTCTTGTTCCAAGATGCTGTTCTATAGGACCTAATCAAACTGTAGCTTCAGATAAGTTTTATTGTATTTTCTGAATTTTAAACATTTGCTGTATTTACTTGGAAGTAAGTCCCATTGTGTTCTGTGGGGCTTCCTTCTTTGTGTGTTTAGGGATTGCTTGTGTTCAATCAAAGTGGATTAATTCTTATCTTAAAACTACCGGTTTATCTAAACTTCAGCAATGAGTGAGATTACTAAAAAGTTCTTTCACATGAATGGACCTATAAATGTTAGCCTAAGACCCAGAGGCGTAGCAAGCCCAGGTGGTACCCGGGGCGGAATTTTTTTTGTCACCCCCCCACCACTTTAATTTAAAAAAATAAATAAATAAAATTAAAAAGTGTCACCCCCCCTCTGATGGTGCCACTTTGCAAGGTGTGGGGTTATATATTATCTCTTTTTTCAATATAGTTAAAATAATAATAAAAAATAACTAAATTAAAATGTAAAAAATAAAAATAAAAAGTGTCACCCCCCTCTGATGGTGCCACTTTGTGAGGTGTGGGGGTTTTGTGTGTGTGTGTCTATTATCTCTTTTCCCCCAATAATGTTAAAATAAAATAAAAAATAAAAAAAATAAAAATAAATAAAAAAGTGTCACCCCCCTCTGATGGTGCCACTTTGTGAGGTGTGGAGGGTTGTGTGTGTGTGTCTATTATCTCTTTTTTCAATAAAGTTAAAATGAAAAAATAATAAAATGATAAAAATAAAAAAAAATTGTTTTTAAAAAAGTGTCACCTCCCTCTGGGGTGGAACCCGGGGCAGCCCGCCCCCCTTGCTACGCCCCTGCCTAAGACCCTGAACACATTGCCAGAGTCTAGAGCTCTTTAGTTTTTTTGTCACTGTTTCTGTTCATGACATGATAAATGTTTGTGACATCTTTAGAACTTTAAAAATCTGTCATTCGTAGGAAAGGCAGCCTGGAAATGCTTTATTGAAGCTAATGGTCTAGACTACACTCTAGGATAACTTCTTAATAATTAACCAATCCTTTGAAATATGTATACATATTTCTTACTAGGCTGTCCACAGAGATCGGGTAACAACTGTCAGTGTGTGATGAATAACTTTGCCAGTTCTGCATGAAAGGCTTTTTAATGCATACCTCAGCATGCTTAGCTTAGTTTGATATCCTGTTTGTCTTAATTACAGTCAAGAAAAAGCTTGGCTTCTTTCCCAACCTATGTTGAAGGTAAGCTATCAAAATCTCTCTCTCTCTTTTAAAAGTTTCAAAAACCTTTTCATATAAGTGCAATGTGAGGTAAAAACAGGTGTTAATCCATTCACACAATCTGTTTAGTAACTTTCTCAAGGGCTTGTTCTCCAGGGCCGGGTCTTGCACACAGAGCAGAATGAAGGGCCTCTACTGCATTTGCCAGCACTTGGTGGAGAGGCTTCGTCACATTAGAAACAAAACTTGCAAGTTTAAGAAAGACAACGACCCGGGCACATCAGGGAGACGGTTCTAGCGCAGCTTGTTCCTTTTGTAGTCACAATCTGGATCTCTCCCTACACACTGCAACTGATATTTGCCTCAGGAGAAAAGCCCTCATTGATGTCTGTCCGGATGACAATGATAATTCAGAGTCCTCCATGTAAGGACAATGGTGTGAGAGGGATGTGTGTCCTCCTCAAGAGCAAGCATCCGCAGACACCGTCTACTAAACTAAACTAAACTATTTACTACTAAACTAAAACTAAACTATTAGTCTACTAAACTAAACTAAACTATTTACAGCATCAAGCATGACAGGTGTTACAGTTCATCATCCGACCCTTCTGTGTCAGATCCCTGAATTACCGCTTTTCGGCTCCGCCCCCAACATAAAAGCTTCGGGAAACCCAGACGCCGCCTCCCCTCTTTCCTCTTCCGCCCTCTGGACCTAAGGGGGGCGGCGCTCGCCCCTTCCCTTTCACTCTCATCCTCCATGCTGGTTGTGTCCGATGCTCTGGCAGTATCTTCGAGCCTCACCTCCTCCCCGGTCTCCACTTCCTGATCCCCGCCCATTGGCTGCACTGGAGCCCCGGTCGGAGCCTCCTCCCATTGGCTCATTACCGCTTCTGGTGTTAACAGGGGCTGTGTCTGTTCCTCGTCCCACACCCTCAATAACTCCTCGGGCGTTAGCTGTGCCCTGCCTTGGTCAGCTGTGTCCTCAGACACTGCCTCGGAACCTGGCCAGCCCCTGACATTCCAAGCCCCCCTTCCCCCCCTGAGGAGGCCCGCAGGGTTGGGGCAGATCGGTATCGGATTCTCTGGTGGGATCCCACATTTCCTCCCAGGAATCATCTGCTGTGTCTGGCGAGGAGGGGAATCACAGGAATACTGTGGTGTCGTCACTTGACGATGAGTTGAACACCTCTTCCCAATCTTCCCTGGCCATGGGTGGGAGAATGGGCTCTGACCCTTCGGCCCCTTCCCCTACCGTCTGATACCCTTCACTACCCCCGGATGGCGGAAACCCCAAAAAATCCCCTTCCTCCGAGTCCGTGGGCTGGAACACGTCTCTTAGTTGCCAACGGTATGGTTTCGGCTTGTGCGGGAACAACTCATGGAACTCCCACACCAAGTGCTCCCTGGTGACGTCTTCCGCTGGGATCCAAGCATTCTCTGAAGCTGGCTCCCCCTCCCACGCTACCAAGTACTGCAACTCCTCCCCTTGCCACCTGGAGTCTAAGATCTCGGTGGCCTCATTGAACATCTCCGGGTCCACCATCGGTAACTCCTGCGACCCCTGCTGGGAGCCCTGTTGGTACCTGTGAGGTTCCCTGTACTTGGACAGGAGAGACCTGTGGAAAACCGGGTGAATTCTCATGGAGTCCGTCAGTTGCAGTTTGAACGCCACTGGGTTAATCTGCTCCACTACCTCAAAGGGCCCCAGCCTGCGTTGCTGCAGCTTCTTGCACCTTCCTCGGATGGGCAATCCTTGTGTGGACAACCATACCATGTCTCCCACCTGGATGTCCTCCCCCTCCCTGCGGTGCCGGTCTGCTGCCGTTTTGTAGGCTGCTTTTGCCTGTTCCAAATTGTCCTTGAGCAGTTGGTGCAACGCTTCCAACTCCTCTGCAAACTGCTGTGCTGCGGGCACGTCCCCGTCTCCCCTTTCCCCCTCCCTCCCTGGGAAGGCCCTGGGGTGGCTGCCGTAGTTCGCTTGGAACGGGGACATGCCTGCCGAGACTTGCTGAGCATTGTTGTACGCAAACTCTGCGAGAGAGAGTTTGTCGCTCCAGTCATTGTGCTGCTGGGAGGCGTAGCAGCGCAGATACTGCTGCAGAATGGAATTAACACGCTCTGATTGACCGTTAGTTTGAGGATGCCGTGCTGAGGACAGACACACCTGCACCTGCAAGAGCTGCATGAGCTTGCGCCAGAAGCGGGAGGTAAATTGAGCCCCGCGATCCGAGATTACTCTCGTTGGCATACCATGCAGCTTGAACACGTGCTGCACAAATAGTCGGGCTGTCTCCTCCGCCGACACCACTTTGGGGCATGCAATGAAATGGGCCATTTTGGTCAGGAGATCCACTACGACCAGTACCGCCGTTTTCCCCTTGGACTGGGGAAGGTCCGTGACAAAATCCAGGGAAACCGCTTCCCAGGGCTTGCTAGGGGTGGGGAGGGGCTCCAGTAACCCAGCCGGTACCTCTTTCACCCCTTTGGCCCTTTGGCATACCTCGCACCCCCTGACGTATTCCTTGACATCCTGCCTGACCCCGGGCCACCAGAATTCTCTCGTGACCAGTACCATAGTTTTGAATTGCCCAAAGTGCCCCGCTGTGGGATTGTCATGAAGCTGCCTGAGAATTTTAGCCCTCATTTCCTCCCCTGGAACATACAGTGCCCCTTTGTACAACAGCAACCCCTCCTTTTCCTCAAACCCTTTCGCCTTGGAAGCCCCTTCCCTGAGTTCCTTCAGTTTGTTCTGGGCAAAGTCATCGGCCTGCGTGAGGCTCACCAGTTCTTCCCGACCCCCCAATGCCGCCCCACACCGCCACTGTTCAGGCTTGAAGATGGCCCTTGCCACCGGAGGCCCTTCTTCCTCCATGTACTCCGGCTTCCTGGATAGGGCGTCCGCCCTGCCGTTCTGCTCGCCAGGAACATACTGGATGTGGAAGTTGAAGTCCGCAAAAAACTCTGCCCATCACATTTGGCGCTGGTTGAGGACCCTGGCCGTGCGCCAGTACTCCAGGTTCTTGTGATCAGTGTGGACCTGGATCTGGTGCTGCGCGCCTGCCAAGAAGTGACGCCAATGTTTAAACACCGCTACCACTGCCAACAGTTCCTTGTCCCAGATGGCGTAGTTCGATTCCGAGCGGCTCAATTTCCTGGAGTAGAACGCGCAGGGCCTCCATTCCCGTGCAGGGTCTTGCTGCAGTAGTACGGCTCCAATGGCGCGATCCAACGCGTCTGTCTCTATCCTGATGGGCTTGCTGGGGTTCACGTGCAGCAGCTGCTCCTCTGACGCAAAGACCTTTTTGAGGGTTTCAAAGGCGCGCTGAGCCTCCTCCATCCACTGGAACTTCTTCTTGCCCCTCAAGCAGTCCGTGAGTGGGGCCGTCATGTGTGCAAATGCCGGCACGAACTTTCTATAGAAATTTGCGAAACCCACGAACCTCTGCACGTCCTTCTTGGTTCTGGGGCTCTTCCATTGCAGGATTGCTTCTACTTTGTCCGTGTCCATGGCTATACCCTCATCTGAGAGGCGGTAGCCCAGGAAGTCCACCTCTGTGGTGTGAAACCGGCATTTCTCCAACTTGACACATAGCTGGTGTTCTTGGAGCTTCTGCAGTACTTCCTTGACGTGTTGCACGTGCTCCTCCGGGTTCTGAGAGTACACAAGAATATCATCCAGATAGACCACTGCCTGTTTGTACAGCAGGGGTCCCAACACGTGATGCATGAATGCTTGGAAGCATTGGCTGCCTGCCTGGAGTCCGAAAGGCATAACTAGGAACTCATAAGCTCCTAGGGGTGTGAACATGGTGGTTTTCCACTCATCCCCTTCCCTGATCCTGATTAGGTTGTACGCACCTCTCAGGTCCAGCTTGGTGAAGATCCTGCCTTTGCGTACAGCCGCCAGCAGGTCGTCGATCCTCGGCATGGGGTAGGAGATAGGGAGGGTCATAGAATTTAGGATCCTGTAATCACAAACTAAACGTCGTTGGGGCGTGTCTTTCTTGTCTACCCAGAACACGGGACTGCCCCCTACTGCTTTGCTTTCCCGGATGAAACCCCTGGCCAGGTTTTTGTCAATGAAGTCCTTCAAATCCACCAACTCCTGCTCCGACATTGAATAAAGCTTGCCTGGGGGCAGTTGCGCTCCTGGGACCAGGTTGATCTGGCAGTCGTAGGGGCAGTGGGGGGGGGGGTAGCTTGTCCGCCTCCCTTTCATTGAACACCTGTTGAAACTCTGCATATTGCGCAGGGAGCGTGACCTTCCCTGCCTGCATCACGGCTGCGTCTGCCTGCTCCTTGGGGCGCATTTGCTGCAAGCAATGTTCCATGCAGTAAGCAGATCCAAACGTCAGGGAACGCTGATGCCAGCTCACTACTGGGTCATGTCTGTCCAACCACCCCATCCCCAGTATGATGGGGGGACCTGCCAATGTGGTGACGTGGAAAGCAAGGACTTCCGAGTGCCTTCCTATCCCCATCCTCATGGGTGGTGTGCTTTGTGTGACCGCCCCTCCTTTCAATTCCCTCCCATCAATGGTGGTGACTTGCAGGGGGAAGCCCAAAGGCAGAAGATGGAGCTGGTGCTGCCGTGCAAAGTCTATATCCATAAAGTCTGCTGAGGCCCCCGAATCAGTGCCTGGAGGGCAGCGACTGAGGAGGGAGCACAAGGTGAGCTGAGCTTGTAGGTTTTGAGGGTTTGTCTTTTTGGGGCTGTGTGTGATTAAGTTTGTGTGCTTATTTGTTTCCTTATTTGTTTGTGTGTTTCCCAGGCTTGTGTGTGTGAGAGAGTTTGTTTCTGGCTTGTGTGTGTGTGTTTGTCTGGTGACTAGCTGTGGGCGGAGCTAATCAGTGCCTGGAGGGCAGAGACTGAGGAAGTAGGCAAAAGGTGAGCTGAGCTTGTAGGGCGGAGCTAATCAGTGCCTGGAGGGCAGCGACTGAGGAGGGAGCACAAGGTGAGCTGAGCTTGTAGGTTTTGAGGGTTTGTCTTTTTGGGGCTGTGTGTGATTAAGTTTGTGTGCTTATTTGTTTCCTTATTTGTTTGTGTGTTTCCCAGGCTTGTGTGTGTGAGAGAGTTTGTTTCTGGCTTGTGTGTGTGTGTTTGTCTGGTGACTAGCTGTGGGCGGAGCTAATCAGTGCCTGGAGGGCAGAGACTGAGGAAGTAGGCAAAAGGTGAGCTGAGCTTGTAGGGCGGAGCTAATCAGTGCCTGGAGGGCAGCGACTGAGGAGGGAGCACAAGGTGAGCTGAGCTTGTAGGTTTTGAGGGTTTGTCTTTTTGGGGCTGTGTGTGATTAAGTTTGTGTGCTTATTTGTTTCCTTATTTGTTTGTGTGTTTCCCAGGCTTGTGTGTGTGAGAGAGTTTGTTTCTGGCTTGTGTGTGTGTGTTTGTCTGGTGACTAGCTGTGGGCGGAGCTAATCAGTGCCTGGAGGGCAGAGACTGAGGAAGTAGGCAAAAGGTGAGCTGAGCTTGTAGGGCGGAGCTAATCAGTGCCTGGAGGGCAGCGACTGAGGAGGGAGCACAAGGTGAGCTGAGCTTGTAGGTTTTGAGGGTTTGTCTTTTTGGGGCTGTGTGTGATTAAGTTTGTGTGCTTATTTGTTTCCTTATTTGTTTGTGTGTTTCCCAGGCTTGTGTGTGTGAGAGAGTTTGTTTCTGGCTTGTGTGTGTGTGTTTGTCTGGTGACTAGCTGTGGGCGGAGCTAATCAGTGCCTGGAGGGTAGCGGCGCGCGCCTAGCGGCGCGCGCAGTTTGACCTATCTTTTAAATTGAGGAGAGCTAGTCTCAAACGTTTACTTGGGGAGACCTAGGCTTCTTTTTTGTGTGTCCTGACTTCAAGCTTCAAGATGGAGGGTGAGGGAACAACTGTAGTCGCCTGCAATTCCTGCGCAATGTTTGCCTTCTTGCCAAAGGATGTAGGCAGCTACACCTGCAGCAAGTGCAAGTTGGTTGCCCTACTAGAAGACAAGGTCCGGCAACTTCAGGAGGGGGAAGGAACAACTGTAGTCGCCTGTAATTCCTGCGCAATGTTTGTCTTCTTGCCAAAGGTTGTAGACAGCTACACCTGCAGCAACTGCAAGTTGGTTGCCCTACTCGAAGACAAGGTCCAGCAACTTCAGGCCCGTGTATCTACGCTCCAGAAAATTAAAGAGCTGGAGCTTTTCTTGGATGCAGCAGAGCACACTGTCTCCACCAAGCAGGAGACAGGGCACATCCCTGAGGAGGAGATCAGTTCCCCAACTCAGGAGCCAGATGTATGGAGGAACGTGACTCACAGAAGTAGAATGCCCAGGGATCGCTCTGAGTGTTTAGAACTACAAAATCAATTTGAAGTGCTCTCAAATCTGGAAGATGAAGACCAGACTCCATTGGAAGATCTCTCCCTCATCACAGTTGATGAGGTATATGAAGACGAGCAGCATAGTCAGTCCTCCGGGAATGTGCAGGCGACCTTGGAAGGGACAGCACGTGTAAGAATCCCGACCAAGCCTAAGAGGAGACGTGTAGTGGTGATAGGGGATTCCCTACTGAGGGGTACCGAAGCAGTGATCTGTGGGCCTGACAAGATGTCTCGAGAGGTATGCTGTCTCCCCGGGGCCAAGATCCATGATGTTACAGAACGGCTGCAAGGAATAATAAAACCTACGGATAAAAACCCCTTCCTTTTAGTCCATGTGGGAACCAATGACACCGCAAGCCATAGCCTCCAGAAGATCAAAAGTGATTATGAGGCTCTGGGCAGGAAGCTGAAGCAATTAAATGCACAAATTGTCATCTCATCTGTCCTCCCAGTTGAACGCCGTGGCCCAGGAAGAGAGGGGAAAATAGGAAAAGTGAACAACTGGCTTCGCAAATGGTGCCGGCAGGAACGGTTTGGATTCTTAGATCACGGCCTGCAGTTTCTTGAAGATGGACTTCTGGCAAGTGATGGGCTGCACCTCACAAGGGTTGGGAGGAATGTTTTTGCCAACAATCTCAAAAACCTCATCAGGAGGGCTTTAAACTGACTTATGTGGGGGAGGGAGACAGTGGTCCTGAAGGTAGGAGTCTATCAAATGCTGAAGATGATCATCCAAAAGTCAAGGACCAAATGGAGCAAACAGCACACAGACCTAGTGGTGGGAGGAAAAAATCCTTAAGTAGGAGACTAGGGGGAATGATCAATGGTTTTCAATGTCTGTATACAAATGCACAGAGCATGGGAAATAAACAAGATGAACTTGAGCTCTTGATACAGCAAACTAAATACGACATAATAGGCATCACTGAAACCTGGTGGGATGAGTCTCATGATTGGAATGTAGTAATAGAGGGATACAATCTATTTCAGAGAAATAGACCAAACAGGAAAGGAGGAGGAGTGGCATTATATGTCAGGGATGTGTATACCTGTGAAGAGATCCATGATTTAAAACTTCAAAGCCAAATTGAGAGTATCTGGGTCAAAATTAAGGGAGAGAAAAATAACAGTGATCTCATTGTGGGAGTTTACTATAGATCCCCGAGCCAAACTGAGGACATAGATGATGCCTTCCTGGAACAGATGACCAAGCATTCAAAAGGAAATGAGATAGTAGTAATGGGGGATTTCAACTATCCTGATATTTGTTGGATGTCAAACTCAGCCAAGAGCATAAGGTCGAACAGATTCCTCACTGGCCTTGCAGACAACTTCATTGTCCAGAAAGTGGTAGAAGCAACAAGAGGATCAGCCATTTTAGATCTGGTCCTAACCAATAGTGATGACCTGGTTAGTGGGGTAGAAGTGGCAGGATCATTAGGTGGGAGTGATCATGCTCTTCTGGAGTTTATTATACATCAGAAAGGAGCAACCAAGCATACTAAGACTCAAATTCTAGACTTTAAGAAAGCCGACTTCAGAAAACTTAGGGAAATGCTGGATGTGATCCCATGGTCAGTAATACTAAAAGGGATGGGAGTTCATGATGGATGGGAGTTTGTTAAAAGGGAGATATTAAAAGCACAACTTCAAGCAGTACCAATGCGACGAAAACATGGAAGGTGCCTAAAGAAGCCAGGGTGGCTATCTAAAGAACTTTTAACTGAGTTAAGATTTAAAAGGGATATGTACAAGAAATGGAAAAAGGGGGAAACCACCAGAGAGGAATTCAAACAAATAGCCAGCACATGTAGAGACAAAGTCAGAAAAGCTAAAGCACAGAATGAACTCAGGCTTGCTAGAGAGGTTAAAAGCAATAAAAAGAGTTTTTATGGGTATGTCCGTAGCAAAAGGAAGAACAAGGAAACAGTGGGGTCACTTAGAGGAGAAGATGGTGAAATGCGAACAGGGGACGCAGAAAGGGCAGAACTCCTCAATACCTTCTTTGCCTCAGTCTTCTCCAAAAAAGAAAACAATGCCCGACCTGAAGAATATGGAGCAGATGATTCAGCAGGGGAAACACAGCCCAGAATAAGTAAGGAGGTAGTACAAGAACACTTGGCTAGTTTAGATGTATTCAAGTCTCCAGGGCCAGATGAACTACATCCCAGAGTATTAAAAGAACTGGCAGAGGTGATTTCAGAACCACTGGCAGTAATATTTGAGAATTCCTGGAAAACAGGTGAAGTCCCAGCAGACTGGAGGAGGGCAAATGTTGTCCCTATTTTCAAAAAGGGGAAAAGAGAGGACCCAAACAATTACCGCCCAGTCAGCCTGACATCAATACCAGGAAAGATTCTAGAGCAGATCATTAAGCAAACGGTCTGTGAGCACCTAGAAAGGAACGCTGTGATCACTAAAAGTCAGCATGGGTTTCTGAAAAATAAGTCATGTCAGACTAATCTGATCTCATTTTTTGACAGAATTACAAGCCTGGTAGACGAAGGGAACACTGTGGATGTAGCCTATCTTGATTTCAGCAAGGCCTTTGACAAGGTGCCCCATGATATTCTTGTAAAGAAGCTGGTAAAATGCGGGCTAGACAATGCTACCATTCAGTGGATTTGTAACTGGCTGACTGACCGAACCCAAAGGGTGCTCATCAATGGCTCCTCTTCATCCTGGAGAGAAGTGACTAGTGGGGTGCCACAGGGTTCTGTCTTGGGCCCAGTCTTATTCAACATCTTTATCAATGACTTGGATGATGGGCTTGAGGGCATCCTGATCAAGTTTGCAGATGACACCAAATTGGGAGGGGTGGCTAATACCCCAGAGGACAGGATCACACTTCAAAATGACCTTAACAGATTAGAGAACTGGGCCAAGGCAAACAGGATGAATTTTAACAGGGAGAAATGTAAAGTACTACACTTGGGCAAAAAAAATGAAAGGCACAAATACAGGATGGGTGATACCTGGCTTGAGAGCAGTACAAGTGAAAAGGATCTAGGAGTCTTGGTAGACCACAAACTTGACATGAGTCAACAGTGTGATGCAGCAGCTAAAAAAGCCAATGCAATTCTGGGCTGCATCAATAGGAGTATAGCATCTAGATCAAGGGAAGTAATAGTACCACTGTATTCCGCTCTGGTCAGACCCCACCTGGAATACTGTGTCCAGTTCTGGGCACCACAGTTCAAGAAGGATATTGACAAGCTGGAACGTGTCCAGAGGAGGGCAACCAAAATGGTCAAAGGCCTGGAAACGATGCCTTATGAGGAACGGCTTAGGGAGCTGGGTATGTTTAGCCTGGAGAAGAGACGGTTAAGGGGTGATATGATAGCCATGTTCAAATATATAAAAGGATGTCATATAGAGGAGGGAGAAAGGTTGTTTTCTGCTGCTCCAGAGAAGCGGACACGGAGCAATGGATTCAAACTACAAGAAAGAAGATTCCACCTAAACATTAGGAAGAATTTCTTGACAGTAAGAGCTGTTCGACAATGGAATTTGCTGCCAAGGAGTGTGGTGGAGTCTCCTTCTTTGGAGGTCTTTAAGCAGAGGCTTGACAGCCACCTGTCAGGAATGCTTTGATGGTGTTTCCTGCTTGGCAGGGGGTTGGACTGGATGGCCCTTGTGGTCTCTTCCAACTCTATGATTCTGTGATTCTGTGATTCTGTGACGAGGGCGGGCACTTGCATGGTGAAGCCATTGTGGAGCTCCAGTGTGACTTCCATAACTATGCCTGGCTTGGGAGGGTTGGGGAGGGGCTGCTGGGGTGGGCTGGGAGGGGCTGTTTGGGGTGCGCTGCGAGGGGGACGTTTTACTGCTTCTGTGTCTGGCTGGCCGTCCCCGTGACTTGCCACCAGGCAGTGCCGTTTCCCTGCACCGCAGCTTCCTCCTCCCCTTCTCCTGTTACAGCCCCCATCATGCCTTGCCACACCTTCTTTTGGTTACAAGCCTTGGCTAGGTGCCCTGTTTGATGGCACACAAAACATTTTCTGGGCGCTTTCCCGCCCTGCGCGTCACTTCCCTTGGCAACCGTTGCATTTGAACAAGGGCGCGCGCGAGCTCCGCCCAGCTCCATGGGCGTTTCTTGCTGGATGTGCGTTTGCAAGCCGGCCGGCTTCTCTGTTGGTGTGGGAAAGCGAAAGTTGAACCACCTTCCCGCCTTCCCCTCCCTCTTTGTTTTGTCTCTGAGCTCCAAACGCACTCCAATCGCCATTGCTGCTTCGGTGAGACTGTTCATATCGTTGTGGGGCCCCCCTCTCGCCAAAGAGTCCTTAACCTCATCCGCCAGCCCTAATTTAAACAGCGCTAGCATTTGGGGCGCATTCATGTCCCACCCCAAACGGTGACTCAAAAGTGAAAACTTTCCCCAGTATTCACGGACAGTCATGTTGCCTTGCCTCAGCATCAGGAGTTCCTGCGCTTCCAACTCCTGTTCAGAGCGCCTCGTATAAACAATGTCCATTCCTTGAAAGAACGCTTTTACGTTCTGGAGCGCTGGATTTTTGGCCACAATAAGGGGGCGAATCCAATCGCGAGCAGCTCCCTCAAAATGCGAAACTATGAACCCCACCTGTTCCGCTTCATCCCTAAAAGACTCCTTCTGCAGCTCCAACGCATACATCATGTCCGTTTTAAATCCTAAATATTGTTCTGGTTTCCCCTGAAACCTGCTTGCCAGCATGGTGATCCTTCTTCCCACCTGCGCGCTCCTGCCCTGCTCAGCGTGAAGCCATGCCTCCTGCAACTGTGCCTGGGAAATTCGGTACATTACCTCCAGCTCTTTGGCTCTGTCTTCCCAGGTGGGGGCACCTCCACCACCGGCTCCTTAGGCAGCTGCAGCCTCTGCCTGCTCCGCGGCACTCATGCTGGCTGTGCTTTCACTCCTGAGGAGGTAGCGAAGAATTCGGGGATGCTGTGAGAGGGATGTGTGTCCTCCTCAAGAGCAAGCATCCGCAGACACCGTCTACTAAACTAATGGCTTTATTTACAGCATCAAGCATGACAGGTGTCACAGTTCATCATCCGACCCTTCTGTGTCAGATCCCCGAATTACCGCTTTTCGGCTCCGCCCCCAACATAAAAGCTTCGGGAAACCCAGACGCCGCCTCCCCTCTTTCCTCTTCCGCCCTCTGGACCTAAGGGGGGCGGCGCTCGCCCCTTCCCTTTCACTCTCATCCTCCATGCTGGTTGTGTCCGATGCTCTGGCAGTATCTTCGAGCCTCACCTCCTCCCCGGTCTCCACTTCCTGATCCCCGCCCATTGGCTGCACTGGAGCCCCGGTCGGAGCCTCCTCCCATTGGCTCATTACCGCTTCTGGTGTTAACAGGGGCTGTGTCTGTTCCTCGTCCCACACCCTCAATAACTCCTCGGGCGTTAGCTGTGCCCTGCCTTGGTCAGCTGTGTCCTCAGACACTGCCTCAGAACCTGGCCAGCCCCTGACAAATGGCATGGGCAAAGTTCTTTTTTTAAAAAAGTGGGCTGCTATTTAGTAAAGAAAAAGCCTTGTATGCCAAGGTCAGATTCATGTCTTCCTTGGTCCATGTGGGCCACCTCTAAGAGAAACTCCACTCCACCTCCTCTTTTAAGCCTTGCATCAGGTTCAGCTTCTCGCTGCCTCCAGGCTAGATTCAGCCAGAGGAAGATGACCCGATGACCCTCAGCTTACACCCCCTGGGCAGCTTTTCAGTCACGGAATGGCATTCAATTCAGTGAGGGCATCTGCTAATGGAAGACAAGGTGAGAGCCACATTTTGCTCTCCCCACTCCAAGCTTCCTGTACCACCTTTGACATTCCACCCTGTTTTGAAGGGCTCCCAACTCTCTGGAATTAATTGTTTTGCTGTGCTGGAAACTGCAAGGAAGGAGGGGAAATAAGCAAAAATGGCACCTTGCCCCCTCCATTCGCAGATGCCTCCACTGGGAGCCCTTCCGGAAGTGCCAGGATACCACTTGGATTTGAGATCAATACACCCAGTTTGCTAACATGCTTGTGTTGGTGCACTATGTCCAACATGGATTGGGGCCTAAAAGCATTTTCAGGCAGTTTTGTTTGTGAATATTAATAATCACAATTAAAACTAATAGTGACAATAATGTTGTCTGCATGCTTTTGACTATATGCTCAATTCTGTCCAAATGTCTTGTGTGAACAAGCTCTCTGGGGGCTTTTATATGCCGATGTGAATGGTCACCTGAATATTAGCCTTCAGCATTCTTTGTTCTCCTTCAACAACTCTATGGGAATTAAATCCTCCCCTGGCGCTTTCCCTGCTCGTGCTCTGGACTATTAGAATCCGGTGTGCCTACACAGGAGATACTCAAAATAACTCCTGATCTGAGCCAGACGGATTTCATTTTAATTTATAGTGAATAGTAAATAATTAATATAACCTATGGATCAAAGGATGCTTGATCCATTTTTAGATAAGTCATTTTAGTGATTTTAGATAAGTTATACTAGTTTATACCAAAATTTAAATATTGAGGATGTAATGCATTTTACTATGCTGGTCGGTGACCGTAATAAAGAATACTTACTTACTTACTTAGCCTTCAGTTGCACAACCAGTAAACCTTCATCATTCATCATTCTTCTTTTATTCGACCGTCAGTCAGAAAAATACATTTGTACAGAATTAAAAGCATCTGAGAGAGCTTTGAAAAAAGGAAACATAATCCACAATAGAATGGAACTAAACAAATAGCCCCATATCGATACAATCAATTAAAATCTTGCGACGCTTAGAAGCTAAAAAAAGAAATTTAGCCACCAGGGAGGCTGTATTGAACCAGTAAACCAGTAACCAGTAAACTACTTAATGAGTACGTAAATCTGTATTTTGTTTAACCAAAGGTTGGCTAACCTTTGGCCCTCCAAATATTGCTCCCATCTTCCCTGACTCTTGGCCATGCTGATTGGGGTTGATGGAACTTGATGTCCAACAACAGGTTAGCCCACCCCTGGTTTAGGTACATTAAAATTTATTTAGTTACTACATCTATATCCTACCTTTCCTACAAAGATCTTAGGAGAGGGTACCTGGGTCTTCTCCCACCCTCAAAAACCCTGTGAGGTAGGTTAGGCGGAGAGTGTCTGCCGCTGGTGTGAGATTCTTGGCTTAGTGGAGGTTGGATCTGGGTCTTCCCAGTCTTAGTCCAACACTGTGCAATTCTGACTTTTGTTCAGAACATTATTCTTTATATTCTGATGTATCTACTATTGCCAGAAAATATATCCTCCGTGAACATTAAATTGGCTTAGGTTGCAGACCTATAAGTCCTTAGCAACAAACAAATCCCATTAAACCCACTGGAAACATGGATAGTATTGGACTAAGTTATGGACTATTTATAATTGTGTGCATGCAGCTGAATTGGTTAACGGATTGCATCATTAAAATTATATTTGTTTATTGATGGTTGTTGTTTTTCAATTGACAGTGTTTTGTCTCGACCCCCACAAATTCTTCTTGTATTGAGGAATTATCTATTACACACTATAAGCTTTTACATTTTTCAGCATAAATCATTTTTTAAGATTTTTGGCTGGATTTGTAGCTGGTTAACTGAAAAGAACCCCAAGAGCACTCATTCATGGTCCCTCGCCATCCTGGCAAAAAGTGGCAAGGGGGTGTCTCAGGGTTCTGTCCTGGATCCGTTGTTGTTCAACGCTTTTAAAAATGACTTGGATAAAGGAATTGAGGGGATGCTCATCAAATTTGCAGATAACGCCAAACTGGGAGGAGTGGCTAATTCTGCAGAAGACAGAATCAAAATTTAAAATGATCGTAACAGGTTGGAGAGCTGGGCCCAAACTAACAAAATGAATCAGTAAGGACAAATGCAAGGTTCTGCACTTGGACAGAAAGAAGCAGATACACAAATATAGGATGGAGGACACCTGGCTTACTAGCCATACATGTGAAAAGGATCTAGGGATTTTGGTGGACCACAAGCTTTTCATGAGTCAGCAGTGTGATGTAGCAGCAAAAAAACTAATGCTATTCTAGGCTGCATCAACAGAAGTCTAGTGTCCAGATCAAGGGAAGTAATAGTCCCACTCTATTCTGTCTTGCTCAGACCACACCTAGAATACTGTGTCCAGTTCTGGGCACCACAATTTAAGAAGGATGTTGACAAGCTGGAAGGAGGGCAATCAAGATGATCAAGGGTCTGGAAACTAAGCCCTACGAGGAGCGCTTGAAGGAGCTGGGTATGTTTAGCCTGGAAAAGAGGAGACTGAGAGGAGATATGAGAGCCGTCTTCCACTATCTCAAGGGCTGTCACATAGAAGAGGGAACAAGCTTGTTTTCTCCTGCTCTGGAGGGTAGGGCTCAAATCAGTGGCTTCAAATTACAAGAAAGGAGATTCCAACTAAACAGGAAGAATTTTCTGACTGTAAGAGCTGTTTGATAGTGGAAGCGTCTCCCTCAGGAAGTTGTGGACTCTCCTTCCTTGGAGGTTTTTAAGCAGAGGTTGGATGGCTATCTGTCATGGATGCTTCAGCTGAGATTCCTGCATTGCAGGGGGTTGGACTAGATGACCCTTGGGTCCCTTCTATGATTCATACGATCTGAGCAAGGGCTTTGATCATTTAAAGTACAAACATGATTTACAATAAGCCGGGTTTCCACTTTGAATTCCTGGTTTCAAAGATGTCCTTGAGCCTATCATTTGTTATGCTGAGCTTTTCCAAACCTGCTTTTTAGTTTTCAAAAAAAAGTAGACTATGCTTTAGAGTGCTCAACCTAATTGTAAATCTATTCCCAAAGAGAGAAGTTGCATTGTGTTTAAGATCATCTGGCTTGGAATGCTGCAGCCAGAAAAGGCTAGAATCCAAAACCTGCATGGGAGAGAACAATGATAACATTTGTTTTCTCTTTTTGCGACTGTACTTCTGCACAACTTGTAACACTGGGTTATTATTGGCAGTGGGAACACCTAAAGTGGAAAGTGAATACAGAAGTCCCACAGTTATCTCTCTCTCACATGCATATCCTTTCTTTTGATTCTTGTCATATTTGAGTTATAATGTACCCTTTTTATCGGTTCCTCTCCCTCCTTCCTCTGGGGGCAGTGGAAGCAAAGGAGATCTCATTGGCCTGCAGATCAAGCTGTGTCGCTTGTTAGCCAGACTGTTCTATTTTCTCTTCCCCGCACCAGGACTATATGGCTGAGCTGAAATATTCTGTCCAAAGGAGGCTATAAGTGCACTGTGTTGCTGTCATGTGCAAAACTATGTACTTTGTAGGAACAAGTCAGTAGATTTAACACAAAAAAACAAATTTTCTGTGAAATAATTTTAGGAGCTAGTCATATACTTGTAGTTAGTCCAGCTAAACTGAGTTAAGGCTAAGGTAGTTTCTTAACAGGTTATGGATACCTTTTAGGATCTCCTGAGTTGAAGCTATTTGGTCAGGGCGGCTGCTGGGACTTGTAGGGAAGAACTCCCTCCGCTAAGTGGAGCGAGAGCCAATTAATTTTAGTTTCCCCCCCCCTCCTCCTGTGTTCTACAAGGGCAACACCAAGATGACTCTCCCTGGACTGTCAGGGGGGGCCTAGCCTGAGGTTGGTGGGGCAGTTTTACATTCACTGGCATGCACCAGTCTCCACTGAATTTGGGGAAGGGTGTGGGTCTAGGTTAATGTTTTCTTTCTAGGATTACCTTTGCTGGGTACATATCAGTGTCTAGCCTTCGTTATTGCAGAGAAAACCTTGGAAAGATGCAGGTGATATCTGGGGAAAGGAGACATTGCTACCACAAAGAAGCTGGGCAGAGCTTCCATTGGTAAAGCCACAATTGCTCAGCAATAGGTGGCTGCAGAGAAACCCAGCCTGTGTTGCCTCCTTGACACTTCAGAAAGGTGACTGGATGCGTCTTCATCACAGGAGAAATTTAGCTTCCCGTATACTTCTACACGGGACCCAGGTGGCGCTGTGGGTTAAACCACAGAGCCTAGGGCTTGCTGATCAGAAGGTCAGCGGTTCGAATCCCCGTGATGGGGTGAGCTCCCGTTGCTCGGTCCCAGCTCCTGCCCACCTAGCAGTTCGAAAGCACGTCAAAGTGCAAGTAGATAAATAGGAACCGCTCTGGCGGGAAGGTAAACGGCGTTTCCGTGCGCTGCTCTGGTTCGCCAGAAGCGGCTTTGTCATGCTGGCCACATGACCTGGAAGTTGTATGCCGGCTCCCTTGGCCAATAAAGCGAGATGAGCACCGCAACCCCAGAGTCGGACACGACTGGACCTAATGGACTGGACCTTTACCTTTATGCTTCTGCACATGCACAGAAAGTAGGATTTGCAGCTGTGTGTCAAAAAAGGGAATAAGATTAGACTTTTTTAAAATCTTGCACACCAGACACCTCTCCTGCACAAAGCCCCTAAGCCAAGAATACACAACCCAGTTTGTCTTATTTCTCTTTCCCCACCAGCCACTCCTCTTTTTTAAAAAGCCAAATATATTGTGATAAGTAAGCTAATATATGGCAACTAGTTGAAGTTAGCCCGTTGACTAACGGGCTCTAGAGGAAGAGGAGGCCTGCTCCCGGCCCCCGCTTCGAGCACGCGCCGGCCGCTCCCGCCTCGCCGCCCCTCCGAGCGGCTCGCGGGGCCCCGGCGTGCCCTGCTCCCCCCGCTTCGAGCGCGCTCCGCGGTGCCCGCCAGCGCCCACCTCGCCGCCCCTCCACAAGAGCAGCAGCGCCAGGGCGAGCTGGTTGCCCGAGGCCCCGGCACCGCCGCCACGGCCTGGCCTGGGCTCCTCGTTCTCCTCGCTGCCGCTGCCTCCAGGCCGGGCCGTCCGTCCTCTGGCGGGGCTGTGAGGGAGGCGGGCGGGTGGCTGTCACTTCCTGTCCGCTGGCCAATCCCTGCGTCCGCGTGTGTCATGCGCAGAGCGCACTTCCGTGACATACAGAAAAATAAGGTGGACGCAGGGACACTTCAAGATTATTATATAGGATTTATTTAATTTCCTTGTTGCACACATCTCTGATTATGCTATTTTGCACCATGTTTTAGCCTATCTGGTTGAGGGTGGGGTTGGGGCCAAGCCAGGCCTTTGTGCCTTTCTGACAAGGAAAGAGAGAAACCCATTGAGATTATTTTGCTTCAGGGTGAACTTTTGTTTCAAATGAACGAGCAAATGAAAGAGTCAGGTTGGATTATCAAGTGCTGTCTCTGTGACAGAGAGGCTGGTCGCTCTTTGTCTCCTCTCATTGTATCTGATCTTTTGCTATCATGATGAATTTCAGCCAGTCCAAAGCTGTGTTTGCAGCCTTTGCTTCTGGCACCAGAAGTGGAGTGTTCTCTCTCTTTCCCATTAGCAGCATAATTTTGCTCAGTAATTCAATTATTCCATCCTGTAGTTCCTGGACCCTGTGATCCTGAAGATTTAATTGATGGAATCATATTTGCTGCCAATTACCTTGGCTCTACTCAGCTTCTTTCGGACAAAACTCCATCAAAGAATGTGAGAATGATGCAGGCTCAAGAAGCTGTGAGCCGAATCAAGGTGAGGAATCTTTCTTGCTATCTGTCTATGGAAGAGCTGAATCTAGGAATGGTGCATGCCGAAACTCCCTTCTGAAATGCACTCTAGTAGTAATTTGTGTCTGGACCCCAAAATTTGCCAGGTCATTTTTTTCATATATAATAAGTTGCTTTCATGCTCTGCAGGTGACATCAAACAGCAGTGGACGTTATTACATAATCCTTATAATCTGCACAAAAGGGGTCTCTGGAGGGAAATTAATATTTCTGCCCTTATTCTAGACACAGATTATCCAGCCCATCCACAGTGTACAGCAATGCAAGTGTTCAGCCCTGTAGGCCCACTTCCAAATAGTTTGGAGAGGCCCGTGGGGGGTGCAGTGGGTTGGAGGGTGAGAGAAGGGAGACTGAAGACACCATCTTGCTCTTTTAACATATATTGCATTGTGATGAAGCCCAAGAAAAATGACCATGGAATGGGCACTGAGGATTTACTATGCAGGGAAGAAAAAAATACTGATATACAGTAGTTGCTAAGTTGAATCTATACTGCCTTTTCAAAAATGCACTGGTAAGATTGAAGAAGTTTTAAATGGCATTTTGTGTATTTTCTGGTAGATATCTGACATAAACACAGAATTTATAAGAAGTATAGATACATACAGTATATTTTGTATTTTTAAAAAATGTATTTTAATGTTATTTTAAATCAGTGACTTTGTGCTGTATTATCCAGCACAAACTGCCGGAACTATTTGTACTGGTGCCAGTAACTGAGAGCACTGCTCCCCCTGTGCCTCAGCCCCCTGGCACATGGAGTGGCTGGGGAGTCCTTGATGGTTCTGGCCCCTTAGTGGTTCATTGAAACCTTAACCCTGTATAGAACCACCTTCACAGCAAGGGTGCTGCCACCCATGTGCTGGGTGTTCCTGACCTTGCCCTTCCCCTCTCACACAGCAGTGGTGGGCAGCATCAATATTGGTGTCAGGAGGGGGTCACCGCGCCAGCTTGGTTCATAGGGATTGTTCAATCTTCTGTTTGGTATCTCAGAATGGCCATTCCCCAAAGGAGTGTGTGTCTCTAGAGCAGAGCATGGAAGGGACACAACAGCAATACTTCTATCTAGACCCACATCTGTGTGTTCTTTCTAGCCATCTGTATAATCACTCCTCCTAGATTATGCCTCAGCTCCACACTCAGGGCTTTCTGTATTTACCATTTGTAGCAGTAGAGTTGCTGAGTTTTTCTGGATTTTTTGGCATGCATTCACATGTTATCATTGTTCAGTTAGTATTCTGAAATAATGTACACCCCCCCCCCCAAAAAAATCCTGCCACACAAAAAAACAAAAATCAACTTTTGTGAAAGACCTGAAATGAATTCTCAATATTTTTGTTTGTGTGGCACCTAGAGAAACACCATCCCAGTTTCTGTGTGGAGGGTTGATGGGCATGGTTTGGGAGACAGACGCTTTGTGCCACGTCCCTCTGATCAGTTTTCAAGTCAGTTTTGTGTCAAAACATCTCCTCCTTGTGGGCCCAAATGGCTGCTAGCCATTCACACATAATACCTGGAATCCTAGACAGTTGGTCTTGGTCATAGACATCCTCCATAGGGCGTGATCCTTTAGTACATACACATCGAAGACCCAGTATAGGAGTTGACAGAGGCACACAATTTCCTAGCAGTGCTGCTCATCTGGAGGGGGACAATTTTTTAAAAAATCTGCCATGCTCATGCCAATTGCCATCAGGAAGCTGTGGGGGCTCAGGAGCTCATTTACCTGTGGCCCTCCAGTAGAATAGCCATTTGTCAAGGCTGGTTACAGTTGCAGTTGCCAAGTGGAGGTGGCTTGCAACATCCTCTGCAGGACAACTACTCTGTGGCAACTAGAGCAGGTGGCAACCTGAAGGGTGAGCATCTGTTTCTCCTTGGAAGTGGAGGCAAAGGATCTACATGGCAAACTGTCTGGCCGAGGATGTTTTCAAGCAGCCTCCACAAAAACAAGACTCATTTGTTTATATTGAGTTCTAGTAACATGTTTAGGATTGGATGGAGTTTAGCTATATCGGAGTGTCAGGGCTAGATTGCTATTCTCTTGTGGATTTAAGAAATGATGTTTCATATGTATTCAGTAGCAACAGCTGAAGTTGCTCTTTAGCAGAATTATTCCTCTCTCAACAGTAGATTCTCCTTTAAGACAGCTAGTCTTTTTTTCTTTCTTTTTTTAAAGTTACTGGGCAAAATGTTTTCCCTTTTCTGTCTGTCTGCCTTCCTCTCTCGACTGGTGTCTATGTACAGGGTTATTTTATAAACCTTTACTCTTCAGTGTGAAATTTGAATTATGAAGCAGAACTTAATTTGGCTGGATGGCAGTCCTAGTCCTCATGTTCTAGATCCCTGCTTGACGGAGTCTCTGAAAGTACCTCTCTAACTATTCTCCTGTCTCTGTTTATTACATGCTAAGCAGATGGCCCAGAAATTAGCCAAAAGCAGAAAGAAGGTGCAGTACAAACTCATCCGCTTGATGTTTTTCCTGTTTTTTGTTTTGTTTTGTTTTTGCATTTCTTACTTTTGATTTTCACATTTTATTTTAAAAAATTCTGTATCCAGAAAATCTTTTCTTACAATTTGTTTGAACCACCATATAAATTGACATTTTTCAAATAACCAGTAGCATGGTTTACTCTTTATTGTTTACCATTAGCCATTTCATGTTAGTAGGGTAATGCAAAGTAGGATAATGGAAAGGTTTAATTAAATGGAAAATAGGCTATTCCCCAAACTGTCTTCCAACTATAGAGCTGACTGAGAAAGGTTTTAAATATATCAAATGGTATGCTTCTAAAACTGTGTATTTCAACTTGTGTTTAAATGGTTGTTTCATTTGATTTCATGGAGGTTATTAAATTCCTGGATGCAAAAAACCCCAAACCTTTATAGACATAAAATTATATACTATACTAAGATTACTAAACACATATCATTGTGGGATTTAAATAGAATTTTTAGGTGCTTCACTAAAAATTTGGCCAATTTTTACTGTAAGAAATTGTGCTCCTAGATGTTTAACCTCTAGTGACCACAAGGACTCTTCTACCAGAACTGCATTATACATTCCTGTATTATACATCATAGGCTCTGATCTTTGGGGTGTGTTGGGTGTTTTTGTTTTCCATTTTTGCAGGCTTTGTGACTTGCTCTTTTTGTCAAAACAACTAGAGTGGAAAAAATGTAAACTGGCATGTGTGAAAAGGAGTGTTTTTGGGCTGTCTCAGAATACAATAAGAGGACCCCATTTGTATGGTCATCAAAGGAGAGGAGAGCTGGGCACTTTGGGATCATGACCTTGCTCTCCCCTCTCTTGTCCCATTCTTCTGGGGTACTGAGGACAAGGTTATCCATTCATTCACTTATTAAATACAATTTATAAATAGATATATACAAAAGTTCCAAATTTTCCTAATGCAAAATTATTATTCAAATATAAAAAGGCTGCCATTGAGGAAAGATCACTGTATATATGCTTGTCCATTTCTTCTCTATACCATCTTCCTTAACGCTGTTAAATAACCACTCTGTAATGCAGAGCTAACCAACATGGCGCACCCCAGACCTGGTTGGGCTTCAGCTCCCATCCTGCCTGACCATAGGCTGTGTTGGCTGGCAGGTCTTATGGGAGTTGGACTCCCATAACATCTTGAGGGCACCATGCTGACTACTCCTGCTCTAATAGATGGAATTATAGAGTTCCCCCCACTGCTGGCCAAGGACAGTCTTGCAACATTTAGGAAGTTAACAATCAAGACAAATACCAGAGGTTTGTGTATACTCAGGCTCTCCTTGAACCCACTAAGCATCTCTTAATCACTTCATAGGCTCAGGGAGCTCCCAGCTACGGCAGTGAACATCACAGTACTTTCTTTCTATGTGCGGGAAAGAGGAGGAGGGAGATGTGCAAGAGCTCGTCTGGCTTCCCTTACATAGCAGAGAGAAAAATGCTTAAAGGAATAGGGATAATGGGCAAGAGATTTGTAGGAAATTAGCACTTTTGTGCACAGTACTGACTTGAGCTTGTAACTCACATTTCGTACCCCTATAGACAGCTTCCATACCTCTAATGCTTACCATTAGCTTCTGCTATCTAAATGCTACATGTTGCATTGCTCTTCTAATGACTGTGTCCTAAGGCTTTTTTGAATTGTGATCTAACACAGTTCTGTTCAAGGATTCTCCTCAAATGCTTAAATGCTGTTGCTGTTGCTGATTAATTCTGACCTTAATTGCAGGCCCCTGAAGGTGAATCTCAGCCCATGACAGAAGTTGACCTCTTCATCTCAACGCAGAGAATAAAAGTGCTGAATGCCGACACTCAGGTACAGCAAATACCCATCACTTTATCAAAATAAGACAGTGTTGTTGCATCATTGATTCATCACCCATATACTGTATTTATTTGCATTTGTTCCTTTTATTAACCTGAAAGTAACATGTTTTAGATCATTTATTAGGGGGTGAAGTGAGGCAGGAAGATCATTGCATCCCAAATGTTTTATAAAAGGAGCTATCAACATAGTTTTGTTTTATTTTTGTCATTCATTTCACAGAGGTTATTTCTCCACTTTTATGACCTAACTATTTTTGCAGATGCTTACTCTAAGAAAGGTCAAAAATTAAAGTTATGCCGAGAAATGTCAGTTTGAGAAGGAAGAATAAAATGCTAGATTTGTAAACGCCTTCTAGCATTTTAGGTTTAAATAAGTATTATGGGGGAGGGAGCATATTAAAGTTAATAGGGCTACAAGTATAACTCAAAAGTACTGCTAGATTGCTGTAGTTCAAAATCAGACAAACTTATGCTTTCTGCAAAGAGGCATAGATATCCTGACCTCAAACTGCTGCAATTCAAGATCTTGCAAGTGGGAACTTCTACTGTTCTTTGCTTTTAGGAGGTGATGAAAATTCCCTTTAATGTGGAAAACGTAAGTGTTTGTGTGCACTGAATGCCAATGTTTTTTAAATTCTTATGTGTTAGTGCTGAAGAACACTAATGGAAGGGTTTGTCTTCTCTAGGAAACTATGATGGATCATCCTCTGAGGACCATTTCCTACATTGCAGATATTGGGAATATAGTCGTTTTGATGGCTCGCAGGCGAATGCCAAGATCTAATTCCCAGGATAATGTGGAGGCATCTCATCCCTCTCAGGATGGGAAGAGACAGTATAAAATGATCTGCCATGTCTTTGAATCTGAGGATGTAAGCTGCTTTATTGTTTCTGCATTGAAAATGAGCAAAGAGTTGTTCCTCTCACTTTCAAATGCAACCACTACTGATCACAGTGCAAGAGAAGGCGTCTGGGGAGTGGGCAGTGACTGATGACGGGAATGACCAGCCAGATGCTGGATATGGGTTGAGATGGAAACAATGACAACAGAGGAAGAGAGCAAAGAGAGGAAGAAGAAATGCTTCCTTTCTTTCAGGTGCCCTCCAGATGTTGGTAGACCACAACTCCCATCATCCCTGTCCATTGGCCATGATGGCTGGGGCTGAAGTTATAGTCCATGACAGGGATCAGCAAACTTTTTGGTCAGGGGGCCGGTCAACTGTCCCTCAGAGCTTGTGGGGGGCCGGACTATATTTAGGAAAATATAAATACCTGCAAGCTGGTCCCGCAGCTGCCTCCGGACCTGGAGGAGGAACGCACTCTGCGTGCGCTCAGGAGCGCATCTCGACGACGCCCGCTCACCGGTGTTGTTGACGAGCAGCAGCCGCTCCATTGGCCCATCCCTGTGGAGCTCCCAGGCGCCGTGCGCCACGCGCTGCTGCCCATCATCCGAGGCCAGGTTGGTGGGTAGGCACAGCTCGCCCTCCAGCTGCTCCAGCACTGCCACCGAGCTCGCCACCAGCAGCAGCGCCGAGCCGGGCGCCAGGCACTGGGCCAGCAGGTGCACCAAGCTCCAGCTGAAGCCCTGCGACATGCCTGTCATGGTGCTCATGGCATGGCCCAAACCCCCCGCCTGCCCGCCTCTCCGTCCATGGCCGCGCCGGGTTTACCTCAGCGCGCAGGCAGCGAGGCTTTGGATCGGCTACAGGAACTTCCTGCAGCCAATCCGAAGCTGCGCCAGCGTCACCGCCCGTCTAGAGGCGTCCACAGCTTCGGATTGGCTGCAGGAGCTTCTGCAGCCAATCTAAAGCCGCGTCAGCATTACGGAAGTCAGTCCCTGCTCGGCGAAGCGTCCTCGGCTTCTTTTCAAGGAAACGCCACGCCAGTTTAGCTCAGCTGACTGAGCAGGCGGCAGGGTCCACAGGCCAGATTTACAAGCCTGGTGGGCCGCATCTGGCCCCCAGGCCTTAGTTTGCCACCCCCTGGTCCATGACATTTGGAAGGCACCATCTAGACTACTCTTGGGGTATGAGTTGGTGAGAATAAGAACTGGTGAGAATACAGAGCAGACCCAGAAGCACAAATTGCAAGTATGACTCAAATTAGGAATCATATTTTTCTCTTATGCAGTGATGTACTTGAGGAGACCCTAAGCAAGTGAGGAACAAGAGGCTAATTTTTATGAGACTGCTGTCAGTTTGCTGGGGGCCCTCACAATATTTTGCCCACCTTATGGCCAGATGATTCAGCAACCACTAATCATAAAAAGAATCATTTTGATGTGTGTTCTGTAGTTGCATTATTTTTAAAGCTTTTCCAGCTTCCACTTGATTTTGTGAACTAATTTGGTATTTCTGATTTTGTTCCTGTTTCATTCCCCCTCCCCTTTGGCAACTGCTACAGGCACAGTTAATTGCACAGTCCATAGGTCAGGCATTTAGTGTAGCCTACCAGGAATTCTTGAGGGCCAATGGGATAAATCCAGAAGACCTGAGCCAGAAGGAATACAGTGACCTTCTCAACACCCAAGACATGTACAATGATGACCTGATCCACTTCTCCAAGTCTGAAAATTGCAAAGATGTATGTACCCATTCTAATAACAAAGCCATTGAGCTAATATCCCCCTAAGCAACCGAATTCTAGTAACCATTATACAGCCATTAGAGTTCCTCAAGAATGACTTGGGTCCCTGCTCTCCACTCTTGTGGGATACCAGCAGCCAGTCTTTCCCCTTCTCACGCCCCGCTTTTCTATATTTTAGGATAGTGCTAAATTTATCAAGATTGAATTGATTACCATCTGCCATGTATTTTTTTTTTTAAGAAAGAGCTTTCAAATATTTGGCCTGCTGTGTTGATGCAGTCAGAATTTTCTCTTATGTAATTGTAACATGGGGTTGCAAGAGCTCGTTTCAAAAACTCTGTTTGAAGCTGGCTTGAGATACACAATGCTAAACTCTTTGTAGAAAAAGAACTTTATGAAGATGTAATTTGTAGTCATTTAAACCCATAATAATAATCCTGCTGAGTTCCTTTGCTTTATTCCACTCCACTATTGCACAGATAATGTTATACATATTTTTATTGATGTAAATCTTCCAGATGCCCTTCATTGATTTAGTTGCAAGAGAGAAGCAAAGGGTGTGTGCTTGAAGGCAGTTTCATTTATTCTGTAGGGTTCATAGAGGAGAAAGGTTTCAGGTTGTTCTCGTTTTTTGTTCTCCTAATTCAGGTTTTCATTGAGAAGCAGAAGGGAGAAATTCTGGGTGTAGTAATTGTAGAGTCCGGATGGGGATCCATCTTGCCTACTGTTATCATTGCAAATATGATGCATGGAGGACCAGCTGAGAAATCGGGGAAGCTGAACATAGGGGACCAAATCATGTCCATCAACGGGACCAGTTTGGTTGGCCTACCACTCTCTACCTGTCAGAGTATCATCAAGGTACAGAAAACAGACTTCGTCTCGAAAGGGCTCCTGACTGTGTCAGGGAAGAAGGCTGTTGGCTCCTTGGCAGGTTAAAGTGGGATGATGCTTCGGTGTGGTCACATGTGGAAAGCCTTGCACTATGAAAGCCAATGGGATTCACAAGCTGTTAAGATGATGACATTCTAGAGCATGAAAGGATGACGCAGAGGAGCCTGTGTGCAAAAGGGTGTTGTGACCAAGTAATGCATAGGCCAGTGATGGCTAACCTTGACACTCCAGATGTTTTTGGACTACAACTCCCATCATCCCTGACCACTGAGCCTGTTAGCTAGGGATGATGGGAGTTGTAGTTCCAAAACATCTGGAGTGTCAAGGTTAGCCATCACTGGCATAGGCATTAGCTGTTAGTTTCCATCCAGATGGAAAATACCTTCCGCATTTGGGATCACCATTCCCTGTTCAGGGGTACCATGGCCCAGGTATTTTACATGTTAATCAAATCTGCTTTCCAGTCCAAATGTTGATCATTTTTCTCACACCACCCAGTACCAACTTACACACAGCTTATAAGATAGCTGTCATCAAAATGAAATATATGAACTCGTAGACTTTTTTAAAAACAAAAGCATAATGTGCCAAGGGGCACTTGCTAGAAGCTCAGCTGGCCTTTTCTGATTCTTTGTGGAATGACTGCATGTATATGCAGAACCTTGGGACATTTTCTGACTGGGAAGGCGAAGGGGTGGGCATATGCAACACAGCCGATGTTTGGGTCTGGATTGTCTGGTGCTTTTCCGTGTATAAATAAAGCCAACCAACCACCCCAAATGTGGAAGCTATAAAACAGAATGAAAATCTCTTGCAGCCTTGTGTGTCTTTGCATACCAGATGGCTGCTGAATAGCCTTTTCCTCCTGTCAGAGTTGTAGTTTTATTTACTTTCTTGTCTTCCCACATCTTTGTGCATGTATCTTTGCTTGATTAACAAGCAGAGATTGGATGGCCATCTCTCATGGGTGTTTTAGCTGAGATTCCTACATTGCAGAGGGTGGACTAGATGACTCTTGGGGTCCTTTCCAGCTCTACAATTCTATGAAATGAAGTGACAAAGTGAATTCCAATGTTTCCTAAGTGCTGTGGGAGCCACTCCTGTGTGGCTGAATCCCTTTCAACTGCAGCAATTTTTCTTGGATGAAGTTGTGTAGCTACACTTTATTGTGTGGCTACTCTTTGCATTAGTTATCATTTTACATTCAAGTTCTGTAACATGAGCTTGTATTTCTGCTGTGCATATTTTTAAATTGTGATGATGGAGCAAATGGTACCATAGTGCACATCAAGTTGATCTAAAGTGTAATGTTCCAGCACAAATTAAGATTAATTTAAAATTTTATTTGCCATATTATTTTTAAGGGGTTGAAAAACCAGGCTAGAGTTAAGCTGAATATAGTCAGATGCCCTCCAGTAACTACTGTCCTTATCAGAAGACCAGACCTCAGATATCAACTTGGCTTCAGTGTTCAGAATGGCATTGTAAGTAGCATTTGACACCCTTAACTGTTTATAAACCTAGCTCTATTTATATTTAATAAAAAAGTAAGTTGATTTCAAAAGCACTTAACTTTTATATACAAGTGTATTGAATTTTAGCCAAAGCATTATTATCTGCATAAACACTAAGGGCCTGATAGTTAAGCAAATGAATGAAGGAGCGTCTCCACCCCCATCGTTCTGCCCAGACACTGAGGTCCAGCTCTGAGGGCCTTCTGGCGGTTCCCTCACTGTGAGAAGCCAAGTTACAGGGAACCAGGCAGAGGGCCTTCTTGGTAGTGGCGCCCGCCATGTGGAACACCCTCCCTTCAAATCTCAAGCAGATAAAGAGCTACGTAACTTTTAGAAGACATCTGAAGGGAGCCCTGTATTGGGAAGTTTTTAATGTTTGATGCTTTATTATATTTTATATATTCTGTAAGCCACCGAGTGCCTGGGGAAACCCGTCCAGATGGATGGGGTATAAATAAATAAAAAATATAATTATTATGATTGATTGAAGGAATATTTAATAATTAAATAACGGAAAGTGAGATGTTAATAATATTGCTTGTAGATTGGGGTGGTGTAACTGAAGGGGATTCCAGAGTGCACATTGTTGCTTTTGCAGCGGCGGGGGTGTGTGGTAGAAATATTCCCATGATCAATTTGTAAAGCCAGAGGCATGGCAGCTGAAATCTGTTGATCTCTGGCTATAGTTATTGAGGAGTAAGTTCAGGGTGCCAGGATAACACTGAAGCTGCTAGTGATTTTGTAAATATGATCCCTAATACTGAATATAGATCATAGGAGTAATTAATTTCTCCTAATGCAGTTGATACCTCCTATAAGACACCTAAGATGCTTTATTGCATTTTGTATCAAATAACATTGTCCCATGTGACATACTGGAAAGACCATCATTTGATTTGCTTTTTCATGTTCCAATGTATCTGCCTCTCATATGCAGAGCAGATGTTAATGTTTTCACACTTTTAAAAATACCAACACATTTTTCATCTAGAGATGCTGTGTTATTCCATAACAAAACCAGTGACCAGTAATATGCATCTTACAATGACAATTACTTCCATACAGGGGTGCAGACTTGAATAAAATATTTGGGGGTCTCAGGTAAGCCCCACCCCCACATAATCAACCACAAGACACCCCCCTTTGCATGATAATGCCCATCAACTTGGGGTGGTGGTGGCCTCCTCAATTATTTTATGGTGGTGGGAACCAGGCAGAGGGCCTTCTCGGTAGTGGCGCCCGCCCTGTGGAACGCCCTCCCATCAGATGTCAAGGAAATAAACAACTACCTGACTTTTAGAAGACACCTGAAGGCAACCCTGTTTAGGGATGCTTTTAATGTCTGATGTGTGAACTCAATGTTGGTCTAACGGCAGTGCCTGCCATTTCACGGTTCCAGGGCCTCCCATGGTGTGCTGTCATTCTTTTGCATCTTGTCTTTCCAGATCTGTAGCCTTATGCGAGGAGGCATTGCAGAGCGAGGAGGCGTACGAGTGGGTCACCGAATCATTGAAATAAATGGGCAAAGTGTTGTAGCAACACCTCATGAAAAGATTGTTCACATTCTCTCAAACGCTGTTGGTGAGGTAGGACCTGGCAAGTTTCAATCCCCCCTCTAGGCCATTTTGCCACCAAAGAAGATGGCAGGTGTGGGCAGGACAGCCCTTCCTGCTGAGACAAGGGCTTTCTCAGGAAGTACATTGAATGGCCATGGGTCTAGTTGTACAAACATTTAGCTCTGTGTGTTTTCTTTTTTCCTTCCAGCAACCTGAGGCTTATCCTGACATCAAATTAATTAGATAAGTTGGGCTAAGGGGTAAGGCAGGTCCTGGGCATTGGGCTCAGGTGAGCCCTTGGCTTCCTTCCCTCAAGATCCTCCACCATTCTGGCTTCCCTCACAGGAACACATGATGCCGCAATCAGCAGAATGGAAGCCAAGGGCCTTCTGCACTCCAGTCAGAGCCAGGTGGCCCTCCTTATTCCCCTACAGGTGTCAAGCATTGAGTACCTGCTCTGGTCCCTTCCAGCCAGTGAAGAAGGGGCAAGTGGAAGCAGGGGCCCAGCAGGCAAGGCGTTTGCTTCTGGGGCTCATGGTGCTTGCTAATGCTAAACCTAGGATAACACAACCTAGTGAACTTTTTCACTGAGCAGGCATTTTAATTTGGCTCTCCCTCATCCAGCTCTCTAGTGCCATGGTCAGATCACTTCCTGGTGCAACTGGACTTCTCCGCGACCCCCTCTGCAGGGAGGTGGGACCGATTCGCATGGTCCATCCCCGCCACTCATGGATCCAATTGGCTTCCAGAGAGTGGTAGGGGATGCTTTATCCCATGTTGATGGCCTTTCAGCTGATTCCCTGGTGACCCGCTGGAATGTGGAGTTAATCAGAGCTATTGACTGTCTGGCTCCGAAGCGCCCTCTCCGATTGCATGGAGCCTGGACAGCCCCATGGTTTTCCCCAGAGCTGAGGGGAATGAAACAATCGCTGAGATGGCTAGAGCCCCGGTGGCAGAAAACTCATTTTGAATTAGACTGGACACAGGTTAGAGCTCAACGTCGAGCCTACCAAGTGGTGATAGCGACGGCGAAGAGGACTTTCTTCACTGCCTCTATTGCATCTGCAGAAAACAGCAGCAGGAGACTCTTCAGGTAGTTTGCAATTTAACGGAACCACCTTTGCCATCGGGGCCTGGTAACAATTTTGCAAAGTTTTTTTGCAGATAAAGTCGCTCAGATTCAGGAAGAGGTAGACTCCACCATGGGAGCAGGGCCGGGGCTGGAGAGTGCTAGAGTCCTGTCTAGTCAAGTTGCGTGGGATCAATTCCAATCTGTTACCTCCAAGGATGTGGACAGGCTGCTTTGACGAGCGAAACCAGCCACCTGTCTCCTTGATCCTTGCCCATCCTGGCTCATAAAAGCGAGCTGGGAAGGTCTAGGCCAGGCTTCCTCAACCTCGGCCCTCAGATGTTTTGAGACTAAAATTCCCATCATCTCTGACCACTTGTCCTGCTAGCTAGGGATCATGGGAGTTGTAGGCCAAAAACATCTGGAGGGCCAAGGTTGAGGAAGCCTGGTCTAGTTAATGGGGTCTGTGGGGTGGTGAATGCTTCCCTCTGTGAGGAAGCCTTCCCAGACCCGCTGAAAAAAGTGGTTATTAAACCGCTTCTTAAAAAAACATTTTTCGACCCAGCCAATATGGCCAACTATCGCCTAGTCTCAAATCTACCATTCTTGGGCAAGGGTGCGGGTGGTTGCTGAACAATTCCAGGCACGCCTGGAGGATGCGGACCATTTGGATCCCTTCCAGTCGGGATTTAGGCCTCACCATGGAACTGAAACTGCCTTGGTTGCGCTGCCCCCAGAGGGCTAGGAACAAAGGCGAAAGCTGTTTCCTAGTTCTGCTGGATCTCTCAGCGGCCTTTGATACCATCGACCATAACATCCTCCTGGACTGTCTAGAGGGGCTGGGAACTGGGGTCACTGTTATACAGTGGCTCCGCTCCTTCCTCCTGGGCCGTGTGGTGGTGGTGGTGGGGGATGAGTGTTCAGACCCCTGGGCTCTCACTTGTGGGGTGCCTCAGGGTTCCGTCTCTCCCCCATGCTTTTTAACATCTACATGAAGCCGCTGGTAGAGATAATCAGGAGGTTTGATACCCAGCTCTACCTCTCTTTTAAATCAGAACCAGTGAAGGCAGTGAAGGTCCTGTGTGAGAGGTTGGAGGATGGATGGCAGCTAATGGATTGAGGTTGAATCCTGACAAGACAGAAGTACTATTTTTGGGGGACAGGGGGTGGGCAGGTGTGGTGGACTCCCTGGTCCTGAATGGGATAACTGCCCCTGAAGGACCAGGTGCGCAGCCTGGGAGTCATTTTGGACACCCAGCTGTCCATGGAGGCGCCGATCAATTCTGTGTCCAGGGCAGCTGTCTACCAGCTCCATCTGGTACGCAGGATGAGACCCTACCTGCCCATAGACTGCCTCGCCAGAGTGGTGCATGCTCTGGTTATCTCCCGCTTGCACTACTGCAATGCGCTCTACGTGGGGCTACCTTTGAAGGTGACCCGGAAACTACAACTAATCCAGAATGTGGCAGCTAGACTGGTGACTGGGAGCGGCTGCCGAGACCACACAGTCTTGAAAAACCTACATTGGTTCCCAGTACATTTCTAAGCACAATTCAACATGTTGGTGCTGACCTTGATAGCCCTAAAGTTAACAGCCTTGGCCCAGTATACTTGAAGGAGCGTCTCCACCCCCATCATTCAGCCCGGACACTGAGGTCCAGCTCTGAGGGCCTTCTGGCGGTTCCTTCACTGCGAGAAGTGAGGTTACAGGGAACCAGGCAGTGGTGCCCACACTGTGGAACACCCTCCCATCAGAGGTCAAAGAAATAAACAACTGTCTGACTTTTAGAAGACATCTGAAGGCAGCCCTGTTTAGGGAAGTTTTTAATGTTTGATGTTTTATCTTGTTTTTAATATTCTGTTGGCAGCCGCCCATAGTGGCTGGGGAAACCCAGCCAGATGGGCAGGGTATGTACCGTATTTTTCGCTCCATAGGACGCTCCGGACCATAGGGCGCACCTCGTTTTTAGAGGAGGAAAACAAGAAAAAAAATATTTTTCTGGTTTTCCTCCTCTAAAAGGCTGGGAGAGGCGGCGGAGGGATGCTGCTGGTTCTTCCCCGCCAACCCCAATCGCAAAAACAAGCCTGCTTTGGCCAACAGGGATGGCGGGGAGCAAGCAGCAGCATCCCTCTGCCACCCCCCCCCCGTTCAGTGAGAAGCATCCCTCCCCCGCCCCTTTGCCACTTGCTTTAAAGCCAGGTACGGAGAAGGGACGAACCGGAGCGTTCTTCCCTTCACCCTACCTGGCTTTAAAGCCGGGGGAGAGCTGCCCTGACGCTGCGCAGCATCAGAGCGGCTCATCCCCACTTGTTTTAAAGAGAGCCAGGGAGAAGGGGTGAATGCTCCAGTTCACCCCTCGTCCCCAGCTCCCTTTAAAGCAAGCTCTGAAGCGGCTCATCCCTGCTTGCTTTAAAGGGAGCTGGGGACGAGGGGCGAACCGGAGTGGTCACCTCTTCTCCCTGGCTCTCTTTAATACAAGTAGGGATGAGCCGCTCTGAAGGGGTGAACGCTCCTCCTTCAGAGCGGCTCATCCCCGCTTGCTTTAAAGGGAGCTGGGGACGAGGGGTGAACCAGAGCGTCTCCGCTGCTTTCTCCACTACCCCGATCCCAAACGCAGGCTTTTGGGTTCAGCGCCGGGTGGTGGAGGAAGTAGCTGGGAAGCAGCTTCCTCCACTATCCCACGGGCGGCGCGGAGGAGGAACTTCTGGATCCTCCCTGCAGCCTCCATTGCAGAAACAAGCCTGTTTCTGCGAACGCAGGTGCCGGGAGGATTGAACAACATCTCTGCTGCCGCCCCCCACCTCCTGCCAAACGCGGCGGGGGGTGGGGGAGGCAGCGGGACCGAAGCCTTCGCTCCATAAGACGCACCAACATTTTCCCTTCCTTTTTAGGAGGGGAAAAAAGTGTGTCTTATAGAGCGAAAAATACGGTATGTATGTATGTATGTATGTATGTATGTATAAATAAATATTATTATTCACTACAGCTGTGGTCCTCAGTAGGTAGGTTGCAACCCACAATTATATCCCAATTTAAAATTATATCCCAATTTAAAATGGCTTGAACTAGTTTTCTTTTTGTTCTTGTATTAAAGATGGAAGGAGATGAAGAAATACAGATGATGCAAATAAGGAGAGAAAAAAGAAATGATTATTATAAAATAAATTAATAGACATGCTTAGAGATGTGTCCTGGGTCTGAAAAGACTGAAGATAACTGTAGCACACTTGTTCCCATTTGGTTAATGTTAGCATCTGATGATGATGTCTATATTTAGCATCTGTTGATGATGTCTATATTTACTTGAACTCAGTAAGTCGCACTGAGTTTAGTGGGACTTCTAACTTAGATGATATGGATGGTGTTCCAGTCTTTGCACAAATGTAGAAACTCAAGTACTGTACCTTAATTTAGGATAGACCCTTTCTTTCCTTTCCTCTTTTGTTGAGCATCTCCCTCATTCCTGAACACAAAGGGTTGCAAGCAGTATTTCCATAAGCGGAACTCCATTCACAGGATTTTCCTGCTGAAGGAAGTGATAATTGCTTATTTTTCCTTCTCCCTACAGGCCCCTGTAAGCCCCACAAATCTGTTCTAGAGGCATGGGAAACCCTCCACAACAGTGTATGCAGTTGGCAAGCTGCCAAGGGAAGGAGTTAAGCTAAGCTAAAACCCCTTTCTTCCACCTCCAGTGGGAACCTCTGCTAGGTCTCAAATCCCTTGCGCAGATGGAAGGAGCCCTTTGATTCTCAGAAGGCTAACTATGAATGTACAATACTGTTTAGTTTTGAAAACGCATATAAGAAACTGACGCCATTATTTCTTTCCTTTGTCCAGATTCATATGAAGACCATGCCAGCTGCCATGTACAGACTCTTAACTGCACAGGAACAACCGGTTTACATCTGAAGATGCCCCACCCAGAGTGCATGGGGGACGCTTTTCCCCGTTAGTGGAGTTTTCTTGTGCTGCATTTTGATGTCTGCAGCAACATGTCTCACTCTTGTTTCTCTCACCTTTTATCATTCTGTGTACAAGATGACATTTTGGGTTGCACCTTTTTACTACTAGTTTTATGTAATTCTTCACAAAACAAAAAACTAACCAATATATTCTTGTGCACGCACGCACGCACACACACGTTCCAGCTACATCATCATTTTATGCCTCTCTGGCTTTTAGGATAGAAAATAAAGTTAGAAAGCTCTTTTTACCAAATAGGTAAAATTCTCTTCTTTGAGTGACAGAAAGGATGCAGATTTGTTTTATCCTACATAGTTGCTGTTAGGTGTATGTTAGCAACAAGCTGACAATTTTGCCCTAAAGAAAAAGTTGTGATATGTTTGAAAAAGGAAATGGGATGACACCTTGTCTTTCAGGTGAGCTCTGCTTTCCTACTGTAGCTCCACACCTGTCTATGAGGAGGGGGCTGCTGCAGGGTTCTGCTCATCCCATGCTGAAAATCCTCTGGGAATAAAATGTACATTGTCTAGAGATGATGCCGCAAGGGCTTTTCCCACCACCTCACACACTCCCAAAAGTCTCCTATTTGTCATGTGCAGCGTGATTTTTCTTGCAATGGCTTTTCTATTCCGTACTTTCTAAGATTGAGTGGTCCACCAGAAACAGTGTGGGGTGTTGGGGCAATACTGCTGTCAGGTCTTAACTTTCTAACTTTTTTTCCGTTTGTGTATGTATGAATGTGTCTGTGAGCTGATAGGCTGTCACATTTTAAAACTGTATGCTTGATATTTATGATTTTTCAGCAAGTCTACATGCAGTTCTAAATGGTTTTATTGTTCTGAGCCAGTTTACTTCCAACATATCTTTGGTCCAAAAGTTTGTATTTAAATTTTTTTTTAAGAAAATTTCTCATTAATTTTGGACCATAGCAAAATAGTGGAAGGTATAAACTTAATTTATTTTGTAATATATATAAAAATATATATATAAATATATGTAAAGTTAATCCCATGCCTGGGATGCTAAAAGAGTCTGCTCACTTACTATAGATGCTCGTGCAATGAAAGAGTATTCCAAAAGGTTTTGGTCATGATATTTAAAATCAAAGGAGTCCATAGACTATAATATGCTCCTGTGGCACCTTAAACACTTAAAAAATTATTATGCCATGATCCTTTTTGGGGTAGAGCCCACAAAAGATTGTGTCATTCACAATACATGTGTTGCTCTTCAAGGGGTCCCAGTATTCTCTGTAGGAAAGAACCTAATATTGTGTGTAGGGGGTAGGAAATCTGGAATACTACTGATAAAGTGGCAGCCCAATTTACTGTCCAGGGCAACACTGACATATCAGGTTGGGGGTGTTTGCATGTTGCATGGATATGCACACATGTTGCAGATTGTGATGGGATTCAGTGCCCTGCATGGGTGTTACATGTGGATCCTACTTCCCACTACAGCCATGGAAGTTCTAGGAGGAAAAGGAGCATGTTGTGTGACAGATGCTTGGGCCACAACCAAGCCCTGCGAGATACACACAAGTTGTTAGGGAGGCTAAGGAATGGAATGTTAATTCCCTTTCTTCATTCACAAAAGAATTGTTCATGTACAGTTGCATAATATTGCCCATATACAGGGTGAGTCCTTTAAAAGAGGCCCTGTGGATATGGAGTACACATGTTCCACGGGACCCTATAGTAGTCTTATAGGAGATAATAAGAGAGAAATATTTCAACCTGGACAACTCTAGCAACAATATCTTATCCACTTGGCTAACCCCTCAGCCCACTGAAACCAAGAGGCAACTCTGCATTGGAGAGGGCAGTACATGTGCATATTTGGATGCATGTTTTGGCCGGTGTCAGATGCTGTTGCTTTATTGAAGCAAAGTGGTGTGGACCTGGACAGCATGCTAGCAAATGTATGTAAGCAAAGTCTTTGTCCAAAAAAATTGGCCACATTTTTTCCAAAGCAAAACCAGAAGAATTATTTTCAGCTGTAGGATTTACAGCCTATTAAAGTTATTTAGATATGATGCAGGGGGAGTGAGATGTAAATGAACAAAAAGTTGTAGGGGGAGAAAAAGCCGCCCTGGAAATGGCCTGGAAAAATGTGGATTTTGTGTGTGTCATTACAGCTTTTCTACAGGGAAAATGGGCAGCGTGCAAAGAGTGCATTTTCACTTCTGAAATAGGGATTTGCAGTAGAAAAGAGAACAGTCAGTATCCTTTGACTAGGACAAATAATGACGCAAAGAAATATAGGAATTGAATATCTTCAGTGTAACAACACTGCATAACTCTTAGGAAATCAAAGGGATTGTATGCCATGGGATCTCTAAAGATACAGTTGTAATGTTGGTATTCCAGATTAACAGCCATAGTTTGTACTTAGTCTGAGGCTACCTAGATTCAGTAAGCTGTTTTGAATGGACATCTGCTTTACACAACAGCACACAACCCCTAAGTTCCTTAACTAAATGCAAAAGTAGCAAATGTATATAGAACATATAAAATTAAATTATACAGTGTTGTTCACCATTTTTTCCTACCAACTCCAACTAACCTATAGCCCTTTCTTCCCCCTCCCCACAAAGAAACACACTTTCTTTCTCCTGAGCCAGGCATAGGCAAACTCGGCCCTCCAGATGTTTTGGGACTACAACTCCCATCATCTCTAGCTAACAGGACCAGTGGTCCTAACCCTATGCCTGTCCTAAGCCATTAGTCATCTTATTGACATCCAATCAGGAAAATCTTGTTTCTCTATATACAGAACAGCTTTCCCAGAAAATCCCTGAATGAAAAGCTGGTCTTGAAAGCCCAACCACTCCTAGTTCTCAACCATGTTGACTCACAGAATAGATCTATTTCTTTTTCAGGTTTATACAAGAGGCATCTTTTCACAGCTGTTATTAAGAAACATCCAAGATACTAGGATATAAATGGGACTGGAATGGATATATATATATATATAAAATCAGACCATTACTAGTGGAAACTTTACCATGTCCTTAACTTGAAGTCTTTCAAATTATTACATGGGAGTAAAATTATCAATGTCTTAAAACTTCTTTGGGCTTGGCCTTTATTGGTCCATCATAGGTTTTCATATTGCTTTCACACACACACAGGGCTGTCGCACACAGGGGCTCACAGGTGCAGCGGAAGGGGTAGCCAGACATGGAGACAAACTGCCGCTGCTGCTTAGAACTGCAGAGGTTTGGGACAGTGCTGTCACAATTACAAAAAACTTTGTCAACTGTGTCCACATACAACCTGGTTCATGTGGACATTTCTCAGCACGGCTGCAGTGTTGTGCTGCTTGTACATAGGGAATCTGACTTGTGACCTGATTCCCAAAACAGATCTAGGTAACCAGCTCTAGACCTCTCAATGTTAAAGAACCATATGGACTGAAAGGTTATGTTAAAATTGATGTTTTAACAGCTTGTTAAGAAATTCTAGTAAGCATTACGTACTGTATTGGGATCAAAGGAAGAATTTATTTTATACTTCAAGTTTGCTAAACTCCAGCAAGAATGCTAGTTGCCTACTTGTATACTTTATTAATTCTTCCATGTTTACAAAACAGTTGAAATTGCCTCTTTATTTGCCATTTTTCTATGTGTGTGTCTGAATTGTATTATAATTTGCAATGCGTTTTGGGATTTTTCAAGTACAAGCTTTTGGGGAGAGGGAGGGGAGGTCTTTGTACTTCTGGGAATAAAAAGAAATCTGTGTCTGAAGATGGCAAGCGTGTTTGTTTGTGTGTGTGTATATACATAGGGACTGAGCACAGTACTAAAGAATATGAAATTTATACTATTGTTCTGTAAAGAGGGTGAATAGAAATCATTGAAATGCGTCAGGAGAAGTATAGTATTGTATTTGTAACAATATTGTTCTTTGTAAACACTAAACTTGATGAGCTCTCTCTCTCTCTCTCTCTCTCTCTACATATAAATGTGAGCCTGGAATGTTGGTACTGCACATTTACTGAATGTAATTTCTCAGACTCTTATCACAGGTTTCTGGCCCCTTTCTCTGTAATGCAGCTTGTGGGTGGGATGGGGTGGTTATTTTTTTACTTTATTATTAACTTTTTGGCCTCTGTTTTGTTGTGATGTATTCATGTGTGCTACATTCCTTTACTTAACAGAGTGCTAATGTCTGTAAGATTTGCAACAATAAAAAATGAAACAAACCAAAAAAGGCATTAGATTATAGCCAAAATTCATTAATGCTGAACTAGGAAGGTTTATTCTGATTGAACTACCTTGTTATTAATGAATTTCCATTTCCACAACCTTCCAGAACTCCATAAATATCCGTATCCATGTTGGGCAGAGAACTCTCCATGCTCATAACAACTCTCCCTTTTACAAGAAGCTGCAATTAATGATTCAGCCCTCCATTTTTTTGACATAAAAGAAAATTGGTGAAAATCACTAGATTAACTTGCTTTACCCTTACAAATATGCACACAGTGAGGACACATTATGAAGCATAATTTACTTTTAACATCTGAAGAGATAAGAGCGTAATTGAACTTACCGGTAGAGTTTGAAATAGTTATGTCTCACAAACAACATCCAGGGCTACTTAAAAGGAGTGCTTTACTGAATAATAATAATAATAAATAATATAATAAATGATAAAACTAAAGATTAAAATACAGTATTCCTTTAGATATTAAAAGCAGGGCTGCCTTCAGATGTCTTCTAAAAGTCTGGTAGTTTTTTCCTTTGACATCTGATGGGAGGGTGTTCCACAGTGTGGGCACCACTACCGATAAGGCCCTCTGCATGGTTCCCTGTAACTTTGCTTCTTGCAATGAAGGAACCGGCAGAAGGCCCTCGATGCTGGACCTTGGCGTCCGTGCAGAACGATGGGGGTGGAGATGCTGCTTCAGGTATACTGGGCAGAGGCCGTTTAGGGCTTTAAAGGTCAGCACCGACACTTTGAATTGTGCTTGGAAACATACTGGGAGCCAATGTAGGCCTTTCAAGACCGGTGTTATGTGGTGTCGGCGGCCGCTCCCAGTCACCAGTCTAGCTGCCGCATTCTGGATTAGTTGTAGTTTCTGGGTCACCTTCAAAGGTAGTCCATTGCAGTAGTCCAAGCGAGAGATAACTAGAGCATGCACCCCTTTGGTGAAACAGTCTGCGGGCAGGTAGGGTCTCAGCCTGCGTACCAGATGGAGCTGGTAGACTGCTGCCCTGGACGCAGAATTGACCTGCGCCTCCATGGACAGCTGGGAGTCCAAAATGACTCCCAGGCTGCACACCTGGTCCTTCAGAGGCACAGTTACCCCATTCAGGAGTCCTCCACACCTGCCCAGGGAGTCCTCCACACCTGCCCGCCTCCTGTCCCCCAAAAACAGTACTTCTGTCTTGTCAGGATTCAACCTCAATCTGTTAGCCGCCATCCGTCCTCCAACCGCCTCCAGACACTCACACGGGACCTTCACCACCTTCACTTGCTGATTTGAAAGAGAGGTAGAGCTGGGTATCATTTGCATACTGACCCAGCCCAACTCCCCCCCCCCCGATGATCTCTCCCAGCGGCTTCATGTAGATGTTAAAAAGCATGGGGGAGAGGACAGAACCCTGACACACCCCACGAGTGAGAGCCCAGGGGTCTGAACACTCATCCCCCCACCACCACTTTCTGGACACGGCCCAGGAGGAAGGAGCGGAACCACTGTATAACAGTGCCCCCAGCTCCCAAACCCTCTAGACAGTCCAGGAGGATGTAATGGTCAATGGTATCAAGAGATCCAGCAGAACTAGGAAACAGCTTTCACCTTTGTCCCTAGCCCGCTGGAGATCATCAAGTCCCATGATGAGGCCTGAAGGGATCCAAATGGTCCGCATCCTCCAGGCGTGCCTGGAGTTGTTCAGCAACTACCCGTTCAGCAACTACCCGTGCAATCACCTTGCCCAAGAATGGAATATTTGAGACTGGGCGATAGTTGGCCATATTGACCGGGTCTAAAGATGTTTTTTAAAGAAGCGGTTTAATAACGGAGAGAAGCATTCACCACCCCGCGGAGCCGATCACCCACCCCTTCCCAGCTAGCTTTTACCTGTATGAGCCAGTATGGGCAAGGATCAAGAGGAGACAGGTGGTTGGTTTCACTTGTCCAAGCAGCCTGTCCACATCCTCGGAGGTAACAGATTGGAATTGATCCCATGGAACCTGACTCTCCCGCTCCGGCCCTGCTCCCACGGTGGAGTCTACCTGTTTCCGAATCTGAGCAACTTCATCTGCAAAAAACTTCGCAAAATTATTGCAGGAGATCATGTGGCCCATACCAGGTCCCAATGGAGCAAGTAGTTCTGTTAAATTGCGAACCACCTGAAGAGTCTCCTGCTGCTGTTTTCTGCAGAATAGAGGCAGAATATCTTCTTCACCGTCGCTATCGCCACTTGGTAGGCTTGACGTTGAGCTCTAACCTGTGTCCAGTCTGAGTCAGAATGAGTTTTCCGCCACTGGCACTCTAGCCATTTCAGCAATTGTTTCAATGCCCTCAGATCCGTGGAAAACTATGGGGCTGTCCAGGCTCCATGCAATCGGAGAGGGTGCTTCGGAGCCAGACAGTCAATAGCCCTGGATAACTCTGCATTCCAGTGGGCCACCAGGGAATCAGCTGAAAGGCCATCAACATGGGATAAAGCATCCCCTACCACTCTCTGGAAACCATTTGGATCCATTAAGTTGCAGGGGCGGACCATCCGAATCGGTCCCACCTCCCTGCAGAGGGGAAGGGTAGCGGAGAAGTCCAGTTGCACCAGGAAGTGATCTGACCATGGCACTTCTTTTGTTTCACTTTTACTTAATGTCAGATCAACCACTTCAATAGAGGTAAACTCCAGGTCTAAGGCATGTCCATGACTATGAGTTGGGCCAAACTTATTCAGGGACAGCCCCATGGAGGCCATGCTTTCCACAAAGTCCTGAGCAGCCCTTGTAAGGTCGTGTCGGCATGGATGTTAAAATCCCCCAGGATAACCAAAGTAGGTGTCTCCAGGAGAACATCTGCCACGAATTAAGGTACTAAATGTTTAAGATTTGAGCTTGTTGCACACTTAGCTACATCATCTGAATAGGCCATTTAGTACAATATATCCAGTTCTTTGTGGTTTATGTGCAATCCCACTCACTGATTTTATGTTTCCATAGAACCATTTTTGGGCATGTTCTAGAGCTGTAGCCAAGGTCCTGGCTCTCTCATGGGGCAGGGCAAATGCTTGTCCACTGTTTTCTTTTGACTCTTAATAATGGAACATTTTCACCTACCATCCTTTCACTTTTATTTTTTATTAGTTTGGAGGGAAATGTGCATTATTTAGCATAGAATCATAGAATCATAGAATCATAGAGTTGGAAGAGACCACAAGGGCCATCCAGTCCAACCCCCTGCCAAGCAGGAAACACCATCAAAGCATTCCTGACAGGTGGCTGTCAAGCCTCTGCTTAAAGACCTCCAAAGAAGGAGACTCCACCACACTCCTTGGCAGCAAATTCCACTGTCGAACAGCTCTTACTGTCAAGAAATTCTTCCTAATGTTTAGGTGGAATCTTCTTTCTTGTAGTTTGAATCCATTGCTCCGTGTCCGCTTCTCTGGAGCAGCAGAAAACAACCTTTCTCCCTCCTCTATATGACATCCTTTTATATATTTGAACATGGCTATCATATCACCCCTTAACCTTCTCTTCTCCAGGCTAAACATACCCAGCTCCCTAAGCCGTTCCTCATAAGGCATCGTTTCCAGGCCTTTGACCATTTTGGTTGCCCTCCTCTGGACACGTTCCAGCTTGTCAATATCCTTCTTGAACTGTGGTGCCCAGAACTGGACACAGTATTCCAGGTGAGGTCTGACCAGAGCGGAATACAGTGGTACTATTACTTCCCTTGATCTAGATGCTATACTCCTATTGATGCAGCCCAGAATTGCATTGGCTTTTTTAGCTGCTGCATCACACTGTTGACTCATGTCAAGTTTGTGGTCTACCAAGACTCCTAGATCCTTTTCACTTGTACTGCTCTCAAGCCAGGTATCACCCATCCTGTATTTGTGCCTTTCATTTTTTTTGCCCAAGTGTAGTACTTTACATTTCTCCCTGTTAAAATTCATCCTGTTTGCCTTGGCCCAGTTCTCTAATCTGTTAAGGTCATTTTGAAGTGTGATCCTGTCCTCTGGGGTATTAGCCACCCCTCCCAATTTGGTGTCATCTGCAAACTTGATCAGGATGCCCTCAAGCCCATCATCCAAGTCATTGATAAAGATGTTGAATAAGACTGGGCCCAAGACAGAACCCTGTGGCACCCCACTAGTCACTTCTCTCCAGGATGAAGAGGAGCCATTGATGAGCACCCTTTGGGTTCGGTCAGTCAGCCAGTTACAAATCCACTGAATGGTAGCATTGTCTAGCCCGCATTTTACCAGCTTCTTTACAAGAATATCATGGGGCACCTTGTCAAAGGCCTTGCTGAAATCAAGATAGGCTACATCCACAGTGTTCCCTTTGTCTACCAGGCTTGTAATTCTGTCAAAAAATGAGATCAGATTAGTCTGACATGACTTATTTTTCAGAAACCCATGCTGACTTTTAGTGATCACAGCGTTCCTTTCTAGGTGCTCACAGACCGTTTGCTTAATGATCTGCTCTAGAATCTTTCCTGGTATTGATGTCAGGCTGACTGGGCGGTAATTGTTTGGGTCCTCTCTTTTCCCCTTTTTGAAAATAGGGACAACATTTGCCCTCCTCCAGTCTGCTGGGACTTCACCTGTTTTCCAAGAATTCTCAAAGATTACTGCCAGTGGTTCTGAAATCACCTCTGCCAGTTCTTTTAATACTCTGGGATGTAGTTCATCTGGCCCTGGAGACTTGAATACATCTAAACTAGCCAAGTGTGCTTGTACTACCTCCTTACTTATTCTGGGCTGTGTTTCCCCTGCTGAATCATCTGCTCCATATTCTTCAGGTCGGGCATTGTTTTCTTTTTTGGAGAAGACTGAGGCAAAGAAGGTATTGAGGAGTTCTGCCCTTTCTGCGTCCCCTGTTCGCATTTCACCTTCTTCTCCTCTAAGTGACCCCACTGTTTCCTTGTTCTTCCTTTTGCTACGGACATACCCATAAAAACTCTTTTTATTGCTTTTAACCTCTCTAGCAAGCCTGAGTTCATTCTGTGCTTTAGCTTTTCTGACTTTGTCTCTACATGTGCTGGTGAATTCCTCTCTGGTGGTTTCCCCCTTTTTCCATTTCTTGTACATATCCCTTTTAAATCTTAACTCAGTTAAAAGTTCATTAGATAGCCACCCTGGCTTCTTTAGGCACCTTCCATGTTTTCGTCTCATTGGTACTGCTTGAAGTTGTGCTTTTAATATCTCCCTTTTAACAAACTCCCATCCATCATGAACTCCCTTCCCTTTTAGTATTACTGACCATGGGATCACATCCAGCATTTCCCTAAGTTTTCTGAAGTCGGCTTTCTTAAAGTCTAGAATTTTAGTCTTAGTATGCTTGGTTGCTCCTTTCTGATGTATAATAAACTCCAGAAGAGCATGATCACTCCCACCTAATGATCCTGCCACTTCTACCCCACTAACCAGGTCATCACTATTGGTTAGGACCAGATCTAAAATGGCTGATCCTCTTGTTGCTTCTCCCACTTTCTGGACAATGAAATTGTCTGCAAGGCCAGTGAGGAATCTGTTCGACCTTATGCTCTTGGCTGAGTTTGACATCCAACAAATATCAGGATAGTTGAAATCCCCCATTACTACTATCTCATTTCCTTTTGAATGCTTGGTCATCTGTTCCAGATGATAGCAGTGATATAAGAGCCAGCAATAACAGTATTCTAGTATTGGGGGCAAGGGGAGCACTGCTGCTATCTCTTAACTAGATTATAGGAACCCATGAGAAGTGAGAAAAACCTTGGAAGCTGATGACTTCTCCAGTAGCTCCATTTTCCAAACAGAACCCCACTCCAAAACCTAGCAATAGCAGTAATTCTCAATGCATTGCCAGCTCTCCTGCATTCACATTCACTTTCCAAACAATCAAAGGAAGGGAGCTACAAGTGCCGCTTGGTTCTACTACTGACACTGGTGCAAGACCTGCTTACAAGGCTGTGGTTCTTCAATGATCCTTGAAGAACCCATTACTATCCTTCAATGGCGTCTTGCATGAGTAAGAATTGATTTGTTGTTATGCCTAATAACATGAATTGAATGTGTTCTTTAAACTCTGCATATATTGTTCAACCAAGGGTAGTGAAAACACTCAGAGGAGCAGTCCTTTCTTGCTAGAGTGGCTTGTACTTTCACCTTAGCCTGTTTCCTGAATGGGACAGCAATGTATGCTCTTCTAAGAGGGCTCTCCTTATCTCCTTAACACTTTCAGGTAGCATGTTTAAAAAATTTAAGCCAGGTTCATTCAATGGCTGAAAGGGCCATTGTAAATTCTTTATATTAATTTTGTTTTTACTCTTAACACAGTACATGTGGACAACATTGGTGTTTTCCATTACATATTTATCCAGCTGAATAGCTGTGATTGAGGGTGTGATTTATCTGCTAATGGGTGTATAGCACCAATTGATCTCCAGAGAAGGGTGGAGGAGAGAGAACACTTTTAGTTTGACACCAATTCCATAGATATGGCTAACTCTATCCCATATTTCCTTGGAGACAAAACATAAGCAATTAACTGCAGATCGCAAGTGAAACCACAGCTACTGGAGGCATAAAGCCCTTCTACAGAAGTTTAAGTAGAATGAATCAGTTGCTTCCAAACATCTTCAAACACATGCTCTTATTTCTTCCCAACATCCCAATAAAAAGTGCTTCTCATATATACAAATTGCACCTGAATATCCTTGATTTAAAGACAGCTTCAAATTGGAACATACTGAGGTTTTCCTAGAAGTAACTTCTTCCAACAGTGTCCTCAAGTATTGTTTGCAAAAGCAGCAATAAGTATGAAACACAGATTAACTTGCTTTTTCACAGAGTGGTTTTCTGGTCTGTTCATTGCATCTGATAAAAGTACTCATAGCTATTAGTTCAGAGCACTGTTTCGCGTACAACTCCAATGAGACTATGTGGCCGTTCAGGCTCTGACTTCTGTGTTCTCTCCAGCCGTCGGGTTTCTGCTGTAGTAAAAGTACTCACATCCCCACAGCTCTCCAAGTGCAGGAGTCCTGGGTGCCTTCTAAAAGGCAGCGTATATGCCTTTGATGCAGATGAACAAGCAGGGATCATTACCTTCACAAAAAAGGGAGGGAAAGTACAGTTTTGTTTACCTTATAACACCTTCCATTCACATTTTTATATCAAGGGAGGAAAGCAGTTACTTTTCATTATGAAAATCTTAAAACACTAAAATGGGCCATTCAGTATGTTGAAAAACAGTCAAGTCACATGAATTTGAGCCTGTACAACAGTTTATTTGGAATGCTACCTAAAAAGACTCTCATTAGTCTTTTATTGATGGGTCTATAGCACTTACTCCTAACGATAGCAAAACTATTCAGTAATCCAGACAAATGAGTTGTATCCACTTCTTTGCTTTTTAAAAATGATTTTTTTTAAGGATAAAAGCAACAAGAGCCCTATGGCAAACAGGCTGGTTTCAAAAAATGAGCCATTTCCACTCCTATCCTAGTTCAACATGGAATTGGAGAAGCAGGAAATAATCTCTATTTGATAGTTACCTAGGAAACCAAAGCAGATATATTAAGAGAGGATCCATTCCACTAGCACATACTCCTTTTCCTCTGTTTGTGGTGTTATTTGTGCATCTAAGACTTACCCAACTCCAGACTTTAGAGGGCTGCGGATAATCGAAGGGGCTGGTCCGTGTTTTTATGTTTTGCTAAATGAGTTTGGATTTTAAGGATTTAGATTTGGTGGATAGAGTGCCTGAAGAACTGTGGATGGAGGCTCGTAACATTATACAGGAGGCAGCAACAAAAACCATCCCAATGAAAAAGAAATGCAAGAAAGCAAAGTGGCTGTCCAATGAGGCCTTACAAATAGCGGGGGAGAGAAGGCAAGCAAAATGTGAGGGAGATAGCGAAAGATACAGGAAATTGAATGCAGATTTCCAAAAAATAGCAAGGAGAGACAAGAGGGCCTTTTTAAACGAGCAATGCAAAGAAATAGAGGAAAACAACAGAATGGGAAAAACCAGAGATCTGTTCAAGAAAATTGGAGATATGAAAGGAACATTTCGTACAAAGATTACCACAATTAAGGACAAAAGTGGAAAGGACCTAACAGAAGCAGAAGACATCAAGAAGAGGTGGCAAGAATACACAGAGGAATTATACCAGAAAGATATGGAGGTCTCATACACCCCAGGTAGTGTGGTTGCTGACCTTGAGCCAGACATCCTGGAGAGTGAAGTCAAATGGGCCTTAGAAAGCCTTGCTAACAACAAGGCCAGTGGAAGTGATGATATTCCAGCCGAACTATTTAAAATTTTAAAAGATGATGCTGTTAAGGTGCTACACACAATATGCCAGCAAGTTTGGAAAACTCAGCAGTGGCCAGAGGATTGGAGAAGATCAGTCTACATCCCAATCCCAAAGAAGGGCAGTGCCAAAGAATGCTCCAACTACCGCACAATTGCGCTCATTTCACACGCTAGCAAGGTTTTGCTAAAAATTCTACAAGGCAGGCTTAAGCAGTATGTGGACCGAGAACTCCCAGAAGTGCAAGCTGGATTTCGAAGGGGCAGAGGAACCAGAGACCAAATTGCAAACATGCGCTGGATTATGGAGAAAGCTAGAGAGTTCCAGAAAAACATTTACTTCTGCTTCATTGACTACGCAAAAGCTTTTGACTGTGTCGACCACAGCAAACTATGGCAAGTTCTTAAAGAAATAGGAGTGCCTGATCACCTCATCCGTCTCCTGAGAAATCTCTACGTGGGACAAGAAGCTACAGTTAGAACTGGATATGGAATAACTGATTGGTTCAAAATTGGGAAAGGAGTACGACAAGGCTGTATATTGTCTCCCTGCTTATTTAACTTATATGCAGAATTCATCATGCGAAAGGCTGGACTGGATGAATCCCAAACCGGAATTAAGATTGCCGGAAGAAATATAAACAACCTCAGATATGCTGATGATACAACCTTGATGGCAGAAAGTGAGGAGGAATTAAAGAACCTTTTAATGAGGGTGAAAGAGGAGAGCGCAAAATATGGTCTGAAGCTAAACATCAAAAAAACTAAGATCATGGCCACTGGTCCCATCACCTCCTGGCAAATAGAAGGGGAAGAAATGGAGGCAGTAAGAGATTTCACTTTCTTGGGTTCCATGATCACTGCAGATGGTGACAGCAGTCACGAAATTAGAAGACGCCTGCTTCTTGGGAGAAAAGCAATGACAAACCTAGACAGCACCTTAAAAAGCAAAGACATCACCTTGCCAACAAAGGTCCGTATAGTTAAAGCTATGGTTTTCCCAGTAGTAATGTACGGAAGTGAGAGCTGGACCATAAAGAAGGCTGATCGCCGAAGAATTGATGCTTTTGAATTATGGTGCTGGAGGAGGCTCTTGAGAGTCCCATGGACTGCAAGAAGATCAAACCTATCCATTCTTAAAGAAATCAACCCTGAGTGCTCATTAGAAGGACAGATCCTGAAGTTGAGGCTCCAGTACTTTGGCCACCTCATGAGAAGAGAAGACTCCCTAGAAAAGACCCTGATGTTGGGAAGGATTGAGGGCACAAGGAGAAGGGGACGACAGAAGATGAGATGGTTGGACAGTGTTCTCGAAGCTACTAACATGAGTTTGGCCAAACTGCGAGAGGCAGTGAAGGATAGGTGCCTGGCGTGCTCTGGTCCATGGGGTCACGAAGAGTCGGACACGACTGAACGACTGAACAACAAACAAAATGAGTTTGGAAGCTTCATTGACAAGTATCATAGTCCTTTTGGTTATTTTCTAAGTGAGTAAAATATTATTCCATACTTGTCAGTAGTACTAAATCAGTACTGTATATAATTAGTTTTTGTCTGCATTAACATGATCACTACCTCCACATGAAGTTAGCATATGTTTATACTTCTTGCTGTTTCACTCTTTCATAGGGATGAGCTTGGAAATTTCATTTTATAAATTCAGAAGTGAAAAGTTAGTAAATAAAAAATATTGACACAGATCCACCACTTATTGTCACTAGCTTGGAGAAATGTGAAGAGAATTGTGACTAGATTTCTCCATCACCACATTCAGTCCCTAGCATAAAAAGAATCCTAAACTGTTTGATTCTGACTGAACTATTATTTTTCCTTTCAAAAAACCAAGTTGATACAGGCCAGCAAGACTTCCAAAACTGCAGGTACAAAATGAATCTGCATCCTGAAAGCCAGAGATGTCAATTACAGTGAGGGAACATAGGAGTTCAGATACAGTAATCAATTACCTGCTCAAGGAAGCTGGCACTGTGGATGGCTTCCTCCATGTGCTCTTCATCTGATTTTAAAACACATTTTATGTCTTCCACTAGTTCATGTATGTCAGGAGTCATGGTGCAGGATGACTGCTCTAGAAACCTTGCCACGAGCAGTTTAGTATCTATGTAGGATTTGTAGTCTATCAAAGACCGCGGCCGTGAGCGCAAGGCCTTTGCTCTCAGACTCTTTCGCAAAGTGACAGTAGCTAGTTCTGGTTTTAATTCTGTTTGGGTAGCAGCTTCACAACTCGGCACTGGACCTGAAAAGAGATAGAAAATGCTTCTGGGTAGCATATACGTAGGCTTGCATCCAGTGAGGGCTTTACACTAGCAGAAGCACTTCAAATTGTGCACGGCAGAGCATGTGATGTTTGCCAAACCCTCCTACCTCCCCAAAGTATAAGGTAGATCAGCTGTCTTTAGATATAAAAAAGGGAACCTCAACCATACCACTTGCAACTTGCACAATATTGCCTTTGATTGCATGATAGCAGCCTTGACTGCTTACTAGATGTAGAAAACTTAGTTGGCATGAAATTTAATGGTGGCTTCAAATAATTCTAAATATTAGTATTGTATAGAATAGGCATACAACAGACTGGAACAGACACTTAAGAAGTTATTAGTATTTTCTAGCTCTGTTCCAGAAGCTTGATCTGGCTTTGGCCCCAAAAGCCAATGCAATTCTGGGCTGCATCAATAGGAATATAGCATCTAGATCAAGGGAAGTAATAGTACCACTGTATTCCGCTCTGGTCAGACCCCACCTGGAATACTGTGTCCAGTTCTGGGCACCACAGGTCAAGAAGGATACTGACAAGCTGGAACGTGTCCAGAAGAGGGCAACCAAAATGGTCAAAGGCTTGGAAACGATGCCTTATGAGGAACGGCTTAGGGAGCTGGGTATGTTTAGCCTGGAGAAGAGAAGGTTAAGGGGTGATATGATAGCCATGTTCAAATATATAAAAGGATGTCATATAGAGGAGGGAGAAAGGTTGTTTTCTGCTGCTCCAGAGAAGCGGACACGGAGCAATGGATTCAAACTACAAGAAAGAAGATTCCACCTAAACATTAGGAAGAACTTCCTGACAGTAAGAGCTGTTCGACAGTGGAATTTGCTGCCAAGGAGTGTGGTGGAGTCTCCTTCTTTGGAGGTCTTTAAGCAGAGGCTTGACAGCCATCTGTCAAGAATGCTTTGATGGTGTTCCTGCTTGGCAGGGGGTTGGACTGGATGGCCCTTGTGGTCTCTTCCAACTCTATGATTCTATGACTTCAGTTCAAATCCTGTACAGTGGTACCTCGGGTTAAGTACTTCATTCGTTCCGGAGGTCTGTTCTAAACCTGAAGCACCACTTTAGCTAATGGGACCTCCTGCTGCTGCCGCTGCGCCGCCAGAGCACGATTTCTGTTATTAGCGGAGTTCTTAACCTGAAGCGTACTTAACCCGAGGTACCACTGTATTTGCCAAAAATTCATTGGATGGGCTTTAGTCAGTCAACTCTGCCACTAGACCAGCAACTCACAACCAGAAAATAAGATGGTAGAACTGTTTGTGATAGTACTACGTATGTATAAGGTGACCCCTATTTTTTTGAACCCAAAATTAAGAAATCAGTATTTTGGGGGGGGGGAAGTCACCCCAAGTTGTTGAGCTTTTTTGAGGGAAGTTGCCCAAAGTTCCTGAGCTTTTTTTTTTGCAGCAGTCGGCCAAAGTTAGGGTTGCCATATTTCAAGAACCAGAACCCAGGCCAAGCCCAAGCCCCTGTGCATTCACCATCACTGTATAAGATGACCCCCATTTTTGGACTAAACAAATTTAGCAAACAGCAGTATCAGACACAGAAAAATACAGTATCTGAATGGTAAAGTGCAAATACAGGCTTAACACTTCATCTACTATTTGTCAGACTTCATCTGCAAAATGGCATCCCTGAAGATGTATTTTACAAAATTGTTGCTAAGATTAAGAAACTACTAAGGAATACACACTAACAAGACAGACAAGACACACAATTTTTACATTAGTTAACTTGCTCCTCCAAGGCATCTGTCCAATTACAGATCGAAAAGTCTTAAATGCAAATAGACCTCTTTTATTTTGCAGCCTGAAATGGCTGCTTACCTGGCTCTTGGCTGGGCGACAGTTGCGGCCCAGCATCGCTTCCCCTCTTCCACCAGGGGGACAAAAAGCCTATTTGTCATGACTGGTGACTGGGACCGCCTTTGCCACTGTGGATGGCAGGATAACCTGCTAACACCTAAACTGGAACTGCCCAATCGGGCAAAAACAGGGGCAGAGCCTAGGTCTTCACTCCAGTCCACTGGCTGAAAATAAAAGTGAGTGGGTCCACAATTGAAAGCTATAGTAAATTTCCTTAGGGGAAAACCCCAGTCACCTCTTGGTGGAAATCCATGCAGCACAGGATCACTTTTTGATCGTTTCCTGAGAGGCTTTAGGACTGTCTTGCAGGTTCCTGCAGGGACTAAACTGGCATCCAGATGCAAGGTGGTCTCTCTTGTTATAGAATTAAGTTCATCTCCACCTACTGCAAAAACAAAGAAACAACTCAGAAGGGACAAGAAAATCAGTTAGAATAAGCTTGCATGTAATGAAGTGTGTAGAAAAAAAGATCCTCGGGACATGTATTAATATTTATTTCAAACAGATTTCTATGACTATTTTTAAATCAAATATTGGCTCCCAAGCAATTCTTTTTAAAAGAAACTATGTATTACTCACACTAATTTATTTGTAAAAGAGAAAAAATACTCCTTGTCACAGGTAGCACCAACAGGGCATTCTAGAGCAACATCCAAAAATATTTTTACTGTGTGTGTCACATCTGGCAAAACTATGTTCACATTACTCAAGGAACCAAAGTTTAAGCAAAACATCTTAGAAATGTTAGGGTGATTTCAGTGATTTCATGAAGCAGCTGGTACCGTGGGTGACAACGTTCACATCTACAGGCTTCCCAAGCCCTACTAGATATATTCTTATCAGGATGGTGAGCTGGTACCCTATCCTCACCCTCTACCCCCCCTTCCAACAGCAAGCCTCCTCCTACCATTGCGGGCTTCTTGGGATGGACCCTCCACATGGTCTGAGTAGACCACAGGAGACTTCTATAGGCTGAATGACCTGCCAGGTGACCCAGGGCCACACCTCAGTCCTGTGCACAAAGGCTCACTTAATCTGGGATGTCTGAATCAACCCAAGTTGAACAGTTGGGTCCATAGAAAAAGGAGTTAATTCAGAAAGACAAAATAAAAACAATTAAAAATTAGGAGTACCATCTCAAATACGTCAAACACAAAGAAGCAAACATTCTGGACAAAAAGAAAAGGCCAAGTTCATTCCTTCAGTAATTCAGTGGAACCTCGGTTTTCGAACATAATCCGTTCCAGAAGACTCTTTTGACTTCTGAAACGTTCGAAAACTGAGGATCAAAGTACATTGTTGTACTGTAATACAACAATGATATAATCAGCTTTGGAAATAAATGTTTTGGGTACATGTGTGATCATCTTGGCCCAGTTAGTTAGTTAGATGATGATGATGATGATGATAATAATTATTATTATTATTTCTATCCTTCCTGTCTGGGTGTAGACAAAAGCTTGCTGAACCACAGATTCAACTCAATTCAATTGAAGATCAGCTGCTGTCTACAAAGGACAAATCAACAGGAGAACTGCAAAGATGGGGAGAGTGGCAGACAAAGTTTTGTTCAGGGGTCAAGAGCTACTCGGCCAGCACAGGAACTGTGACGGCTCCTCCCATGAGAAAGCCACATTTCAGGGTTTCTGCCAGAGATGCACAAAGTTAGCATCATCCAGCTGCTCTGCAGTTAGACAACCAATACCGTTCTTTGCCACCAACATTTCTAAAAGCCTTATATTAACAGAAATCTACTATAAGTCAGCTCGAATCTGTTTGTCCTCATCCATCTAGTGATACAAAGCCATAAACTTTATTCTATCAGGGTTCCTGAATTCAACATTTCCCTGATAGAATACAATATTTCTGCAAAAAAGTTTAAATAAACCAAATGCATTTATTCAAAACCTATTTAAAACTTTTTTCACAGACCAACCTGAGTAGAACTGCATACTATTTTTTTGTTTGCTCTTATCTGAAGCTACGTACACTGTAATTCTTTTAAATTATAAAGTACTGTTGAACAATCTGGTGAATCTTCTAGTGAATCTGTTTGAAGCTCAAAAGCAGAGGGTGCTTTCTCCCATAATTTAGATAAAAATGGTTAGTCCTGATGTGGGGTTCTAGGAACAAGTTTTGCAGGTGAATCACCTTTAATACTCTTAACTGTGGCCAATTGTTCTAATGGAATCCCATGTCAGATGCTGCACTGTTGAAAACAGCAGTAGGAAACATTTGTTACAGAGATGCATCCCCTTGCTGCTTATTAATTCAGCATTAACTCCACCACAACACTTCTAAAGGCGTTTTTTTCAAGTACTTAAAATCAAGCCTAAATCTTTACCTAGAGATACTTGTGCCTCATTCTGTCCTGGTGAGCCAATCACAGCTTCTGAAGCATCTGAAATTTGAAGTGCGTTTCCCTAAATAAAAAATTAACATTATCCACATAAATATTAATAGGGAATTCATAGAAAGGACAATTCAATAGCTCTTCAGTATCTTGGTAAAACCAACACCTATCCTCCCATTCAAAGACCAATAAATATTAAAGAGCTAGCAAGCAAGCATATAATCCTTGGGCCATAGGTGGGGGTGGGGTATAAGAAGCTGGGCAAAAAGCAAGACAAACCATATTATGCTTGGTTTTTTAAACTAATTATTATCAAAATGAGTTATGCAAATGGAAAGTAGCTTATCCCTCAGGGAAAACTTCATTATTATTTTTAAAGCCTGCTTTGAACAGCAAAACATGTTATATATATTTAAAAATTCAGATTACCAGTGAAATTGAAGATACTATTTATGCCTTTTCAGCTTCAAGTAGTATTACACTCAGGTTTAGGGACTGGACCCTGATTCTCACCATACATGGAGTAGATTCACTGAAAATCAATGAGGTTACTGAGTTCCACTGGTTTAAATGGGTTTACTCAGTACATGACTATGTTTGGATCCAATACTAGGATACTACAAAAACCAAAAGTATATAGTCAAGATACATATACAGTGGTACCTCAGGTTACATACGCTTCAGGTTACATACGCTTCAGGTTAAGAACTCCGCTAACCCAGAAATAATGCTTCAGGTTAAGAACTTTGCTTCAGGATGAGAACAGAAATCGGGCAGCAGCGGCGCAGCGGCAGCAGGAGGCCCCATTAGCTAAAGTGGTGCTTCAGGTTAAGAACAGTTTCAGGTTAAGAACGGACCTCCAGAACGAATTAAGTACTTAACCAGAGGTACCACTGTAATCTAATACTAGGCTACTACAAAAAACAACACTACAAAAAAGCAAAAGTATATACTAAAGAGACATAAAATCCAAACTAGCTAAATATCTTTCATTCCCAATTTAGCAACTTCCAGTTAAAACCTGAACGTATTTAGCTACTTATTCCTAAGCAAAAAAATGAAAATTCAATAACCTGCTGTGAAAGCACATCAAGTTGGTGGAACCCAATGGACAGTACCTGCACATGATTCTGGCCTACCACAGCTTCATAAGGAGGTGGGGAATCAAGTGGACAGAAAACCTCAACTCCTTTAATTCTGGCTCCATAAATATGTGGCAGTGGGATGACATCAGAACCCAGCATCCTAGGAGAAAAAGGTTGTATCAGCTATAAAGCTCCCTCGACTCTTCTATGGAAAGTGGTCCCACAGAATTCAGTGACCACAGCAGATATTCTTTTGTGGAAGAGCAATTTGTAGGATACTCTTTCAAGAATCTTCACAGGGCCTCTAACACAACCCAAACAGGGACTGTTATCTGTGAAAAAATAAGCCAAATAATTTAAATACTAAATCCAATGTGAGCAAAATAAATGCTGGAAGTTAGACACATAATCCTGGAAATCCATCACATGAGCAACAGAAAGTGGAATAAGCAGCTGAAGATGCTGTTATATTTTAAGCAAGCTGCACAACTGACTCCCAGGTAAAAGGTCGGCAGGAAAGGCCTCTGTGGTGCCCCAGAAGGATCCTCTCTCACATTGCTATGTGCTATTAATGTTCCCTTACATTCTTCAGTTCCTTTTTCGTGCTTAGGCTGCAGCTCTGAAAAACCTTCACAGCTAATTCTAAATCAGGCTGTGTGAAAATGCAGCGCCATGATCATGAAATGTGAATTGAATTTCTCCCTCATCCCTTAAACAGCAAACTTTTATACTCTGAATCCCAAGCCATTCAGGTTTCCTAATTAACAGACATATTTTTATCTGGTGCATAATGTGCCTATATATTTAAACTCCCTCTACTTAAATGGTCTATTATGCTACGCTTTACTTAGTATGTTGGCTTTACATGAACATTTGAAACTGATGCCTAAGGCTTTGTTAGCATTTGGGTCCATGCCCCATATTGCTACTCCATCTGGGAAATCACTTTGCTGGCAAAGATTTTCAGCACAGGTTCTAGTAACGGGCCACCCACCGTAAAATAGAATTTCATGAATGCTCCACAAGCTTTGAGTTTCGTAGCCTCAGTGTGTCCCTTCCATGATAGCATCTCAGTGAAGAGAACTCCCAGATATCTGAAGGAGCTTGTTTGCTCCAGATTCTGCTGATCCATTTTCCATTTGAATCTGGGACTACGCTTCCCAAAGACCATAATTTTGGTCTTGGGGTAATTCACGACGAGGTCTTCCCCTTGCAATACATGCTAAACACAGATTGTTAAGACCTAATCGGGAGAGTGATAGGAGCACCACATCATCGGCATACAGCAGACAATATATTTTCCTATTGCAATTGATGGGGTGGGGGATTACGCCAGTGCTAGGTGTGGCACCATATCATTTATGTAAAAGTTGAAAAGTGTGGGAGCCAATATGCAGGCTTGTTTCATGCCTTTTGATGTCTTGAACGCTTCCAACAGACCTCCCTTTAAACCCACTCTGACTTGTGTTTCGGTGCCACCAGGATTTAAGTAAAGAGCAATAATTACCATTCCAGTTTTTTGAGATTCTTTTTTTTTGGGGGGGGGGAACCAGCAGGGGGTAAAAACCCTTCTTGAGTCCAATGTGTCTCAACATTCTACTATTTACTGTGAGTGAAGAGAGGTGCATCAATCTGGGGCTAGGAAAAGGACAGGAGAACATTTCTGTTCCAGTCTTTCCATGAGCCCTGCTTCACTTAGTTTTGTTTCACACTTCTTGCTTTCTATTTTTATTTTGATGAAGGAAATTTGCATAGTAATGACTCTGTATAGATCAGGCAGACTACAGGAGGTGGCAGGGATGGCCAGCATTTGATTAGTATTTTATCCTGGACAATCAATTTACTTTCCATTAGTCCAAGCCATTTCCATTTGCATGACAGTATAAGCTGCCGCCGCCTCATACTATAAAGCACTGTGATTAGACTGTCTCCAGGCTCTTCATAAAACTGACATGTGCAAGGAGGAAAGGGAAAGATGCAGAGAAAACTGGACTGCTCTAAGAGTCTAGCTATGTTACATAGTCAAGCATTCTAGAGGTCATGGCTCTTTCCACTGAAGAGCCTAGCCTTCTGATGAGGCTACAAATTATGCCTTTTGAAATAATAATACAAAATCCATAAACAATGATGGTTAAAATTTTGACTCAAAACTCATCTTCCCTTTCATTAATTGTGGCCTAGTTTTGATAGCTATAGCAAAAAACTTCCCAAGATTGTTCATGATTTTAGGGTTAGAATCTGCCATTAAAATTGGAACCAAACTTATCTGTGCTCCCAAATGTACACAAAAAGTACTTGTGAAATTGCAGGTTTTTCTGGTTAATTCAAGTAGTTTGTGAATCCTTCTCCCTTAGCTGTTAGGTCTTGCTTCTTCCTTACACCTTGAAGTTATCTTTGGAGGGGCCTCTCTTCTGGGCCTTAACAGGATGACCCACACAAATTAATTTCTCTCTGTGATAGGAATGGTTGTGTCTGCTTTTTTTTGCATCTGGGTATTGATATAAGCACAAGAAATAAGGGAAGAGCAACAGTAAGGGAGGGAGGAGGCAAGAAACACGCTTGCTTCTTCATAGCTGGCAGCCCATTTCTGTTACTCAGCCCTTTATAGGTTTTCTGCTTTCTCTGTGCCGTTAGCAATTCAGGACAGGCAAGAAAAGAACAGCTACTGCTTTTCTTCTCTCTCTGCTGCAGGAAAGCAGCAACTGTTCTGCCAATTATACGTTTCTCAAGAGCTCTGCTTGCCAGCCACCCCTTCCCTGACCCTCTTCCCTTCACCCCTGACCAACCTCCCCTTGACACCTCACCCATCCCCTCGCCTACCCCCCTCCTCCTATTCTCACAGCTCACCCCCAGCCCTTTTAAAGGGGGAGGTGCTTCAGAGAGAAGTTGGCATAGCCACTGGCAGCATTATAAAAATATAGGAAGGAAGGTAGCAGTTCTAATGGTCTGCCTGGTTGGTCCCAGTATCATTTTCTGTTCCTGCTTCCCTGCACCCCACCCACCCATTGTCTCCTCCAGGACCAGATTCCTGCCTCCTGACTAGTTGCTCCCTGCCTCATTTAGCCACTCTGGCTTCCGCCAACACCTGATACCCAGCAGCCATGTTCTCACCACCCTTCTTCCTCCAATTTTGTGTTAAATTAAATGCTGAAGTATTATTTACATCAAGGACTTTCAAATGACACACTGCATGTGTGGTTGCATAGTTTCAAAGTATTTCTTCAGAAACAGCAAACATTTGCTGCTGATGGGGGTAGCACTTGCCATAACAATATTTCCTGAATTTGTACTTAGGATGAGTAAATATGGAGGTAATTTGGCAGTAATAATAAACATAACCTACATTATCTTTTTCTTCCCAAGCACATGCTAGAGGCTGATCTCAAACATGAGTCCTACTCAGAGTACACTCAATATCATTGGGTCTACTCCGGGTATGACCAACGTCACGTATATAGAGCAGACAATGTAATAGTGTTCCAACAAAACGTAAAACATACACTTCTCAAAGAAAGCTTATAATCCATACTACTTCAACACAAAATTATGAACTTATCCTTGCTCTTAATGAAATATTCACTTGTTATCCTTCTTCCTTCTTCTCCTATGGAAGCCTTAACAGTTACTTCTTTATATCTTTATTGTCATTGTACAAGTACAACGAAATTGGATTTAAATAATAATAATAATAATAATAATAATATAATTAAAAATAAATAAATTCATTTTTCATTTAAACAATTGTTTAAATGAATTGTTTAAATAGGAATGCCTTCCTATTCACTATTAACAATTGTTAATAGTGTTATCTCAATTAGCAATTACTTAATTAGTATTTTCATCACTGTGACGACAGCAAGATTGCAGGTAGCAGTGAAATGCTCAGCATGTATAAAGCAAAGTGTCTGTGTGTAGCTTCCTTCCTTCAGTGCTTGGAAGATAATTGATTGGCTCCACAATCAGTTTAAGAAGATATACTGTATATGCAATGTATCATCCTCTGATGTGCAGGAACAGTAGAAGAGGTAAAGCTAAGATGTCTCAATGTGTGAAAAGATATAGGGGTGCTGGGAGGAGGAGTTTGGATTGGTTAGGCACTTGGGAATGTTTTGGGACAAGTCAGGTCTGTATAGAAGGGACAGGCTCCTTGGGAACCATCCTGTAATCAGAATGCTGGTCCTTTGACATCGGAAAGGTTGCAGAGCAGCTTTCAAATTGCCTCATTACAGAAAGCTGGAAGGAGCTGGGATCCCTTCAGTTCAGGATGAGAGGGAAAACATCTCATACAATTCAAATGGGGATGGGACCATGTTATACTTGTATACAGAACTAGGTGATAGCATGCACTATGATATGGCAGCTCGCAAAAGAGGAGAATGTTCCATGGGAGAAAATACATATTCTAGATACATCTGTGAGGAATACTATCTTTAGGTGTTCAGATACTAATTCTAGAAGCCACTGAGCCAAAATGGTGAAAGTGGGCAGCAGCACCCAAACTTGACCCACAAAGGGGGGTGGGGGCGGTAACCATCTGGCCTGTTGGCCTGATCCAATTCCCCACCCTGGCTAAGATCCTCCAAACATCAGTAACAGAATGCCAATATAATTACAGTCTTTGCAAAAAAACACAATTTAAGGAGAAGGGTGTTAACTAGCAAGGTTTCAAAGCAGACATTATAAATTACTCATTTACTAAATTTATTATTATGGGATTGATATTGGGGACCAGGGTCTGGCAAATCATCATATGTATTAGCATCCAGTCACTGGTCCCAAGAGATGTCATCTGGTATCTCACTAGAGCAATCCACCAACCAATTACTGTATTCCTATTTTACCCCTTTTATGCCTTCCTATTTACTCAGTTCCAAATTATAAAATAACTGAACAACATGAAAATTTGCTTCCCGTGGAAAAATATAGATCAACTAGTAACTAGCACAGTATCTTCTGCAAAGTTCTGCAAATACAGTCCCTTGGATGAATATAGAGAACAGAACAAAAGCCTATATTTTGAAATAAAAATAATGTGTTACTTTGTACACATAATTTATCTAATTGACACAAGTAATGAAGAATATATCATATACCATTTGCTAAATATCTAAAATTAGAAATATCTTCTAAAATTGCAAAAACAAAATTTATTATTACATATATAAGAAAGTGTATATAGTTTACACTAGGAGGAAGGTACTTCTTTAAGTTCTATATGGATACTAATCAACATCAGGGCAGTCTAAGACATTTTGCTGCACAAAATGGCACCACCTCTCATTCCACATTCACACACACGCTTTATTTCAGTCCAAAGAACCACAAAAACATTTTCAGAAGCAAAATAAAACAGAAATACAGGGAAAGGGTTCCAAGGTGGTCGCTATGTTTCATCCAGAGCATGTAGGTTTCTGTTTCTTAATACTTCTGAGAGGAACTTAGCCCCAGCCAGAATATTATTATTTGACATATCTCCAAGGATAGGTGGAAGGTTTCGGATTTTCCAGTTAAGTTTACCAATAGGGGTTTAATTAATTGATCCCTGGCTTGTTTGAACTGCTCACAGTGTACAGTGGTACCTTAGTACTCAAACGCCTTAGTTCTCAAATGCCGAAAACCTGGAAGTAAGTGTTCCAGTTTTTGAACGTTTTTCGGAAGCCGAACGTCTGATGGCAATTGTTTCCGGGGCGCCTGCACCAATCAGAAGCTGCGCCTTGGTTTTCAAACATTTCAGAAGTCAAACGAACTTCCGGAACGGATTAAGTTTGGCGTTTTTGTTTTGCTATTTATTTTGCGTTTTTGTTTTTGAGGCTTTTTCGGTTAATTTGTTTTTGTGACTGTGTGGAACCCAGTTCAGCTACCGATTGATTGATTGATTGTGTGACTGAGGAAATGGATAAAAGCCCCCCATCCAAACAATGACTATCATCAGTGCAGGTAAGGAATTTTTTTTGTTATTTTTATCATCTACAATACTATCTTATTTATTTTATAGTACAGTACATTGATTATTGCTTTCCTTTTACGGGTCAATGGTCTTGTTAGATAGTAAAAGTCATGTTAAATTGCTGTTTTAGGGGTTGTTCTTAAAAGTCTTGAATGGATTAATCCGTTTTGCATCACTTTCTATGGGAAAGAGCGCCTTGGTTTTGGAACGCTTTGGTTTTGGAATGGACTTCCAGAATGGATTAAGTTTGAAAACCAAGGTAGTACCATTATGGAGGGAGAGATTCTCTCCCTGAAACCCTAGGGAGCTGCTACCAAGGCATATGGGTCAGTTGTCTTACTCAGTAAAAGGCATCCACCTAGGGACCCTTGAGCCTTCAGCAAAGAGATGCATTGCCATTCTCCCCTCCTCACCCCCCCCCCCCCAAATCTGAGACACAGTCAAGGTTGTTTGTACAGGAGGAATGCCTCCTTGTGGCTGGACGGGATGCCTGCACTGGTCTCTGCCTGGAAGCTGCTCCAAGGACCACTTGGTTCCCACTCTTGCAGCAGATCTCAGCAGAGTCGTTCCAAGGGCAAAGCAGGTGCTGGAGTCCTGAGCTGGGGGGGGGCGATGCTCCAGGGGTTGTGGGAGGGTGCCAATGCCTGATAGGTGAATTTGCATCCCTGGCGCACCCCTAGGTACAACTATGCAGCCACCTGTCTTCATGAAAAGCATCTATAGCTCAGTGGTTAGAACATCTGCCTCACATGTGAAAGGCCCAGGTGCATTGGATGAGTGGTCTGACTGTACAGGGAAGCTTCCTGTAGTCCTATCTGATCCATCCCATTATTCAGAACAATGGGCCACATCAAGGGTCCCTAGGGGGATGCCTTTTACTGAGTAAGACAACTGACCCATATGCCTTGGTAGCAGCTCACTAGGGTTTCAGGGGGGGAATCTCTCCTAGTCATGAGCATAGCGAAGGGGATTTTTAAATCAGTATTTTTTTTAATCAATCATTTTTAAATAATCGTGATTTTAAAATCAGTGGTCTAAAGCAGGGGTGGACAACTCCCAAGAGACTGCGATGTACTCACAGTTAAAAACAGGCAGTGATCTACCCCATTTTTGGGGTTCAGGTTGTTGGGCTTTTTTTAGGGAGGAAAGCCCATTTTTAGGGGTTCAGGTCAAAGTTGTTGAGCTTCTTTGAGGGGAGCCAATGATCTACCACAGATGTCCAGTGATCTACCGGTAGATCACGATCTACCTGTTGGACGTGTCTGCTGTAGACCATTGTACCAGACGTTTGAAGCATAAAGGAGAGGCTTTAAGCAGAGACTTGACAGCCACCTGTCAGGAATGCTTTGATGGTGTTTCCTGATTGGCAGGGGGTTGGACTGGATGGCCCTTGTGGTCTCTTCCAACTCTATGATTCTATGAGTTGGGAAACAGATTTCGCATTAAAGACCCTTATGGCTGATGGAATATAGTGAACCTTTGTGAAAAAGAAACAGAGTATAGCAAATTTCCCTCATCTCCGCCTTCTGACAGATAGTCTGCCAGTGGCAATTCCAGGACTTTGTGTGGTGAAATAACAGCCCTAGGTACCGGAAGCATTTAGTCTGCTCTAGATTATAGCTATCTAGTACCCCTTGTAAATACAAGGGGAATATCTTTTCTCAAGGACCAAAATTTTGGATTTCTCAGAGTTGATGGATAACCCGTTTACAGAACAGTAATCTGAGAACTTTCTTAGTTGGTATTACAGAATCACAGAATCATAGAGTTGGAAGAGACCACAAGGGTTATCCAGTCCAACCCCCTGCCAAGCAGGAAACACCATCAAAGCATTCCTGACAGGTGGCTGTCAAGCCTCTGCTTAAAGACCTCCAAAGAAGGAGACTCCACCACACTCCTTGGCAGCAAATTCCATTGTCGAACAGCTCTTACTGTCAAGAAATTCTTCCTAATGTTTAGGTGGAATCTTCTTTCTTGTAGTTTGAATCCATTGCTCCGTGTCCGCTTCTCTGGAGCAGCAGAAAACAACCTTTCTCCCTCCTCTATATGACATCCTTTTATATATTTGAACATGGCTATAATATCACCCCTTAACCGTCTCTTCTCCAGGCTAAACATACCCAGCTCCCTAAGCCGTTCCTCATAAGGCATCGTTTCCAGGCCTTTGACCATTTTGGTTGCCCTCCTCTGGACACGTTCCAGCTTGTCAATATCCTTCTTGAACTGTGGTGCCCAGAACTGGACACAGTATTCCAGGTGAGGTCTGACCAGAGCGGAATACAGTGGTACTATTACTTCCCTTGATCTAGATGCTATACTCCTATTGATGCAGCCCAGAATTGCATTGGCTTTTTTAGCTGCTGCATCACACTGTTGACTCATGTCAAGTTTGTGGTCTACCAAGACTCCTAGATCCTTTTCACTTGTACTGCTCTCAAGCCAGGTATCACCCATCCTGTATTTGTGCCTTTCATTTTTTTTGCCCAAATGTAGTACTTTACATTTCTCCCTGTTAAAATTCATCCTGTTTGCCTTGGCCCAGTTCTCTAATCTGTTAAGGTCATTTTGAAGTGTGATCCTGTCCTCTGGGGTATTAGCCACCCCTCCCAATTTGGTGTCATCTGCAAACTTGATCAGGATGCCCTCAAGCCCATCATCCAAGTCATTGATAAAGATGTTGAATAAGACTGGGCCCAAGACAGAACCCTGTGGCACCCCACTATTTCAAGCCAGGTCTGAAACGAGAGAGGATGGCTGCATCGTCCGCATATAGCAAAAGAGGGGTCTTTCTGGTTCCTATTTTTGGGAGATGACCATCTGGGTCCATTAGACTTTCCTCTAAATCATTTAGGAAAAGGCTCAACAATGTGGGGGCCAAAATACAGCCCTGTCTCACTCCCCTAGCCATCTCAATACAGTCCAAAAGTTGGCCCTGCAACCCACATCTAACCTGCAATTTGATTTCACTGTACAGAGCTTTAATAAGGAAGAAGAGTCATTTATCCTGCAGTAACAGATGTAATTTGGTCCATAGTTTCAATCTGGAAATAGAGTCAAAAGCAGATTTCAAGTCCATAAAGGCAACAGATAGTTTTCACTGCAGAGGTCTGGTGTAGTTCTCTGCTAAGTGGAACATCACGAGGCAGTGATCTGAAGTTGAAAGGTTATCACGAAAGGCAGCCTGGGCTTCAGACATTATATATTATAATTTTAAAAAGTTGTCAGAGAGGAAACAAGCGTAAAGCTTTCCCATTATATAAAGCAGACTAATTGGCCTATAATTTGAGAGCACATTAGATTGTCCTTTCTTAAAAATTGGGACAACTATTGCGTGTCTCCAGCTGGTCGGCACCTTGCCTGAGTTATTAACTATTGTAAGAAGCACCGCTTCGAAAATCGCATCTCCAACCCACAATATATCCCTGCGGTGAACTTGGGCATCCAGGCCCCCAAAATAATCAAATGGTCCCCCATGCTGAATGCAGATCTAAGCCTCCACCTCCAATCAACGGATCTAAGGAACATTCACTCTGCCATTGGCTTGGCTGACTCAGCGACAGAGGCCCTAGAGCTCTTTAAGACACTTTCAGAAAAGCTGAAAATTCATCTATCAGTGGTGATACAAAACTCAGTCACAAGAAGGGAGAGGGACCCAGCAAACAAGGAAGCAGACAAACAAGGAAGCATGTGAGAAGGAGTTACCGCAAATACAGGAACACCGGGGCCCCTTCTCATTTTACCGCATTCATAGCCATCAGACGGAATTACAAACAACTACTAAAGAAGAAAAAACTAAATGCAGAGCGAACCGCATGACAAAACCTGATTAAGGCCTCGCATGAGAAAGATCCATCATGCTTTTGGCGCACTATCTCCCGCTTATTGGACCAGGAGTCTAACAGACTTATGTACAGTAGAACCACGGGAGTGGTCCCGATATTTTTAATCACTATTCCACGATGAGGAAGCCCAGCCTAACAAGCTGAACGTCCAACCAGAGGCCCTACCGCAATGGCCACCCATAACTAAAGAGGAGATAGAGAATCTGATCGCACAGTTAAAGAACCACAAGGCCCCTGGCATAGACTATATCCCTGCAGAACTCTTGAAGACCAACATTGGGTGGTGGGCACCTTTGCTGGTGAAACTATTCTCCCTCACTGACTCATCGGGTCTCCTCCCCAAAGGGTGGGCTGAGGCGATAATTGTTCCAATATATAAAAAGGGCCCTACATCGAACCCGGCGAGCTACAGACCCATCAGTCTTCTATTCATTCCCAGCAAATTATATGCAAAACATCTTTACGTTAAATTAACTAGCTGGATGGACAATGAGGCCATTTTGGCCGAGGAGCAAGCTGGATTCAGGCAGGGCAGATCTACCATGGACCACTGCTTTGGCCTGGCTCATCTTATCGACAAATACGCCAAGAAAACCCGTGGGGTCTTATATGCAGCCTTCATAGATCTGAAGGCTGCTTTCGATTCTATCTCTTGAGTTAGACTCTGGACCAAATTTAATACATGATCAAGACTATTATTCTTGATCATTTAATACATGATCAAGACTATTATTCTTGATCAATGGCCTATACAAAGAAACTGTGTTGTATGTAAGATCCTCCACAAATGGCCAACTTACAGGGCCCATATCAGCTTCCAGGGGGGTTAAACAAGGCTGTATTCTAGCCCCAGCTCTATTTAATCTATACATCAACAACATGGTTAAAAGTTTAACATCTTCGGAGTTCCATGTCCCCAAGCTGGCTATCAAACCAATCTCAGTCCTCCTATATGCAGATGACGCAGTCTTACTGTCCAGAACCAAAATAGGCCTTAAAAGGCTGCTGGGAAAATTCTCGGCATATTGTAAGAAAGAGCAGCTGGTGGTAAACCACCAGAAAATCAAAGTCCTGGTGTTTGCAAGGAAACATAGATTACATAGCTGGAGCATGGATAGCCACCTAATCGAGCAAGTCAAAGCCTTCAAATATCTGGGCATAGTCTTCCAGTCTTCAAGGCTTTGGGATGTACATCAAAGATGGGTCAAAGAAAAAGCAGCCCAAAGTGCAAATATGTTATCCCGTTTTTTCCATACAAAGGGCCGCAAATACATACCATCAGCCCTCAAAGTTTTTCATGCCAAACCGTTGGCTCAGATACTCTATGGGGCCCAAATCTGGATGGGCAATCACTGCAGCATCCTTGAAACTGTTCAGTCTGAATTGCTAAGACAGATTTTTGCAGTACCACCGTGCGTTCCAAATGCTGCATTACGTCTGGAGGCAAGCTTTCCCTCCGTAGAAACTTGATCCTGGCTAAGAACTTTTAATTATTGGCTACGTATAAACTTAAACCCTTCCGGTCTTCTACCCCTAGTGTTACAAGACTCTCACAAAAGTGCGTGGTCTAAATCGGTGCATCAAAAACTTCTCTCCTGCATGAGTTCCGGTCGTGCCCGACAGGAAATGGCTGACTAATACCATCTCTCCCGACCCCTGCGGGGAATTTCCGAGGTTGTGATGGGAGTAAGCAGCCTCCCTACCTTCCCAGGCATATGGGAAGGGCAGCTCGCCTGCAGACGCCCCTTAAACCTGCTCCGACCCCAAAACAGGGGGAGGAGCGAGGGGGCCAAGGGCGGAAAGCACCCGCGGGGGGAGGAACTCCTGGAAGCCAGCCTGTTCGTGCACGAGTCCCAATGCTTTAAAATATAATCAGTGAGAAGTCTTGGGCATGCTTCAAACAAAGGAGGAAAAAGTATTTTGTTAAGGAACTCAGCCACTGAACAGCTAAGAAGAAAAAGAAAATGAAGAAGATTTGTTCATCATATCGGTATGTGGAAGCGGGACAGAAAGTGGGGGGAGCCTCGGACTCTGTGATACTTTGTTTTACTACTTTACATAATAACGGGCTGATACCCCAAACCCCTGAAGACCCAAATTCACTATGCATAACAGGTAAGATTTGAAAGACTGATAATTTGATTTCGAGGAGAAGATTTGATATTATAAATATAACCTGTGTGGAATGGAAATAGGACTTAAATAAGCAATGTCCTGATGTGAGAATGAAATATACTGTGGATATTTGGAAGAGGATAAAAGTGCTTTTGCGGGCTGATTTTGGCAAAGAATGCTCCCTAGATTCTGACTGACTTTAATTGGAGGACTTGGACGGTTGCCAAAGTACACAGTTAATAATCTTGGTCTGCACACGGAAATCAGAGGGAGAGAAAGCCGAAAGAATTTACAATTTACGACCCTTCAACATAAATTGGCGGAATCTCCTGGAAAGGTAGAAGTGAAAAGCAGACGGGTGAATAAATAATTATTGTGGAAAAATATGTTTGGAAACTATGGGGACAGAGTGAAAAGATGGCGACGGTCCGCGATGGAACTTTTGGAGTCAGAAGAGTCAAGGGGCAAGGAGAATGTACAGTGATGAAATACGGCTATAAATCCACACAGAGACATTGTTTGCGTTGATTTATCTTGCTTGTTGGATTACATCAGAGGTTGTGAGAAGATTGGAAGGACAGAAAACAAGGGACAAGTTGATCAGATGGCCTCCGGAATTTGAAGCATGGGAACTCCTAATTAAAAATTTAAATACGAATTTGGCAGATTTGGAACTTTTCTTTTTTTATTAATAATTGGATAAATAATTTGGAATGTAATCTTGAATGTTTCAATGTAATTTGAATGTATTGGAAACTCTAATAAAAATGATTTGGGGAAAAAAAAAACTTCTCTCCTGCAGTCTCCACCCACATCAGCTCCTAATGATGGGCCACACTAGGGCAAAGAGCCTAATTGGTCAGCGTCTAAAGGACCTTGAGCAACAGAACAATCTGGCGATCATAAAGAAACTCTGCCCTTGGTACGCCTTCTTTTTCCCTTCCCAGTTTGATTCCTTGTCATCCTATTTGCACAAATTAACCATTCCAAAATTTAGACGCACCTTTACCCTAGCTAGATTGGATGTGCTAACCTCAGAGGTACTCGAGGGCAGATTTCAAAAGATTCCAATCGAAAAAAGACTCTGCCCCTGCGGAAACGGCAACTTGGAAACAGTGGAAGCACCGCTAAAAGAAGGACCCACCAATGCTGGTTTGATGTGATCAACTCAGCTGGAATAGTCATTTACTGGGGCATTAATGCTCTTTAGATTCCTAATTAACACAGAGACTTCTTTTGCTGTAACTAGCCTCCAAGGTGAGAGTTTTGTCAACCTTGCAAAATAATCGTCACAAACGGTGGGAGGGAAATTCATATTGTCAGTAAATATTGTTTTATAATGGTTCTCCCATGCATGGGCTAGGATAGCGCAGTTAGGGGCTGGGGAGTTACTTCTGAGCATACCAGAAACCAGTTGGCAAAAAAGTTTAACTTCATTATTTAGCGAAGCGTTCAGTAACCGAGACCAAGAGTTGTGTTCAAACTGCCTTTTCCCCACAGCCAATAAAGCTTTATACTCCTTTATTATTTTGAAACAGGTTGGAGGCAAATAGTTTACACCTGCATTTTTATTCCACATACAGAAGCCAACCTGGCTGCTGAATCTTATTTCAACACTGACAATGAAATAGCATTGCCACACCTGAGGATAGCAAGCTAGCTTAAGAGGTGCAAGGCAGGCAGCGTGGCAAACCTCCATGCTCTGGCCCCCACCGTCTAGCTTCTCCGGCCTGAGGCAGTCACCTCACGCTGCCTAATGGCAGCAGCAGCCTGATCAATAGGCTTTAATGCTTAGAAAAACCAATTCATATGCACTTTATTTAGAAATACCTACGGTATAAATGGAATTTTTAAAATTTTAAATCAATTCACCCTTCTCTAAGCTACTTCAGAGAGTTTCTGTGCTGAAGCAATTGGGAGTCTAGCAATCAGTTTTTATGGTGGCTCAAGGCAGCAGCTTTAAAGTATCAAATTTCAACAAATTACTATATATTTTTTATCCAGAAACAAGTGTCAAGAAATTCTTACATGAAAACCACAAAATTATAATCTGCAGTCAGTCAAAAATTACTGCAGGTACCACTTGTGCGAGAAGTTACATGTACCGTAAATCATTATTTCAATGAAAATGGCAATAAGGCCGTTGCTTAAATCAGTTATTGGTGAACCAGAATATCCAGGGAAAGTTGAGTTTCAGCATTTTACCTGCGATTGATCCTAGGCGTGCAAGAATAAAATGTAGCAAAATATGAGGGAGGTGGTACTGGTGGCACAAAATCTTCTGGATCAGAAGTGTGGCCTTGTTCTTCAGCTTCTTCCACATAAACATGGGGCTCTTCCTGACAAGATAAATGTTTGTTTTGTAAAGACGTCTGCACTGAAACCACAAACAGAATTCATGGAAGACCGACTTTCTTCTGCACTTTTAGAAAACAAAACTGTGCCCTGCACTCACTTACTATGCAGGATCTTCTTGTGGCAAATATCTGCAGATAACGTAGGGCAGCAGCTACTAGGCATACAGTAGTGGTCAAGGCATTCAGAGCACAGAGAGCAAAAAGAACTTTCTGTAGTGCGACAAAAAGGAAAAAAAGACTACAAAAATAATAAAGGTATGCAAAGGTGAGCCAACAAAACAGGTGACAATAAGCATCATTGTAAAATGTGGAGTTTTTCTATAAAGCACACCAAAACACAATGGAAACTGGTTACATTTTAATTGCATCAGGTTGCACTACATTCCACTCCCTGAAATACAGGTGACTCTCCATTTACACGGATGTTACGTTCCGAACTGTTGCACGCCTCAGTGAAATTGTGTAAAATTGGAAGTCGCTTGTATTTCCTTTCAGGAAATTTAAGGAAGCCAGAAGCTCGTTGAGGCAGCTCACCTGACGCACAGGAAAACTTTTCCCTGTGTCAGTTGAGCAGCCTCAGCAAGCCTCTAGCTTGCCTGGAGACCCTCCCAGAGCTCAAAGAGGATATCCGCTCCAGGCTCCAGAGTGTCTCCTTGCGAGCCGCATAGCGGGGCTTTGCTGAGGCTCTTCGTGTCTCTGCCCCACTTCCAGGATTCTGGGACCACACATATGCGCAGTCGCGCATGAACTGAACATGCATAAATGGGGGGGGGGGGAATGCCCATACTAGGATAATGGAATCGCTCTGTGTTAAAAAAGATCTGTCTCCAAGATCCATAACTACTACGGACAAGCTGCTTATATCGTAACGGCAACCACTTCTTTGTAGATTGCGTCTACACCCTAGAAGTAAGGTGTCTTACGACTTTCAAGGGCTATCTCATTCTATGGGCCAAGAATTTATAAGTTAACCTCCTCTTTCATTCTGATCAATGGGTTCTTTATGAAATTACAACATGATGCCAAAGTGCATTTTTCTTGCAGTTTATTCTTTGCCAATGCAGTCCATGTGACATGGCGACTTACCTTGAGTAGAAGGTGAACTGCACCACATGGCTGGACAGGATACAGCTTCAGTGCATTATCTTTCTCTGTGCATTTTTCTGGCAGAAATTCTTCACAACAGAAACAAAACTTACTTTCACCCACATCAGCCTTCAATATTGTGGAAAGTAAAGAGAAATTTGAATCAGTAAATTGAAAAATACTGCACTGATTGCAAAAGCGAAGTACAGAATTAAAATCCATAAAGCAATTTCCTACTCTAATAAATGTATTGCTTGAGGAAAAATTGTGGGCCCAGTTGCACTGAGGCCGTGGAAGGGTGTACAAACAGCAAATAAAACAGAAAACATGCACTGGGTTCAAATTTGGCCACAACTTTATTGATTACAGATGAAAGCAGAACAAAATAAAATAAAAAAATTCCTTCCAGTAGCACCTTAGAGACCAACTAAGTTTGTTCTTGGTATGAGCTTTCGTGTGCATGCACACTTCTTCAGATACACTTCAGATGAAAGCAGGTTTGCTATAGGCACAGGGTCAAATGGGGTAGTCCGCATCCAGGGAACTCCCACTGCTCTCGCTGGCAAAAGGTGCTGGGGCCCATCACAGACCCCCCAAGTGTCCCTATTTTCCAGGGACAGTCCCAGATTTACAGAAGTCGACCCAGTTTCTTATGTGATCCCAGAATGCCCCCCTTTCCCTTAGGATGTCCCTATTTTCATCAGAGAATGTTGGAGGGTATGCCATCAGCCCCTGAGCTGGGCATGTGGTCAAGAAGCACCACCCTCCAATAACTCTTAAGGGGATTCCCCCAGTCCAAATAAACAATAGAAGAGCTCCCCCTTCTTCTCCTCTCATGCAAGGTTTAGTACTTCCTGGTCTGATATAATCCTAGATTGCCATTATATCCAAACCAGGAAATTATGGTTTGATGGAGTTCTCCAAACCAGAAGTGAAGGCCAATCCTTGTTCACAGCAACTGCTCAAATCATAGCTTGCCAGTGTTCTTTGCCAGCTGTAGCAAAATATAAAGCATGCTGAGGCCTTCTTCCATTAGACTATAAATTAGGATTATTTGGCCCCAAATGGACACCAAATGTGGTTCCTTCAGATCATCCCCTCTCCTCTTTGAGAAAGCTTTGTATCAACATCCTCATTACCAGTGTAATGGACATCTACTGTGACCCAAATAATTTAGGGGCTGAACACCACGTGGGTATGTTATTTTTACCGCGTTTCACCCTTTTTAAGACGTAGTCATAAAGTAAGCCATGGCAGGTTTTTTTCACATTTGCGAGAAATAAGCCACACCCCGAAAATAAGCCAGTGATAGGCGGGGGCTTTGAAAGCGAAGGAGAGTTCCTGCGTCCTCTCTTTCTCTCCCCGCACTCGCTGGAGAATGCCTTCCTCCCCTCTGCCGATCAGCTGTGAGGCGCAGAGCAGGCAGAACGCCTGCTGCAGTGAGGATTATTTTTCTTTCTATGCCGCTTGCTTGTCTGTGGAGCTGCCCCTTTAAGGATTTGTAGTAGTTTGGAAAGCGTCCTCTCTTTCTCTCCCCGTCCTCTCTTTCTCTCCCCCTCTTGCCGATCAGCTGTGAGGCGCAGAGCAGGCAGCGGCCCCTTCTCCCTTCTCCCACGTGTCTGATTGTTGTCTCCTTGCATAAAACAGCCTTTTAAAACGTCTGCTGCTTTGAGGGCTTTTTCCTTCTCAGTTTGCAAGCTGCTAAACACTGCCCTACACCGTCACAAAAGTTAACATTTTGTGGGTAAAGGACGGGCAGTTTATCACACCCCGCTTTCCTGCTGGCTCATTTGCACCTTAATTGCTACCATTTACCAAGTCAGCAATCTTAATTGCTGCTCAGCTGGCTTCTTTGTTTTCTATCTCTTAGCATTTTCTCTGTTCTCAGCCGGTAGCCTATTTGCTATCAGTGTTTGCTACAAAGTGCATTGTTGGAACTTCAGACTTTGGGTCTTAAGTCTTGGGCAGCTGGCTGGTAGAGATCCTTATTTAAGTATAGGCTACTGCACAGATAGATTCCATTATACTGGTTTAAATTTAAGAAGCTCCAGTGTAGCAGATTGCGATTAAATAAGCCCCCCCCCTCGGAGGAGAGTGAGTGAGAGAGAGCAGCCCTTCGGAGGAGCTCCCTCCCTCCCTCGCCAACCGCCACTCCCTCCCCTCGGAACATCCCAGGGCTGGGGAGAGAGGGCTGGAAGTCAATGCTGGCGAAGCACACAATCCCTTCCCTCAGACTCTCTCTCACGGTGCTTGGCAGTGGCTGTTGCCCGCCCTTTTCTTTCAGTCAAGAGTCCTGCCCCGCAGGGAGCCAGCAAGCCAGCGAGAGGCACAGAAAGTAAAAGACAGCCTCTCACCCGAGTCCTGCCTGCTCCTCGCACGCAGGGAGCCAGCGAGCGAGAGGCGTGCTGCTCCTGACATAATAAAAAACAAGACACCCCCTGAAAATAAGCCACCCTGTGTTTTTTTGAGGAAAAAAAGTTATAAGACGGTGTCTTAAAAAAGGGGAAACACGGTCGTATGCTCCATGTTTTGCATAATACGTATTTTTATGCTGAGGGAGATAAGGACTAAGCAAGTAAGTCAAAGGCTTATGGAAATAGGAGTACAGACATGGTATCTGAACACAGATAATCTATAGATCCACAAATTAATCTGTTTATTATTTGATAATATGGTTACTGTTATTCCTTTTCTAAGCCACTTTTTTGTTAAGAGAGCAAAACGGAATAGAATATAACCAGACTGCAATCCGAACTCCACTTACCTGGCAGTAAGCCCCATTAACTAAATTGAGTTCTTACTTCTGAGAAAACAAGCTTAGGACTGCAGCCTTAGTTAGTATTGGAGGGAGGTATAGTTTGCTTTATAGTTTGTATATACAGTGCTTGCACTTCTAAGTCTCCTGGCACTGTAAAGCTTTATATGACAAGCATAGTCATCTACAGTCATGCTTCAGACACAATCAGGTAAATTGTCTCCTCACCAGATCACATCTAGGGAGACTGGATACAAATTGAGCACCTTGGCATCCCAGGATGAATCCAGCCAGGTTCAAGAGAACACAAATGACAGAAAGCAAAACAAACAGGTTAACCTAAAACAAAACAAAAAATACAATAATTTTAAGCGGCTTGGCATTCTACGTAAACACTATCAAAACACACTGTCCTGCATGTTACCTTTGCCATCTACGCCTTAGGTTTTAAAATACTGTGCTAAATTCATTGTCCACCTTACATATTCAATTATATTCTATCACCTATGTGCAATCATAAATTTGACAAGCTGGTATAGAAACTTCTAAATACTGGCTGCAGAAGTTGATGTTTTAAATATTATTTTTCACTAGATTCCATATTATGAAATCTGAAGAAGTATCTAAAATCACATTGCAATAGACTTCCGGTTAAGCGCCGGAGCGGTCGGTCGGGGGAAATCTCGCTCCGAGATCCCCGGCACGGTAAGGGGAAGGGGAACCCGCAACTGCGCTGCGGACCCCTTGAAAAACCCCGGGAAGAGTGTCCCGGGGACATGGCGATCTGGTGGGTGCTCCAGATATCTCCCCTGCTCCCCGGTAAGCTCTAGTAAGAGCTGCCGAGAGAGAGCGGGGTTGAGACAGAGCTCTGTGGATCTAGCGACTGCCTTTGCCGTGCGAAGCTGCGTGTGCCGACTGCTTTGAGTGCTTAATTTCTCCGCAAAATAAGGATTAGAAACATCGGAATCGTGAGTAAAATGACATTTTGGACTTAATTAGAAGTAGCAAGGGATTTAAAAAACGGAGGTCGGTCCCTTGTCGTTGAAACAAAAGGAAGCAGTGGAACTTTGTTACCAAGGCTACTGTCAAAGTGAAAGTTAAGAAGGAAACTTCTGTAACAGTTCGTGGGAGCAAATAATTGTTACAAACATTGATTGGAAAGAAAGTTACCTTTCCCCCCGAGATTTTGGGAAATTTAGCAGAAAGCGTATAATATGGATTTTGGATTAAATATGTCGGATTGTTGTGACTACAAAGCTGTTTTTTGACCTTGGAAATGGCTGAAGAGTTGAGTGATGACGTCTTGAGAAAAGCACTAGACATACTGCTTGAAATACAACAGATTGTCAGAGCACCAAATACGGCCCAGGACAGCTTTTGGAAAAAGGAAAATAATGTGCCAGTCCCACAGGAAACAGTGCTGGTGGAATGTGGGGAAGGAACAATTCCCACCACAGACTTTGTGCCAAAGGATTTACAACAAATAATAGAAAAGAGAGGCTCAACACCTGATGCAAAAGGTCTACCCTGCAGAGAGGTGCTTACAGAGGCTACAAAGGATGGACTTGTCAAGAAGGAAAAGAAGAAAAAGAAGATGGATGGACTTGTCAAGAAGAAAAAAAAAGATGGTCAGGAAAATGCAAAAAAAAAAAAAGGGAAAGAGACACAAACACCAGGATTTGATTTGAATAAGGACAAAGTTATGAAGGACACCAAGCTGCAGAGCAAGAAAAGAGAATGCCTCACGGTTTTGACAAGACTGTTGGAGCTGGACTGATGTCAGGGTGGGGGTGGGTTGAAAAAGTTACATTTGAATCTGATTTTCTTTCTGGCATTAAGGACTATGATGTACGGATATGGTTACTGGCATAAATGTTTATATGTTTAAATTAGGAGTTAAATAGGGGGAAATTCAGCTAAAAATTCCGAGACCAGAGGGAGGTAAGGGTGTAAAAAGTACAAAATTAGGAGTTTGAAATTAATTCGAAGTAAGGGAATTGGATAAGATTACAGGAAAAGAGCAGAAGTACCAAGATGCTGAGGTTTGGAAAAAGGACTCTTTTAAGCAAAATGATTCTTGTATTTTATGATGTTTTAAAATTTAGGAGAATGGAAACTGTTAGAGAGGAATGACAATGAATTCAACAGAGGGGGACTTGAGGAAGTCAACCGAAACATGAAATTAAGGAAGGAAGGATGCCTGGCTCACAGAATTGGGCCAGGCTCAAGCAATGATATTAAATACTGTTTGTAAGGTTAAATGTACAATGATTATGTTAACCCTTGTGAGAAAGGGGGATGAATGTTGCTTCCCACAGTGAGAGGGGGAAAGGATGAAAAATTTAACCGTTATGTTATGTGCTTAAAAAATTGTAAAAACCAACAAAATTTTTGAAAAAATAAATAAATCACATTGCAATAAGGGAAAGCCGCTTTATAGTGCAAACAATGAACTGAAAACAGCATATTCCAGCAAAGGCACAGGCAAATTTGACAGATTCAAATTACAGTTTACTTTCTCCTCTACTACCAAATATAGTATAGAATATATTCTTGACATAACACACATTTATTTTGCTGATACTCTCAATTGGAAAAATTACACAATCTATTAAACAGATGTATTATGCTTCCTTTATTATCATCGAGATCTCTGGATGGAGGAACTAAAGACATTAGTCCCAGCTATGCCTGCCCTCTGATCCAGATAGGTACCAATTAATGACAGGGTGGGGGGTGAGGATTCTATTTGGCATTAGTTGGCATTTAAATGTTCACTGGGTGAACTCCGGTGCGGGTGCTTTGAATATTTAATTTGAATATTTAATAAAATATCAAAGTTGTTCTGTTTGATGTTTAAAATATTGATTTCTTAATTTTGGGTTCAAAAAAATAGAGGTCATATTTTACATGGGGGCATCTTATATACAGAAAACACAGAAAACCAAGGCACTATACAGTAGAAAAAGAATGATATTATAAGAAAACATACTAGTCAATATTAAATGAAACACAAACTTCTTGCAGGGCTTAAACCCTGAAAAATAGATAATTTGTTTTCAAGTATATTTCATGCTTAACTAAAAATTACCAGACTAATATAAGGTATAACACTGGATACAGATAGGGTTTTCTGTCAGTTTGCATTTCTTAGTGCAGAAAGTATTGATCTGCTGTGTAGAGATCTTTCCTATTCTAATTAATTCAAGAGGGTTCTGTTCTTATTGCAAATAATCTTCTTGACACTACTCACAAATAAGTGGATTCAATATTTCACCCACACAAATTCTATAGAACAGCATTGAGCCAAAGCTTATATACCGTATTTTTCGCTCCAAAATGTGCACTTTTTTCCTCCAAAAAAGGAAGGGGGAAAGTCTGTGCGCGTTATGGAGCGAAGGCACTGGGCGCCGCTTCTGCTGCTGCCTGCCTCTGACGCTCCCCTGAGGCGGGCAGCAGCAGAAGCTGCGGCCGCCTGCCTCTGATGCTCGCAAGAGATCGGAGCCGGGGCTGAGAGAGGCACAGCGCAGCGCAGCACCTTTCTCAGCCCCGGCTCCGATCCCTGCTCTGGCGAGCGTCAGAGGTGGGCAGCAGCAGAAGCGGCGCCCAGTGCCTTTGTGCAGCCGCCCACCACCCCTTCCCTGCTCCGTGAAGCATCTCCGCTGTTCCCCATCGCTGCCGCAGCTTGCAAAAGCCTGCTTTTACAAGCCTCGGTGGCGGGGGGGGGAGGGAGATGTTGCACGGAGCAGGGAAGGTGGGGCGGGTGGCTGCACGAAGGCACTGGGTGCCGCTTCTGCTGCTGCCCGCCTTTCTGTCTGTCTGTCTGTCTTTCTTTCTTTCTGTCTGTCTGTCTTTCTTTCTGTCTGTCTGTCTTCCTTCCTTCCTTCCTGCCTGCCTGCCTTCTCTCTCTCTTCCCTCCCTCCCTCCTTCCCTCTCTCTTCCTCTCTCTCTCTCTCTCTTCCCTCCCTCCCTCCTTCCCTCTCTCTTCCTCTCTCTCTCTCTCTCTCTCTCTCACTCACTCCTTCCTTCCTTCCATCTCTCTCTCTCTCTCTCATCCCTTCCTTCCTTCTCCCTCTTTCTTTCACTCTCTCTCACCTGCCAACCCCGTTCACCAAAGCAGGCTTGTTTTTGCGATCGGGGTTGGCGGGGAAGAACCAGCAGCATCCCTCCGCCGCCCCTCCCAGCCTTTTAGAAAAAAAAATATTTTTTTTCTTGTTTTCCGCCTCTAAAAACAAGTGCGCACTATGGTGCGGAGCATGCTATGGAGCGAAAAACACGGTATGTGGCATCCCAGAAAAATTATGTCTGCTATGAAGCAGTATCGTGAAACAATGAAAATGTTCACTGTCTCGTTTTTTCACTTGCTTGGGGTCAAGGTTTCCTTGGAACCTTAAAATGATATATATTTGTGTATACTTGTTTTCCCCAAATAGTAAAGTACCAGCATAATTTATTATATAACTTTAACAAATACAAAATATGAACTCTTAAAAAAAATTGCCCAACAACTGATTTATCACCTAACTAAGCCTGACTGATTAGAGCCTAAATAACCTGGGTGTGCTTCAGAATAATGGAAACATGTAAAAGAACAAGGACATGAAAATTAATATATGAAAACAAAAAGAGATGTCCTTTCCACAGTGGCTCTTACTAGAAAGTCACTACCGTGTTTCCCCTATTTTAAGACACCGTCTTATATTTTTTTTCCCTCAAAAAACCGCACTATGGCTTATTTTGAGGGGATGTCTTATTTTTATTACGTAAGCACGCCTTGGCAAGGCCACGCTTGAGTTCTGGGGCTGCGAAGGATGGGACGGGCGCAGAGCTCTTTGTTTGCTTGCTGGCAGCGGGGAGAGAATCCAAGCTGAGCTTTGAGGAAAAGGGCACCAGAGAGACCCGCTTTCTCTGGGCGCTCTCTCCTGCTCCTCCTCCGCCGCCTTCCCTCCTCGAAACTCGACAGAAGCCTTGTTTTCAAGGGGGCTCTTGGGCGACACGCGGGGCGGCTCGGGGGATTTCGTCGTGGCAGCGAGCAGGGAAAGCCCATGCCACCTTCCCTCTCCGCCATGGCGGCCGCCCCGTGCACTCTGCACCGAGTGAAGTTGAGAAGCGCGCGGGCGAAGAGACCTTCGGAGTGCCTTTCGTCGTGCCCGTTGCCCCTTCCTGTGCGCCCTGCTCTGCACAGTTCCTGAGCGCTGCTTCTGGGGCTGACTGGTTTTGGTGGCGGGACTGGATGCCCAGCCCCGCCTTTTCCTTGGCGCCCTGCAGAACTGCGCCTATCACTATGGCTTATTTCCAGGGTATGGCTTATATTTTGCAAATGCGAAAAAATCCTGCTATGGCTTATTTTATGACTACGTCTTAAAATAGGGGAAACAGGGTAATCCTGACTATAAGGGTAAAAATGATCTTTCTGCAAGTCCATATTTATTAGGCGCCCCCTTGCATGAGCCAGCCATTCAAGCAACACTATATGCGTGTGAAAATAGCACCGAAATTATGTTAATTACATATGGCAAAACAAGAGAGATTTGTTCAATGACATGGTGCAAAAAGTCCAACAGTGCTGAACACCTCATACAGGACCCCTATAACAGTATTAATGTGCATAATGTAATCATAAGCGGCATAAACGAATAAAAGAATATACCCCTTTATTTGCTCGTTATCCTACTTTTTAAAAAAGAATCAATCTAATTAGTTTAACAGTGCTATTATATCAATAAAATATTGTGCTATAACCAAACCAGAACATATTAACCAACACATACCAGAAGTATCATTGGTCTCTTCCATGTGGTTAATCCTATAATTCCCGATAAAATTACCTGCAACAATAAAAAAACAAATATTTATTAAGAAGTGAGAGTTCATCGCCCATCATTTGCATGTTGAATAGCTGTAACAGTGAAGCTCTAAAAGAGCACTGACAAAATTCTGATTAAAAAGGTAGGAGCTCAGGACCCACTGCCTCTGAGCGGGTGGTTGCTGAACAACTCCAGGCACGCCTGGAAGAAGCGGACCATTTGGATCCCTTCCAATCGGGATTCAGACCTCATCATGGAACTGAAACTGCCTTGGTCGTACTGGTCGATGATCTCCGGCGGGCTAGGGACAACGGTGAGAGCTCTTTCCTAGTTCTGCTGGATCTCTCAGCGGCTTTTGACACCATCAACCATAACATCCTTCTGGACTGTCTAGAGGGGTTGGGAGCTGGGGGCACTGTTATACAGTGGTTCCGCTCCTTCCTCCTGGGCCGTGTCCAGAAAGTGGTGGTGGGGGGATGAGTGTTTAGACCCCTGGGCTCTCACTTGTGGGGTGCGTCAGGGTTCTGTCCTCTCCCCCATGCTTTTTAACATCTATATGCAGCCGCTGGGAGAGATCATCGGGGGGGGGGGGAGTTGGGCTGGGTCAGTATGCAAATGATACCCAGCTCTACCTCTCTTTCAAATCAGCAAGTGAAGGTGGTGAAGGTCCTGTGTGAGTGTCTGGAGGCGGTTGAAGGACGGATAGCGGCTAACAGATTGAGGTTGAATCCTGACAAGACAGAACTACTGTTTTTGGGGGACAGGAGGCGGGCAGGTGTGGAAGACTCCCTGGTCCTGAATGGGGTAACTGTGCCCCTGAAGGACGGACCAGGTGCGCAGCCTGGGAGTCATTCTGGACTCACAGCTGTCCATGGAGGTGCAGGTTAATTCTGTATCCAGGGCAGCAGTCTACCAGCTCCATCTGGTACGCAGGCTGAGACCCTACCTGCCCGCGGACTGTCTCGCCAAAGGGGTGCATGCTCTAGTTATCGCCCGCTTGGACTACTGCAAAGCGCTCTACGTGGGGCTACCTTTGAAGGTGACCCGGAAACTACAACTAATCCAGAATGCGGCAGCTAGACTGGTGACTGGGAGCGGCCGCCGAGACCACATAACACCGGTCTTGAAAGACCTACACTGGCTCCCAGTACATTTCCGAGCACAATTCAAAGTGTTGGTGCTGACCTTTACAGCCCTAAATGGCTTCGGTCCAGTATACCTGAAGGAGCGTCTCCATCCCCATCATTCTGCCCGTACACTGAGGTCCAGTGCCGAGGGCCTTCTGGCGGTTCCCTCAATACGAGAAGTAGAGTTACAGGGAACTAGGCAGAGGGCCTTCTTGGTAGTGGCATCTGCCCTGTGGAACGCCCTCCCTTCAGATGTCAAAGAGAATAACAACTACCGTGTTTCCCCTTTTTTAAGACACCGTCTTATAACTTTTTTTCCTCAAAAAAACACAGGGGGGCTTATTTTCAGGGGGTGTCTTGTTTTTTATTATGTCAGGAGCAGCACATCTCTCGTTCGCTGGCTCCCTGCGTGCGAGGAGCAGGCAGGACTCGGGTCAGAGGCTGTCTTTTATTTTCTGTGCCTCTCGCTGGCTTGCTGGCTCCCTGTGGGGCAGGGAGAAATGTAAAGTACTACACTTGGGCAAAAAAAAAATGAAAGGCACAAATACAGGATGGTTGACACCTAGCTTGAGAGCAGTACATGTGAAAAGGATCTAGGAGTCTTGGTAGACCATAAACTTGACATGAGTCAACAGTGTGATGCAGCAGCTAAAAAAGCCAATGCAATTCTGGGCTGCATCAATAGGAGTATAGCATCTAGATCAAGGGAAGTAATAGTACCACTGTATTCCGCTCTGGTCAGACCCCACCTGGAATACTGTGTCCAATTCTGGGCACCACAGTTCAAGAAGGATACTGACAAGCTGGAACGTGTCCAGAAGAGGGCAACCAAAATGATCAAAGGCTTGGAAACTATGCCTTATGAGGAACGGCTTAGGGAGCTGGGTATGTTTAGCCTGGAGAAGAGAAGGTTAAGGGGTGATATGATAGCCATGTTCAAATATATAAAAGGATGTCATATAGAGGAGGGAGTAAGGTTGTTTTCTGCTGCTCCAGAGAAGCGGACATGGAGCAATGGATTCAAACTACAAGAAAGAAGATTCCACCTAAACATTAGGAAGAACTTCCTGACAGTAAGAGCTGTTCGACAGTGGAATTTGCTGCCAAGGAGTGTGGTGGAGTCTCCTTCTTTGGAGGTCTTTAAGCAGAGGCTTGACAGCCATCTGTCAAGAATGCTTTGATGGTGTTTCCTGCTTGGCAGGGGGTTGGACTGGATGGCCCTTGTGGTCTCTTCCAACTCTATGATTCTATGACTCTTGACTGAAAGAAAAGGGCGGGCAACAGCCACCGCCAAGCACCGTGAGAGAGAGTCTGAGGGAAGGGATGTGTGTGCTTCGCCAGCATTGACTTCCAGCCCTCTCTCCCCAGCCCTGGGATGTTCCAGGGGAGGGAATGGCAGTTGGCGAGGGAGGGAGGGAGCTCCTCCGAAGGGCTGCTCTCACTCACTCTCCTGGGGGGGGGGAGCTCGCTTAATAGCAATCTGCTATACTGGAGCTTCTTAAATTTAAACCAGTATAATGGAATCTATCTGTGCAGTAGCCTATACTTAAATAAGGATCTCTACTAGCCAGCTGCCCAAGACTTAAGTTCCAACAATGCACTTTGCAGCAAACACTGATAGCAAACAGGTACCGGCTGAGAACAGAAAAAACAGAGATAGAAAACAAAGAAGCCAGCTGAGCAGCAATTAAGATTAAATGGTAGCAATTAAGGTGCAAATGAGCCAGCGTCCTTTACCCACAAAATGTTACCTTTCGTGATGGTGTAGGGCAGCTTGCAAACAGCGAGAAGGAAAAAGCCCTCAAAGCAGCAGGCATGCATAAAGGCTGCTTTATGCAAGGAGACAACAATCAAGACACGTGGGAGAAGGGACCGCTGCCTGCTCTGCGCCTAGCAGCTAATCGGCAAGAGGGGAAGTGAAAGAGAGGACGGGGGAGAGAAAGAGAGGACCTTTCCAAACTACTACAAATCCTTAAAGGGGCAGCTCCACAGACAATCCTCACTGCAGCAGGCGTTTTAAAAGGCTGCTTTATGCAAGGAGACACGTGGGAGAGCTGCCTGCTCTGTGCCCCTCAGCTGATCGGCAGAGCGGAAGAAGGCATTCTCCAGCGAGTGCGGGGAGAGAAAGAGAGGACGCAGGAACTCTCCTTCGCTTTCAAAGCCCCCGCCCCCCCCGCCTATCACTATGGCTTATTTTCGGGGTGTGGCTTATTTCTCGCAAATGTGAAAAAACCCTGCCATGGCTTACTTTATGACTACGTCTTAAAAAGTGGGAAACACGGTACCAGACCTTTAGAAGACATCTGAAGGCAGCCCTGTTTAGGGAGGCTTTTAATGTTTAATAGATTATTGTATTTTAATGTTCTGTTGGAAGCCGTCCAGAGTGGCTGGGGAAACCCAGCCAGATGGGCGGGGTATAAATAATAAATTATTATTATTATTATTATTATTATTATTATTACTACTACTACTACAGAAAAGCAGTTTCAGTGCTGAACGTAGGATGCCAATTTTCCTGCTTTGCTAATAGAGCCAAAATTTGTTCCACTATTTCTTTTGCTCTTCAGTTGAGTAAGCACATAATGTCAAAAAAATAAATACCGGTAAGATCCATTTCCAAACAGAGATTAAAACACACATTTCTCTTAAGGATAGATTAAACATAAAAGGATGTCCATCTAATTCTATCACAGAATGCTTTTAGCCAGGAAGCAAAAACTGGTGGTGGATTGGCAAATTTTTAGAGAATTTTATCTTTAACAGTCCTTTGTTCTTTATGCCTTTTACATTTTACATTATTAGTCATTTTTGTTTGTTATTGATTTTGCACAATTTTCTATAAGTCTAATGCTCACAAAGAGAAAGGTTTTTTATCAGCGTAGGTTTGTTTTTTTATTATTATAAAAAACAGCATATTTTTATTAAAGATTTCTTGGTTTACAAAAGTATGTGCAATGTCTCTTTTTCAAGTTACTCTCTGCATGCTGAGCACATGCTCTACCCCAGGGGTCAGCAAAGTTTTTGTGGCTTGGGCCAGTTCACGGTCCCCCAGAGGCCGTGGTGGGCCGGAGTGTGTGTGTGCATAACCAGGCACTTCATAATCAACAGGTATAAAAATGGTTATAGATTAAAAATAATATATAGTATAATATTTAAATAAATAAATAGAGATGCATAACCTGGAAAACCTAGGAGGTAATAATGAGGTTCCCATTATTTTCCTTGAGCACTGAAGATACATTACGTATTTCAGCAGTCAAGAGTTTGATGGGAGTACTGTACTGCATCTTCAGTTCTGAAAGTTAACATAATTTGCAACCCTCAGAGGCAGGGAGATGCAGCACATAGAAAAACAAATTCCATAGAAATAAATAAGAATTATTATTGTGCCTTGTGCTTGGGATCAAATATCATATGATATTTATCAAATTATATTTACAAAACAAATCAACTGTTCTCCACACGAAGAAGGTTCATGGAATGAAAGCAGCCACAGTTGTCATATTAATACATGCATGGGTAAATAGGCGCAACCGAATGTCTCCTTTAATCTTGCAGGTTTGACATAAACAGTAATCGGGAGTTATTCTAGAGGCGCTCATGAACCCTCGAGTCGTCTCTCGCTCTCTCCTGCTACCAAGGATGCTGCTAAGGGGCAGGGCGGTCCTGCGCTCGGATGGCAAACACTTTCCCCAGGGAAGGTAGATAGCCGTGTTGGTCTGTCATAGTCATTCCTTCCAGTAGCACCTTAGAGACCAACTAAGTTTGTTCTTGGTATGAGCTTTCGTGTGCATGCACACTTCTTCAGATATGGTATCTTAAGAAGTGTGCATGCACACGAAAGCTCATACCAAGAACAAACTTAGTTGGTCTCTAAGGTGCTACTGGAAGGAATTTTTTTTATTTTATTTTGTTTTGACTTTCCCCAGGGGTCAATCAAGGAAGATCGCCTTGCCAGGTCTCCTTCCGAGGGGAATTGAAAGAGCAGCGGGCATTTCCCAGGCGACGGCGCCCCTCCAAGAGTCGCTCGCCACTGAACGCAAGCGGGTTCCCGGCGCCGGCCTCCCTCCCTCCCTCCCTCCCCTCCGCGTCCCTGGGCTTCGGGGTGGCGGGGAAGGAGGGAGCGAGGGCCACTCACCGAGGATCCGGCCCAGAAGGGGCAGGAGTTCTTCACTTGCGGGGAGCTGCTGAGAGACAGCGCCGCGAAGCTCAGCGCCACCAGGCAGCCCCCCAAGAGCAGCTGCAGCAGCCCCAGAGACAGCAGAGGCCGCGCCGGCAGCAGCCCCGGCCGAGGCGCCGGCGGCGGCCTCCCCGCCCAACGGCAGGCCCCGCCGGGGGAGAGCGCGGCCGAGCGGGACCAGCGCGGCCGGGCAGCCGGCGGGACCGAGGCGGCGGCGGCGGCGGCGGAGCAAGGTCTGGGCGCCTCGGGCACCGCCGAGAGCCGGGCCAGCGGGCAGCAGGAGCCCGGCAGCACCACCGGCAGAGACATGGGCGCCTCGGCCTTGGCCTTCTGACGGGCGCGTCCCCTCCAGAGCCACGAGCGGCTTCGCTCCCCTCGCCTGCGCCTCAGGCAACAAGTGCGTGGCCGAGCGGCCCCTTTAAGGCCCGCCAGCGCCCCCTCCTCGTCCCGCAGGCGCGCCTCCGTCGTTCTCGGGGACGCGCCCGGAGGGTGGCGCTCCCTCCCCCGAGGTCGCCTCTCGCTGGGCAGGCCGCGCCCACGGCCTTCGGGAGGAGCCTCCGTGAGCCCGCCAGGGCTGCCAGTCCCCGAGGGCGCCACCTAGCGGAATGTACCGGAAGTGCGGGGGGGGAGGAAGAGCGTCGCTCTTCGGGGCTCACCTGGAGCCGCGCCAAATCAGCGCGAGAGCGGAGGGGGAGGAAGGACAAAAAGAAGCGGCCTGGGACCTGAAGAGCAGCAGGTCTCCTCTTGGTGTCCCGGGTGTTTGCAGGCAGCTTAGCTGAGATCCGCCCGCAATGGCGCGTTTCGCTTCGGATCAGCTAGCGGCTTCAGAGTTGCAGCGGAAACCCGTTGGGAAGGGAGGCGAGGCTGCTGCCCCGCGTGGCTCTCGAGGGGCAGCTGAGCAGACGGGCGGGGCCAGGACTTGGGGGGGGGCTCAGTTCGCGATGCCCCCCCCGCGGCTACGCCAAGGGCGGCAGGCTGCCTCCTCGCCCCGGGGAGAGCTTGCCTGGTTGAGGCAGGTGAACTGAGGCGGCCCGAGCGGGTGGCTGTTGCCATCTGGGGTGAATGAACGAGACAGCCTTTTTTCAAATGATTGATGGCTGTAGTAAAACCAGTCATATTTTGCATTGGTAATAATCAGATTTCACTGAAAAAAGCACCTTAAATAGTAATGCCCAGTTTCACAGCATCCATGTGAAACAGTCGCAGACCTTCAACAGCTAACAATTTCAAGGTTGCTCCAAGCAGTATCTTTCAGACACCAAATGCCTGGGTAAACAAATATTTTAAGTGCCTCCTGAAAGCTAATAATGAGAGAGGGAGCTGCTGCTGAGAAGGCCATCTGTCCATCCTGGGGATGCACATTCAACCCCAGCCCTTCAGGGATAGATCAGTTACAGCCAATCCAAATTTCTTTTCTTTTTGGAAATATTTTTATTTTATTTTACAAGTACAGTGATCCCTCGACTTACGAATGCCCCGACTTCCGTATTTTTCGGCTTACGAGGGATCAAAGCGGCCGCCGCTTCCGAATGTTTTCGACTTCCGATCGGAAGCCGCGGCCTCTTTAGATAGGGTTTTTTCGAGCTGTGAATGCGTTCTCCAATGCATTCCTATGGGGACTCGACTTACGATTTTTTTGAGTTCCGACGCTCCTGTCGGAACGGATTACATTCGTAAGTCGAGGGTCCACTGTATAAAATTATAACAATGCAAAATACATATCCATATTTAGAGATTGCTCCGAATCTCTAGACTTACCACCTTCCCCTCCATGGGTCCTATTGTCAACCTTTTCTTTTCTTTTCTTTTCTTTTTTAATTTTTTTTATTTATTTCTTGATAAATGATACAGAGAATAAAAGTAAAATAAACAAATACTGATATAAAATCAACCAAAAATAAAAAAACCACATATACACCCTACACTACAAACCCTACACTCCCATGACTTCCCTCCACCACGACTTCCTTTAGTTCAAATTTGAATACTGTCATTCCATTCTTTGGATAATACATCTTATATCCATTTCTAATTTATATTCTCGCTTATACTTTACATACTTAATCCATGCATATCAACATATTCTTTTTAGAGCAGTGTTTTTCCATATACTCAAAACATTGCCATTCTAATCTTAATTTTTTATTTGTCTGGAGCCTTATGGCTGCTGTTAACTTTGCCAATTCTATAAATTCACTTAATTTACATATTACAAAAATTACATACATTTTTGGTTGGGGAATCAATTGTTTGGTTGGGGAATCAATTTATTAAAATCCAATTTCATTGTACTTGTACAATGACAATAAAGAAATCTTATATTCAATCTTCTTTTGTGGGTATTGTCTCACCTTTCCACTTACTAGCGAGAACTATTCTGGCGGCTGCCATGGCGTATAGAAATATTGTTTTCTTATATCACTCCATTTTGTCCATAAAATTTGCTACATTACAAGTGTTATTCTAATCCTTCTAATATTGGAATATTGGCACCTACAATTCCTAATAAAAAAGCTTCTGTTTTTTTTTATACAAGTTATTTTAAACATTTCCCCCCCAATTCATTATATATCATTTTCCAGAATGCTTTTATTACCTTACACATCCACCATGTGATAAAAGGTACCTTCTTTTTCTTTACATTTCCAGCAGGTATTTGTACTTGTCCTATACATTTTTGCCAACTTAGTACGGTAGGAGTCAAATACCACTAGTACATCATCCTATATAATAATCTTGCTGTGTCCCTGCGTCCACTTTCTGTGTGTCACGGAAGTGATGTCAGACACGGACGCAGGGATTGGACAGCTCTACTGTCCCCCCCCAACAGGGACGCAGGCCGGAAGTCAGCGGCGGCGCACGCGCGGTATCACTTGGGGCCGCGCCGCCGTCGTGCACGGAGCCTCCTCCACCTCCTCCTCCAGCCTCGCCAAAGCGCCGCTGGCCGCACACCTCCAGCAGAGCCTCCCGTTCCTGGAGGCTCCCGCCGCCGGAAGGATCCGAGGCGCGTCTGGCTGCTGGGAACCTGCCTCCCGAGGAGGAGGAGCAGCGGCGTCCGCCTCTTCCTCCGACCAGCAGTGCGAGGAGCCGGCGACCGCGGGCGCAAAGTGCGCGCCTAGACTGCCGCCGCCGCTGCCTCCTCCGAGCGGGGCTGTGAGGGAGCGCACCGCCAAGGATCCTGGCCGAGGCGGGCGAGGGAGGGGGGAGGGAGCGAGAGAGGGAGGGAGGGAGGGAAGAGGAGGGGGCGGGGGCAGCACCAGCCGGCAGCGGGGAGAACCGTTGCCGGCGGAGGCGCCGAGGCCGAGGAGTGCTGCTGCTGCTGCGCGCGCCCACAGTTCAGCAGCTCGGCCTCCTCCTCCGCTGCCGCCGCCGCCCCTGCCACCTCGACGGAGGAGCCCCGAGGAGGACGGCCGGCCCGGCCTGGAGGCAGCGGCGGCGAGGAGGACGAGGACGCCGCCCCGCAACCTCCTCGCCCCGGCCGCCCCCGCGCCCCGGGTCCCGCTCGCCCCCGCTAGCGCCCGTTATCAACGGGCTGAATTCAACTAGTTTTCATATAATTTTCTTTCAAAGTACAACATGCCGGACTTCCGGTTAAGTGCCATAGCGGTCGGTCGGGGGAATCTTGGCTCGAGACTCCCCGGCACGGCAAGGGGGAGGGGAACCCGCAACCGCGCTGCGGACCCCAGAAGAACCCCAGGAAGAGCGTCCTGGGGGCATGGTGATCCAGCAGGGGCTCGTTACGTCTCCTCTGCTCCCCGGTAAGCTCTAATAAGAGCTGCCGAGAGCGAGCGGGGTGGAGACAGAGGTCTTCGGATCTAGCGGCTGCCCTTGCTGCGTGAAGCTGCGACTGCCGACTGCCATGAGCGCTTAATTTCTCCGTTAAAAATTTGGATTGGAACTATCGGAACTGTGAGTAAATAAAAAAGAAAGAATTTGGAAGTAATTTGGAAGAAGGGACTTAAAATTACGGAGGTCGGTCCCTTGTGGTTGAAACAGAAGGAAACAGTGTAACATTCTTTCCAAGGCAGCTGTCAAAGTGAAAGTAAAAAAGGAAACTTCTGTGACTGTTTCCCCTAAAAGGGGGAGATTTGGAGGATTTAATTGTTGCAAATTCTGATTTGGCAAAAAGTTACCCTTTTCTACCCGAGGTCTTGGAATATTTAGCAAGAAACTCAGACAAGATGGTGGCTGGAGTTACAGTATAACGGTTTGTTTTGACTACAAAGTTGTTTTTTGACCTTGAAAATGACAAAGGGAAAATGGTCTGCTTCCTTTCAAAGAAAGACTTTGGAACTGTTATATGAGATGGAACAGACTGTGAGAGCTTCGAATCTGAGGTGGGACAACATTGAAAAAAATGAATCTAAAAATGAACTGGAAAAAAGATGGAGATGGTGGTGCCAGACCCAGAGGATTATATGGAGCTGGAGGGGAAACTTAAAGAGACAAATCCAGCCATAGACTTCTTGTTAAGTGGATTACAACAAAAAACAGGAAGGAGCGGTATGACATCTAATTCAAAAGAACTGTCTGGCAAAGAAGAAGACACTGAGGAGGGACCTTTTAAAGATGAGAATAAGGAGGACAGTACATTCCAAAAAAAGAGAAGAGAAATACCATGGATTGAATCTTACAACGACGATGTTAAGAAGAACAACATATTCCAAAAGAAGAGAAGAAAAAGTCATGCTGCATTGACTGACTTTTGGGTTTGGAAATTTGTGAGGGTTGGGGTGGGATAAAAAGGATATATTTGGATTTGTTTTCTCCTGTCTAAGTGGTTATGATGTTTGGATCTGGAAACTGGTGTTAATGATTAATGGTTAAAAATTAAGAGGGAAATATAGCTAAAAATTCTGAGACCAGAGGGAGGTAAGGGAGTAAAAAGAAGAAATATAGGTGTTTTAAATTAGGTTGGAGTAAGGGAATTTGATAAGGATTGAGGAAAGGATCAGAAGTAATGAGGTGCTGAGGATTGAAATAAGGAGTTAGTTTAAGTAAAATGATTTTGGTATTTTATGTTATTGTGAAGTTTATGAATTTGGAAAACTGATAAAGAGGATAGATAATGAATTCAACAGAGGGGGACTTGAGGAAGTCAACCGAAATATGAAATTGAGGAAAGGAGGAATACCTGGCCCACAGAAATGCACCAGGCCAAAGCAATGATATTTAATTTGTTAGTCACGTTAAATGTATAATGTCTACTGCTTCCCTCAGTGAGAGGGGGGAAGGATTAAATTTAACGGTAATGTTACCGGTAAGTGCTTAAAATTGTTAAAATCAATAAAAAAAAGGGGGGACAAAAAACAAAACAAAAACATGCTGAGAATTTCAAATCCATAACCTTTCCCAATCTGAAAGTTGGATATTATGCCCCAAATCCTTAGCCCAGTGAATCATTACAGATTTAACCTATTCATCCTTTGTATGCCATTCCAAAAGTAATCTGTACATTTTCAACAGTAATTTTATATTATTTTCTAACAAGTCTTTTTCAAATCTTGAGGTCTCATAACTGAAACCCTTCTTTTTATCTATCTTAAAAATATCATTTAGTTGGTGAAATTGTAACCAATCAGTTAATAAATCCCTTATCTCTTCAAAATCCTTCAATTTCACCTGATGTTCTACTTTGGTTAACAGTATGTTGCCCAATTACTTCTCATATTTAGTTTTTTAAAAGATAACGCTTCTAGTGGGGAAAGCTGCCACGGTGTGGTTTCTGGGTTTCTGGGGTTTTTTCTGTTGTTAATCTGTCTCTCACAGCTACAATAAACCTACCATTAAAATTATGGACTGGCCATTTCTTCATCAGAGGGCAAATTTAGCAGGGGATCAAATACTTTCCCCCCTCACTGTACCTATGACAATGGGGGACAGCCACCTCTCCCCCCCCCCCAGCTAGTCTGATCACCCTGCACTGGTTGCCCGGGAGTCCTATGCCTCAGCCAGATGCCCCGCCCCCCCCCCCCCGCGCAGTCTAGGAGGAGGCTTTTCATTATCCCTTTCCCACCTCACCAGAAGCCTGAACTCTTTTGCCTGTCTTTCAGTTATGAACACAAGCACTTCCCTTAGGGAGTAGATATATTGCAACCTTTTCCTGCAGATCTCACTTGCATCCTTTAAAAAACAAGATGGCTGATAGGCCATAGGCTTTCCCTTACAGAGCCCCGCAGAGTAGCACAGGTTGCCTGCATTCAAGAGGGCTGAAGATTCCCCAACTCCTGCCTGCCTCCTCACAGCATCCCAGCTGCAACAGTTCTTCAAAAGACACAGATGCTCCCCCGAAAACACACTCTTGGCCAGGTGCAGAGTTGCCTCTCTGTCTGAAAAGCACTTTCGAACTGTGGAGGATGCACACAGGTTCAAGAGGAAATACACTGTCCGTAAAAGCATGGGTGGGATTGGCACAGAAATGTGTATTGCACCACCACTCTGATCTCTTCGTATTTCCCTTGCTTGTGGTCTGCACCACTTGAAGAGGCAAACTTTTAATTTCCTAACATTCTTCTGCAACACCTCCAAATATATCCCTTCAAATACATAATGAAAAAGTAAGCTTTGTAGACAAAAAACAGAATAAGGAATATCTTCAATAATGACTTCATTCCACTGAAACGTCTGATATTAATAAACAACTCAATATTCAAGGCATTATTAAAATATTTATTTTTAAATTTGAAAGGAGAAAGGCAACTGTTTGTAGAACATATCCATTTATTATTTCATGACTCACAAAAAGGTTTAAGACACAGATCATCTGATTTATTTTCTATGTAATTTTCTCAGTTTTGGGGCACCCTTGCCTTGTGGCAGGCAGCCAACAAAGTTACCTTTTCGTATGTACAGCAACTGCTTATGAAAAATTTTATACTGATCTATTTAAAGTAGAAAAACAACATCCAAGGAGAAAATGGTAGCCATGAAATGTACAAAAGTTAGGCAACAGAAACATGATGGCTTTGCAGAAGCATCAGATGTCAGAGATCAGCTCAGAAAAGTTTTTGTTAGAAAGGCACTTTTTTGTTTTTCTTGCACTAAAACACAGTGTTTTTCATCAGGTTTCCATCATGTCACAATAATTAAAACAATAGTTAAAAAGGCAATGTAAGTAAAGAAGAGAGTAAGTTAAAAAGACATAAATGCCAGGAATTAATGCAAACAGTAAAAATAATTTTTTGGTCCTTTTATAAAATAGGCCACAGCGTTCAGGCAACAGTGATTCACTCCCTCCAATACTTATATTGGCATTCCAGTGTGCAGATACATCTTGAGTTCATCAGTAGCTCCAAATATACATACACTTTTTGAAAGTTACCAGGGCTTCAGTTTGGCCATGCAGGTGTGTCCCAATACAATGGTTCTGGTAGCCAAGAAATCTATAATTCCGTATCCCTGTATCGAGCTGCTTGTCCATAGTATCCACGTTTAGAATTGTCCGCTAGCTGTCGTCGATAGTCCTCCTCTTCTGCATCACTACCGTAACTTCCTTGCTTATCTAGGTAAGGTCTACCTGCTGCTTTCTGCGGCTCTGGAGGTCTGGAACTAACATCAAAGCACATTATGTGAATTTAGACACAGCTGGTGCTCAAAAAGAGAGTATCCCAAGCAGCTCTATAACCAGTTTAAAAGCAGTCTTATGACTACTTCCAAGGCCGTTTCAAGCTTTATCCCCGCCATATAAAATGCTGGCATGGTGCTCTTCCACATGGTTGTGCTTTGCACAAATAACAGTTCTGTTTAAAAGTTCCCTACTGCAAACATTGGAACCTGACCAACAGGTGCCTGCCAGGGCCCCATTTACCTTTTGGGACCTGAGGAGGAAAATTAAGAGTCAATCCAACACCCCATTGTGACAAAAAAGGTCAACTGTTTACATTATTTGTTTTGTATCAGCAGTCCATTTGCTCATAAGTGGTTGACCATTCACTGCCATTTCACAGGACTCCTAAATCTACTCCTTGAGCTGAGCTGCTCCGTCCTGCCCAATGGAGCAGGCAGCCTTGCCCAGGACTGCTGCCACGGGGCAAACGTGAATCCAGGCAGTTGCCCTAGACAACAGCTTGAAGCCATTACTACTTGCACAGGGAATAGCTTTCGGGTTGCAAATATTAAATCAGTGTTAACGCAAAAACAATTCTTCAGCATTTCATACACTCCCACTCCTTTAGGTCTCTGCAAATACACAGCCCAATCCTATGGATGCCTACTCAGAAATAGTGACCCACTGTGCTCAATGAAGCTTCCAGAGCAGCATGCAAAGGACTGCCGTTGTGCATGTGTCAATTTGTACATCTCGGTTACTGTGAACAACAGTCAGTCCAGCAGTCCTCTTCTTCCTCTGTCATACTATCAGAATCTTTTTTTCTCTGGAGTTATCAGCATTAAAATTAGTTAAGATAAGGTAACATACTGTTGTGTTGTGTTATTTATTTATTTAGTCCTTCCGTGTGCATGACATTTTACAATGTTACACAGTTGTGGTAGAGCTGATGAGCCACCCTCTTTATTCCAGCTTTGCTGCGGCTTCTCTACGTGGGACTAGGTTAAGACCACACAACTGAATGAGTAGGAGAATCCTCACCATTGCACGGTTCCCGTCAGTGCATCTGTGCCAAATGGCCTCCACCTTCCACCACCATTCAGGTGAGCAGCAGTGACCCCAGTCTCGAGAGGGAGGCTCTGTGGCTCTGCTCTACCTCAAGCTCTGCTATTGGCCAAAGTCAACATTAATCAAAAGAGTTTTGAGGAAGGATGGAGAGAAAGGGGTGGTGGCGACACCATGAACACGGGGGGAGTACTTCCATGTATAGGGACGAGCAAAGGGGAATGGTGGAGCCAGGTAAGGAAGCAGAAGATCTTTGGTTGGCTAAGGGCAGGAGGTCACAGCCAAGAATATAAGGAGAAACAAGTTAAGATGGAGGAAGGGCTGTGGGCAGCTTTTAAAGTAAGGACAAGTGGCTGGTGATGGATGCAGACAGGATTCCGTTCAGAACCACAATGAGCAATAGGAAAGAGGAGCAATTCTGGCACTGAGCAGTCTGAAAAGGAGGTCATAAACTTAGTTACTTGTAGATGTATATCAGTTATTATTTTTGGCAGCAAGTAAATTCTGCCAGCTTGTTTGTAGACCTCTATCATAATTGAATCCCTAACCCAAAGACACAAGCCAGGAGCATTCACAAATAATTCCATTATTTTATTGTAATCCACTTTGGGATTAGTAATGATGAAGAACAGGCTTGAGATATATTGAACATACACCTGGAATGCACCATTTTACCTGGCAGCCTGGGTCCAGTTTGGGTCTGGTTTTTGTGTCTTGATTGGGACAGCATAAATGTCTGGGTGTCTCTGAGCTATTTCCACCTGTAAAAGGAGAATGTATGATCAAAACATTTTGAAATTTCCCTTAATGGGTGACTAAACCCAGTTTAACTGTGACATGTAAACAAGTTCCATTTCAGTACTTTTCAGATTGTCACAGTATTCAAAAAGCATACAAAGAAGCAGAGAATAAAGATATTAGCACACTGCTACTAGTACCTAAAAACCTACTTGTTATTGGGAAAGATTAAAACTATAGAATATTTCTCTCTTTACCAATGAATCAGCCTAGCCTTCCCACAAGTGGCTGTGCTCTAGAGCAGTGTTTCCCAACCAGTGTGCCTCCAGATGTTTTGGGACTACAATTCCCATCATCCCTGACCACTGGTATTGCTAGCGAGGGATGATGGGAGTTGTAGTCCCAAAACATCTGGAGGCACACTGGTTGAGAAACACTGCTCTAGAGGGTGCTGCTCACAGGAGGAGAGGCTGTTTGCTCCCGTTCCCTTCTCCTCAGCAATCTCCAGCTCCAACACTCTTCTGGAGAGTCCTTCAACCCCATAGCTTAGAATTCAGGCATGTCCAACAGGTGCATCGTGCTGAATAACTGTGGTTCCCCTAAAAAAAGCTCAACATTTTACCTCCTCCCTGAAAAAACTCAACAACTTTGACCTGAACCCCCCAAAAGGGGGTAAATCACTGCCAGTTTTTAACTCTTTGAGTAGATCGCAGTCTCTTGGGAGTTGGCCACCCCTGGCTTAGATAGTCAAGATAATCAACCTCTATTACTCTTTCTGCAAATGGAACTGTGGATTGTAGCCAACTAACTTCTTCTCAGAGTAAATGAATGAAGATAGCCATTTCTATTAATTTCAACAGGTCTACTCTGTGATGTATTAGCATTGGGTACAATCCTCTGCTCACAGGATCTCTAGATCTAATCCACTGTTTTTATGATGTTTCAATAGTTTGAGTGGCAATAATTTATAAAACAGACACAAATGCAAAAATCGGTTTGTGGTTCACTTCATACCCTGGCATTTTGTGCTTCTTGTAGTTCTTGCATTCGTTGAAGTCTTGCTTTGTGGTCCATTTTCTCAAATATTTTAACTTTCCCCAGCACAGATTTTGGTGTGTTCACTGGTTCTTCTATCCCCTCCTCCAATTTCTCCTCTACCTCCGTTGATGGGACAGGTGGCTGAGAGGATTTCAATATGGGGCGCCCAAAAGTAGGTTTGATGGCTATTGGGGGAGGGGCCACTTTCATTGGTACTCCGTAAGTTTCACTGCTAGCAGCATTAGGGCTGCCTGTTCTGGCTTCGTAATTCTTAGGGATATCATAGGGATCTTCTCTGTTTTGCAGTTTACCCTGAAAGCACAAGGCAACAGCCAGTACAGCATTAGTATTTACATACAAGTAGCAGTTTTGGTCTGGAAATGATCAGCCATGAGAAACTGGTTAATATAGTTTGTAAAGCCTAAACCGGTTACTGATATTTTGAGCTAAGGAAAAGCAGATAGTTGAGGCACCACACTGGGGAAACATTTAGCTAAGATGAAAATGTGGAGCTGTGAATCAAGCAGGCAATGTTGAGAGGCCTTCTGAGGAAAATGCTCTTAATAAGTAACCCTTATTAGCAAATGCAACACTCAACCCCAGTTAGTTGTTCTCTTCCTCTCCAATTACCTTCGGGGGTTCAGGCTTGAATGCTGGAGGTGGGCTGGGATCTCTCAGAACTTCTCTGCTACCAGCTCTTCTCATTTGAGTTCTTGGTTCTGGGCTGGATTTCCTTAAACTCTATGGACAAGTAATAGTAGCTTGTTATGCAAACAGTCACACAGTTCTTGACTTGTGGGAGGCATAGTTACAATCTGCAACTGCTAGGAAAGGTGTTTTGTTTTCCGTTTTTTTCTTTCTTTAAATATACGGTAATTCACCAGCAGCACTGCTCTTGTAAGTTTGTTTTTGTCTGTGTTGGATCAGCTGACTTTCAGAGAATTTATTTTGGCAGTCTGCTCTTTCGGGACCCAGGGCTCATCCCACGGCGGGGAATTGGGGCAACAACAGGGATCTTGCCTGTTTGTCTTCTTTTTTGCTTAAAGCAACTGTAAAGGATTTTTCACACTACTCTAGAGTGCATTTCAACAATAACAAGCCCATCGATACTTCAGAGAGAATTCCAAACTACAGTGGTACCGGTACCTCGGGTTAAGAACTTAATTCGTTCTGGAGGTCCGTTCTTAACCTGAAACTGTTCTTAACCTGAGGTACCGCTTTAGCTAATGGGGCTTCCCGCTGCCGCCGCCACACGATTTCTGTTCTCATCCTGAAGCAAAGTTCTTAACCCGAGGTACTATTTCTGGGTTAGCGGAGTCTGTAACCTGAGGTACCAATGTACAGCCATTTTACCACAAGGTAAGTTGAAGCAGGGAATCCCCCCCTTTGTTAGAGCAATAAAACCTCTTCCTTTCTACATATGAGTGCACACAATAGACACCAACAACTCAAAATGCCACTGAATTTCCCACCCACATCACTTCAGTGAGAATGTGTTGTCAATGTTTTACCACCTAATGCTCTGAGAGAAAAACAGCAGTCATCTTCTGGACCTCTCACCTCCTCCTCCTGCTGCTGCTGCTGCACAGGCTCAGAGGACCGACTGATGGAGGAAACTCTAGGCTCGTTGACTGGCTCATCAAGCTCATTGTCTGTGTAAGCCCCGCCTTCTCCATCGGTGTCTTCCATGTCACTGACCAGTCGGCTGTCACAGCTCAGATAGTCAGCGCCCATCGCTGTTAAGTATGACATACGGTCTTCCAGGTCATCATCCATTCCTTCCAGCTGTAAAGGGATTTTGTGAAGAGGTTACGCTCTCCTTGTCACATCAGGGCGCACATTATGTAACACAGTAAGACACAGAATAAAGTAGCTTCAATAGATGGGTCTACCATGTACCATAAAAAGCAATGATAGCACTCCATTTTTACTACTAATAGCAACATGAGATACTTGAAGTTTTCATTAGGTTGTGATTCTCACTGGCAAAGATTTTAGCCATTTCCCCCCAGTTAATAACAATAATTTTATTATTTATACCCTGCCCATCTGGCTGGGTTTCCCCAGCCACTTTGGATGGCTCCCAACAGAATATTAAAAACACGATAAAACATAAACATTAAAAACTTCCCTAAACAGGGCTGCCTTCAGATGTCTTCTAAAAGTCAGGTAGTTGTTTATTTCCTTGACATCTTTCCACAGGGCGGGCACCACCACTGAGAAGGCCCTCTGCCTGGTTCCCTGTAGCCTCACTTCTCGCAGAGAGGGAACTGCCAGAAGGCCCTCAGAGCTGGACCTCAGTATCCAGGCTGAATGATGGGGGTGGAGACACTCTTTCAGGTATACCGGGCTGAGGCCGTTTAGGGCTTTAAAGGTCAGCACCAATACTTTGACAAATGTTGAATAAAATTGAATGATTTCTGCATGCTACGAGTGGGAGAATTCTCTCTGTTTATAACTGGAAGTCCCTGTGTATATAAAGCTACTCCTCTCACAGGAAGCCTTTGTCCACAATGGGTTTCAGATAGAACACATACATGAAACAAAGGCATTTGTGGGTTTTTAGTTTAAAGAAAAGCCGAATGACAGAAGTGTATGAAATTATACATGTCATGGAGAAAGGATAGGGAAAGGTTTTTCTCCTTCTCTCACGATGTTAGAACTCATGGACATTGAAAGAAGCTGAATGTTGGAGGATTTAGGACAAACAGAAGAAAGCTCTTCAGTCCTGCAGGGAACAGGATGGCCACCAACCTGGGTGGCTTTAAAAGAGGATTATACAAAGTCACAGAGGAGGAGGAGAGTGCTCTTAATGCCTGCTAGCCACAAGGGGTATACAGGCAAGTCCCCACTTACTTATTGTTGTGTTCCCTGGACAGCAAGGAACACCATCGTTCTGATTCTGGGAACTCTGCCAAGGTATCCAGGCAACTATCATTTTGTCTGAGAGAAGGCGAAGTTGGTTTCACTTTTGCCTTCCCGAGTAGTGTATGCTGTAGTGTGTATCATAGCTATGGAGCTTGACTCCTCAGGTTTTCTTTTGTTTGTGAGTCAATAAATATGTAGTTTAGAATACAACTGTCTGGACCTCAGTTATTCCAGACACAGAGAAGCAGACCTAAAATTGCCAACACAAGGCGCTGCGCGATTCTGCTGAGTGAGTGAGAGAGCCTGCCCAACGGAAGCGTGGCTGGACACCATTGCGGAGCCAGGGCTCGTTAAGACGATTTACGGCTGCTCCGGGCAGCAGTCCGAGAAGAAGAGAGACTCCACTATGGCTACACTCTCACATTTATCACAGGTTATGGAAGCGCCATTAAGAGATAGCACGGCTTTGTTGGCAAAGCGTCCTGAAGTGATTTATGGCCAGGACGGGAGGTCTGTGTGTCTGCTGCAAGCGGCAGCATGAAAGCCCAGCTGGAGGACTGCTTTGTGCAAGCTTTGAGGCATAAAGCAGGGAAACCTCGCTGGTGAAGAGGAGCCGTTTCCTGGAGCTGGGAGCTGAGAGGCAAGTGCTGAGTTTGCAGCCACGTGAGTTACCTCAAGCCCCAGGGGGGAGATGGCAGAATCCCATGAGAACTTTACACCGCCCTTCCCCAGGCTAAATGGGAGGAATTGGGCTGACTGGTCGCGAAAGATGAAGGTCCTCTTAACTGCTAAAGATTTGTGGACTTGTACTACTGCCCCACCAGTGCAAGCCCCTGCTGCTGCAGCAGCTAGGGCCAAGAAGAAAGATGAGAGAGCTACTGCTCACTTAGTCATGGGCATTGAGGAAGAGCAGATGGTGCACATAGACGCTGCCACCAACGCCCACGAGATTTGGGGGGCTCTCCAACGTGTGTTCCAGAGAGATACAGCGGGTGCACGCATTCACACCACCAGGCAGCTGTTTGAGCAACGTTTGCAACCTGGAGGCTGTGTGCGTGAGCACACCAACAAGATGTTGGCAATCTTCAACCGTTTGAGACAGCTGCAGGTTCCATTTACGGAGGAACAGAAAGTTTACATTTTGCTTAGTTCGTTAGACCCCAGTTTTGAGACGCTTTCTCTCACTCTGGAAGCCTTGCCAGCAGCACAACTGAGCATTGATTATGTATCGGGGAGGCTGCAGGATGAACAGGATAGGAGAGAAAGAGAGAAAGGAAAAGCTGTTAAGGGGGGTTGCTCTTTGCCCAGGAGTGGGGGTGCAGAGGCTGCTGAGAGCTCTGTTAAAGCTCTTGCAGTGAAGAAATGTTTTGGCTGTGGGTCAGATAAGCATCTAATCCGGGACTGCAGCCAAGAAAACTTCAAAGCTGGTTTCCATGGCAACCGCCAGAGGAAAGGGAGACCACGTCGTGGGAGGAAAGCACCGTCCAGAGAAGGCAGAGAAGATAAAGCAGCTGCATACGCTTTCATTGGAAAGACTGTTGCCAACCCCAAGCTGCGTTGGATTGTGGACAGTGGTGCCAGTAGGCATCTAGCGCCACCTGGCAGTCAGTTGCGGAACTGCAGGTCGATCCAAGATGCTACCACAGTCACTTTGGCAGATGCAACCACTAAATCTGTCACCAAAGCTGGTGTTTTTTATATGCCTTGTCTGAATGATGACATTGATGTGTTTGTTTTAGATGGCATGAAGTATGGCTTACTTTCTGTTTCAGCTTTAGACCTTGCAGGTTATATGGTCAGTTTTGGTAACCAGGTATGCACCATCTCCAAAGGTGGAAAGCAGTTGGTCCAGGTGAGAGGCCATGATGGGGTGTACATACTGGAAACTGACAACAGCGCCACAGTGAGGGCGCAGGGTGCTGAAACAGGTAAAAACAGTTTTGAGACGGCACACGCGCATTGTGCCAACAAACCCACCCACGATCAATGTTTACACTTGTGGCATCGCAGGTTTTCGCACGCCAATTGGGGGTACGTGCGCAAGCAGGTAGAGTGCACTGAGGGTTGTAAAATGAAGGAGTGCACTAAATTCCTAGACTGCCGAGCTTGCAAGAGATCGAAGGTGCATTCTTGCAGTTACCCAAGGTCAGACAGGGTGGCCAACCAGGCGTTTGAGCTGATTCACGCCGATCTGTGTGGACCAATGCAGGTTCCCAGCATGGGCCATGCCCGCTTTGTACTATGTCTGATCGACGATTATTCTCGCGCCGGCTGGATTTTCCCGCTCAGGGACAAGGGGCAAGCGGCGAAAGAGATTAAGGAATGGGTGGAGGCAGTAGAGGTGGAATTTGGCACCAAAGTGAAATCTTTCCAGACCGATCGAGGCACTGAGTTTACTTGTGCAAAGTTGCAGGATTTCTTTCGTGCCAAAGGCATTAAGCATAGAAAAACCTCTCCTTACGCTCCCCAGGAAAATGGGTTGCAGAGCGCAGGAACAGAACCCTGCAGGAGGCAGTTGATGCTATTTTGTTTGATTCGGGTCTGCCAAAATTCTTCTGGGCCGAAGCATGGAAAACTGTATGTCACACTTTGAACAGGACATACAACTCTGTGGTAGGGACCACGCCCTATTTTCTTCTCTACGGAAAGAAGCCCAAGGTGCACTACTTCCGTACCTTCGGGGCAGAGGCCTGGGTCCTGATACCCCGGCAGTTACGTAGGAAGGGCAGCCCGAGGTCACAGAAACTTATTTTCTGCGGCTATGACACAGGGTCGAAAGCCTGGAGATTTGCTCATCCGAGTGGAAATCGTTCTCGGGTGGTGATCAGCCGCAGCGCAGAGTTTTGTGAGCAAGATGGCTGGAAGAGGATTCATGGCAATCCTGAAGTGCTCACAGACTTGTTCAGCGGTCTTGACTACCAGGATCAGTCAGGCACACCCACTGGTGGTGCTGATGGTGGTCAACCTGCTGGTGTTTCGGGCCATGATCCCGAACACGACCAGGGTGCAGTGCCAGAGGGGGCAATCCCTAAAACTCAGGTGAAGTCTGAACCCAGCAGTGCACCCACGTCTCCAAGGGAGACAAGAGCTAGGAGACAGAAGCGCAGTAGGTCTCCACGCTCACCTTCAGGCAAGTTCAGTCCAGGAGGGCACAGCAAGCGCAGCAAATCGCTTGGCGGTTCTCCAGATGCCAGGGACTCACAGACTGAGTCCGGCACGTCTGGGTCAGAGGGGGAGTCTCCAGTGGTGCCATGGCGTTCCAAGCGCACCACGAAAGGCAAACCTCCTGACAGGTTCAAAGCCACCACGGTTTGGGCCCATGTTGCTCTGTGCGAACCGGAGAGCTTCGCCGAGGTGCGGAAGTTACCTCAAGCAGAGTCCAACAAGTGGCAACAAGCGATGGAGAAAGAGCTTAGCGCCATGAAATCGCTTGGAGTGTTCACACTTACAACTCTGCCAGCTGACCAGCAAGCTGTGAGTTGTCGCTGGGTCTATAGGTTGAAACCCACTGCAAGTGGAGAGCCACAATACAAAGCAAGATTGGTGGCCAGAGGGTTCAGCCAGAGACCAGGAGTGCATTACTCACAAGTTTATGCACCCACATCCCGCAGTGAGACCATGAGGTTACTGCTAGCAGTAGCAGCACAGAGAGGTGCTGAGGTTGCACATTTCGACATCGACGTCGCCTACCTGAACTCACCGCTGCAGGAGGAAATCTACATGCTACCTCCTCCAGGGTTTGAAGGCGATAGTCCAAATTTGGTTTGGAGACTACACCGTTCCATTTATGGCTTGAGACAATCTGCCAGAAACTGGAATATTTGTCTCAACCAGGCTCTGGAGAAGCTAGGCTTCAGGAAGAGTCGTGCAGACAGTTGTTTGTACCTAAAGGGTTCAGGTCAGCAACAAGAATTGGCATTAATTTTTGTCGACGACATTGTCCTTGTTGCTAGTACAAACAAACAGGTGCAGGAGTTTGCAAGTAAGCTGAGGCAGCACTTCAAACTCAAGGAGTTGGGTCCTGTGAGCATGTATCTAGGGGTTCACATTCACAGAGACCAAGATGGCAATTTTGTACTTAACCAGAGCTCAAAGATTGATCAGTTGCTCAAGAAATTCAACATGGCAGACTGTAAGGGTGTAAGGACACCAATGGAGACATGCTTTGTTAAAGACAATCAGTCTGATGAAAAGAAAGAGTTTGAGCACAAGGAGGTGTATCAATCTGCTTTGGGCAGCCTGCTCTATTTGTCTCAATGGAGTAGACCCGATATTGCATTTGCAGTCAATCTGCTGAATCGAGAAGCAGCCAAGCCCAGTGTGATGGCCTGGAACGGGATTAAGAGAGTTCTTAAGTATCTGCAAGAAACCAGAGAGTTTAGCCTCACACTGACAGCCCAGGGCAATGAACAGCTTCAATGTTGGGCTGACGCTGATTGGGCTAGCGACTCAGACAGAAAGTCAATATCTGGGATGGTCATAATGTTTGGAGATTCTGTAATTGGCTGGAGGTCCAAAAAGCAAAGTCTGATTGCACTGTCATCGACTGAGGCAGAATTCAGTGCTCTGTCAGAACTGTGTCGTGAGCTTGAATTCTACAAGTGCCTAGTGGAGGATGTGTGTGAGAAGTGTTATCTGCCCATCACCATATGGGAGGATAACCAACCATGCCTGAAATTGGCGGAATCCGGTCAATTCAATGCACGAACGAAACACTTGGATATTCGGTTCAAAAATGTGCATGAGAGTGTTAGGACAAATGTGGTCAGGCTGAAATATTGTCCTAGTGAAAAGAATCTCGCAGACGGTTTCACCAAACCCCTAAGTTTCCAGAAACATGAAGGTTTCTGTGAGGGATTGAACATGGGTTGAGATGTATATATGTATACCCAGAATTGCGAACGAGAGGGGGTGTTGTGTTTCCTGGACAGCAAGGAACACCATCGTTCTGATTCTGGGAACTCTGCCAAGGTATCCAGGCAACTATCATTTTGTCTGAGAGAAGGCGAAGTTGGTTTCACTTTTGCCTTCCCGAGTAGTGTATGCTGTAGTGTGTATCATAGCTATGGAGCTTGACTCCTCAGGTTTTCTTTTGTTTGTGAGTCAATAAATATGTAGTTTAGAATACAACTGTCTGGACCTCAGTTATTCCAGACACAGAGAAGCAGACCTAAAATTGCCAACACAAGGCGCTGCGCGATTCTGCTGAGTGAGTGAGAGAGCCTGCCCAACGGAAGCGTGGCTGGACACCATTGCGGAGCCAGGGCTCGTTAAGACGATTTACGGCTGCTCCGGGCAGCAGTCCGAGAAGAAGAGAGACTCCACTATGGCTACACTCTCACATTTATCACATGTGGGGGTTACATTCTGGGTCCCCGAGCGCCTATGTGAAATCGCCTAAAGTGGGGGGCACCCTCTAAACAACTTTTAGTAGCTCTCTCTTCAATCCAGACAGAAAATACAGTGGTACCTGTTTTGTGTAACCTCTAGGTTACAGAATCTTCGGGTTATGGCCACGGCCAACCCAGAAGTGTATACTTCTGGGTTTCGCCGCTCACACATGCACAGAACACTGTACTGTATCCAAAAATATCCACAGCTAGAACTGAAGCTCTGGGGCCAGCAGGAGGAAGTGGCTGCTGTGCTACCCTGCACATCAGCTGTAAGGTGGGGAGGCTGAGCAGTGTAAACAAAGCCCCACTGTGCCTCTGGTCTCTTTGGGGCTTCCTCCGCCCTCCCCGACATCCTCTTTGGGCTCCGGAAAGGGTCTCATTGTGACTCATGAAGACTCTCCAGCCGTCTCCCTCAATTTCCGTGTATGAATTTAGTTATTTTAATATTTTCCAGTGCCACATGCATGCACGGTTGCACACGAGTCAATCGTGCAGAAGTGGGGGGATGCCTGTACTCTGCCTGCAATGTTGGTTGAAGTCTCCTTCTGAATTCCTGTTGCTGGGAGGTGCAGGAGGGGAGAGGGCTGCTCTTGTGCTCAGGTCCTGCTTATGAGCTTCCGATGGGCATCTGGTTGGCCACTGTGAGAACGAGATGCTGGCCTTACCCAAAAGGGCTGCTACATTCTTATGACCACCTACCTTTCCTTCGGAGACCCACACGGCTTCGCCTTGTTGTTGCTGAATAGTATCTTTTAGGCTGCCATACCAACCATCATTGGCTGAATTTAGATCAATAGTAGCTGCAGATATTTTTTAAAATAAAAAATGGTTATATTTTCAAAACATTAGTCTCATACACGACACTATATTACTTCAGTCATTTTCAAAACAATGGAATTTTCTCCATAGTGTTAATGTTCTCCACTGATTACATGGTTATTCCAGCCTCCCTAAGAAATCATTAATAAGCTATTATTATGCTGCTGTTGCTTTTAAGTGATGAGAATGCCAAGACTATTTTTTTATCTTCCTATCACTTCAAACTATTGCTTCTTATCCTGATTTCAGAAGGAACTGGTTTTTTAATAGCTTCTTTAAAATATTTTGGAAACATGGTTGCATATTCTGCTATCTACTGGAAAGATGGAGCAACAGATTCTACCAGTTATGTATTTAATGTGGTGGGCAAGTTGAGAAGTTAAACTAAAAACCTTATTGTATGGAGGCTTTAGCTGAGATCCTTGCATTGCAGGGGGTGCCTTCCATGATTCTGTGATGAAAGGATGTACAGGAAAAAAGCAAGAAAGATCTTTCATGCATGGGAATAAGTGACCAGCATATTTAAAAAGCATGGGTCACACACCATCCAATACATAATCCCTACTCAACCTCCACTGAAATAAGACTTGCTCAGTGCAGTGACAAGGGCTGTCATGTGAAATTCACTCTACACCTAGAGATGCTTTCAAAGAAAACCAAACAAAGAAGCAAGCAACCTATTTCCACCTACCTGTGAAAAGATGCGAGCAGGTCCTCTTCAGCTTATTTGCTTGGTCATACAATTTCCGTGCGCTCTTGTTGGAGGAGGGAATTAGCCTTTGCCTCATGACTTTCACACCCTGCCTGCTATCTGGGTTGAAAAAAACTACAATTGGGAACCACTGGGTGTAGTTTAACAGATCCACAGCTTTTGGGGTGACATCCAACAGAGCATGTTTATCCTGTTAAAAGTGCAGCAATAGGAAGGTTACAGGTACAAAAAGGACAGCAAAATAACAACATCCCCACCCCCAGTATCTCCTACTTGGCTTCCCATTGTGATAAAAAGCGAAGAGAAACAGCCCAGGGGTGGGTGGGTGGAGTGAATATGCGTACCTGCTCAATGATTTGCCTCACAGTATTCAATCGCACAACGCCGGTGGACTTTTCTGAGCCTGCATCTTTAGGCTCGGTTTCTGCAAGAATAATACAGCTATGTCATCATGTCCTTAATAATGTTTCTGTGGATCACTAAATGCTGAAGGGTTGTGTTAAGAAAGGAGCACTGAAAGACTTACTGGCAGCATGATACACCTCAGGCAAGTCACTGCAGAGTTTCTCCATTGCTACGTCTGCAATCGGACCAAAGATCACCACAGGGCGCCTAAAACCAGCTGGAAATAGAAAGCTGCATATGACTAGTTTCTATTTTATAATGACAAAAACAAAAAACTGTTCCCTCTAAAATACAGAAATATCCCCAAAATCATCTAATAATCATAATCATCTGTAAAATACGTGAGGACATTTTGTCCTCACAAAGGGAAAAGTTCCTCACAATTCAGACATACTTCCACTGGGAATTGGCAGAGGCCAACCAACACCAGCTGACACACTGAAGAGGCAATTACTTGCAGAAACCCTTCACACAATGTGACTCTGTGAAACATCTCTCACACGAGCCAGTACAGCAAATGTTCTGTTCTGACGCAGTCCAAAATAATTATTAACTCTACATCTTAGCAGCTATTGCTTCAGTGTGTTTGCTTTTGTTGAAACAATCCCTACATGTCTCTTAAATGTTATTTTAAAATAACATGTCCCTTAACACTTTTGAGCAGTCACAGGTGTCATACAGAGATGCTAACTCACATTTAACCAGAATAAAGTTGGTACGCACCTTGCTAAGCTTTCCACAAGAGATATTGACAAGAGGTCTCTTGAAAAAAGAGTTATTCAGATTTGAAGGGCATCATCACTGTTTTGTTCCAACAAAGAACATTCAAAGCCTGTTTTCTTGAAAATACCTATCTATTATCCTAACATATACGATAATCCACTTATCTATGAGAATGGACTGTATTCTAGCTGTCAGGGAACTGCCCTCAGCCTTGCGTGAGGGCTCAGCGATGTATAGAGAGTCCTGACACCTCCTGAGTAGCAAAACCTCTTCCAGCGGGCAAAGCGGTTCCTCCTCCAGTGGGGAGGGGCAGGCAACAGGCAGCCCGGTGAGGCAGAGGCTGGAGGATGCTGCTGAGAGACCCAGCACATCCCGTGAAACTCGCTCAGAGAGGAGCACGCCACTTCCATCGCCCCAATTGCGCAGAGGGGTCAAAAGGACAGGGGAGGAGGCGCTTAGGTATCCCCAAGTTCTTATGTTGGGGTCGCAGCCGGAAACCAGCACTCCCGGATTCTGCTAGTGACTGAGGCAGTCATGTTTTCACTAGCTCAGCACTGTAAATACCGGTAGTTTGCACAATAAACTTGTATATAGACAAGACGGACTTTGTCGTTACTCGTGAGCAACCGCAGCACAACAGAAGCTCAACTGTACTGTAATGTCTGAAATGCTTACATGTCTTTTTTTAACTTCTGAAAATATTACGAACACATTGTGCGTTAGTATAGTTTGTGTTTCCATATTTTGTATTGTGGACTATTCCATTATTTGGCAGCACACAATATTCACAGGAGGGGCAGGCAGAGGAACTGGTTACTGAAGGGGGGAAAAAACACTAATCTAAACAAATTTAATGTGATGTTTTGGACAGGCCACAACATGGTCGTGACCAGAGACAGACTTTACCACTTGCTGTTAGCCTAGAGATAAAGCCAGTTGGCTTGATTTGTTTAAGTTGCCAGAAAAAATTGCTGTAGCTGTCTTTTACAAATGAGGAAATGAGCTGTCAGTTTTTATATGCTGTCACTCACTCACCCTCCCGGAGCATGACTCGCTCATAGGCTGGAAATTTTGTGCTAACAGATGCAATTGCTGTCAAATCTTCACGGCTCTTCTTTAGATTCTTTTTCATTCCAGACCGTTGGCCACGCATCCGCCAGAAGTCTGCCCTGTCACTGGAGCCATCTCTCTGAGCATTTTGAACACTGGCCATCTGCTCAGCCCTGAAAAAGAAACAGCATTTAGTCCATTTGTAAAAGTCAGCAAGTCAACTTGTGTGCATTTTTGCAGGCAGAAAAGCATATCATAGACACAATTGATACTATAAAATAGTACGGGACGGCCCCCTTCACTATATTCCTATGTATGTATACGTAACATATCCAAGTCTTTGGCTGTTTCCCCTAATACCTCCTGACATCAGGAGCAGGGACAGCAGCGTGACACAAAAACCCCTTTACATGTTGTATGCATGAAGTAGGCCTTTGCCTCTAAATGTGTCGCTTTCCACTTCTCCACAAGAGTAAAAACACAACCATTTATTTATATGAGACAAAATAAAAGGATGTAACCCAAGGACACCACTGGGGGAAAGGATAAAGATGCTATCTATCCCAAGTGACCCTAGTAAATAAGAACTGAGTTCTGCATGTACTTATTTACATGCGCCATCAGTTTTTGATAACACTAGACAGAGATGGAATAAACTACTAGAGAGAGTAACATCAAGTACAAAATTAACATCATGATCTACAGGTTATTAAGATACCTGCTTTTGTTTGGAATCAGGCCCTTCTCCAACTCGCTCTCAATCCGCACAGCCAGCCAGTGACCCAGTTTTCCATCATAAAGCGTATCGACCACTCGGAAGACCTCCCCTCTGGTGAAGACTAAGCTTTGTGGCATTTCCTTTTCACATTCAAAATGTGTCCTTATGAAGAAAGAATCTCCTCTGCCGCAGGCCATTATATCTCTGTAAACTAGTGAGAAAGACCACATCTAGTTCAATTATTTTTTCTCAGTAGGTCTATAGCAGGGCTTTGGGGACTCTTAGAAGACTGTGGCAGTCACCACAAAGAAACTACCAGACATTGTAGATTTGCAAATATTTTCCGTAAGAATCTGTTGTGTGCAAATGACTGAAGAGCCATTAATACACGTAATCTTGACTTAAAATCTGCATGGAAATTAGAAGCTTTAATTATTTCTACTAACCCACTTTCTCCAATAAGATGCAGTAAAATCTTTAAATATGAACAGAGCAAAATGGAGCAGCTGACTACTGCTATATTTGCTGTTCACCTACTACATTGAGACACACCTTGAGCTATAGCTAAAAGCAGGAAGTACATAAACAAAAATTACATGCCAGGTGCCTACCATCATATTTGCTCTGGGCCAGAATTGTCACAATATCTCCTTTGGGAATTTCCAACAGGTACAGAACAGCATCCTCTCGAATGATACCTCTGAAATCTTGAGTGTTTACCTGATACAAAACCACCAAACAGATTTTAAGAGAATAGTCCTTTGATACAGACCACCAAAGCGGAAGAAGCTGGTTTTTATAATGCCTTTGTGCAAAATATTAATTTTAGCCAACCAACTTTACACATTTCTGTGTTTTATGGATGGGTTATATTCACTGAGGGCAGGAACGTGTCAATCTCCCTCTCTGAACTGACTCAGAACCAACCATTTCTCTACTAGCAAGTCCAGCAACTTTTAACCACTATACTTCTCCTAAAAATAATGTTTTAGATGTGTAATTCGGGGTGATCAGACACTCTTATTTGTTTCAGAACATTGGATTGTATCCAGAGTAGACCCAATGACATGGCTAACTGGTTCATTTATTGCAATGGGTCTTCTTTGAGAAGGATTTCATGCCATACTAACCATGGTCAGCAGCTGCATACTTTAGAACAGAGGTCGGCAACCTAAGGCCCACGGGCCGGTTCCGGCCCAAATGGGTTCTGGATCTGGCCCACGGACAGTCCAGAAATTGCTGCATGGTTCTGATTTATATCGTTCGGGCTGTGCCATTTTTTCCTCTCTCTCCCTGATGGCGGCGCCTCCTCCCTCCCTCCTCCTGGCTTCTCCCCCGCCCTGCAGAGGAAGGGGGCTAGCCTTTGATTGGTGCCAGCAGCATTGTTTCCCTCTGATTGATTGCAGTTTCTTTCCTCCTCCCTCCCTCCTCCTAGAGCCGAGAGGAAGGGGCCTGGGCTTGCGTTGTGCCAGCGTGATTGCTCGATGGCTGCCATTTAAGGCAGCCCCTCTCCAGCTCTCCCCTGGCTCGCGGCTCCTGCTGCCGCAAGTGGTTCTGTTATGAGACACCCTCCCAGGGTTTTGGGGTGTATGAAGCCTTGTTTCCCCATTTTTAACTCCACTACCGAACGCGTCTGGGAAACAAGGTTTCACACACCCCAGGACCCTGGGAGGGTGTCTCAGAACAGAACAGATATGCTGCAGCGCGGAACTGAGACCTTTGGAACTTTATTATTGTTTTTTGATGCAATCTTTGGCTCCTGTAGTAACGAGAGAGTGCGCATGAGTGCGTGCACTCCGGCCCGCGGCAAGGTTTGAGGGACAGTGATCCGGCCCTCTACTTTAAAAGGTTGCTGACCCCTGCTTTAGAATGCCTGGAGAAGGCTTAAAGTTATTTTAAAACAAGTGATGCACAGGAGGCTGCTGGGAGGAACGTGAGCCAGGGGCGTTCCTAGCCCCTTGGCTGCCCGGGGCGGGGAACCAAGAGGCACCCCCCGGGGCGGGGCGTCGCGGCGTGTGCGTGCGTCATGACGTTATGACGCACGCGCACAGCGCGATGCCCCGCCCCCAGGGGTGCCGGGCGCCGGCTTCGGGAGTCTCCCGAAGCCGCTGCCCGGCACCCCTTGGCGCGGCGGCTGCTCGTGCCGGCGCACCAAGGGGGCCGGGCGGGCGGCGGCGGCTTCGGCGGCCTGAAGCCGCCGCCCGGGCTCCGTCGGCGGAGCGCAAGTCGGGGCAGGGAGAGGGGCGGGCCAGCGAGGAGGGGTGTCACCCCTCCTCGCTGGCCCGCCCCTCTCCATTCCCCGGCTCCGCAAGCCAGCCAGCAGCGGAAAAAGCAGCTGGAAGGGGGGGGGCTATTTTCGGTGCTGCCGGGGCGGAGCCGCAGGGGTTAGGGTTAGGGGGGGGTGACACCTCTCCTCGCTGGCCGCCCCTGCTGCTCCACCCCAGCAGTGCCGAAAATAGCCTTAAAAAAAAAAAAAAGCCCAAAGTGTCACCCCCAGCAGGGTGCTGCCCAGGGCGGCCCACCCCCCACCCCCCTTTGCTATGCCCCTGACGTGAACTCAGAAATTAATTAGTTCAGATCAGAAGGAGTAGTACTATTCTGTACTGTAAAGGTAAAGGTAAAGGGACCCCTGACCATTAGGCCCAGTCGCGGACGGCTCTGGGGTTGCACACTCATGTCGCTTTATTGGCTGAGGGAGCCGCCGTACAACTTCCAGGTCATGTGGCCAGCATGACTAAGCCGCTTCTGGCAAACCAGAGCAGCGCATGAAAACGCCGTTGACCTTCCCGCCAGAGCAGTACCTATTTATCTACTTGCACTTTGACATGCTTTTGAACTGCTAAGTTGGCAGGAGCAGGGACCGAGCAACGGGAGCTCACCCCGTCGAGGGGATTCGAACCGCCAACCTTCTGATCGGCAAGCCCTAGGCTCTGTGGTTTAACCCACAGCGCCACCCGCTGCAAGCCTTTACAAAGATTGGTGGTAAACACAATGGAATGATAACTAGTTAACAATTGCCTCAGCTGGATTGTCAAGATGCTGCCAGAGGTTTTAACGTAACGTTGCTTCAGCAACTGTTTTTAAATTAGGAATCCCATCCAAGGTTTTGAAGCAAATGCATTTACTAAAATATCATTTTAAAAGAACTTTCATAGCTACTTATATTGAAATACAGCAATTTCTCCACTGAACCGTGCAAAAAAACCCAAAAAACAGTGCTATGCAGAACCATGTTACCTTAAGAATCTGGTCTCCCTCTTGTAGGCCTTCCTGCTCTGCAGAGGTACCTTCTTGAATCCCAGCAACAAATATTCCTACATCATTCCCACCAGCCAGCCTGATGCCCACGCTGTCACCTTTCTTGAACTTCACCATCTTTGTACCAGGACTTGAGAAAGAAAAGGAGTTTTAGAGATGATTTGAGTTGTGTATGAGCATTGACTGCACATGAAATTTGAGGCAACATAGTCCCCATGTGAAGACATCACCATCGCAAACATACACATTTAAAGTAGCCATGGGATTACAGAAGTATAGGGATTTCCACCACACTTATTTCATGTGCTGTATACTGAAACATAGTGGTAGGGGAAAAGGTTGACATAAAACAGTGCACACCGTGAGCTGGTAGTCAACTCTGTGGTCACCAATGGAAAAAAGGCAGCCACAATAATGGGAACAACTCTGGCTCCCTGTGAACACAGTCCGTTGCATCCTAGCCTCGTTTTACACAATTGTGTATTCACAGGTGTGAGCGCTTGGTGGGACTGGACATTGTGAGCAGACACATGAGATCTCAGGTTGCCATGACCTGTATCTACAGATCTGATCAAAAGCAGGCGTCCAGAACTGACTGTCTACTGCAGTGCTAATGATGCTGAATTTCTTAACATGGTTAGCCTCCCTTCCAACTCAGGTGTGCAAATTCCTTTTTTATGTATCTCCCTCTAAGAGATAATTATGATTAATATTACAGCTACTCCTGCAATTTCAACTACCATGATTGGTACCAAACCACAATTTGCAACCCTCTTTGGAAGTTGAATTTTGCAAATTGTGGCTTTGGCTAAACTATGATTACACCTAATATTGATGCATACATATTTAAGGTATGAAAGTAATAGGTGAAATAGAAAACCCATACCCATATATTGCTAGGTCTTCAGGACTTGGCTGAAGGAACGTTCTCGGGGCTGGCTTGGGCTGAACAACTGTATGTATTAAAAAACAACATGATGCACACAGAATCATAGAACTAGCTTCCATTTTGTTTCTAAATAACACAAAAGACAGAAATGAGTCAAAAAAGAACGATTAGGGTATCAAAATATTTTTATTTAGAAATAACTTGCACTTTCTTCCTATTAGTCTGTTTAAGATTGTAATCTATAGGCAGTAATCACTAAAAAGTATTCAATACCAGGAGACAGCTGAACTATAAATTCCAAGGTGATACTAAATATGGCTAAAAAATTATTTTCCAACTATGTAATCCCCTCAACTAGGATTCTCTCTTGAGTTGGTTTACCTGAATATCACAAATCAGATCTCAAAGGCCAACCAGCCTTTTCTGGTACAAGGCTTTAAATGTCTCTATGTTTAATACATTCTGCCAATATTAATTCTATTATAACAAAGGAGAAACTTTTTCTTTTTACATTTGCATTTATTTCACAAGCTCAGTTTGCTGTAGTGCCCCTCTCTTTTACATTAACACGAAGTTTACCAGTAAAAAACAAAAAATGTGTGAAACACATACAGTTTTATTGGGCTACCTCCAATCTCTGAACTTATTTTCTGTTTTAAAACAACAATTGCTAAAAGACAAACTGAAAGATAATTTGGTATGCAGTTGGTGTGCTGAAAAAGACAAGCAGTCCTCTCTCCCGTCTATAAAAGTAGCTTAGGGGAAGGATTCTTAATGCACCAGAGTAGATTATTAGAAGGGAAAGCCTGGAGCAGCAGAAATGAAATGTACTTCCTAAAAATCGTCTGCATTAACAACTGATCAGGTTTTATATTTCTATGAATGGAGCAGGGCTGCTCTTCCTATTGAAATTAAAGCATTTCAAAGTCGAGAGAGAATGAAACTGACCTGGAGGATCATCTTGGTACTTGGGTTCACTATTTGTCTCTGGGATTAAAGCAGCAGTGAGATCACCAGTTGATCTAAAAGGCGTAGGCATTGCTCCCATTTTGGATAGTCTGCTGGCTGGATCTTCTTTTGCACTTAAAACAAAATCCACAAAGTTAATAGAAAAGTTGAGGATCTAGTAACCGTAACAGATGTAAGTGACACCATGTCCTTCCTACCTCTGTTTTTCCTTTAGCTTTTCATTGGAAGAATGAGAATCTAAATCTGAATGGTGCAGCCTCCTATCATCCTGAGGGGAGCAAGACCTGTTTGACTCTATTTCAGAAATATCTGTTGAGAGAGGAGAGCATAAATGGTGAAACCATTGGCCAGTGATTTTAACACCCACTGACTTTTAGCTGCACAATAAACATTTGAACATCCTTGTTGGTTTTATTGACATTATACTGGAGTGCCCCTCCCCCTTCACATAGAAGAGAGAGCTTTGGAAGGAACATGCAGGACCAGCACCCATGCCCAGTTACATAAACCATCATTAGGAAGCTGGGAAAGTTACATGCAAAGTGGCCTTCTAGCCACCAGATCCATGACCTCATCATCACTTCATATTTGGCACTGAATACAGTTTTTCCTTCCCAGGAAAAAATGCCATGTAAGAAGTGACCTTTAGTGGGCAGCCTGCACATGCTCAGAGGTATTCTCCTTCCCAGCCAGCCTATGGATACAACAGAACAGCATGGCCAATGAATGCAATGGAAGTGAAGAAACCTGGTATAGTCCGGTTAATATACACACTGACCTGGGCAAAATTGCAACACTATAAATGGCATTTTGATGAGAATTGGGTGTAGAATAACATAAAAAATTAGACAAAATTAGCTGACAGGAACACTGAGAAATCGTGATTTCAAAATGGCCGACCTGTTATATCTATTTTATTGTATTTTGATTAGTTTTCTAAACTTGATTGTGTATATCCTATGTTTTTTAATTGTTACCAAACGTCAGGGAAAATAATACAAAGTTGTCGTTGATCTAGTTATTAGGCTACATAATTTCTGTATTTAAATGTTTGCTACAAACAACAAAGTGAAAGCAATGGTACATTGAAACAAGATCACAATAAGGCGCTTGAACCAGAACTTTTATTATGTATTACAAATAACGAAAGCAGACATCAGTCATCCATATCATCTTCTATATCAGAACAATGTTCAATCAACAACACATTTTCACAACCAATGGTCTGGCACTGACCACAAGCTGTTGAACATGGAAAACTATTTTTTTTGCACATGCAACGGAATGTACTACAGCCAGTGGTGCAGTTACAGTGGATAACTTTCAAAAGACTTTCAGGTGCAGGGGCCATGTCTGACATCACAGGGTGAAGCTGGTTGTCCTCCTTTATAATCCAACCCCAGTCATTAGGTCGTAAACCCTCTTTGTGGCATGACCATTCCATTATCTGGTAATAGGATCAAAAGCTATGGAATTTTGTTGCAGATGTAGTTGGTGGTAGACGTTCTGGTGCAACAAAAGAGTTTGCTGATGTTACTTTGTCCACTAGTATGCGATGTCGTAATGTTCCAAGGGTATCATCAACTTTTCCACCAAAAAGTATAACCATCGCCTTCTGACCAGCATCTTCTATATTGATATGTAACTGATCTTTCAAACAAAATGCCGATGCTAATTCACGAAGTCGATTATCTGCGATAAGTTTGTCGAAACATTTGCCTTTTCCTATCCCAAATATTCTGGATGTGCTGTCACAGCCTGTAAAGGCATGGAGAAAAAGGAGATAGTTGCAGGTCTCTGCTCCCAGTATCATTCTGTAAGCAATAATGTCAAATGTGTGGTTTGGATTTTTTCCTTGTTTATCACTACAAAAATACAAATTAAATTCCGTTTGATGGTTAGCATGGTACAGGAGTAGAATCAATAAATCGGAATCTTCTCCAATCACAGTAGTAGTTTGGAACTGAGATGATGTCACAGCTGCCTTCACAATTTCAACATCAGCATCTCCTTCACCTAGTACAACAGTGCATCCTTGTCTCTTCAAATGTTCAGCTATGAGAAGAATGATTCACTGTTTGTTACTTTCATTGGAAAGAAAGTTGTCTTGTTTTAATATGAATTTAGTTTGCAGAGAGAAGTGTACTTCTGGGCTAGAGAACATAGATTTCTGACGTTTGTGAGTCATATCTTTAATGGATGGGATGTTTTCATAGTCGTCAAAGACAATAATAACTTTCCCATAATGATGAGTTGTAAAATTCGCATAAGAACATGCTATGTCATCATACATTTCATGCTTTTTCCATTTAAGGCGATGCAGCAGTGAACCTCCATCTAACACGAATTGATCACTTCTTGGAACGTATTCGGTAATACAACTATTCTGTTTCTGCATCACATATTTTTTGATAGCATGTACTATCTGTGGCTTGTCAGCCTTCCTGGGTATAGAGCATGATTCGAACAATGAAGGTGGGTATGAGCACAATTCATACTGAAGCACTTCTTCCAAATTTAGTTCGCCTGTGTTAACAATGACCAATAGCCTTTGAAACAGCAATGCTGGGTCAATCGTTCTTTCATCATCTCCAGGAATTTTCAGTGCAGAAGAGAACGCTAATGTTTTAACTTTGTTAGAACGCTTACATTTATATGAAAAAACTTCTTGGTCAATAAGTTTAGCTACAATGACCGTACCAACTTCTTGCAATTCATGCACATTAACATTTGCCAAATCTGCAGTTACACCTGTTACAATATTACGCAGACTTGACTCGGGTGTAAATGGCGAGAATGCTTGCAACTTGCTCAATACCAGTTGTGAATCACTTTTGTCTCTAATCAGCCTTGCACTAGATAGTTCCTTGTGTTGTTCACTTGATGAATATGACACATTGGTAAACTCCTGCATAGCTAGATTATACCATGACAATACAGGCAATGATAAAGACCAAACTGCTCTCTGAACGTCTGTCAATCCACTTCCTCTGGTCAAACCCCCTGTAGTTTTAAGAGAGCGCACCAGACATTGTTTGATTACTAAGTCAGAACCCAATCCTTCCCAGTACCGTTCACTTCTGCATATCACATGAAATCCTTTTTCAAACATTGCAGAAACAGTCGCATTCGTTGTTGGCAGCAGAATCATATTCTGTAAATATAGGTATGCTGATTTCAAGTAATTATGGTGACCCGCAGCTGCGAAAATGGGTAGACACTGATGTATGGCATCAATATGCATTTTCCATGATCCCATATCTGCTGTGATGAATTTTCTAGAAAGATCAACCATCTTTTGATACTCAAGCCATAGTTTACTGGTTGCTGAGTTTGCTTTCAGTTCGCTCTTCTTTGCATCCAATGCACAGCTTATGTGTATCATAGTCTATTTCGGCCATTTTGAAATCACAATTTCTCAGTGTTCCTGTCAGCTAATTTTGTCTAATTTTTTGTATGTTATTCTGCACCCAATTCTCATCAAAATGCCATTTACAGCGCTTTTGTTGCAATTTTGCCCAGGTTCCAGCGTTTTTTTTCGTAGTTTGCCCGGACTAGTATGAAAAACACATTCTGTGGCATATTTGTAGCTCATATTGGCCTTGGCTTGGGGCAAAGGAACTCACCCACATGCCTTGCCTTGACTCAAGAAATTTGGTCACACTTCAGACCAGTTAAAGGTACAGATTTCCAAGTGTCAAAATCTGTACCACAAAAGACACACAAGCTTTTACACTTAGCAACTTTTGTTTTCTGTCTAGTTGAGTACATTTCTGTGAGAGTATATTTTAATTTATTCTGTCACATACTGCAAATAAATACTTAAATAGGAAAGTGACTTTAGCTCCATTTCTAAGCTCTCACCTTCTATTTCTGACTCGCTGTCATGCATGGAAGGAATGTTGATTAGGGTTTGTTTTCTATCCCTCAGGACAACCAACTGGAGTTTTCCTCTTGATTTCTCAATCAATTTTCTGGCATCAAATAAAGACATATTCTCTGTCACTGTACCATTGATCTGGATGTGTGAGACAAACATATTTACTTACACTTTCAACACAAACGGTTCTGATAGACCAGTTCAGAGCTGAATCTCCATTCACTAATTGCAAATGGACAGGAAAACTTACAAAGTGTCCATCTTCCCCAAAAGCATAAGAAATTAAGGGCCCTTAATACAAAAACGTACTTTGAGAATGATGTCCCCTTCGTGCAAATTGCCATCCTTGGTTGCCAGCCCCGTGCTGGTCATTTCTTTGATGAAAATCTGACTTCCAAGTCGAAGGCCATATTCTGCAAGTTGAACAATAAGAGACAGTTTTGCAGCTTGACAGATGAAGCTACATGCCAGTGGTTTCCCATACAGTGGTACCTCGGGTTAAGTACTTCATTCGTTCCGGAGGTCCGTTCTTAACCTGAAGCACCATTTTAGCTAATGGGACCTCCTGCTGCTGCTGCTGCGCCGCCAGAGCACAATTTCTGTTCTTAGCGGAGTTCTTAACCTGAAGCGTACTTAACCCGAGGTACCACTGTATATGCATGTGGCATTTTGTCTTTCTCAGTGGATTGAAGGACAAAGGGGGACCTGAGCAATGCAGCTGCGGCACATCAGGCCAAATAGAATCTACTGGTCAGGTAGGGAGCGTCACCAAGAATTTACATATAGCTACTTATCTGGCTGACTGCCTAGGATGCAAAAACAAGGAAGTATCAAGTGCCAGGGCAAGGTACCATGCAGGGCTGGCAAGCAAGTTCAGCTTCATGGGTTCCTGATCTGACCGAGTTCCATGCTGGCTTGTGGGCTCCTAATGTTGCACTGTCTCCTGTGTCTACTGGCAATAGCCTGGTGACATGGACAGAAGACCCTGGAGATCATCTGAGAAACATTCAGAGTTTGAGAATGCAAAAGACTGAAGAAGAGAAAGAAGTGGATCAAATTGCTTGCCTTATATTCTGTAAACCAATGTATACATTTAAATTTAAGGCACCTTTGGGTCCTTCTCAGTAGTTTTGACACTGTGGAGTGTGTACCATATGTTCCTCTAGAACGTTTACATGGCACTTTGTCCACAATATATTTGTAAGGTATCATAACATTTTTGCCTCTTGTTTAATTCTTTGTGCTTGTGTAAATTTCAGAAAACCGTAAGGTGCCAAGCAAACAGGTTTGCAATCAATGGGTTAAACAGCCAAGGGGAGGGGAGGCCTGATGCTGGGCACTTGCCTTCATTTGATCTGCTTTTTGTGAGGAGAACATTAACTGGCCCACTGGGGTCTTGGTGTGCCCCATAGTCATACTGAGGCTGCAATTCAGGGGAAGGGCTGCGGGAATTAAGCCGGTCTCTGCTCCCCCTCTTGGCTTCCCTCTCACGCGGGGCTTCAAGACGGGTTCTCCAGTCGTAGTCTCGGGGCACACTCCGATCGCCACCATAGCGCCGGTCGTATTCATCCTCTCTATCCACGCTCCTGCCCCTGCTTCGGGGTCTTTGGTATTCGTGGTCCAAGCTCCTCTCTCTGTCCATGCTCCGGCCCCGATTTTGATCGCGGCTGTAGCTGTGCTCTCTGCTGTGCTGGCGCCCCCGGTCGCGGCCAGTCCTGTAGCCCCGGTCCAGGTGGTCTCCCCAGCTCTGGCTCCGGCCCCCATTCCCACTATACCAGCTCCTTTCACTGTAGCCACTTCGAGTGCTTCTGCCATCAAACTCGGCACGACTATCCATAACTTCAAAGGCTCGGTAGTCGTAGTCCAGAGAGGGGCTTCTTCTCACAGCTGGGAGCTGCACTTGGCGAGGTCTTTTAACTATCTGTTTACAAAACATGAGAACAATTTTGCATTTCCTTGCAAAAGCCACAATCATTTTACATTCAGCTGCAAAAAAATAATCACTATGTTTGTAAAACCCAACTTAGACGCAATGCAGCACAGCACTTCAGCCAAGATGGCATTCCATGCAGCTGCTCCATAGTTAAGATGCCAGCAGAATGCCCACCTAAACAGCAGGTCACTGGTGCAGAAAAAAGCCTATGCACTCACTGAGCACCTTTAAACATGGAAATCAGCTTTGCAGGTAAGTGCTTTTTACAAGACATCAGCATCTCTACAGCAGGCCTGAGAAATCTCCTCCCTTCCCACCCTTTCCATTGAAAATATTACAGTTTTTGTCTACCAAAGATCAGGTCATTATACTTCAGACGTATTAATACTCATTTTAAGTGCAGAGTGGCATTAACTTCTCCTTAATGATAGAATGTAAATATTTATGCAAATACTTGTTAACTTACAATGGTAGCCACTTTCCCACTTTTCCTTAACTGCTGCACAGCAAAAGAATGGGCCACATTTTCCATGGGTGTATTATTAACCATAACCACTCTATCGTTCTCTCTGCAAAACAGAAGCATGTTGTCAATTAGAAAATATTAACATTGATAAAAAGGGTGGGGTTTGTTTGTTTATTTATTGCCTTTATATCCCTCCTTTTTCTCCATGGAACTCAAGGTGACTTACGTTATTCTCTCTCTTCTCATTTATTCCCCACAACAACCCTGTGAGGTAGGTTAGGCTGAGCGTGAGTTACTGGCCCCAGGTCACCCAGGGAGCTTCCTGGTTGAGTGGGGACTGGGGTCAGTCCAGTCCTACTGCAGGGGCAGAGATCTCCACATGCTCCCCCACCTCAATCCTCTGCCCCCATCCAGCCCTCTACTCAGCTCAGTTGAGAAATGGGGACACGGAAGCCATGAGCAGGCCCCCCAGGCCATTCTTAGTTCCTGAGCAATGCCCCATGGAGATCCCTTTGTGTTCAGGCACTGCAGTCAGAGTAGGACTGAACTGAGCTCGTTTATCTCTACAGTGACATTATGTTCCGTTAAATTCGGTATAAGACAAATGATATTTGCTTAATAACATAAGCAATGTCTCATTATCGTTATAGGTCAACATTGCTAGAAAGTTGAAGATTTCCTCCCTTTGTTGTTTTACATTTAATTGTCCTCACAACATATTCCCAGAGCCTAATCCCATAGACATCAATTTCCAATGACCAAAACACAAGCAAGGAAATGGAACGCATGAGGCCTGTCAACATCCTCCCAGCCCTAATGCCAAGGCTCCTTGTTCAGTATTCACCACTACGGGGCGGAGAGTGACATTTTCATTAGCACACCCTCCTTTATTAAACTAGTGTAGCTGTCATGAATTTGCTACAGCCTTTCCCAACCAGGTGCCCTCCAGATGCTCTGGACTATTCCATCAGCCCCAGCCAGGACATACAACCAATCACAGAATTCTGAAGTTTGGGATCTAAAGGCAGGGATCTGCAGGCCAACGCAGATGCTAGGGCCTCGGGACCACGGGACCAGCATGACCATTGCTGCCTGCATTACAAACATGCAGCTCCCGTACGGCATTCCCCTGCCCCCTGAGATGCTCTTACCTGGATGCATCCCACAGCTGAGCAGGGATTTTGGTCAGAGTCTGGTGTGCTAGCCACTATTCAAGGTTGAATTATATTTGTGCTTTGCAAACAAATTATCAGAGCAAAGAGAGACAGGCGCTACTGCTATAAGCACGTTTACTTACTGAAGTAATCCATCTGCTGGGCCACCTGCAAGGACATCTGACACAACTATGGATGTTTCGCCATTTTCAAAATGAGGGTTGTCTCTGCCACCAGAAACTGCAATCCCAAACCCTCGCTTTGAGTCCTAAAGGGAAAGGAGGGAGAAAAAACGCTCATTTTTTGAAAGCAAACAGCCACAATAGAATTTGAAATTGTTCAAATACCAAGACAGAGGCATAGTTAGACCAGTGACTCCCAAACTCCCACCACCGCAGACTTGACCTCTTGAAAATTGCTCAGGGACTTCTGGGAGAGAGGAATGGTGATTTAGCTGTCTTTCTGTTAGTTGCCACTGACAGAAGATAATTATGTGGTGATTGATAATAGTCAGACATATAGTCTGGTCATTAAATCACTCTGGAGATAAGGGTGACCTGGGAGTTAACCTCAAAATGCTTGGATCCAAGCTGCTTTTCTGCTGTCTGAGCCTCGCAGCTTGGATGGGAGTCAGAACAAACTGGCAAGCTGAGGAGTAATGCCATCATACCCAAACACCACGTAATCACCTTTTTTAACAAACAGTCTGTGGGTTAAACCACAGAGCCTAGGGCTTGCCGATCAGAATCCCCGCGACAGAGTGAGCTCCCGTTGCTCGGTCCCTGCTCCTGCCAACCTAGCTGTTTGAAAGCACGTCAAAGTGCAAGTAGATAAATAGGAACCGCTCTGGCGGGAAGGTAAACGCCGTTTCCGTGTGCTGCTCTGGTTCGCCAGAAGTGGCTTAGTCATGCTGGCTACATGACCCGGAAGCTGTACGCCAGCTCCCTCGACCATTAAAGCAAGATGAGCGCCGCAACCCCAGAGTCGTCCACGACTGGACCTAACGGTCAGGGGTCCCTTTACCTTTACCTTTAAGTAAGGTAAAGAATCACACATTTCCTTTTCAAAATGTCTCTGGGACAAGGAAACTGTAACACACACACACACACACACACACACACACACAGGCCATCTGCTGGGGAAAATCTACAATGCGAAAATCTGTAAGTACCACTTCCTGTTGTTGAAAAAACAGAAAGGAAACTACAGTGGTACCCCGGGTTAAGTACGCTTCAGGTTAAGTATGCTTCAGGTTAAGAACTCCGCCAACCCAGAAATAATGCTTCATGTTAAGAAATTTGCTTCAGGATAAGAACAGAAATTGTGCTCTGGCGGCGCAGCGGCAGCAGGAGGCCCCATTAGCTAAAATGGTGCTTCAGGATAAGAACAGTTTCAGGTTAAGTACGGACCTCCGGAACGAATGAAGTACTTAACCTGAGGTACCACTGTAATTGTTAGAGTGTCTAAAGCAAAGTGAAAGGCCTGATTTATGGTGGACAAGAAAGATTAAAATGGATGATAGGAACCAATATGTGAAAAATCTTTAATCCTTTTTCTGCTTCCTGTCACTAAAGAACTGGAGAAACTGAAAGTTAAGCAGCCATCATGAGGAAGGAAGGTGCTTTGAGATAAGACACAGTTGCAGCTGCAGTTTTAAGGGGGAAATTTTAAAGTGGATTGAGGGGCTACTAATATGCAGAACATCAAAAGCATCAAGCATGGCAAAGGTATTGTTGGATCTCCCAGTGACAGTTGGTATTGTTCAACAGTTGATGGCTGAACAATAAAAAATGATTGGATCAGTGTTTGAGCAAGAAAATGAACCAGAGGGATCTGAAGTGGAAAATGGAAATGGGGAATATTCAGAGGCTTCAGAACAAATGGATAAAATGTTGGCAGGACTGGATCATGAAATAATTAAATTGAAGGAAGCAGTTGCTGCTGCTGAAATGGAATGGAAATGACTTCCATACAAGAATTTGGAGAAGGAGAAGATAAAATCACAAATGGTGATATGGAGAATTGTTTTGATACGGTGCTGATGGAGTTGAAAGCAAAAAAAAGCTTGGGGAAAACTTCAGTCCTGGCCTTTCTTCAGCTCTAGCAGAGAGAAAGTATTTTGCAAACATTCTGCTGCAAATTCAGAGAAGGATGCTATTAAAATTATGGTGCTGTCTCTGGAAAAAAGAAAAAGGAAATGGAAGGTCCTAGAGGAGGAGATCGTAAACACAACAGGAAATGGAACTGAAGAAGTGGAACTGGACATGAACTAGTGGCTATATAATGAAAAGAAAAATCATGGAACATTGGCCCAATGTAGAGAGACTTTAAAATTGTCAAGGATGGAATAATTTATTATTATTCAATATGGAGTAATTGTGGGAATTAATGGAGGTAAAGTTAAAATAAAAATATGGTTGACATTTAACAACAACAACAACTGGGACCTAGGGCTGGGCAATGTATCAATACATCATCCAAAATTGGTTGGACGTCCACATCCTGGTAAAGGTTTCATAATTTTCGACATGGTGATATATCACGAATCATGATGTGCACATGTGCTATGTAAGAAATTGTAATGTGGGAAAAACTGTGAAGCCGGTCATCGCTTCTCTCATGATTCCTGCCACCCCTGTTGCTCTGTACTATATACAGCTGTAACAATATGTTAAAGGTAAGTAAAAATGTATCAGTTTTAGACCCCTAAGTACCGGTAGTAGCAGATGCCAGGACATTTCCCTGGTAACATTACATGGTTACATCCTTATTTTAGACATTGTTATATATTAGTATATCATGGTGATTAGCTGGTGATATATCGGGATGTTGAAAACCAGACATCATTCAGACCTTCTGAATGTGATGTTGATGTGAGCTCTGGAATTTAAAATATTTTAATAGTTCTACAGAAATGAATTGCTGTGAATTTAAATACACTGCTGGCGCAAAAATAAAAATGTAAGAGTGGAACAAAACTATTTAGCATAGTTTAACAGTTCTAATTAACAAGCTTTAAAATGTTTCACAAGGAAAAATTGATCAATAAAGTTAATGGGTTATGTGAGATTTACTAACACAATGGCACATGCAAAAAAAAAAGGGGGAAAGGGACTATTAGAAGAAGAAAAAAAGGACCAGAAATAACCTCTCACCCTTTGTAAGGTCACTGTATACTGTTCCCATATCAGCTCTTCCATGCCTGGGGCCTGTTGGACAATGAAAAGCAATAATCAATAGAACATCACAACACAAAATTAAGAACAGACCCTTTTCAAAGTCAGTATCAAACAGCAGGAATGTTTTACAATTATCACACTGCAGTGCTTTAAAAAATGGAAATTACCCAGAATCTGAATAAAAATTAAACACGTTTGAAGAACAAAATTTTAGTTGGAGAACCTGAAGCCTTTTCTGTGTTTTTGATCTGTACTATGCACAAAAAGGAAACCACACTTGAGAGAAATAGCTCACATTCAGATCTTTATATATTTGTGCCTGTGGTACTTGTTGCCTGACAAAGGACCAAATCTCTGTAGCAGGGGACATGCCTGAATGTAGATCACTTGGATTAAATTGATCATGATGGAAAACCCTAAGAGACGAGAGACCTTGAAGAAACTGCTACAGTATCAAAATAGATAGGTCACCACTGCCACTCTGGGAAGGAGGGACAGAAGTTTAATAAATAAACAATATATGCTCTGTGTTATTTTATTAATATTATTGACATGAAATTTTCATGGTCTTTGGCTAGAACAATAAACTTGTTGACTGACTCAGTAATAAATGAGATGGCCAGATCTGACACATCCAGTGACTGTCCCTGAAAAGACCCCATCCCAAGTCAGCCCTGTCCTATCTCCAGTCACTCAATGACTAGAAAGCTCACGGGGGAGGTGATCTTTAAGATGTCTAAGCCCTAACCATACAGGGCTTTAAAATGCAATTAATAACTACTACATTGAATTGTACCCAAAATTTTATCTTAAGCCCCCCTCAAAACCTGGCTACTGCGTTCTGTACTGCGTTCTGATTTGGTTTTCAAATGCTTTTGGAGACAGCTCCATGTACATAAGGCAGCATGTACTGTATAGGAGAGCAGGTCTGTATTATATGCATACACCAAATATTGTAAATTACATTTTCCAGAATTTAGAAGACCTGATGCCTAAAGCCAGCTGCATGCACAAAACTTTAGTATATGTTTCTGAGCACAATTCAAAGTGTTGGTGCTGACCTTGAAAGCCTCAAATGTCCAACCCAGACATTGAGATCCAGCTCTGAGGGCCTTATGTCAGTTCCTTCTTGGCAGCAGTAGTAATAGTAGTAATAATAATTGTAATACAGTGGTACCTCTGGTTCCGAACTTAATTCGTTCCGAAGGTCCGTTCTTAACCTGAGGTACCACTTTAGCTAATGGGGCCTCCTGTTGCCGCCACCGCACGATTTCTATTCTCATCCTGAGGTAAAGTTCCTAACCCAAGACTACTTCTGGGTTAGCGGAGTCTGTAACCCGAAGTGTTTGTAACCCGAGGTACCAATGTAATTTATCTACAGTATTTATTATTTATACCCTGCCCATCTGGCTTGGTTTCCTCAGTCACTCTGGGCAGCTTACAGTGCCTATAGAACATGTGAAACACACTGTGCAATGCCCTCTCATCAGATGTTATGGAGATAAATACAACTTTTAAGACATCTGAAGGCAGCCCTGTATTGGGAGGTTTTTAATGTTTGATGTTTGATTAGGTTTTTATATCTGTTAGAAACTGCCCAAAGTGCCTGGGGCACGGTATAAATAATAAAGATGGCAGTGATACAAATAAAATCATCATCATCATTTCAATCTGATCAGAGTTCAGATCCTCAGCAGATTGATTGAAGCAATAATAAAAACGTCATGCCTCGAGATAAAAAACCCCTATATAAATCACAAGTTCAATATATTCTCTCTCACACACAGAGCTATAAAAAACATTTCAGAGATCTTTTTAATTACTACTACTATATGGCAGCTAATAGGATATTTTCAGTAAGAAAAATGTTTTATTGTACTGGAAATGAAATGAATAGATTTCTACTCATGTTCAGCTACTTGCAGAATTTAAGAAGTGCAGATAGATGAATACAATGTTGAAACACTTCTATTTTTTACTTGTGAATAACATTACAAATTATTTCAAATTAGTTTGAACTATCTGTGCCTCAGAAGAAGACAGGAAAGTCAAATGTTCCTTGGAATGGCATGCATCAAATTGTTACAAAGAGGAGGGGGGTGTATGCTTGGCTTTTGAATGCTGGTAGAATCAAGCTAAGAGGAAGCAGCTCTTAAGGTCACATTCTGTAGGATATAAATTGCAGCACCAACAAAGTACTGGAAGTTCACCTTGGGAGTTCACAAGGCACAAAAGCCATCTGCTCTGTCCTAAATCTCTAACTCATAATCTCTTTAACATTATAAAATTTACAGCTGTCTGTTGTTGCAGAGATACTAACCAATGCTGACAGATTAATAGAAGGAGCAAAATGAGTGTGGGGGCTGGGTAAGACCACAGATGTTGTAAGTCACCATCTGAAGACTTCAGACTGTACCAGAGAGGGGATTAAATTCTGTCAGAGCAAGCACAAAACTCCAACTATATCAGGAGCCAGTGAACCTAGTACACATGTTGCACTAGTGCTGCAAATGCATCGAGAGACAGGTTAAGGTAAGTGCCACCTATTCCTGAGGAGTAATGAGTGTATCATTTTAGGAAATGGCAAGAAATGTAATATGAATACATTAATTGACTGCACTGTCACACAATTAAACGGGTGAAGATATTACCAGTAGCTCACTTAGCACATTCTATTAAGCCTACATTAAAAGAATAATAATTATTTAATAAACAATCTTCTCAAGCACAATTTTACACAGATTTCATGCTAATTCATTCTAATTAGAAGACTAATGTGATGATGAGATCCTAGTGGGACTTGAATGACACAGCAAGCAAGCAAGCTTCCCCCAGACACTCAGAAGGCATGGAAATCGGGTAGCCACTTAATGAGACTAAAATAAAGTACAACAATGTTGAAGACAGTCAAGAATCATGTCTTCTCCCACATTTTAAAACACAAAATCTTAGTATGGATGAGACAATAGGAAATACTAATGGTATATATTTTTCAAAAATTAACTCACATGCCATTTTAAAATCCTCAACTTTTTCACAGCATGTAGCCACATTCGTTGCAGAGCTTGAGCTGTCTTCATTGTGGCACACTATAATCTGTTAAGGGACTCTAACATCCCCGTCTTTTCATCAGTTTCCACCACTCAAACATTGTTATGTAATTCTAATACAATTGTGCCCTACATACTCAGCCAATCCTGCCTTCATTTCACACAATGGCATATTAAAACCCACAGATGTACAAATGGCAACACATCTACTCCCAAAACAAATGTCACTATCTTAAAATAGAAAATAAATAACCCAGTACTGCAATTTAATTCCTATTTAAATAACTTCCTGGTGTCACCACTAGGCAAGCATCAACATACAGTCTCCTCCCCATCCTCTAAGAGAACGCAGAAATGTGAGGAATTTGCAGTCGCAGGAGAAGTGTTTGCCTGATCTGTAAGCAACATTTAGGACACAGCCTTTGCGTATTGGGGCATATGCAATGGCTGGCCTCTGCAATCACAGCTGTAACGCTACTGGGGGAAAGAGATGAGAGAAGGACAACTCTGTACTGTAAACTGTCTCAGCTCCCACGTGTCTTGCGGCTCAGTCCACCCCAGGCTTCCTCTTCTGACCTTCTCCCATCAGAGGTGAGGCAGAGGGGATGCAAACACCTCCAGCATCTTCCTCTCTCCACAAGAGGCTCCCACAGCTGTTGTGCAAACCTATAGCTCAATGATGCCACCTCCTGGCTTTCAAAGCAGGAACTGGAAGAATATCGGAACAAGGAGAATGCTGCCTTGCTTACCGCACTACCTCAGAGTTTGCATGAAGAGGAGAAATCTGCACTTGTCACAAAAAAAAGTCACAGAGTGAGAGACAGCCTGCCAAATGGTATAGAAGCTACTTCAGATAATACACCATTCGGCAGGCTGTCTCTTGCTCTGAGACTTTTTGTATTTTGTGACACATGCCTGAGGAGAAGAGCAAATGAGGCCACTTAGGAAAAAGGAAAGAACGACACTGATTTGTGGTCTTGGCAAGTTCCTTCCAGAGCTTCATCACGCAGGTGAGCCACTAACACAAGTGGCCTCATTTGATGTGCTACTGCTCATATGAGACAACTGTTCCACTGAAGAATAGTTACTGTATTTTCCCTCCATAAGATGCACGTTTTCCCTCCTAAAAAGTAAGGGAAAATGTCTGCGCGTCTTATGGAGCGAAGGCACTGGACGGCTGCCGCTGCAGTCGCGAGCAGAGGGATGCCTCTGCAACCAGAGCCAGGGCCTTCCCTTCTCCCCAGCTCCCTTTAAAGCAAGCCGGGGGAGAGCCACTAGCACCGCGCACAGTGGCAGGGGGGGGAGCAGCCTGAAAGCTGCTTTTGGGCTGCTCTGCCTCCTCCGCAGCCGCCGCCAGCCGGTTGTTTATTAAATACCATTTAGTACAACATTTGATTCAGAATATTTTATTCTTGTTTTCCTCCTCTAAAAACTAAGTGCGTCTTATGGTTGGGTGCGTCTTATGCAGCGAAGAATATGGTAACTGTTCCAGAGAGCAGGCTGAGGCAATGCAAGAGCTTGATTGTAATAATGAAACAACCAAATGACAACTGTCAAGAATCTCTCATGCAAGACAGCTGCAAGCAACTCAAGGTGGGGAGGAGAAAGACGGAAGTCCAGTTTACTTGTGCATTTCTTTATTCATAAAGACAGGCTTATGGCAGCACTCCGTTATACCGAGAGCAAGTCGCATTTCATGCACTTGCAGCCTAAGCATTTGAGTCAGAATGGGTCCTGAAGTCACCCTTATATTCCAAGTTTTCATAATTTATTCTTAATGTAAAATTTACATTGTCTTGGTACACAGTGTTTCTACTCTCCAACCCCCTCAAGCCCCAGGCTACAAAGAATGAGAGTATGTACACATTCCTGGATGCAGCAAGGTGTTCCCCCCAGGCTGTGTTTCAAGTTGAATTTGCACAGTGTTGTATCTAGCATTATGCTTTGATGCATTTATTTATATTGATTTTATTTACAGCATTTATATCCCACCTTTTTCTCCAAAGAGCTCCCTGCAAAACCCCATGAGGCAGCTTAGGCTGAGAGATTGTGACTGGCCCAAGGTCACCCAGTGAGCTTCATGGCTGAGTGGGGATTTTAACCCTGGTCTCCAGGTCCTAGTCTGACACACTAACCACTAGGCCACACTAAGGCTGCGCAATAAACAGGAAATATACCAGTGAACAAAAGGTGGAGACTTAACAGCTTCCCAGGAGGTAGCTCAGCTGACCAGTACTTTGCAGACACTTTGCAGATGATTCCAGCTTTGTTTGCTCTCTCCCTCCTCAATGATAAGCCCTCACACAAACCAGGAAACTCTTTCAGCTTCACCAGTATCTTTCCACTTAGAGCTCAGCTAATTACCAGTACGCAGTGCCTGCTAACATTCCAGGAGGGATTCCCCCCCCCCCCAATCAAAGATCCAGTGCATAGCTGTCAAGTATCCCGGATTGGCCGGGAAACGCACGGAATCTAAGGCGTTTCCCGGTGCTCTCCCGGCGAAAGGAATATCCCGGTTAATTCCCGGATCACAGAAAGCAACTTTTCTTCCCCCCCCTCCCCTTGCCTCGGCATCTTTTCACCAATTGCTAGCCCCGGTGGGCGGGCGGATGGCGCGGCTGCGCCAATTGGCAGCCCCAGCGGGGCTCTTTCCCTCCCGGCAAGGAGAGAGCAAGTTCTTCTTCCCCACCTCAGTCTCAGACCGCTATGGTCCGGGGAGGGGAGAGCGGGGCTTGGTGCCTTCTCGCCTCTTGCTCCGGAGGCGCTAGGACCCTGTCCCGTTCTGCAGCGCCTGTTCGGGGCAGCGAGCGAGGCGGTGCAGCTGAGGCAGCCGGCTCCAGGCGCCCTACGCGTCATGCCACCCCACCAGCCAATCCGGCTGGTGGGGGGCGTGGTTTGCCATGTTTGAATGGCAGCGGGCGGGCTGCGCAGACCATTCGCCTCCTCTCTGCCATCTACAGCGAAGAGCAGGCGTAAAGCTGGAGAACGGAGGGAGGTGGTCTTCCGAGCCAAGCTGGGTGTGTGTGCCCGGCTGGCTTGTCTGGGGGGAGGGCGCTTGTCTGGCGTGCCGCCCCCTCCCCGCCCCACCTCCTTTGGCTGCGCCACGGCCGATGGAAGCAGCAGCAAGATGAGGCAGAGAAGCAGGAGATCCAGAGGGCAAGTGTAAAGCTGGAGCATGGAGGGAAGAAAAGGCGGTCTTCCGAGCCAAGCCAGGTGTGTGTGCCCGGCTGGCTCGTCTGGGGGGAGGGCGCTTGGCTGGCTGGCTGGCTTGCGTGCCGCCCCCTCCCCTCCCCGCCTCCTTTGGCTGGAAGCAGCAGCAAGAGGAGGCGGAGAAGCAGGAGCTCCCGCAGCCGCTGCTGGTCTGCTTCGTTTCCCTCTGTTGCTCCTCCCCTCCCCTCCCCGTATCAACCCTGCAGTGGGGAGTGGAATCAGCCCCGGGACATGCAGGTAATACCATAGGTACACCTACCTACCTACCTACCTACCTACCTTCCTTCCTTCCTTCTCTCTCTCTCTCACCCTTTCTCTTTCTTTCCTTCCTCTCTTCCTTCTTTCCTTCCTTCCTTCCTTCCTTTTCCTTTTCTCTCTCTCTCACCCTTTCTCTTTCTTTCTTTCTTTCTTTCTTTCTTTCTTTCCTTCCTTCCTTCCTTCCTTCCTCTCTTCCTTCCTTCCTTCCTTCCTTCCTTTTCCTTCTCTCTCTCTCTCACCCTTTCTCTTTCTTTCTTCCTTCCTTCCTTCCTTCCTTCCTTCCTTCCTTCCTTCCTTCTCTCTCTCTCTCTCTCTCACCCCCCTTTCCTTCTTTCTTTCCTTTCCTTCTCTCTCTCTTCCCTGCCTTCCAGGATTCCCCTGCAAGTTCTCAGGATTTGGGGTTGTTTTTACAGAAGCAAAGAATAGGAGAGTTGGAAGGGACCCCCAAGGGTCATCTAGTCCAACCCCCTGCAATGCAATATTTCCCTCCCCATATACTTTTTTTTAATGAGGGAGGAGTAGCAAGGGGACAGATCATATCCTTCAAGGTTATGAAAACCAAGCCTTACGAGGAGTGCTGGGAGGAGAGATGATAGCCATTTGCAAATATCTTAAGGAGGGTAGGACTGGAACCCATGGCTTCAAGTTACAAGAAAGGAGATTCCGACTAAACATACAGGAGGGAAAACACTTTCTTGTGCTCCAATTCAGTGGTAAACAGGGTGGATTTGATTTAAATCAAATTGATTTAAATCACTAGTCAGTAAGGCTTGATTTAAATCACTAGTCAGTAAGACTTGATTTAAAAATCTTTTTTACAGAAAGACTCATTCTTGCTGGTATAATCTTAATATTTACAACCATATGAAGGTTTCATTTTTGGAATAATAAATGTTCAGAGTAGTTTTTACAGTTATATCAAAAACTGGGGGGATTACCGCAGCCTGGACTGTCCCTGAGAACCATAGACTGTCCCCGGGACAGGTGAGGCTACTGATCCCTGATTTTCAAATCCGAAACTTGACAGCTATGATCCAGTGGCAAGTAAACAAAGAACTGGAAAGCTCTTCTTTCTTCTTTTCTTCCCTCACCAGTGAAAAAAAGAGATGGAAGAGTTTTTGTTTTTGTTTTATGGTGGTGTTTATGTTGTTAGTTCCCCCTAAATGGCTTTCTTCCATATTAAAAAGGGAAGGTTTAAAAAAAATTTTTAAAGGAGACTATCATTTTGCTTACAGGTAGGTAGCCGTGTTGGTCTGCCATAGTCGAAACAAAATAAAAAATTTCCTTCCAGTAGCACCTTAGAGACCAACTAAGTTTGCTCTTGGTACGAGCTTTCGTGTGCATGAAAGAAGTGTGCATGCACACGAAAGCTCCTACCAAGAACAAACTTAGTTGGTCTCTAAGGTGCTACTGGAAGGAAATTTTTTATTTTATAATTTTGCTTGCTTGCCCTCCCTCCCTCCCTTTGATAAAAAGGAAGAGATTGGTGAGATGAGGGCTTGGGGGGGGAATGGAGGGGAGAAGATTTATTTGGCTGCCTTATGCTGAAATGGGAGGTTGGGTACTGTGTGAGAATGATGAGGAGGGTGTTTTTCAGTAAGCAGTAAAAGCAAATGTGTGTCTACTCACAAGTAAAGCCCTACTGAATTCAATGGGGCTTACTCCCAGGAAAGTAGAAGTAAGTTTAGTTGAACTCAGTGGGGCTTCTGCATGTAGGGCTAGACCTCTGAGTGGGGAAGCAGATACAACCTGACTAAGTAAATCACTTAAACTACTCATAAATTAGTTGAAAATATATTAAATATAATGTATGGAAGTTTGTTTAATATTCAATATTTAACAGTGCCAGCATTCAGCTCCTAACGCTAGACTTCAAAAGAACATCTCTGCCTTTGGGCACATACATCTGAGCAAGTTACCCAAACCAATGACAGGCTTTTGAGCACATTTCACATTTCACCTGATCCATCTCTCAGTTGCTGCAAGGGGATATTGACGATTCAATATCCACTTAATGTTTTCCTTTCTTTCCCTCCACCCTCTGTTTACCATTTTTTCTGGATCAAGTGAAGAAGCTTTATGCATATTCTTTGCTGCTACTTTTTATGATGGCATGAAGCTCATTTTCCTTCTGCCCTCAAGTTGCAGCTTCATAACATTGTTTCTGGTAATGGGATCTGAATGGCTCCTTAATTTAAGTAGCTTCTGAGTTTACAGAAACACACTGAAAGGCAAAGGAACAGAACTGTTAATTTATGACACAAAAATAGATAAACCCTTTAATTTGGTCCTGAATCACTCACTACTGGTCATGTCGGCAGTTACTGTGAATTTGGAGTAATGCCAATGGCCAGTGTAAATTAAATTGATTGGTCGCAGCTGCTACAGAAGTGATGGGTGATAAAACAGCAAATGACCTATAAACTAATTTTCCACTAGATGGTGGTATTAAGCAGCTATTTGACAAGACAGAGGAAAGCAAGGAGCAGACACACACACACTCTGATAATTGGAAAGCAAAAAATCTTTTTCCATTCAAATTATTTTTATCAGATTCACTTAAGTCTTAATACACTCCTTCGGGTAGTGATAAAGCGGGATATCAAATAAAAAACTCTTCTACAACAGATAGATAGGCAAACTTCTAAAAGCCACTAGTTTGTGTACATTCCCGTTGCTCGGTCCCTGCTCCTGCCAACCTAGCAGTTCGAAAGCCACATGACCTGGAAGCTGTACGCCGGCTCTCGGCCAATAAAGCGAGATGAGCGCCGCAACCCCAGAGTCGGACACGACTGGACCTAATGGTCAGGGGTTCCTTTACCTTACTACTACTACTACTACCACTACTACAGTGGTACCTCGGGTTAAGTACGCTTCAGGTTAAGAACTCTGCTAAGAACAGAAATTGTGCTCTGGCGGCGCAGCGGCAGCAGGAGGTCCCATTAGCTAAAGTGGTGCTTCAGGTTAAGTACGTTTCAGGTTAAGAACGGACCTCCAGAACGAATTAAGTACTTAACCCGAGGTACCACTGTACTACTACTACGGGTGGCGCTGTGGTCTAAACCACTGAGCTTAGGGCTTGCCGATCAGAAGGTTGGCGGTTCGAATCCCCGTGATGGGGTGAACTCCTGTTGTTCAGTCCCAGCTCCTGCCCATTTAGCAGTTCGAAAGCACGTCAAAGTGCAAGTAGATAAATAGGTACCGATCCGGTGGGAAGGTGAACAGTTCACCAGAAGCGGCTTAGTCATGCTGGCCACATGACCCGGAACCTGTCTGCGGACAAACGCCGGCTCCCTTGGCCTATAGAGCAAGATGGCCTATAGAGCAACCCCAGAGTCGTCCACGACTGGACCTAACAATCAGGGGTACCTTTACCTTTACCTTTACTCCTCATTTGATGGGGCTTATACAGGAAAATGTTTCAGAGAGGCCGCTAATCCTAACACCGTCATTCCTGGGAAGAACACCTAGACAAGGCAGCCAATATAGCTCTCTGAAAATATTAGAAGAGATCCATCTACTTGCATCCCTCCCTTGGCCTATAGAGCAACCCCAGAGTCGTCCACGACTGGACCTAACAATCAGGGGTACCTTTACCTTTACCTTTACTCCTCATTTGATGGGGCTTATACAGGAAAATGTTTCAGAGAGGCCGCTAATCCTAACACCGTCATTCCTGGGAAGAACACCTAGACAAGGCAGCCAATATAGCTCTCTGAAAATATTAGAAGAGATCCATCTACTTGCAGCTCAAGACAACCTGCTACTTCAAAGCTAAGCATCTCTAAGTGCACCTTCAGCCAGCCACCTGTAGTCTTGGATGAACAACTGGTCCTCTCTCACAACCCTCATCATGATGCCATCCCTGCAACTGGGAAGTCCTTGTGCTCAAGAGAAGCTGGCTAGTTCTGCCACTTGAACGCAGAGGCATATGGCTTGATCCTTTACAGGAGTGTTTCCCAAAGTGTGGTACATGTACCCTCAGCGGAACATGAATGGGGTTCAAAGGGTACACGGCAGAAATTTTAATTATAATTCATCATAGCTTTTTTAGCTGCATTAAAACAATTCAAAGCTAAAATAGTATTATTAATCCAAGTCTACAATTCTGTGATTCTATAGCGCAACAAGGCCCAACAAACTTTTCCTTTTCAACTTTAGGAGACAGAAGAACAAAGATGGACTGAGGCAGCAAAAATTAAAGAGAAAGTTTGAATAAATGCTGGTCTTGCATTTGACAAGAATGAAGACAGCTGGACCATAAGAACTGACTTGTCATATAAAAAGTGGGTCGATCACCAGAATGCATCAATATAATTTTTTTTAATGTATACTGAAGACTTGGAAAAACAGGCACAACATTAAACTGTGTTTGTGTTATCTGTGGCCAACACATGTTGTTCAATTAAATATAATAATCACAATTTGACAGAGGATGTAATTTAAGCAAAACAAGGGCTGAAAACAATGCTGTTTTGTCTATTCAATAGTCTACTTGAATACAGTCATACCTTGGTTTTTGAACAGCTTAGTTCTTGAATGTTTTGGCTCCCGAACGCTGCAAACTGTTCCAATTTGCGAACTATTTTTGGAAGCTGAGCATCTGACGGGGCTTCCACAGCTTCCGATTGGCTGCAGAAGCCACGCTTTGGTTTCTGAACGTTTTGCAAGTCAAACGGAATTCCGGAATGGATTCCATTCGACTTCCAAGGTACGACTGCACTAGCAAGAGCCTCATTTAACAGAAGGCAGTCTAAATGTTAAAAATCTTCTGGTGCTTCATGTATACAAAGAGACTCATACGACTGTGGATACTTCATTGCAAGAGGCAATATCAACAACCACTTAGCAGTACTGGGGTGTATGATGCCATCCCCCAATTTTTGCTACTAGGACAAATGCAGTAGAACTCTTAACCCACACCTCATAGAAAGTGCAACAACTGGGGCTTAACTAGGGGTAGGCAACCTAAGGCCCGGGGGCCGGATGCGGCCCAACCGCCTTCTCAATCTGGCCAGCAGACGGTCCGGGAATCAGCGTGTTTTTACATGAGTAGAATGTGTGCTTTTATTTAAAATGCATCTCTGGGTTATTTTTGGGGCATACGGATTCGTTCTCCCCCCCTCCAAAATATAGTCCGGCCCCCCCACATGGTCTGAGGGATGGTGGACCGGCCCACGGCTGAAAAAGGTTGCTTAACTATAAATCAATTCCAGCAGGAATTAAGCCCACAATCTGTAAAGTATTACCACAAGGTGTAAAGTATTATAGCTTTCTGTGTTTTCTGCAATCAAACACTGCAGATTCTTTCCAAAAGCCTATCTTCCTCCAGTACACAGCGAATAAACTCTTAAACTATTTTCCAGGACAACTCATTACTGGAATATAATCCAATTAGGTCTGCATTTTTATTTAATCATCCAATCAACATAAACCCTGCCATGTAGGAATCCCTTGCAGATGACCTCAGTGCCTGGAGACAGACAGTCAGGTCGTGCATCCATAGCAGTGAGCAGAACAGGAATGACCACTGGGAGGGGCACAGAGAGATGAAACGCCAAGGTAAACTGTAGCAGCAAAAGCAGACGCCTGCAATAAAAGATGCCTCCATAGCCACACCAGGCGCTGCAACTCTCCTGGTCTGACTCTGCTCCTGCACACTCTTCCATTGTCTCCAGAGACAGACAGATGCCAACAACCACAACAGCCATGGTGTAGCAGCATGCAACACAATAGCACGATTCTAAGTTTCTATTTGATTCTCAAGCCCATCCATTTAAATTCCTACCTTCACTGATATATCCTTTGTCCTAGTTCTAATAAAACAATTGTTCATCACTTATTCACTTACTACTTTTCACTGTATCTGTATCTCCCTGGATGATAAAATAGATTAATACACAATAGGAATTCTCTTCAAAGTCAAATACATTTTAAGGTACAAGATCTTATATTTAAATATAAAATTATATGTGATACATTGCTAAAAGAAATAAAGGAAATAATTTCAACCTGAACTCATACGTTGACCTACTAACAGACTTAGCAGTGTGAGCCTGACTTCTATGCATACTCTCTGACACCACCAATTAAAACTGAAATAAAGGCTTAAACTATATTCAGCCATTTAACTGAGAATTGAATTAGGACAATTACTGCAAGAAACCTCTTTGCTTAATTCTGAGGATTTTTCCAGACACTGGACTCTTTGTTCTACTGTATAATCCATTGTAAACTGTTTGTGCTGCAATTGTTAGGTCTGGGCAAGAAAATTCAGGATCTGAATGGAGGGAGTGATGCCCACTGACATAGGCATAACTTTCTTGATACATTTGCAAAAAGGCTTTTTAGTGGAACTGCTAAATGTCATTAGCTAGGGAACAAAGCATCAATTGATCAGCTACAAGGCCCCATTTAACTGATTTCTTTTCCAGAAAAACTTATCTCTTCCATGGCCTTCTTGTGATGATAACCCAGGAAAACAAGTTGTCCATATGAATCTCTCAGACCTTGCCCTACTTCTGTAAAAGCAGTCTGTGCCGGCGTCAGATGCTCCTCCCGGGGCAACTCATTTCAATATTCTCTTTGCAAGTTCTGTCTTGCAATGGGCAGCCTCCTGCCATTCAGGAACCAAGGGAGGTCACTGGCTGCCCACTGGATAAAATGGGGGCACAGTTCTTGGGTGCAAATGCCAACATTTCTGGGCAGAAAAGTGTCCTACAGGTTTCCCTGCCTCTTTATACAAATGCAATACCTGAACTCTTCACTTCTCTATAGTAAGCTTTAAGTATCACAGAATCACAGAATCATAGAGTTGGAAGAGACCACAAGGGCCATCCAGTCCAACCCCCTGCCAAGCAGGAAACACCATCAAAGCATTCCTGACAGGTGGCTGTCAAGCCTCTGCTTAAAGACCTCCAAAGAAGGAGACTCCACCACACTCCTTGGCAGCAAATTCCATTGTCGAACAGCTCTTACTGTCAAGAAATTCTTCCTAATGTTTAGGTGGAATCTTCTTTCTTGTAGTTTGAATCCATTGCTCCGTGTCCGCTTCTCTGGAGCAGCAGAAAACAACCTTTCTCCCTCCTCTATATGACATCCTTTTATATATTTGAACATGGCTATCATATCACCCCTTAACCGTCTCTTCTCCAGGCTAAACATACCCAGCTCCCTAAGCCGTTCCTCATAAGGCATCGTTTCCAGGCCTTTGACCATTTTGGTTGCCCTCCTCTGGACACGTTCCAGCTTGTCAATATCCTTCTTGAACTGTGGTGCCCAGAACTGGACACAGTATTCCAGGTGGGGTCTGACCAGAGCGGAATACAGTGGTACTATTACTTCCCTTGATCTAGATGCTATACTCCTATTGATGCAGCCCAGAATTGCATTGGCTTTTTTAGCTGCTGCATCACACTGTTGACTCATGTCAAGTTTGTGGTCTACCAAGACTCCTAGATCCTTTTCACTTGTACTGCTCTCAAGCCAGGTATCACCCATCCTGTATTTGTGCCTTTCATTTTTTTTTGCCCAAGTGTAGTACTTTACATTTCTCCCTGTTAAAATTCATCCTGTTTGCCTTGGCCCAGTTCTCTAATCTGTTAAGGTCATTTTGAAGTGTGATCCTGTCCTCTGGGGTATTAGCCACCCCTCCCAATTTGGTGTCATCTGCAAACTTGATCAGGATGCCCTCAAGCCCATCATCCAAGTCATTGATAAAGATGTTGAATAAGACTGGGCCCAAGACAGAACCCTGTGGCACCCCACTAGTCACTTCTCTCCAGGATGAAGAGGAGCCATTGATGAGCACCCTTTGGGTTCGGTCAGTCAGCCAGTTACAAATCCACTGAATGGTAGCATTGTCTAGCCCGCATTTTACCAGCTTCTTTACAAGAATATCATGGGGCACCTTGTCAAAGGCCTTGCTGAAATCAAGATAGGCTACATCCACAGTGTTCCCTTCGTCTACCAGGCTTGTAATTCTGTCAAAAAATGAGATCAGATTAGTCTGACATGACTTATTTTTCAGAAACCCATGCTGACTTTTAGTGATCACAGCGTTCCTTTCTAGGTGCTCACAGACCGTTTGCTTAATGATCTGCTCTAGAATCTTTCCTGGTATTGATGTCAGGCTGACTGGGCGGTAATTGTTTGGGTCCTCTCTTTTCCCCTTTTTGAAAATAGGGACAACATTTGCCCTCCTCCAGTCTGCTGGGACTTAACCTGTTTTCCAGGAATTCTCAAAGATTACTGCCAATGGTTCTGAAATTACCTCTGCCAGTTCTTTTAATACTCTGGGATGTAGTTCATCTGGCCCTGGAGACTTGAATACATCTAAACTAGCCAAGTGTTCTTGTACTACCTCCTTACTTATTCTGGGCTGTGTTTCCCCTGCTGAATCATCTGCTCCATATTCTTCAGGTCGGGCATTGTTTTCTTTTTTGGAGAAGACTGAGGCAAAGAAGGTATTGAGGAGTTCTGCCCTTTCTGCGTCCCCTGTTCGCATTTCACCATCTTCTCCTCTAAGTGACCCCACTGTTTCCTTGTTCTTCCTTTTGCTACGGACATACCCATAAAAACTCTTTTTATTGCTTTTAACCTCTCTAGCAAGCCTGAGTTCATTCTGTGCTTTAGCTTTTCTGACTTTGTCTCTACATGTGCTGGCTATTTGTTTGAATTCCTCTCTGGTGGTTTCCCCCTTTTTCCATTTCTTGTACATATCCCTTTTAAATCTTAACTCAGTTAAAAGTTCTTTAGATAGCCACCCTGGCTTCTTTAGGCACCTTCCATGTTTTCGTCGCATTGGTACTGCTTGAAGTTGTGCTTTTAATATCTCCCTTTTAACAAACTCCCATCCATCATGAACTCCCATCCCTTTTAGTATTACTGACCATGGGATCACATCCAGCATTTCCCTAAGTTTTCTGAAGTCGGCTTTCTTAAAGTCTAGAATTTGAGTCATAGTATGCTTGGTTGCTCCTTTCTGATGTATAATAAACTCCAGAAGAGCATGATCACTCCCACCTAATGATCCTGCCACTTCTACCCCACTAACCAGGTCATCACTATTGGTTAGGACCAGATCTAAAATGGCTGATCCTCTTGTTGCTTCTCCCACTTTCTGGACAATGAAATTGTCTGCAAGGCCAGTGAGGAATCTGTTTGACCTTATGCTCTTGGCTGAGTTTGACATCCAACAAATATCAGGATAGTTGAAATCCCCCATTACTACTATCTCATTTCCTTTTGAATGCTTGGTCATCTGTTCCAGGAAGGCATCATCTATGTCCTCAGTTTGGCTTGGGGATCTATAGTAAACTCCCACAATGAGATCACTGTTATTTTTCTCTCCCTTAATTTTGACCCAGATACTCTCAATTTGGCTTTGAAGTTTTAAATCATGGATCTCTTCACAGGTATACACATCCCTGACATATAATGCCACTCCTCCTCCTTTCCTGTTTGGTCTATTTCTCTGAAATAGATTGTATCCCTCTATTACTACATTCCAATCATGAGACTCATCCCACCAGGTTTCAGTGATGCCTATTATGTCGTATTTAGTTTGCTGTACCAAGAGCTCAAGTTCATCTTGTTTATTTCCCATGCTCTGTGCATTTGTATACAGACATTGAAAACCATTGATCATTCCCCCTAGTCTCCTACTTAAGGATTTTTTCCTCCCACCACTAGGTCTGTGTGCTGTTTGCTCCATTTGGTCCTTGACTTTTGGATGATCATCTTCAGCATTTGATAGACTCCTACCTTCAGGACCACTGTCTCCCTCCCCCACATAAGTCAGTTTAAAGCCCTCCTGATGAGGTTTTTGAGATTGTTGGCAAAAACATTCCTCCCAACCCTTGTGAGGTGCAGCCCATCACTTGCCAGAAGTCCATCTTCAAGAAACTGCAGGCCATGATCTAAGAATCCAAACCGTTCCTGCCGGCACCATTTCCGAAGCCAGTTGTTCACTTCTCCTATTTTCCCCTCTCTTCCTGGGCCACGGCGTTCAACTGGGAGGACAGATGAGATGACAATTTGTGCATTTAATTGCTTCAGCTTCCTGCCCAGAGCCTCATAATCACTTTTGATCTTCTGGAGGCTATGGCTTGCGGTGTCATTGGTTCCCACATGGACTAAAAGGAAGGGGTTTTTATCCGTAGGTTTTATTATTCCTTGCAGCCGTTCTGTAACATCATGGATCTTGGCCCCGGGGAGACAGCATACCTCTCGAGACATCTTGTCAGGCCCACAGATCACTGCTTCGGTACCCCTCAGTAGGGAATCCCCTATCACCACTACACGTCTCCTCTTAGGCTTGGTCGGGATTCTTACACGTGCTGTCCCTTCCAAGGTCGCCTGCACATTCCCGGAGGACTGACTATGCTGCTCGTCTTCATATACCTCATCAACTGTGATGAGGGAGAGATCTTCCAATGGAGTCTGGTCTTCATCTTCCAGATTTGAGAGCACTTCAAATTGATTTTGTAGTTCTAAACACTCAGAGCGATCCCTGGGCATTCTACTTCTGTGAGTCACGTTCCTCCATACATCTGGCTCCTGAGTTGGGGAACTGATCTCCTCCTCAGGGATGTGCCCTGTCTCCTGCTTGGTGGAGACAGTGTGCTCTGCTGCATCCAAGAAAAGCTCCAGCTCTTTAATTTTCTGGAGCGTAGATACACGGGCCTGAAGTTGCTGGACCTTGTCTTCGAGTAGGGCAACCAACTTGCAGTTGCTGCAGGTGTAGCTGTCTACAACCTTTGGCAAGAAGACAAACATTGCGCAGGAATTACAGGCGACTACAGTTGTTCCCTCCCCCTCCTGAAGTTGCCGGACCTTGTCTTCTAGTAGGGCAACCAACTTGCACTTGCTGCAGGTGTAGCTGCCTACATCCTTTGGCAAGAAGGCAAACATTGCGCAGGAATTGCAGGTGACTACAGTTGTTCCCTCACCCTCCATCTTGAAGCTTGAAGTCAGGACACACAAAAAAGAAGCCCAGGTCTCCCCAAGTAAACGTTTGAGACTAGCTCTCCTCAATTAAAAGATAGGTCAAACTTGCGCGCCGCTGCCCTCCAGGCACTGATTAGCTCCGCCCACAGCTAGTCACCAGACAAACACACACACACCAGCCAGAAACAAATTCTCTCGCACACACAAGCCTGGGAAACACACAAACAAATAAGGAAACAAATAAGCACACAAACTTAATCACACACAGCCCCAAAAAGACAAACCCTCAAAACCTACAAGCTCAGCTCACCTTGTGCTCCCTCCTCAGTCGCTGCCCTCCAGGCACTGATTAGCTCCGCCCTACAAGCTCAGCTCACCTTTTGCCTACTTCCTCAGTCTCTGCCCTCCAGGCACTGATTAGCTCCGCCCACAGCTAGTCACCAGACAAACACACACACACCAGCCAGAAACAAATTCTCTCGCACACACAAGCCTTGTGCTCCCTCCTCAGTCGCTGCCCTCCAGGCACTGATTAGCTCCGCCCTACAAGCTCAGCTCACCTTTTGCCTACTTCCTCAGTCTCTGCCCTCCAGGCACTGATTAGCTCCGCCCACAGCCTTGTGCTCCCTCCTCAGTCGCTGCCCTCCACAAGTGTTTTTGTAGGATGGGAATGTTGTAGAGGTCGGGGGATGATTAACCAAACCAATCCTCCTGGCAAACTGGGAATATCCCTTCGCTCACCCAAGTTTAGGATATTCTACACCTTTCCTCAGCAGAGTTTCTTTTTCTTTCAGGAAAATAAGTGGCTCACGTAAATGTAAACTAAGCTTTAATAATAAACTGAGAGAAAACTGTAACAAAATAACAGAATGAGAGAAACTAAATACAACAGACATGTCCAAGGCGTTGATCGCAATCTACCAGTCAATCCTGGGATGAATTCTGGTCGATCGCCACCCCCACTCCGCTGGAGACGTGCCTGAGCATCCACCACCTCATCCTGAGCTCCCATGCCTCCCCCTTCAGCACGCGCGCCCTCCCTGCACCCATCCCTGGGTGGTAGATCACTGCCAGTTTTTCTGCTGGATCGTAGATCACACCCTACTTCTTGTTGGACATGCCTGAAATACAACATGAGGCAAATCTGGGGCAAGAAGCACAAAGAGGCCATTGGTCCCACTTAACAGAACACACCCTGAAGGGAGGGCCTGATCCTGGAGCAAAACACTCAAGCCCCGCCCACCAGGTCCCAAAAATTCTACCATTCAAATGAGGCCCAGGGTTTTTCTTACAGGGAACACATTATATTTTCACCTTTTGTTGATATTGGTTCAAACACCTCAGGATGGAGCAAAAAAGCCCTTCAGATTCTAATCCTTCAGAAATTTCATTGTACACGATCTCATTAGAAGATACCCTTCCCCATTTTTCCTAACAAGAAAAAGCATCAGAAATCGCTTCTCGGGTTATTACTTCAGTTTAGCTAACAGCATACTAGCTGTTCAGAGGAAACCAAAAGACAATAGAATTGCAGCATTTCCACACTCCCACCCTTAGAAAAACAAGGACTGAGGAATGGGAAATTTAACTATGACCAGGCATTTGTTTCAACAGGCTGAAAGCGAAGATTTCAAGGGCTGCCCTCTGCCAAATGCTTTTTTTCTTTCTTTTTAGTGTGCAGAGGATGAAAACAATGAGAAAACACAGAAGCATTTTTCCTAGTGAAGCATGGTAAGAGAGGAGGGTCTTCAAAGTTCACTTCTGCTGCCAAATTCATATCTTGTCCACCTCTCTTCTGACATGTCACATTAAATACTTATTTCCAGACAATCTTGTGACTGTCAAAGGGTTCAGTTCAGCAGTTGACGCAACGGGTAGCCTGTCCTGTTTGTGCAATCAAAGAGGGCTGCTGGCACGCATAAGAATAAAGAACAGATTTTCCTTTATTTTGGATGACATAAAGGAGAATAAAAACAGGAGGGTAGGCAAGGAGGCAGTTCTTCATACAACATTTGCCTTTGTAACTTCTACTGAAGTTGAATTTTGCATGTGGATTCTTTGTTTTTGCAAAAAGTATGAACAAATCTCATCAAAAGTTAATGACAAACTTGGGAGCAGAACCATTGCCAGTCTTTTCAACGTAAACCAACCAATACTTTTTGAGGTAGTTTTAAAAGATACAGCACTGCGCCAAACGCACATATGCTTCTGCTGTATCTACCTGCAAGACTGGCGCCTCACCCTGGCAGTCCTTCCTCCCTGTCTGGGGAAATGACAGCGATGGCTGATGCTACTTTGTTTAGTCCTTCTCTGCTGAGTGCGCTGATAAGCCCCACCGCCCAACCCCGCCAGGCCCTCCCAGGGCAAGCTTGCCAGCCCAGACGGCAGGTCTTGGGGTGGAGTTCAGGAGAGAAGCAGCCACCATCTCTAGTACCCCAAAATTCTGCTGAGCCCAAATTATACATGTCCACGGGTATTATGGGGACAATAAGAATTGTGGAGTTTAAGGCACCTCTCTCTACTCACTGCTTCAGAGTGAGGAGGAAGAAAAAAGAAAGAGCTAAACATATTTAAGGATAAGCCATAAGCCTCTCTGGGGCCAGTGAGTCCTGGTGTTTGTTGATACCAGGAAATAAATCAGCTTGAAGCAGTACATTATTATTATTATTATTATTATTATTATTATTATTATTATTATTCTCACCATGGTAGGTACTCACACCAAGCTGATGTACTACCAGTAGATATCCTGGTCATCTCATAAAGTAGCCAAAATCTGGGTTTGTTCCAGCAGCTTAAGAATCCAATTCAGCCTACAAAGACAATATCTTCCAACAACCATCTATGAGTCAAGATGCGGTTCCTGACCATGATAAATTAGCAAGAAGGTCCCAGTTGTATGTCAGATGCAGCTCACTAGCCTAAAAGTCACCCAACTCCCAAGGACACAGTGAAAGGGGGTAGAAGCTTTTCCAAAATGGAGTATTTTCTGCTGCTTTGTTTTCTGCACACAAAGAAAAAAGGGGTTTCATAAGAATAGGTGCCAACTGCAAATTACTGTAGTATTAGACAAGCTTGCCAGTTTCAAAGTTTTTAGCTTTGTTTACTAGCTGCAAGTAAAATAAACATGCTAACATCATTTCCAAGGACATCAGAAAATTTTCTGACACCAACTGAACATTTCCCACTGCAAATTACTTGGATTTTTTTCCCTAATTCTAACTTTTACATAAAACTGACATCACTGCCAATGTCAAAGATAGTTCAGAGGTGAAGTAAATGACCTTACCTACAAGACTTGGGAGTTTTGCCAAAACCAAGGCTTGCTCCGGTTGAGAAACGCTGCTCTAAGCTGCTTTTTCCTAGTACATACACAACCATCACAGCTAAACAAGTGCACATTATGCTCCTCTGACAAAGTTATTCTAGATGGCAAGTCCCCAAGCTGCTCCATAATGAAACTAGTTTACCTATGGAGGTTACTCAGACTGGGCCCAATCCTGTATTTGACAGAACAATCTTGGATACTGAATACTTTCGCATAAACCAGGAAGATAAGCCTTGTGCCAACATTCGAAAAGAGAACAGAGAAAGAGAAAAGAAAGCCTTTTGAGAGGAGGGCAGGTCAAGTCCTGTTTATCACTGATCAGCAGCAGATGACCCATCACAAAGCAAAATGATGTTGTTTCATTCGACACAATCATGTTAAAATCTAAAATGTTTGCATAATTTCACAAGGGAAGGGGAAGAAATGGAGGCAGTAACAGATTGAGGTTGAATCCTGACAAGACAGAAGTGCTGTTTTTGGGGGACAGGAGGTGGGCAGGTGTGGAGGACTCCCTGGTCCTGAATGGGGTAACTGTGCCCCTGAAGGACCAGGTGCGCAGCCTGGGAGTCATTCTGGACTCACAGCTGTCCATGGAGGCGCAGGTTAATTCTGTATCCAGGGCAGCTGTCTACCAGCTCCATCTGGTACGCAGGCTGAGACCCTACCTGCCCGCGGACTGTCTCGCCAAAGGGGTGCATGCTCTAGTTATCTCCCGCTTGGACTACTGAAATGCGCTCTACGTGGGGCTACCTTTGAAGGTGACCCAGAAACTACAACTAATCCAGAATGCGGCAGCTAGACTGGTGACTGGGAGTGGCCGCCGAGACCACATAACACCGGTCTTGAAATATCTACATTGGCTCCCAGTACGTTTCCGAGCACAATTCAAAGTGTTGGTGCTGACCTTTAAAGCCCTAAATGGCTTCGGTCCAGTATACCTGAAGGAGCGTCTCCACCCCCATCGGTCAGCCCAGACACTGAGGTCCAGTGCAGAGGGCCTTCTGGCGGTTCCCTCGCTGCGTGAAGCCAAGTTACAGGGAACCAGGCAGAGAGCCTTATCGGTAGTGGCACCCGCCCTGTGGAACACCCTCCCTTCAGATGTCAAAGAGAACAACAATTACCAGACCTTTAGAAGACATCTGAAGGCAGCCCTGTTTAGGGAGGCTTTTAATGTTTTATAGATTATTGTATTTTAATGCTCTGTTGAAAGCCGCCCAGAGTGGCTGGGGAAACCCAGCCAGATGGGCGGGGTATAAATAATATATTATATTATTATTATTATTATTATTATTATTATTATTATTATTATTATTATTATTTGACTTTCTTGGGTTCCATGATCACTGCAGATAGAATCATAGAATGATAGAGTTGGAAGAGACCACAAGGGCCATCCAGTCCAACCCCTTGCCAAGCAGGAAACACCATCAAAGCATTCCTGACAGGTGGCTGTCAAGCCTCTGCTTAAAGACCTCCAAAGAAGGAGACTCCACCACACTCCTTGGCAGCAAATTCCACTGTCGAACAGCTCTTACTGTCAGGAAGTTCTTTCTAATGTTTAGGTGGAATCTTCTTTCTTGTAGTTTGAATCCATTGCTCCGTGTCCGCTTCTCTGGAGCAGCAGAAAACAACCTTTCTCCCTCTTCTATATGACATCCTTTTATATATTTGAACATGGCTATCATATCACCCCTTAACCTTCTCTTCTCCAGGCTAAACATACCCAACTCCCTAAGCTGTTCCTCATAAGGCATAGTTTCCAGGCCTTTGACCATTTTGGTTGCCCTCCTCTGGACACGTTCCAGCTTGTCAGTATCCTTCTTGAACTGTGGTGCCCAGAACTGGACACAGTATTCCAGGTGAGGTCTGACCAGAGCAGTGGTCAATACAGTGGTACTATTACTTCCCTTGATCTAGATGCTATACTCCTATTGATGCAGCCCAGAATTGCACTGGCTTTTTTAGAGTATTTTTAATATGTTAAATAAAACATTCAAGCTTTATACTACAGAAATTATGACAAAGGTGATAAAGATAGAATGGCTAGAGGAAGAAAGTTAAGCTGCTTTATACTACAGAAATTATGACCAGCAGTAGCAGGTCTATCCTGGCCTGTATAATTATTAAACAAATTAATTTAATATCTTATTCAGTTCCTAGCTTAAATCAACCTGCAGCCTTTAACTTAAAAGTACCAGTAGCACTCCTTGTCTTTCAGCATTTTGGCTGGGATAGCTCAGTCAGTAGAACAGAAGTCTCTTAATCTCACGGTCGTGAGTTCATGCTGCATGTTGGACAAAAGATTCCCGCATTGGACTAGACGACCCTCATGGTTCCTTCTAAATTTAAGATTCTGATCCCTACAGTGACTTCAAAGCCAGACTGCACTTTCTAGGGAGATTTTTCAACATGTACTTATGAAGTTGCCACTCCCCCAGCAATTGAGAAATAGTTCTCTTTGCAAGTTTTCCCAATGATTCTCTTTGTGGAGTCATCTTCATAAACTCATACACACAGAAATCTCAAGTAGAGTATGTGTTAAACCTGAATATGAATCATGGGGCTTGATGGATGGCCTCAGGCTTGTCACTGCATCTCAGCCTTCATTACTCATTTTACGCAATGCCAGTAATTGTTGTCTCACTTTATGTTATTAGGCTATCTGGGTATTAATATAAAGCGTTCTTCTCAGTGAAACCCCTAGGTACAGCCAGCTAATGATCAAGGTGAACATAATTTACAGTCATGATAAATTAGTATAGGTGAAAGGAATAAAAACAGTATAAAGGAAGATACAAAAGGATCTTATTCTTTTATGGAAGAATGCATTTTAAGTTAGTTCCATAACACCCCACCATTCTCAAACAAAACAAAGACTAAAAGTTATACATAATACTGATGCTTAAAATAGAAAGTACATAAAATCAAAACAATGCAGCAAAGAGGCCACATACCTCAGATTTTAACACTGGCTTTTCAGAGTATATGAAATACATAAACAGAGAGTCTTGGGCACATTAAAGTTTAACAAACTGATTGGGACATTAGAGCTCACTTCATCAGATTCATGACCTGTTACTCTCAGCTGGCAGATCTATAAAGGAGTATGGAGAAATAAAACTGTCGGCAGGGGGGCCAAATGCCATGAAATCTAAGAGGCACAGTCTGTGACATTTCAACTCTTAAGCAGAAATGTACACAAAGCAAGTCCACTGAGCACTCACGACAGCAGTTGGGAAGGGCCACCACTTTGCACCTGGACAAAGCCCCGAGGGCCGCGGGAAGGGAGCGCCGCTGCCTGCCGCCCTGCGCCCTCCGCACGAGGCGGCTCCTCCAGCGCCCGTCCCGGAGCAGGGGGGCGACGCGGCTCCCCGCCCAGGAAAACTTCCCGCCCGGAGCGCCTCCGCCGACTCACCCGAAGCCACGGCGAGAGCGGCTGGCCGGAGCCTCCGCCGCCGCCTCCTCCTCTCACCGGCATCTCCGCGGGCGCCGCGAGGCCAACGGGCTCCGGGGAGAAGCAGCGCGACGCGGGGGCGGCTCTTCGCCTGCGCTTCGCCCGCGACTGGCGGATCCCCCTCGGAAGCGACGAGACTCGGCGGGCGAGCCGAGACTTCCCCGCCGGACTCCGCCCGCGCCCCGCCCTCCAACCGGGCGCCTCCCCTGGGAGCCCCGGCGAGGGGAAGCAGCGAGAGAGGAGCGCAGGGAGCGGGCGCCTCGCCTGGCGGGGGAAGGAAGCGCCCCGGCCCCGCCGAGAAGGAAGGCCAGCCAGGCAGGCAGGCGCCCGCCACCCCCAGCCCCGCTCCCGAGGCGGGCCAAGTGTCGCAAAGCCCCGGGAAGCGGCCAGCAGAACTACCGGGAAAGCGGCGCCTGGCTGCCGTGGCATCTCGGAAACGGCCAGGCAGCGCACAGTTAATGCCGCCTGTACTTTGAGAATTCACTCCACTGATTCGGGAAAGGAGAAAAGGCGACTTAAGGGCAGCAAGCCTAGACGTGCTTAGGAAGCCATGTCGGCGGGCTCGCACGGGCCGAGTTTTTCCTCCTTGAAACAGACTTGACACCATCTCAATCCACCAGAAACTCTTTCAGATATCTTGTTTCGCAAGCCCTCATCCTGAAGAAGCAAAACAATGGTCATTGTAACTACATTTGTTTTGTCTCCCTTTATGCAATAGATATACACTGGCCAGAGCAATGCAGATACACTGAACGATTGCAGTGCAATAACTAAGACAACAAAGTGGTATTTTTTAGCACCCATCCAATGCATGCCCTACATATTTTCCTCCTAAAACCAATGTGAAGTTACTTTCAGAACAGGAAATCAGTATAGGAAGCTGACACCCACACATACAAGTTCAGCCACACTACATACTAAAAAGGCCTTATCCCTTTTACCTGTCGACCTAATATATCTTCTACAAAGCCCAGAGAGCAGGGCCTCAGTGGCCAATTGTAGAAGACGGGCAGGCACGCCTGGCATGGGGCACACAATTTCTATTCTTAAAAAAATTAAGGGGGTTTATTTCAACCATAAGGGAAGGGTGTACACCAAGTTTCATCAAAATCTGAGACGGTGGGTGACATGACCGTGTTGACATGACGTGGAATGACCCCCTGACCTCAATGGTGTCTCCGAGTATCTTTTGTGAAATGGGTATGTTATGGTGCCCACAACACTTTAAGTTTTACTCAGAGTAGGCCCACTGAAAATGAACATGATTAAATTAGGTCCATTAATTTCATTTTTTTTTGCAATAAATTTTATTCAGTTTTCCATATATTACAACAAAATACTCTAAAAAATCATACACATAAATTCATTATACATCCTTATACTCCGTCGAGCATTGTGACTTCCCTCATTTTCCACTCTGGTTTTCTTTTTTTCACTTCCTTCTTTTGTTTTCCTTTTCACAAATAAACTTATAAATTCCTTTATACATTTTTTTCATATATGTATTTTCTTTAAATTGTAAGTATATTGTCAAAACCTGTGAGTGCATTTCTATCTTTACAGTCCTTCTTCAGTTAAAGGTAGATAGCCGTGTTGGTCTGTCATAGTCAAAACAAAATAAAATTAAAAAATTCCTTCCAGTAGCACCTTAGAGACCAACTAAGTTTGTTCTTGGTATGAGCTTTCGCGTGCATGCACACTTCTTCAGATACACTGAAACAGAAGTCACCAGACCCTTATATATAGTGAGAGGGTGGGGAGGGGTATTACTCAGAGGGGTGGTGGAAATGGGTGAAAGGTTGATAGCTGTGGTAAACCTGTTGACGACTGTTAACGGCTGCAATTAGTCTTACAAGAAAAAGCAAGGGGTGAGAAGGTTAAAAAAGCTTTGTCATGTATAATGAGATAAGAATCCAATGTCTTTGTTCAGACCAGGTCTCTCCATGGTTTTAAGCTTGGTAATGAGTTGCAATTCAGCAACTTCTCTTTCCAGTCTATTTCTGAAATTCCTTTGCAATAAGACAGCTACTTTGAGATCTTGTATAGAGTGTCCTGGGAGATTGAAGTGCTCTCCTACTGGTTTCTCTGTAGACAATATATGTGTTCAACTAATATAGTAACCAAGTCAATATATGTGTTCAACTAATATAGTAACCATGAAGGGTGACATTTTAAAACATCAACTAAGGCTTTATTACAATGCAGGTTAAAATTAAAATTTAAAAATTACACAGCACCTGCTTCACATCTAACAAAATTTGTTTCTCTATTTCACAACTAGGCAGCAGTATGGCATTTGCTATGCTGCATCTTATTTCAAGGAAGAGATGCACATCCTGTTGATGAAATTACTCAAGTCTTTGAAAATGATTAACTGCAAATTCCTGTGCACTTGAAGATTAATATAGTTCAGAATGTTCTAAGCTCGGCAACAGAGGAAGAGTTTAATGTTTTGAAATTACAATTGTGAAAAATCATTTAGGTGGGACCAAAAAAAATTATTTTATTTTAAAGAACTAAATTAAAGCACAACAGTAATATTACAGACAGGGTTCTCTCAACAGCTGAGAGGACTACATACTCAAAGAAGAACAAAACATCCTGAAGAATGCTAGAAAAAAAAATCTAGTTCGTACTAGAATTCATACTGATACAGTTAACTCATTCCATAATTGTTTGCACTGTAATGGAATAATCCCTCATTGATAAGTATAGCTCACATCTATATATATATAAATGTTCCCATTGCGTGCGCGTCAGACCCCACCGTGCTCCGTAACCGCTGGACCAAATCGCATCAAATTTAGGACACAGCGTAGCATGACCATCAAGGAAGGATCTGGCGTAATAAAAATTCAGAAAAACCACACCTGTCATACCCAAAATAAAGAAAAACCGCAAAAAATTCTGTCCCACACATATGACACCACCAGCAAAACAGTGCCCTCTAGCGACGGCTATGCTGGTACTACAGCTAAAAAAGCAAGAAATTGGTGCACAAATATGACCTCACAGCAAAACCTCGCCCTCTACCAACGGCAGGCCTGTCTCTATTTTCACTCCCAAACTGACAAACTGTTTCTCTGCAAGGAAGGAGGGGTTGATTGTGTTAGTGGCTTCCTGGTACCTGAGTGCAAGACAAGGATGTGATTAAATTGGCTGGGATACAGGGAAATGTAAATATCTCTTTTGTCAAAGGCACGCTGGGAAATGGAGGCCACTGCCTCTCGCAGTTAACTAGGCCGGACCAGGAAGGCATGCTGGGAAATGGAGTCAAGGCGCCCTGTGGGTGAACTAAGCTCTTTCGCCCAAACCGCAAGGCATGCTGGGAAACGCTGGGCTTATTATCCCAACCAACTGCTCGCTCAAGGCACTCTGGGAAATGGAATCAAATCCTCTCTGTAGAGGGTTACTAGCACTTTTCCCCTTGAAAAGGCCACAGGCAAGGCACGCCAGGAAATGGCCACCGTGATCGTCCCTCAGTGATCTCCCGAGGTGTGTTTTTTATCTGTGCGTTTCCATAGTGCTTTTCCCTCAGACGGCGTCAGAGGCCTCCTTCCTCGGCTTTTTCTGCCACAGGCTGCGAGAGGGCACCTGAGCGCGTGCAGAGTGCACACGACGCCGGCGGGGGTAGGTGGGGGTTTATTCTGGCTGCGGCTGCTGCTGCTGGTAATAAGCATAAAATCAGCCACAGCAACGCGTGGCCCGGGTCAGCTAGTGAGATATAAAATTTTACTTAACAAAGACAAAATATTCCGGATCTTCCAGGTTTTTCATTTACTCTAACTCTGTATGTTAACTACTCCATAGCCTGGCATACCAATTTGCAATGGCAAGACCTTCCTTTTTCCAGTGCTGAGTAACTGCGGGTCTCACAACCACCAACATAAACCTGAAGAGATTTTTTGCAGTAGTGTCAGTGTTGCCTCCATCAAAGGCAGAAAGCACACATAATTTTGGCTCTTTGAAAATAAAAAAACCCAAAACAATGCACGAGTAACTGCCCAAACTACAATTCCTCAAAGCAGCTTACAAAATAAAACAACAGTCATACCCAGAAAACACAACAAAAAGACCAAGGCATCCAAGGAATTGCATGACAGACAATCTGCCACTCACCTAGCCAAGCAGATCAAAAGCCTTGCAGCAGCCCTTTCTAAAAGAAAAGCTGTAGATCAAGCCTTCCTCAACCTGGTGCCCTCCAGATGTTTTGGAGTATGATGCCCATCAGCTTCAGCCAGCACAGCTGCAGCTGAGGGAAGTTGTAGTCCAAAAACCTCTGGAAGACACCAGGTGGGCGAAAACGTACCGTATTGGCCTGAATATAAGACACACTTTTTCCCCAAATTCCGACTGTAAACAGTTAAAGTAAGGCTTATATTCGGAACCGAGTGCTGCGCGCCTGCCTTCTGGCACTCCCTCCCCAAGCCAGCGCTGGCCGCCCCACCCCCCGTTCAGGGCAGCAGTGCCGTGAGGCGGGCGCAAGGAACTCGGTTCCGAATATAAGCCTCACTTTAACCTTTTACAGTCGGAATTTGGGGGGAAAGTGCGGCTTATATTCGGGCCAATATGGTACCTAGATCAATTTCTGCACCCTTCTGAGAAGAGCATTCCACAGCTTTAAGTCAATCATTGTAGAGGCCTTGTAATGCCTCATTATCATTGCCTTAGGACTCCTCCCCATTTTCCTTTTCTTTCAGTTTATTTTAAATTTTAACTTGTAGAAATCTATAGCATTTTTATGGGCTAATTCTTTATAAGCAAACAGAAGAAATTTAGTATAAATGTCTGGCCCTAAATAGGTCCATAAAGGCAAAGCTCCTCTCATTTTACATTCAACAGAAGACCACTGTGCATTTCCCTCCAGGAATTCTTCCCTGGGATCTCCTGCATGGTGCAAGGTTTGGGATGCATATAGGGAGAGCAGCCCCTAAACACATTTATTTGTAAATGCCAAATAATCAGAAGCACACCTTAGACCAGGGAACCTGTCTAATAATCAGAAGCACACCTTAGACCAGGGAACCTGTCCAGATGTTGTTGGACTACAACTCCCCTCATCCCTGATCATTGGTCATGTTGGCTGTGGCTGATAGAAGCTGGAGCCCAGCAACATCCCAAAGGCAGCAGGCTCCCCACTGCCACCTTCCACAAGCCCCCTTGCTCAGAGGAAGGGTAGGCAGGAGCAAGCCGTCCTCATCATTTCAAACCATGGTTTGGTGTTGCATCTGAATAGCCTCAGATACTAATTCCAGGGTTCCAATATTAAGCAGAGTTTGAAATCAAGGTTTAAACCTTTGTTTAGAGGGCCTGTTGCTGACCTTAACCATGGTACATATATCACTGGAGATGTATTGCTAAGCCATGGTTAAGGCTTACAAGAGTAGGGAGGAGCAACACATTTTCCCAATTCTGGCTTCCAGTTTGTAAAGCCTGCTTTACAGCAAATCAGCATTACATCTCTAATCTGGAGAGTGACACACTTCAGTTCAAACCAAAGGCACTGTAAGAGCCAAATTCTATCTCAATGGTTTGTTGTTTTTGTTTTGCTTGATCTGCACAGCTAATTTGCTGTGTTTCTTCTTCAAGGATATTCAGCACTAGCTTCATTTAAGTGAAATTATGTTCTTTGGCTTTTATAAGCTCCCCTTGCCATCCTGTCATTTGGAGTCAAACTCCCATGACATCCAAATCTCTTCTTTCAGAGTAATCAGGGGGTTTATTTAGGTCACAAGCAAACTAAGCAGACACTTTTCAGAACAGAAAAAGTCCTGTTCTCACAGATGTTTACAAAGCAGTATAAGAATCAGCACATGACCTTGTCCATGAGCAAAACCCTGCTGGTAACAAAGAAATGTGTATTGAGGGGAAGATGCAGGAACACACACACCATCTGCCACGGTGGCCTCTCTGTACCCACCAATTATCCACCCCACAGGAAGGGCTCACCCTCCAGATTCCCAGTGTGTGGAAGAGGCCTGCAACAAGATGGCCCCAATACACATGGCAAGGTGCATTTTCGAACGCGCTGAGGTTCCCCCCCAATTTTCTCTACTGAATTTGCAGACTGCCCTTTGCACCTTGGTTTTCGAACGTTTTGAAAGTCGAACAGTCTTCCGGAACAGATTACATTAAAAAACTGAGGTACCACTGTACTGTTTCCTTATACCTTGCCACTTTTATTTTCTGTCTTTTTGTGGCAAACATGTCACTAACATAATTTTTAAAGTACATGGTCAAAGGTTAGCCACAACGTCTCAAGCATTTTCAGCTGTTGACTGAAATTAGCTTTACAGATCTGTTAGCACAAGTACCGGTACCTGGTGAGGAAGGCCTCGTTTCAGTCCTCTCAGTCTCTTTCCTGCAGGATGTCTTGGGCTGGAGTTACAGCTCTGGTTCCAGTCCCACTCACAAGGGGATGGTGGGATTGTTGTCTGTTCCCTGAGTTGAAAAGAAAAGAAAAGAAAAAGGTAAGTCTAATGCAAGTAACATTAAACCTGAAACACTAAAAACCTAACACTTGGTAGTTACTTTTAAGCTGCATGTGGCACATGCAAGGCAACACTTATGCATGGCAAATGACATAGCAGACATTACTAGTTTTGATGGAGTCTGAACAAGTTCTCTCACTGTACTTAGCACTATACAATCACACCAAGAACTCAAAACAATTCTTTAAAAATGTGATACATTCACATACATAAAAATTTCAAATTCAGAAAAAGGCAAATGAAACGATCAAGAGGATGGAGCCTCCCCTATGAGGAAAGGTTTTTAGTTTAGAGAAATATAAGAGGTGACATGACAGAAGTTTATAAAATTATCAATGGCATGGAAAGAATTGATAGAGAAAAGTTTTTCTCCATCTCTCGTAACTCATGGGTGCCAATGCAGCTGCATGCTGGGAGATTCAGGTAAAAGAAAGCCCTTCTTCATGCGGTGTGCATAGTTCAACTATGGACTTTGCATCTGCAGGAGACCAACTTGGATGGCTTTAGAAGAGGACGGCTCATGGAGGCTAAGGCTATGGTTTAACCCAGGTGGCGCTGTGGGTTAAACCACAGAGCCTAGGGCTTGCCGATCAGAAGGTCGGCAGTTCGAATCCCCGCGACGGGGTGAGCTCCTGTTGCCCGGTCCCAGCTCCTGCCCACCTAGCAGTTCGAAAGCACGTCGAAGTGCAAGTAGATCAATAGGTACCGCTCTGGCGGGAAGGTAAACGGTGTTTCCGTGCGCTGCTCTGGTTCGCCAGAAGCGGCTTAGTCATGCTGGCCACATGACCCGGAAGCTGTACGCCGGCTCCCTCGGCCAGTAAAGCGAGATGAGCGCCACAACCCCAGAGTCGGTCACGACTGGACCTAATGGTCAGGGGTCCCTTTACCTTTACCTTTAAGGCTGTCTGTGGCTATTTGCCATGATGGCTCTGCCCTGCTCTCCATGGCTGGGGGCACTCTGAACTGCAGTTGCTGGAAGCAACAAATCCCTATGAAACAATGTGTTGTTCCCTTTTCTTAAAAAAAGAGAACAGAAAAAGGTTCTGAGTCTGCAGCAGCAACAGTAGGATCTGTTGTGTTGAGGAGCATAAGCCAATTCAAAGTTTTAAACAAGCGCTGAAAGAACTACCTGCACTGGCCACTGAAGGAAGGGGGCTTGACTTTACTTGTACATGAATCAATATGTGTTTGTCTTCTCATTTTGTTTTTTTATGTTGTGAACCACCCTGTGATCTTCAGATGGTCAGTTTACGAATTTAATAAGTAAATAAATAAAATGCTTGCCCTCTCATGAACTTGCCTTGGAAGTCAACAAAGCCTGAATGCTGTGAAGATGAAGATGAGAAAACAGGCATTATACCTCTAACGGCACCTAGTATGCAGTCAGAAAAGTGACTATTACTTTGCTCTGCCACAAAGTCTGACATGGAAAACAGGTTCTAGAAATGAGCTTCATTTCAAAACCAGCTCTGCCACTCCGCCTGGCACATTCTGGGCCCTTGGCAGGCGCTCTCTCCAGGGACGGAGTCACCTCTCCTTCGTGCAAGTAGGTCACATTTAATGATCTCGCAGGCAACTCCAAACCCACTAACCTATTCCCCTCAATCACCGAGTCCCCAAGTCCAGCAGGTGCTGCCCCCAGACAGATGTCATTTCATTCCAACCCATAATTAATTCCAAGGCGATGCTGATCTGCCTCTCGGGAGCTTTCTTTTCATGGCCCAAGGACAAGTTGCCTCCTGGGGCACTCACTCACGACAGCGAGCTGAAAGACAGGCTGGCGGACACGGACCCTTCCTTGCCACACCCTCCATCCAAGCACCCTGCTAACAATAAACCTCCCACCTTTATTCCTAGGGGAAACCCTGAATAGTCAGACATTTCTAAAATGGCTGCTCAACTCTCCCTTCTGCTTCAGAAGATTGCCAGAAATTAAAAGACAATGAAATTAGAGGGAAAACCTTTCAATGTTCTTTTATCTATTTACTTTTCTAGAAATGATTCCTCTTTAACACTAGCCATGCTGTGCAGCAATAGCCCAAAAGAGAACCAAGTTCTATCCATGATGAATTCTAACTATTTAATATAAATTCTAATTTTCTTATTCTTTGCATGCTTTATTCTGAAATGCAGAATAAACAGAGGCTCTGTACATGTAAACATGCCCAGCAGAAATTCAACAGGCACCAATTTTCCATCACTACATCTCAGCATGAGGAAAGCTGCACCTGTTGGATTTCTGACTAAGCCTCCATAATTTGCTATTGAGCTGTTAAAAGACACAGAGATAGTAGCAGGAAAGAGGGTAGAAAGTGGAACATCACTGGAAAGCCACAAAGAGAAAACAAACATGCAAGCCCCAGTTATCCCACTTTCTGCACCTTGAATTCATCTGTAATCACTACCGGTATGTGCACACTCTTCAAACAGGCTGCAGAAGAGAATCTGCTAAAACTTGTTTTAGATAAAGTGAGCTCAGAAACCAAACCTAGATTCTACATGCTCAGAATTGCACAAGACAAATACTATTTAAACTAGTTTTGCCTTCCGTAGCAGCAAGCCCAAGTTTGTGTTTTTTACAGTGGTTTTCTGCAGTGGTTTTCAACGAGTGTGCCGTGGCACCCAAACGCCTTGAATGGTGGTCAGGGGTGCTGTGGGCAACCCTGGCCTCTGTCCCTCTTTCCTTCCCTTTGTCCTCTGATGCCCTCCCACGTCTCTGTCTCCCAAAGGATTGCACAGCTGTTCATTGCACCATCCCTGGCTAAAAGCTCCCCAGACCATGGGTAGGCAAACTAAGGTCCGGGGGCTGGATCCGGCCCAATCGCCTTCTAAATCCGGCCCACGGATGGGCTGGGAATCAGTGTGTTTTTACATGAGAATGTGTCTTTTTATTTTAAATGCATCTCTGGGTTATTTGTGGGGCAAAGGAATTCGTTCATTATTTTTTTTCCAAAATATAGTCTGGCCCCCCACAAGGTCTGAGGGACAGTGGACCGGCCCCCCGCTGAAAATGTTTGCTGACCCCTGCCTCTGGGGCTGCCCAGGGGTGCTTCCTAGGCCCCTGCGGGGCAGTGTGAGGAGGCACCTCTCTTTGGGGCAGGGGGGAGAGCTCAGGGACCAGGGGCGGCAGCTGTGGCTGCCCAGAGGACTCTCAAAGGAGAGGAGGCTCCACAAGGGAGGGGGTTCAAAAAGGGGTGAGAGGCTGGCCGCTCTGCAGGCAAGGGGGGACCTAACTGGGTTCCTGAGCCCCACAGGGGGGCCACAGAAAGAATGCAGTTGGTCAAGGGAGCTGTGGACCCAAAAAGGTTGAAACCCTCTGCCCTAAGCAATGACCTTCCATTTCAATGATGGGCAGGCTTCAAGTAGGGCACAACTGTGTATCAATGGTGAACCAGGGGTGTCCAACCAGTAGACTGTGATCTACCGGTATATCCCCGGCTGATCCTGGTAGATCACAGGATCCTTATCGTGTACAAAAAGTTATTGGGGGGGGAGCTTAAAAACTGTGCAATCCGCCCCCAAAAAGCTCAACAACTCTGGGCAATCCACCCACCTCATGTACGCTCCTCCTCCCTCCAATGACAGTGGGTAGATCACTGCCAGTTTTTTTATACTGGGAGATCGGAGTCTCTTGGGAGTTGGACATGTCTTGTTTTTTAATATTTGCTGGAAGCCGCCCAGGGTGGCTGGGGAGACCCAGCCAGATGGGCGGGGTACAAATAATAAATTATTATTATTATTATTTTCAAAGCACCTGTGACTATTATCAAAGACAATGTTAATGCAAACGTTTACTTAAATTAAACAGACACTTACAGCATAATGCTATCTATATGTGCCTACTCAGAAGTGAGTCCCATTCAGTATAATGGGGCTTAGGTCAAGGTAAGTGGGTTTAGGATTGCATTTGCAGCCCAACACTCTGTCCATTGCAGCACACTGACTCTCTTGCTCCCTGTAGAAATGTTATTGATATTAAAACACAAAAACAGTACAATTAACAGTGCAATAAGTCCCAGTAACAGAGTGGCAGTGTAGTGTAGTGGTTAGAGTGCCAGACTAGAACCTGGGAGGCCAGGGTTAAAACCCCCCACTTAGCCACGAAGAACATCAGCTGACCTTGGGCCGGTCACTGCCTCTCAGCCTAACCTACCTCACAGGGTTGTTATGGGGATTAAAGAAATGAGGAAAAAGGTGGGATGGAAATGAAATAAACAAATAAAGTAAAAACGTAATAAACAGATAAATGACTACTCAGAAGTAAGACAAGTTAGCTCCTCAGGCTTCTACATAGCTAGCAAAACCAGAATAAAAATGACAGAAGTGTGCAAAATAAGATTTATTTCTTTTTACTTGGAATGCTTGAGCACAGAATTTTACTTTCAATTTAGCATGGAATACACTCCTTCCTTAATGAAATGGCTACATGCAGTGCAGCAGTTTGGCTGTTGGTCATGCTACTAGTTCTCAGCATGTTACTTCAGGGCTCTTAGGAAACAAGATTATCTGCAAATAACCTCATAAAATGAATCGTGTGTGTCTCAGAAACACAGTAGTTTCTGTGTAGTTATCATTCACATTTCACAAAAGATGGAAGGATTGCTACCATTCTTTACACCAATGACATTTCTCAGATGGCATGTTTACATTTTGGGTGTGTGGCTAAAAAAACAGTCTCAGGGGTGGAGACTCTTCCTCTTACACAGCCCCCAGTTAGGCAACACTTAGCTGAACAGAGTCTATAAAGCATTTCAATATAGGAATTAAAGCAAGCAGCTCTGTTAAACTGGAAACAAATGTTTAACTGTTAACAAATAAACACTAGTCTGGAAAATAACGTACTGTAGTTCCTAAAATATCACGAGAAAGTATGGTTATAAAGGGAGAGCCAAAACCTGGCTCATCTATTTGTGGACGAATCAGACATCAAATTCAATGTACTGCCCTGCACATTGCAGAACTAGTGCGCTGGGCCCTGTGGACGCACTTGGCTTTGTTTGCCACAGACTCTCTTCTACATGCTACCATCACAGCAACAGCCAAGCTGCAAGTTAAGCCATAGTGCGTTCAGCTGCAGCTGAACAAGGTAACATTTCCTAGTTATGTATTTCAGCTGAAAGAGTCTTTACAGTAAACCTGCAGCTAAAATCTGAGCCATAAAATAGGACCAGATTGCAACACTGCATTATAGTTTGTAAACCATAGCCTGGGAGGTGGTTTAGGTTTGCTTTGGAATTTCAGTTGAAGAGTACTGAACACATTAGACACTTAACAATAATGGTGATCAGAATCCAAATTGGCATGCAGAATGTTCCATATACACATAGGGCCTTTTCAACCTCCCGTTCTGGAGGGAGCCCCTTGCAACAAGCTCCTCCAAAATGGAGGTCCTTCTGAAGCAGCCTTCCCAGAGGTATGAGACGCTACTACCTGCAAGAACAAAAATCTGCTATGCCCATACACGCATGCACACACTTAGCATGCACAGGCCTGCATTGCACAGAGGCGTGGGCATCTTTACAACCCAGCATAACACATGTTGCTTGCATGTCAGTTATGCTCCTTGTTTTGCAGCAAAACTTAATTTCTTCTCCAGATTCATCAGCGTCATGAAGGTAAATATTCAAGCTGAAGTGGCAAATATGCTTGATTTGGGCTATAACAGAAAGGCTTCCTAAGTGACAAAACATATTCTCAGGTACTCTCTAGAGAAAACACAAAAGAGCAACATTTCTTGAAAATGAAAGCTAAGTAAATTCGCTATTAGGTTACCCTGGTTGTCAGGCTCTGGCAGCTATGCCGAAAGGAAAATTTTACCAAAGCCTTCTAGGGACACAATCCATATTATTTCTGGTAGCCCACACTCTTTGGCCAGTTGACACTGGTGCACTACCAGTTCATCGCCAGTGCAGGACTCCTAAACTGACAACGGCAAAAACATATGAAGACATATACCTTTGTGTATATGTCCTTTTGAAATGCCTGAAAGCAGAGATTAGGAAAAAGTGGGACCCTGTTTTATGTGTTGTATAAGCCAACCCAGCCCTGCACATATGGACAATGTGTTTTATGTGCCCCCCCTTTGGTGCTGGACATTAATCACAACAATAAAGATTAAGTATCTAGAATCTGTTGTTTGTGCTGTGAAGGGAAAATTAACTGCACATCTTTTTTGAAGCTTGCCTGACATCAGGGTGCTTAACCTGGGCTCCAGGGCTTTTTTTCAGAAGGAACTCACCAGAACTCAGTTCCAGAACATCTCAGGCGGGTTGCCATTCTAAGAGCATGAGGAAGGGGTTCATGGTGAGTTCTGGCACCTCTTTGTTATTTTTTATTTAAAGGATAGCATTGCTGGGGTCCATGAACTAGGAGCAAGGGGGGGACCCTATGCAATAAAATTAATTGTATGCAAAAATTTGTGTGTGTTTGTGTGAATTTTTCTGGGGAGGGGGTCCATAGCTTTCAACAGATTCTCAAAGAGTTCTATGACTCCCCAAAAGGTTAAGAACCACTGCCTTGCATTATCCCATTCAGTAAGAGTATTTAGTTGAAGAGGCTTTTTGGAACAGGGAGGTGCAAAAAGAAGTGCTAAGAATCTTGACTTTCTATTATTCAACAGCACAAAAATCTGTAAGGTTTCCAATACAATGTTAAGAAGTGTATTTTTGAAAATGAGTAGTGGGAAATGTGCTCAGGGAATATCCATTACGCTCCTACTTGATGTGCCATTGCTCTAAGTCTGCATTGTCTTATCTACTAAGTTCTCGTCTCAAAAGTTTACACAGCAGCTTAAAATGCCATTCCTGACAATGCTTTCAATTTATCCCAGCAACCCCTATGTCAGCCAAGTGCATCTTGCACATGCCCCTCAGAGAACTACTTCAGCTTCTGCAACTTCCTAAATTGATCACTTCTTCCCATTTGCAGACAATGCCTGCAGCTTTCTTGCACACAGCTAGAGAGTAAATATTTGCTTTTTCCAGTTACTCATTTTCCCAATAAGCAACTTACCCTGGATGCTGCCAAAGGTTTGCATGTCGGACCACAGGGAGCAGTTCTCTCTTGTTAAGGGGAGTGATCCCAACTGCAGCTTCAAGAATGGTTATGTATTTCTTATACTTCATCCTGCCTCCTTCAATGCGCTGCCAAATGAAGTGACAATCTGTGTTCGGCTACAGCCTTTAAAAGCATCTTGCCTCAGCGATCTGACTGAACTACATCCCTGCTTTTCAAAATGGATTTCACACGCTGCAAGCCAGGGTTATAAAAATAACTTTTGGTAAAAGTGTCTTTAAAAATCAAGAAAAGAATTCCTGACAGATTCTCCTGAAACGTCATCGTTACATAATTCCAGTGATATTTGAATAAAGCACTAATGAAAATGAATCAAGAGACAATCATGGTTCTAAGCCTAGCCTGATAATGTACACTCTCCAATTTACTAATCCTCAGATAAATCTCCAAGGCTTATAATCTTCCAAGTACTAATGGAGTAGCAGGTGACTTGTCTCTCAAATCAAGCGAAAGGCTGCTGAAGATCGGCTTGCTAAACTTTATGTTGCATTCAGTATTCCCAAATAAAAAACATCCTACCGGTACATCCCCAATTTTTATGATCCAAAATGACAGCATCTTAAAAACCTAGTTGCAATGACAGAGTGGGGAAGGAAGTGGTATGTGGGACTCGCATTTATTAAAGCAAAATACACAGATTTAGGAGGTGCTGAAAAATTGCATTCCTTTCTACTACATCTTATAAACGGAGAAGACTGTACAGAGGATTGTCTCCAGTTAGGAAATGCTGGAAAAAACAACAGGGAGACTCTTTTCCTCCTCATCTCCACTTTCAGGACAGTGTGTCACAGACAACAAACACAGACAGAGGCAGGCTACTAGAAGGTTTTGTGGGCTAACCACATGGGGATTTTATTTGCTGCAGGGTTGATTATAAAAAAATTCCTTCCAGTAGCACCTTCAGAGACCAACTAAGTTTGTTCTTGGTATGAGCTTTCGTGTGCATGCACTGAAACAAGTCACCAGACCAGACCCTTATATATAGTGAGAGGGTGGGGAGGGGTGTTACTCAGAAGGGTGGTGGGAATGGGTGATAGGCGAGGTAAACCTGTTGATGACTGTTACCGACTGTAATTGGTCTTGCAGGAAAAAGCAAGGGGTGAGATGGCTAAAAAAAGCTTTATCATGTATGAGATAAGAATCCAATGTCTCTATTCAGACCAGGTCTCTCCATGGTTTTAAGCTTGGTAATCAGTTGCAATTCAGCTACATTCTCTTTCCAGTCTATTTCTGAAAATTCTTTTGTAATAAGACAGCTACTTTGAGATCCTGTACAGAATGTCCTGGGAGATTGAAGTGTTCTCCTACTGGTTTCTCTGTCTTGTGATTCCTGATGTCAGACTTGTGTCCATTTATCCTCTGGCGTAGGGTTTGGCCTGTTTGTCCGATATAGAGAGCTGAAGGGCACTGTTGGCATTTGATGGCAAGATGAGCAATTAAATAGTCCTGAGATGGTATGTTTAATGTTGTTGGGGCCAGTAATGGTGTTGTCTGGGTGTATGTGGCAGCAAAGTTGGCATCTGGGTTTATTGCAGGCTCTGGTACCAGTGTCCATGATATGTCTGGTTGTTGTATTATTGTGGGTGAGTTGTTTAAGACTGGGTGGCTGTCTGTTGTAGGCAATGAAAGGTCTTCCTCCCAGAGCTTGAGAAAGAGAATTGTCATTGTCTAGAAGAGGCTGTAGATCAGGGGTAGGCAACCTAAGGCCCGTGGGCCGGATGCGGCCCAATCACCTTCTCAATCCGGCCCACGGACAGTTCGGGAATCAGCGTGTTTTTACATGAGTAGAATGTGTGCTTTTATTTAGAACTAGTTGAATTCAGCCCATTAATAATGGGCGCTAGCGGCGGCGACGGGGACCCGAGGCGCAATATGCAGTTGTCCCCCTCCCTTCCTTCTCCCCGCCTCAGCCGGCCAAGCCACCACCATGGCGGAGCCGCCTGTTGCCGCTGCCCCGCTGGCAGCCCCGGCGACGGCCGCCCTCCCCGCCGCCGCCACGGGCGGCTGAGGCGGGGAGAAAGAAGGGAGGGGGAGAAGCAGCAGCGTGCGGGGAGCGCCCGCCATTGCGGCTTCTGGCCCCGGAGCAGGAGGCGGCGGCGGTAGGAGCGGTGGCGGCGGCGATTGAAGCGGAGAGGTTCTGAGGCTCGCGAAGCGCAAGCACTTCGCTCGCGCTGCGCTCCAACCAATCGGGCTCCTCCTCCTCTCTGCGCTCCAATCTGTGTGTCAGTGGAGCGCATGTGCAGTTGGCCAATTCCACTGACACACGGACGGTGGACGCAGGGACACAGGGAGATTATTATATAGGATGCACCTCTGGGTTATTTGTGGGGCATAGGAATTCATTCTTCCCCCCCAAAAAATACAGTCCGGCCCACCACAAGGTCTGAGGGACAGTGGACTGGCCCACGGCTGAAAAACATTGCTGACCCCTGCTGTAGATCAATGATGACGCTTTGTACTGTTATAAAGTCAGTACAGTATAGGTAGTTTGAACACACTCAGAAAAACTGCTGGAGTAAATATGTTCAGGATCAGAGTATAAAGGTAAAGGGACCCCTGACTGTTAGGTCCAGTCACGGACGACTCTGGGGTTGCGGTGCTCATCTCGCTTTATTGGCCAAGGGAGCGGAGAACACACCCAAGATGGCAACGTGAAGGGCAGCCTCGGCTTGCGCTCGGTAAAGCCTCTTCCCTTTTTCCTTTTTTAAGCTCCTTTTTAACGTTTTTAAAGCTTCTTTTTAACGCTTTTAAGAGCCTTAATGGCGTTTTAGGATTGTTTTATGGTTTTATTACTCCTATAAATCTGCAAGTCAGCGTTGCAGATAAAGACTGCTAAGGAGTTGTTAAAGAGAGCGACTGCTTCACAGAGAAGGAACACCAGATGATGTTCTTTTGAGGAGTGCCACCACCAGTCTCCCCCAGGTACGAATTCCTCAGATTCCTCTGGGGGTGCCGCCTTGTCAGGGGGGGCTTGCCACCACTCCTCCTCATCTGACTCGACCCTGGATTAAGAGTCTAAATTCCAAAAAAGCAACAACCCTGTGAGTGCCTTATTTTAAGAAGAAAGCAAATGGCCAAGGGAGCCGGCATACAACTTCCGGGTCATGTGGCCAGCATGACTAAGCCGCTTCTGGCGAACCAGAGCAGTGCACGGAAACGCCGTTTACCTTCCCGCCGGAGCGGTACCTATTTATCTGCTTGCACTTTGACGTGCTTTCGAACTGCTAGGTGGGCAGGAGCAGGGACCAAGCAACGGGAGCTCACCCCGTCTTGGGGATTCGAACCGCCGACCTTCTGATTGGCAAGCCATAGGAAGTAATTTTTCCTTTTTTCCCTTTTCTACTTTTAAACTTACCGACCTACTGTGATTCTATCAGCACCTTCTTATCTATGCTATGAGAAACACCTTGGGCAAGTTCTGTGAAGCACCCTGGGCAGGCCACCAGCTGTTAGTTATTAACCGCCAACTTCCTTTTATACTTTGTTCCTGGAACTCCTGGCAGTCACCACACAGAGAAGCTCTTAAATTCAACAAACGGAGCACTTTCTATTTTTTTCTCTTCTCTCCTTGTCTACTCCCCACCATAATACTATGCCTGCTAGCAAACGCTATAGGGACCCAGAGGAGGCAGTTCTTTCACCAGCTCCCAAACAATCTAAAATGGAGGACTTTTTTAACAAATCTGCTTTTACAGTTCCAACAAAAAACTGGTTTTCTCCCCTTAAAGATGATTGTGAACATGAGGAGAATACTCAAGGGGAGAGCGTAGAACCTGATCCAACAATGGGGCAACTTGACCCTGTGCCTCTAAGAGAGGAAGGAATAACAAGTAGGGAGAGCACTCAATTAACTCTAATTGCAAGAACGGTTCAGCATATCTTCCAACTCAAATAACCCAATTATCCAAAGAGGTCCACAGTTTATCAGATAATAACAAGCAGGCACTAACAGAACACCAAAGTACCAAAGTGAAATGGTGTCAACAAGAGCAGACCCCTAAGTTCAACGTAGAACGCACAGAGGCTCTTAAAACAAACTCTTCTTATTTAATCTTCCAACCAAAAAAGATCTGCATGACAATTTGTGGAAGGCCAGATCAAACTCCTAACTGAAAAGGTGCCCAGCGCTCCAAACAACATTTATCAGACTTACTTGGTATTGGACTTACAGAGATTGACTTGCAGGTAGGTAGCCATGTTGGTCTGTCATAGTCAAAACAAAAAAAAAAAAAAAAATTCCTTCCAGTAGCACCTTAGAGACCAACTGTTTGTTCTTGGTATGAGCTTTTGTGTGCATGCACACTTCTTCAGGTTCAGAGATTGACTTAGTTGGGACTGAACCCTTGAGTACCACAAACCAAATCCAAAAAATTATGTTAACTTTTTCCTCTACTAGACTGCCCTCACTGATTCACAAGCTGAAATTCAGATTGTCAAGCAGAGGAGTTTTTCCAACCCAGGTATTTCGCAATTCTATTGTTGCACTCTTATGTAAGACGAGGACTGGTGCTACAGAGGGGCCCACAAAACCAAAGCCTGGATCCCCAATGGAAGTAATGACATCGCAAAAAAACTTGACAGGTGGGGAGGAAACAGACATGCCTGAGCTGAATTCGCAGAATCAGGCCCAACATCAAAATATCAAGGTGAGCCAAAAGGAACAGCCAATTCCTCTAGACCAGGGGTCTGCAACCTTTAAGACAAAAAGAGCCACTTGGACCCGTTTCCAAAGGAAAAAAAAACCTGGGAGCTGCAAAACCATTGCGACATTTAAAACAATTATAACACTGCATATATTGTTTCTTACATTAATGCTATATATACAGGATCGTGCAGTCAGCTGTCAATCTGAAGAAAAAGAGGTGAGAGAGAGAGAGAAGGAAGGAAGGAAGGAAGGAAGGAAGGAAGGAAGGAAGGAAGGAAGGGAGGGAGGGAGGAAGGGAGGGAGGGAGGGAGGGAGGGAGGGAGGGAGGGAGGGAGGGAGGGAAGGGAAGGGAAGGGAAGGGATGGGATGGGATGGGATGGGATGTTCGGCCAAGAACACCGGAGGGGAAATGCACCCAGGGAAAGTCATGACACAAACGGCGGAGACGGCGGAGTCTCCCTGCCCCCCCCTGCAAGGAAACTAACAAGAAATGTTCGAAGGCAAGCGCCTCAGCCTGCAACCCTATGAACCGGGAGCAAGAGAGGTGGGGAAGGGGGCGGGCGGCGGAGGACCCGAGGGCTACTGCTACCCGCGAGTAGTCCAGGGTGGTTCATGAGCTTTTCAGCTCAGCCCCATTGCCGTGGAGAAAGAAAGGCACCCGGCGTGGAGGGGCGCCAGGAGCGGGGCAGCCCTTCGCGCACTATCCCTCCAGCCAAGTGCCAAGGAAGCTGCCCCAAGGGAAACGGGACGTGGCGGCGGCGGAGGGGGCTCCTTCTCCCCCCCCCCGCCGCCCACCGCTCTGGCTGAAGCGCCGAGGGCCCCGGAGCCCGGCCCAGTGTCTCCCCCTCGGTGGCGGCGGAGCGCAGCAACTCGCCTGCAGCGCCGGCGGCTCCGTCCGTGCGGGGCAATTGCAGCGCCCGTGGCTGAGAGAGGCGGCGAGAAGGCGGCGGCAGCGTCTCACTACTCTCGGGGCTGAGCAAATGAATGGGAGCGGGAGGGGAAGGGCAGAGGCGGCCGCCAGGACAGGCCGCCCTGCCCCGCGCGGAGCTGCAGCTGCCGGGAGCCAGGAAGGCGCCCGCGGCGGGAACCTGAGGCAAAGCGGGAGGGGCGCGCGGCGGCGGCAGACCCCCAAGCTGCGCCCCTTGGCCAGTGAGATGGGGGGCAGCTGGTTGGGGCAGCGGCGGGCGGTGGGGGGCAGGCTGGCCAGCGCCCCCTCCATTTTGGCGCTCGCTCCGCCTCTGCCCCTTCTGCGGAGAGCTGCAGGGCGCCCGTGGCTTGAATGCAGCTTTGTGAGACCAGCGCGTGGGGCTGTTTATGCGCCCCCTCCATTTCGGCGCTCTAGGCAGCTGCGAGGGTGAGAGAGAAAGCCTCTCGCGCGCACACACAGAGGTCTTCTTCAGTCCCTGACTGGCAAGGGGAGGGGGGCAGCTATGATCCCAAGGCGGCGATAGGCTCCGACTCGCTTGCAAGGAGCCGAAGGGGGGGAGGGAGAGCGGAGCCGCGGCAAAGGTGTGAAAGAGCCACATGCGGCTCCGGAGCCGCGGGTTGCCAACCCCTGCTCTAGACCAACCTTTCTCAACCTTGGGTCCCCAGATGTTGTTGGACTACAACTCCCATCATCCCTGACCACTAGTCTTGCTAGCTAGGGTTGATCTCGCTTTACTGGCCGAGGGAGCCGGTGTTTGGCCGCAGACAGCTTCCGGGTCATGTGGCCAGCATGACTAAGCCGCTTCTGGCGAACCAGAGCAGCGCACGGAAACGCCGTTTACCTTCCCTCCGCAGCAGTTCATATTTATCTATTTGCACTTTGACGTGCTTTCAAACTGCTAGGTTGGCAGGAGCAGGGACCGAGCAACGGGAGCTCACCCCGTCACAGGGATTCGAACCGCCAACCTTCTGATCGGCAAGCCCTAGGCTCTGTGGTTTAGACCACAGCGCCATCACTGTAAAACAATCAAACTTCTCTCATGGAATGTAACAGGGTGGCCAAACAAGATCCAAGACAGTGATTTCTGTTCCTATTTACAAACACATAACATCTTTCTTCAAGAAACTTGGGCAAAAGAGGGCACCAAGGTTGAATTACAGGGTTTTACAAGTTACACTTAACCAGCTCTTAAAACTGTAAAGTATTGAAGGCCTAGCGGAGGGCTGATGGTGCTGGTGTCAACATCCCATAATGACAAGGTCCCCTGGCCAGAACCCCTCTGACATGACTTTTTATCTCCTCGCAGATATAGATAAGTACAGTGGTCCCTCGACTTACGAATGACCCGACTTCCGTATTTTTCGAGTTATGAGTGAAAAAAGCGGCCGCGCGCCTACAAAATTTTTCGACTTCCGAATGGAAATCGTTGCCGTTTTAGATGCGGTTTCCTCGACTTACGAAGTTTAGATGCGGTTTTTTTCGACCTACGAATTTTTCCGGATATTTTTCTCCCAATGCATTCCTATGGGGACTCGACTTACGATTTTTTCTGACCTACGAAAGTCCCTTCGGAACGGATTAAATTCATAAGTCGAGGGACCACTGTATGTGAGCTGGCGTGTAGCACCCTTTGCAACTGTTGCTAGGAAAATTAGAGCAAATTACCGTGTTTCCCCTATTTTAAGACACCGTCTTATATATATTTTTTCCCTCAAGAAAACGCACTATGGCTTATTTTGAGGGGATGTCTTATTTTTATTACGTAAGCCCAGCCCAGCCTTTTCCTTGGCGCCCTCCAGAACTGCACCTATCACTATGGCTTATTTTCGGGGTACGGCTTATATTTTGCAAATGCGAAAAAAACCTGCTATGGCTTATTTTATGACTACGTCTTAAAATAGGGGAAACAGGGTATATAGCCAAGACAGCCACCAACTGTAAAGGAAATGAATTTATTTGACCCTACCTACACCAAGCTACAGTATATTCTATCTTTATTACCAAACTCCGAATATAATTGTACGTTGTATTAATTGTTTTTAATATATTAGTGGCCATGTGGTGATTTTAGCCTATAAATTTTATTGTATAATGTATTAACCTGTATATTAAGGTACTTTTATAGCTCTGTTTAGAGTAGGTAATGTTTCGATAATATAAATGTTTTAAGTTTTTGTATTAACCCAACATATTTCCTTTTAACTGTTGAATGATTCTGTGTACATTGCGGCAGCCTTTGGCTATGTGCAATAAAACGGACTGACTGACAACCGTCTCCATACTGCCTTGGTCCCCAGCTCCCCGTCAAAATAACGTTTGTTTGTCTTTACCTTGGCCTGGCCCAACGCAGTTGTCCGTCAATGATTCAGTCACTGTCCTTGGAACTAATCTTGGCCTCTCTTACAAAGATAAACAAGCTAGAAATATGTACATATTTTATAGATGTTTAAATCCTTAATAGTACTCTATAACTATGCATGGTAAGTGGTTGTTAGTTAATGTGTGTAGTCTCTGGGTGAGATCATATGTTTTTAGTTATTGGCTCTGCATGTGTTTCTAATTCTTATTTTGTGGCACTTTGGATTGCGGTAAATTGACAGCAGAGCTCCATGTGATTTGTGAGGAGCCTAGGATTTCACCCTGGTCCTGCCTATGTGACCTGTGCATAGCACACAGGTAACATAACTGAACATGCAACTGTGCTTGTACCGGTATATTCCTGGCACAAAGCTGAGGACTCCTGCCTCCACCTCACTACCTCCCAAACACAAATGCACAAGCCGCACGTGAACCAGCCCTCACTGCTATGTAAATGTGCTTTACATGGAAACATTTTCACAAGATTATTAAATTATATTCATGGAAAGATATCTACCCCCCAATTTATTATAATGTATCACCATTTATTTCATAATACGAAAAGAAAGAGGAACAACTGGATGTAATTTTTTCGAGAAGAAACCATGCTTTTAAAACCCCATGTACTTTATGAAGATGTTGCTATGGATTGAAAATGGAAGAGACTCTTGAGTAGGAGAAAAATGTAAAAAGAATTTTATCTTCAAACAACAAGAATGTGATTCTAAATTGCAGTTTATTTTGCCACCCTCTCTGTATCTGAAACTGCCTGTTCAGCTGAGTTTCATCAACTATGGTTTACTCAAATATAATCCCATGAACTAGCATGTAATCCCATTTATTTTAGTAAATTTACTCCTTGTCCTACGGGCACCTCTGGCACCTCTGCTCCTTGGACCTTCCTGCCCTTTGCTTGTTGCATACGGTAATTTCCCATAAGATTCCACATTTTACTATTGGAGATACAGTAGAACCTCGACTTACGAGTAACTCAGCTTACGTATTTCTCGAGTTACGAAGTGAAGAATCCGGCCGGGCGCTTACGAATTCTTCGACTTCTGAATCGGAAGTCGAGATTCTACTGGGGATTTTTTTTTTTTTTAGGTAGGTCACGTGGAAGGGAAGGGAAGGCGGGACTTCACTCAAGCGGCCATTTTGGTTGCGAGCGGAGCCTTCGCTCCCCTTCCTTCTCTCCCCCCTTTCCCCGGGCTTTTCCCCCCCGGGTTTTTTTTCGGGGTTTTTCAGCGCTTTCCCCCGGGTTTTTTTCGGTTTTTCGGGGGGGGTTTCCGCTCGCCATGGCGGTGCTTTTCCCCCTGCTCGCCATGGCTGGAGGCGGGCGGCTCCGCAGCCGCTTTTTCGGGGTTTTTTTTTTGTTTTTTCCAGCGCTTTTCCGGGGTTTTTTCGGTTTTTCGGGGGGGTTTCTGCTCGCCATGGTGGCGCTTCCCCCCCGGCTCACCATGGCTGGAGGCGGGCGGCTCTGCAGCCGCTTTTTCGGGGGGGGGGTTCGTTTTTTTCGGCGCTTTTTTCAGGGGGTTTTTCAGTTTTTTCGGGGGGTTTTCCGCTCGCCATGGCGGTGCTTTTCCCCCCGCTCGCCATGGCTGGAGGCAGGCGGCTCTGCAGCCACTTTTTCGGGTGTTTTTTCCGGCACTTTTTCGGGTTTTGCGCGCCATGGCGGTGGCTCCGCTCCCTGCAGCAGCGCCGCAGCCGCTTCAAGCGGAGCCGGGATAGCGCTCCCCTCTTCCCCCGTGCTTTTGGGGTTTTTTTGTGGCCATGGCGGTGCGGCTTTTTTGCTGGCCATGGCTGCGGCGAGCACCCCTCAGAGCCACCTGCAAGACAAGGAGAGCTGCGGGAGCCTGGCCGTCCACATCGAAAAGGTAAGTGACCCCCGATTTCTCTTCCCATAGGAGCGCATTAATCCGTTTTTAATGCATTCCTATGGGAAATCGCGTTTCGACTTACGAGTTTTTCGACTTCCGAATGTGCATTCGGAACGCATTAACTTCGTAAGTCGAGGTTCCACTGTAGTTAGAAGATGGTTCAGCATGAAAGGATAGTGGAAATATATCACAAACAGAGGAATTAAAACTGATCTGTACATTTCAGCTACATGCAACTGAAATAATTGCACATTCAAGCAGGGTAGATGCCAAGCCACCATTGTTGAGTTTATCCTCCTTACCAAATGTTCTCATTCTGGAATTATATTTGCATGTGATATCAAATCTTATTTTTGTGAATGAGCCTCAGTCTGATCAGTGGCGAACGGAGCCGCTTGGGGCGTCCCTCCGTAGTGCACGTGCGCCGTTGGTCCTGACATCACGACACACCCGTCAGAACGAACGGTGCATTGCGGGATGCCGCACATGCGCAGTCCTTCTGTGCTGGCGCTGCTGCTCCCGCGACAACCTTACAAGTTGCCGCTGCCCATCCGTGTTGCTTTTTGTGCGCAGCAGCCTTACGAGTTGCCACTCATAAGGTTGCCGCAGGAGCAGCAGTGCCAGCCCGGACGGACTGCGCATGTGCGGCATCCCGGACGGACTGCGCATGTGTGACATTCTGCACATGCACAGTCTGTCCAGGCTGTCGCACATGCACAGTCCGTCCGGGATGCCGCTCGCAAGGCTGCCGGGTGCAAGCAGCAGCCTGTCTGTGCTGCTCCTCGCGCCCAACAGCTTTGCGAGTTGCCGTGCAAGCAGCTGTCGCGCGGGCGGGGCACCCAGACGGACTGTGCAAGTGCGGCATCCCGCATGGACTGCGCATGTGTGACATTCCGCACATGCACAGTCTGTGCGGGCTGCCAGGCGCGAGCGGCAACCTTACGAGCTACCGCCGCACGGATGGGGTGCCGTGCAGTGGGGCTCGGCTTGGGAGTCGCAGGGGGTGTCGCCGAGTGTCACCCCCCTCCAGGGTGGCACCCGGGGCGTCCCGCTCCCAACGCCCCTGAGTCTGATATGCTTCCCCTCCCCTCCCCTTCACCCCACTCCCTTCTTCTCTTTCATGTGGCTTCAAGAGCAGAAGCATTTGTTTCAATTGCTATTATGTCCAAAACCAAACTATGGCTTAGTCTTAGTTAAGTAAAATATAATCCATGGCTTTTGAATCAAATACAGGCAGCAACTGTAATGAACACATCTGCCCCAAGTAGAGAAGCATAGCACGACAGCTGGGAGAAGTCCCCTTCCCCCTCCCCCTGACACGGAATGGAATGCAGATATGGCATTGGCAGGGAGAGAAGTCAGTTCCTCAAGAAGCACAGGCAGCCTCGGAAAGCATTTCCTCAACGGAAGAAGAGGCAATTAATCCCCTGAGCCCAAGGAGCAGATGCATGGGAAAGGTATTAGGAAACAAACCCAGAAACGTAAGGGTCATAAGTTCAGGATATTCTGCAGAACCAGGAAGCACTCCTCAGAAGGGTCAACTGACATGTAAGGTACAGAAGCTCTGATAGAGTGTCCGAGACTGATTGTTTGTTTTGCAATAAAGCTAATTATGACCTGCGTGCTGTGTTATCAAGACGGCAGCCTGGGCTCCTGACAACAACCATTTTCGGGGCATCCAATTGACACTCAATCACCAACACACAGTTCCTTTTGGACCCTCAAGAAGGCGGGTGGGGTGTAACGGGGTGGGGTACAATTATATGCACTCTGCCAAAGCATGCAAAGTCCGGGAATGGAACCCCTGTGCAAAATGGTTGCTGCCTATAACTAAAACACTTCTGTCCAATTTTCCCCATCATGGAACTCAAGGCAGCATTACACAGGGTCCCAGACACCATAGGTGCTGGCTCCTGGGGGCCAAGGCTCTTTGGGCCCCCTCAATCTTTTATGTTAGGGGTCCAGCCGCCGCCGCCCCCCCCCCCCCCGTTCAGGCCGGGCATGGAGCAAGGACGTCCAAGACATTGTGCGTGAGGCATCAGGGCGCCTGCTTTTCCGAAGATGGCACCTCTGCAGGCACTAACCAGACTCAGACCTGCTTAGCTTCAACCAGGTGGCTGTATCCCTTGCCCTCAGACCATGTCCTGAGACCTCATGATCCTGGCTTGTTCAGATGAACCATTGTTAACATCAACCACAATTCAGACATAATGGCTCATTTCCAACTATCATTCCAGGCTTCCTAAACTGGAGAAGATCTTAGCTTGTTTCAAGCCCAAGTTCCCTGTTTTGTACAAACCTGGAAACTGAGGTTAAATGTCATTTAACAAACCAGGAAAACATGGGGAACTGTGTTTATGGGATGGATTCTTTTTGGGAAGTATTGCCTTGTCATTTTCACTTGGTTTAAGTGAACTAGATTCTCCCATGTTCTCACTACATTTCTGCTTGTTTTTCCCTTCTAAAACGTTCTGATCTGTCCTATGGCATCATTTTAGATGCATTACTAAGACAGAACTAAGATATCTGAACATTTACAGGAAAAAACAAGAAGTGAAAACAGAGGAGAAGCCAGTTCAAAGTCCATTTGGCAAGCTTCATAGGAAGCAAGCACAGAAAGAGGGAGAAATACTGTTTCCCTGTTACCTCTAGTAGTGTTTGAGAAATCGCTTTAAACTAGCACATTAATGACAACAAATGTTGATGCTTCTGAACCAGGGAAGATGAAAGTCTCAGTGCCTGAAGAGAAATCAGTGAACAGACTTTCACAAAAATCTAATCGAAATGCTGAGTAGAGGATGTCCAGAAGACAGAGAATTTCAGGGTTGAAGGAAATACCAGTAAGAAGACAAGAGAAAAGGGTAATAGAATAACAAATGAACTGGAAATAGAAAGGAAAGGGATAAGAGAGAGGAAAGCTGTTCTATGTAAAAGGGCCAGAGTGGAAGGATGAAAGAAACGGGCAGAGGGGTGGTGGTGGTTTTCTTTTGGGGGGGAGGAGACAAGGTACTAGCAAAGTGTGAAAGGAGAATGGGAGAAGAAATCGCAGGAGAAGGGCAAAATACTTGGAGAGGCATGTGGGGGTGGGAAGGGGGAAATATACAACAAAAGCATTCTCCACTTGGCGAGCATCTGGATCAGCCAATTCTGCCTAAAATGGAAAGGCTGGGTCCCAATACCGCCAGAATAAATGTCTGTCCTAGTATGAAGATTACATACCAGTAGAAAATGAAATCAGTAATTCCCAAGGGATTATGCCTCCACCTGCCACCATTTTATGGCTTTCGCTGCCCCTGCACCACCATTTTGTGATGGCCTCTATGATTTTCAGCCATCTCATGTGGGTTCTGGGGTAGAAAATCTTAGAACATCTGCTTTACCATTTTCTTGTAGGGAAAGTGTTGCAACCTCTTGATCAGTTTTGGTTGTCCGTATCTATACTTTTCCTAGTTCACAAGGTCCTATTTGAGATGGGGCAACTTGAATTGTGCAAGATATTCCAAATGTAATTGCACCACAGATGAAGTGTTGAATCATACTGGAGACAAATCATGTGAAGCTCTCTCTTCTGGGGCTTACTCCCAGCTAATTTGGATTTTTGCCATTCTGGAAACAAATTAAGCAATTTTTGAGTTCTATCCAAATGCTTGTACCGGTATTAAAATTCCAATAGCAAATCCAAAATTTAAAGTCCTTTAAAAAGAATTATTATGGAAGTACTGCAAGGTGGGACTTCAAATCACAATGATTAAAAGTTTAAAAAATTAATCCATGGTAGATAAAAATTATGTTAGCTGAACAAAACAAAAACACCAAAGTGAGAGAGCTATCTTGTACATGGTAAAATATGTACTCATTCCATTTTATGAAGTACTTAACAGCTGACTTGGCAGCACTGAGTTTTTGACTTCCTCCATCCACCCCCAAATTAAAGTTGAGAAAAAATAAAACTTTCCCAGACTCCTCTATCAGGATTCTTTTGCTCCATTTACTTATTCAGGCTACCATTAAAATGCTCAAAGTTCAGTGCTCTGGGGATTAAATGCAAAGGCCGCATTTAATTATCCATATGCAAGATGGGAATGTCAGACCCAGGACATTTGCACTGCCTGGTCTAATATTGAAGCTTCCTGTCAGAACTAAATTAAAGATCTAGGCGGGTAAGGAAAAAAGAAAAAGAAAAAAGGCCTTGCACATTGGCTTGTCTATTGTTTCTGAGTTTCTGCTGTGGCACCATCATTAATAAATAAGGCAGGAACCAACCCTGCACTATTTTCCCAGTGTTTAAAAAACTGGACAGACCTGTTAGGAAGAACTTAAGATTTCATTCTAATACAGACAGGAATATCTGGGTTTTTAATGATCTGTTGCATGGTTCATTGTCTCTCCCCTACTCACTGAAAAAGACACATGTACAGCCTCCTCCTTAAAGCATTCTGCTAGCAGAAACTCTGCTGACCACAAGCAGTTTTTATGTGGGGATCTTATGGAATTATGCATTGTTGACAAGGCGGTTGCCTAACTAGCAAGGGTACCTTGAGCCCTCGCTCACGATGCAGCCCAGGTGGAACCCAGAAAGCAATCATTTGTGTGCTCAAGTGGGCATCTCCCAAGGGCACAGACCCTCCTAGCTGCCATCCTATCCATCCTCTAAGGTGGACTAGCAATATTTTAGAAGCTGGAGAACACAAACCAAATAACACATTACTTGGTGCAGGGGTGGGAAGTGCTGCCCTGAGGCCCCAATGCAGTTCTCCAACCCGCCCCCCCCTGCACTCAGAGGGACTTTCCCCAGGCCACTTCTGCTCCCTCGCCAATCCACTCTGCAGCCCAACTCCAGACCTCTTCCAAGTGTTTCTCCCCCTTCCACTGCCCTGGCTGGAGAATGTCCTTGAATCCTGATAACGCCTCCTGCCTGCCTGGACCAGGATAGGTTTACTACTCTGCTCCCAGAAGTTGCCCAGACCCTCAGACTGAAAAAAGTTCCTCATCCCTGGCCTAGTGAGTTCAGGGCTTTGCAATAATCTGAGAGAGATTGCTCAGAGCTACAGAACAGCTTCAGGCCCAAACAGGACGTGACACTGACTGGACACGCAGGAATGCAGGCCTTTTAGAGCTGTTGTTCCTGCTGCTGCTAAAAGCAGTTGAAAGGGCCTCCCTTTATTTGCCTGTGTGTTTGCTCTGGGTGGTGCTGGGCTGTGGAGAGGAAATGCACTGGGGAATCAGCGTTGGGGAAAAGAGTTGAACCCCCCCTCCCATCATGCTGCAACAATAAGCCTCACCAGACACATCTGCTCCCACTGCTGCTTTTAGCAAAATATAAAGGAAAAAAAGAAGACACACATTCACACAATTGTGTTCTCAGTTGCTCCGGATGAATGGACCTGAACCAATGGGTACAAATTATAAGGTGTTTTGACTGAACAGCTACACCTGAAGTTGACACTCTCTTTGGCTGGGATTGCCCAAGTGGATTTCAGGCAACAGATAGAAGCTGGACCAGACGACCTTTGAGGTATCTTCTAACATAACGTGTGTTGGTGACCGCTGAACACTTTAAGGCAAGCCCATGCAGACATGTAATTTTATTATGTAATTTGTTTTAAAACTGGTTTTATTTATATGTTGATAAATGTTATGTCAACCTCTTTTCAATGTTTGACTTTTTCAGTACAGTATATTTTTAAAAAGGTTTCTCATATTGTGAATTACTTAGAGCTCTTTGTTTACTAAGTGTATATAGAGTCTGTTAAATAAAAAATAAATAAATTAAACTGGCATGACACCGGTATATAACAGAGCACACCCACCTTGTATTCCCCCTTGTAATTGGGCTTCAAAGAAGCCTTCTACCAAAGTCAATTGTGGTGCGGGTGAAGGAGGACTCCGTTGCTTCCCAGCCATGAACTTCCCTCATCAAAATGGCTTGAAAAAATATCCTGTTGACTCCAACAGAAACATGTTTCAGCCCCAAACAAACTGCAGTTTCGTAAAATTAATAAATGATATCTGAAAATAAGAGAAGTGCATCACCTGAAAAGCCGTAGGTCTTTCAAGAAGCAATAAAAGTATAAGATGTAAAAGAAAACAATGTTAATGTATCAGCTTTCAATTCGAATACCTGCAAACCACTTTGAATCTCTCCCGTAAGCAGCACAAGAGGCGGCTTCTTGCAATGTCCTCGCTTGGGAAACATGATTTCTCGAAGGCGCGACTGCAGCTCAGAGAGACAGAGCCCAGATCCCTCTACCTGCTACGCCCCCTCCCTCCCCCCTCTACCTGGGCAGGAAACGGGGCGGGAAAGAGGAGCGGGCGCCCCCTGCTGCCGGGAAGCCGCCGCCGCCAGCCAGGAAACCGGACCAACTGGTTCGAGTCAAACACTCAGGAGGGAAAGGGGACAGGAAGGCGCAGATGGGTGTAAACGGCACCATCTGGATTCACGTTTAAGCCCCCTCCAAGGTGAGCTCTGGGCAGCCCCAGTTTGAAGTTAGGGGGCCAGATGTTTAGATCCAGATTAGAACCCGCCCCGCCTTCAGACGCGCGCCCACGAGGTTGTCCCCGCCCCGGCCAAGTGTGGACTCTGCGCAAAATGTCCCCGTGGGAACCAGCTCCCAAGTCGCGATTCTGGCTCCTTCGAAGCGCGCTGAGCAACGCTGCCTTTTCCGCCCCGCTTTCCCCTCGACGAGAGAGAACCCGGCCGCGCGCTCTCGCCGCGTTTCCGCGGGGCGTCCAGGGCCGGAGGGAGGCCGAGCGAAGCCCGCGAAGAAGCGCCCAAAGAGCGCGAGCCCAGCCGCCGCGCGCCCAATGCGGACGCCCGAGACGTACCTGGAGCAGCGACGCCTCGGCGCCTGGTCCTCTGGGCTCGTGCGCTCCGCGTCGCTCTTCTCCTCCTCTCGGCCCGCCCGGAGTCAGGCGATTTCCTGTTTCGAGGGCGGGCGGGCGGGGAGGGATGCCCCAAGGGGAGGAGGCCTTTCGGAGGGCGGGCGGGCAGGTGAGCGCCGTCTGGCCGGGCGGGAGCGCAGCGAGACGGGCGCCACCGCCGGGAGGAGCACCCCACGGGAAGCACAAGGAGGGCCGCGCCCCGGGTCAGAAAGCACGGCCGTGGGGCGTGTTGGCGCCCCGGACCCGACAGGGCGAGGGCACCCACGGGGCGGTGATTTCAGTCGCCTGCCGTCGCTGTCCGCCGCCCAGTCATCCACGCGGAGGAATCGTCGAGTTCGACGGCCCCCGAGGCTCATCTAGTCCACCCCCGGCCACGCAGGAATCTTTTGCCCCGCGTGGGCTCGAACCCGGACCCCGAGAGGAAGAGCTGCAGGCTCCGCTGACAGCGCTGTCCCAGCAGAAGCTCCGAGGGCCTCCCTCCGTCGCGCCCATGGATTGCCCGCGAGTCGCCCTCGCCCTCGCCGCCCCTCGGAGCCGCGCCTCGAAGCCAAGGGCCTCTTCAGCCCGACGAGGAGTCTCGCCGCTCTTTGCCACCCTGCCTTCTTCGCTCTCCCCGCGGGGCTGAGGGCGGGGAAGGCAGGCAGCGGCTCGGTCCTCCCCGCCTGGGCTCGAAGGGGCCATGCGCTTCCCGAGCAGAGAGTTGCTTCTCCGAGCTGAGACGGGGCTTCGGGAGCGCAACCCCCGACCAGGGGCTGGAGTTTGTGGGACTCTGCCTGGAGACGCAGGAGTGCTTCAGCTCCGCCTGGACACGAGAACTCGCCGACCTCGGAGGAAGCTGAATGGCGGAAGATTCAGGACAAATAAAGAAAGGGCTGCTTCATGCGGCGCAGAGTTGAATCGCGGAACTCCCTCCCACCTTGGGCGGCTTTAAAAAAGAGGATTGGATCCATTGACGGAGGACCAGACCAACTGACTAGTCACTAGTACCCGGTAGCCTAGTAGCCGCAAGGGCGAAGCTCCGCCGCAGTGGGAGTCCGTCGGCTTCCCAATTCCAGTTGCTGTTTGCGGAGTTTCCACGGTTGGCTCCTGCAAGAACAGGGTGCTGGCCTGATCCAACAGCGCTGTTCCGTGTTCTTGCATAATTCTACATACAGTACTCGTGGTCTCTGCTCACTCTGTACATAACCCTTCCATGCAGTGGCAATCAATGCAAACAAAAAACCACACCCTGGGAAGGGAACCTAGGTGGCAGTGCTTTTTTTCTAAAAAAAAAAATGTTTACCGGTAGGGGTACTCTCATTTTCCTACTCATATTGAAATACTGCCCCTCAATGAGGGCAAACTTAGATTCACAAAATATTTAGGGATATGTGTACCCCTGTGTCCCCCCCAGAAAAAAGCACTGCTAGGTGGAATCCACACACACATAAAAATCATTTTGAAAATGCTTTTTTTAAAGTGTTTTTAAAAAATACATTGAATTTTCCATAAGGCTCACTATCGCCATCTAGTGTCACAATGCATATTGCACTTAAAATACACTTAAAACATTTTATTTGGAGTTGCTAAACAAGATCAATAGGGCACAATAAATTTGGGACAAGTCATTCTGTGTAATTAGTTATTCAAGGCATGGAGGCCCCCAAAGAGTCTGAGCCTAGAAACTCTATAGGAGCCCTAAGACACAGCTGAAATTGAAGGGGGCGTGGCCAGTTTCCTCACACACTGATCATAAACCAACTTCCTACGCGCAGTCCCTGTGCTCCATTTTCTCAGGGTACAGATCTCACCCAGAGAGTCTGTGTACCTTTGGGCTCTTGAATACTACCCTGATATTTCTTCTTGATGTTCATTCCGAATGCCTGAATAACATTGTACAACCGAGGTGGCGCTGCCTGCCACCGACCTTTTTCTGTAACATTGGCCAAATGGTTTAATCTTTCTGCCTTCCTTAGGATTCTTTTCTCTTCCTCTCCCTGGCTCAGCAAGAGCGTAATTTCCTTGAGAGACCTCCTCTCACTGTGTTTGCTCAAGGTTTGGCACAATAACCTCTACTTATGTTACCTATTACATATATGCATTAGTCACAATTAGAACATTTTCCAATTTGAGAGCAGCGAGGTCTGTTTGAAGCAACAAAACAACTACCGGTAGTGAATATAAGACCTGGATGGCGCAAATCAGAGTTCCAGCTCGAATCTCTGACAACCAGTAATAGTCCAACATAAATATTAGGGGTGTGCACTGGCCACAATATTTGACTCATAGCTGTAGTTTTGGTAAGCTTATCATTACTTTGTTGTTTAGCCTTTGTTGTATTACTACTGCTTAATACACCAAATGTATGTTAAACAAGACTAAAGCCCTAGTAAAGTGGAGACCAATTTTTCTAGTTGTTGTAACAAAAATGCTTTTTATTGCTTCTGGAAAGTGCAGATAGTGGGCACCTTTCTTATCTCAACATAAATGATCTTCCACACAACAGGGACAGGCATTTCTACTTGTTATTTGAGACAAAATTAGAGCTATTAAAAATTAAGGTCATTTTTATCCATTTCACTATAATGGGGAATCTAAAAATGGCTATAACTTTTTTCTTGTTACAGAAGTGAATGAAATTTGCAATCATAGCCACTTCCCCCATAAATTTAGCATGTCAAATGGTTGGAGGCAGATACACCCAGATTTTTTTGTGCAGGGCAGCTTTTAAAGTTTGCTTCTTACACAAATGACAAGTCTTTTAACTGTTCCCATTTTGTCAGAATTGGATGCTATTTGCAGGCATAGTTATCCCTCCTTCTCCTTCTGAGGGGATGAAGTGTACCAAATGTCAGAATCGTAACTGCAGTATCTCCCACAGGGGAAGGCTTTGCCATTGTGGGGGATATAAGAGGAATGGGGGGGGGGAGAGCATGGATCCACAGGAAACAATGTGGTGAGGAAAATATCACTCTAGCAATTACCTTTTCAACCCAAGCGTGGGGGGAGGGGATTGGCTTCTTCCACCAATGTAGCTTGGGTGATACAGCCTCATCTCCTGGGAGAGGTCTCCACAATGCCTTGCAAAGGAGAAAGAGGGTGGTGGGAAGAAATACCATTGAGCCCCAGGAAAGATTGGCTAAATGTCACCCCCCCACACACACACCCCATGCCAAGGGCCCTCTTATTCCAAGAGTCACTTGGGGATGTGAGCTCCAGCATTTTGGGAGGTAGAATGGAGATCTCCATTGACTTGCACGGGGGAAGAGAACAGATCCATGTGAAAAATAGTTTATAACCCCTCCCAATTTCTGTGGTTGGAGTGCTCCAAGAAAATAATTAACTGATTAAAAGCCAGACCTGTCCATCAAAAGTTTATTTTTAAATACTATTCTCATTGGTTCTTCCTTTTTCTTCCCTCGTTTTATTTTTGCATGCTTGGAGAGAGCACTCTTGAGAAGAGCTGAGCAGAATTGGGATAGTTCATAATCTCTAAAAATAGTCAGAAGCATAGTTCCATTTTCAGACTGAGAGTTCTGCCAATGTCTTCTGAAAATCTAAGCTGCCCTAAATTAGGTTTTGTCTGAATCTGTAGTTTTAATTTTTCTAGTATTTGCAAGATTGATTTATAGTTCATATCTCCTTGGTGCTGAGCAGTGTGCTTTACAACAGCTGTGGGGTGGAAGGCAAAACATGCTGTTACATTACTGAACTTTGCCCTGTGCAGAGAGTTAAAATGTACAAGAAGAATGGACATTATGCGGCAGCTAGACTGGTGACTGGGAGTGGCCGCTGGGACCACATAACACCGGTCCTGAGAGAACTACATTGGCTCCCAGTACGTTTCCGAGCACAATTCAAAGTGTTGGTGCTGACCTTTAAAGCCCTAAACGGCCTTGGCCCAGTATACCTGAAGGAGCAACTCCACCCCCACCGTTCAGCCCGGACACTGAGATCCAGCGCCGAGGGCCTTCTGGCGGTTCCCTCACTGCGAGAAGCAAAGCTACAGGGAACCAGGCAGAAGGCCTTCTCGGTAGTGGCGCCCACCCTGTGGAACGCCCTCCCAGCAGAGGTTAAAGGGATCAACTGCTATCCTACATACAGAAAATACCTGAAGGCTAGGGTTTATGGAAGTTTTTAACTTGTGATTTTGATGTATTTTAATATTTGTTGGAAGCCGCCCAGAGTGGCTGGGGAGACCCGGCCAGATGGGCGGGGTACAAATAAAAAATTATTATTATTATTATTACTAACAATACTGAGTAAAAATAGTTTGCAGAATAGTTGAACTCTGGACCTAAACACAGCAGTTAAGAAGATCCTGTTTGGAGAGATTTTATTAAGATTTGAATTTATTAAAAGGCAATGCCTGATCTAGTGATTTTGCTGCAGGAAGATATTTGCTGCAGGATATCTGCCTCAAAATTACTTAATTTTTTTTAATCGAATTTCTATAGCACAAGCTCTCAATGCCTATGTAGTGATTTAGGCTATTATTTATTTTCTATACTCAAGATTTGTCTTATGCATTGCTACTTTAGCAGTCCAGTCGAAGTGGGAACAATGCTTGGAGAAGGGTGTGCTCATTCATAATTCAGTTCCATGCTGTTTCTGCATTATGTGGGATTTTAAAAATATATATATGGGGAAATACATAAATGCATTTCATCTAAATGTACTTGTTTAAAATGTGCATGCTTATTTATCTAAGTGTACTTGCTTTAAAATGTATTTATTGTGACTGGGTGATATATCATTCAAAACTGGTTTGAAGTCCCTATCGTGATATTGGTTTCATAATTTTTGACTAGAGAATGTATCACAAATCAAGGTGAGTATGTGTGTGCTAAGCAAAAATCACAGTGTGGGAAACCATGAAGCCAGCCAATGCCTCTACATAGCCCTTACTTCAGACATCATTATATATTGGCACTGTATATTGCAATTTTTAGCGGGTGATATATCACGATCTTGAAAACCAGAAAGCCTAGCCCTCCTATTGATATAAATAATATAAATGTACAGTATCCTAAAATGCAAATTTTTACATTCTGGTAAGTTTTTGAAGGAACTGCATCATAAAATTTGCTAAATTTTAAGGTTAATTACATTTCAATTCACACATTAACCCATGTGGTGTGGATCAAATAAGTTTGCAAAGTTCAGTCTCTTCAAAGATCACTGTGGTCAGGTGAGAATTTGAGGGAGGTCACATGTTTCATAAGCTAAGCATGTTTTTTATTCTGTACACTTGCTACAGCTTGAAAGCACTAGTCCTAGTGATGGATACAGAAGGGCCACAAGGATAATGAGGGGAAGCCAAGTGCTCTCAAGGGCAGCCAACTCTACCCTGTTAGCTACCCTGTGTTCACTTTCAAACTTCCATTCATTCTTCAACTATAAGTAGCTGCAGGTTAAGAACCAACACAATTATTCTGTGCAAACTGCCTGATTAGACAATGTTGATGACTTTGTACTAGTAGAAAGAACTTGAGACTCATGTAAAGCAGGTGGCACTGGGGTTTAAACCACTGAGCTTCTTGGGCTTGCCAATCATAAGGTTGGCAGTTCAAATCCGTGCAACAGGGTGAGCTCCCTTTGCTTTGTCCCAGCTCCTGCCAACCTAGTAGGACCTGCACCAGTAGCAGTTTAGTCCTGCTGGCCACATGACCTGGAAAAGCTGTCTGTGAACAAACGCTGACATCCTCGGCTGGAAAGCAGATGAGTGCCACACCTCATAGTTGATTTTGACTGAACTTAATTGTCCAGGGGTCCTTTACCTTACTTTTTACACTGCTAAACCCACCATTCTGACAAGTGTTTAAGTGTTAACCCACTAATCCCTAGGAAAGTAACAAGGACTCAACTTTTAATACTTCTGTATGTGAAATAGGCAGGCAGATATTATGCATCAGTTGGAACCAAACCCCTACTGACAAATTCACTTTCAGGAATGCTATTGGAGGGACCAAAGCAGAGTGCACGGATAGGTTATTGCCCAGCTATGTGGCTTGCTGCTTCAGTCGGCCAATCACCTGCTCCCACTACTGCGGTAGCGGCTGACACTATTGTTCCAAAACAGGTATTCTACTTGGCTTCCGGTGCCAGTCTGCCTTAATGGATGCTGCTCCTACGACAGTGGGAGATCGTTAGCGAAGGTTAACAAGGATGATTGAGGGTAATTGCCCTTATAAGTTCCCCCCAGGGCCCGGGGGGAACGGGTTTCACTTGCAGATCGTCTCAATACCTTTCGCTCCGACAAGGAATGCAGGAGCAGGGAGACGCCGAGTGCAATGAAAGTTTTTGAAAGATTAGTGTTGGCCTATTTGAAAGACACTACTGACCCAGTGCTGGATCCTTTGCAATTTGCTTATCGAGCCAATAGGTCAGTAGATTATACGGTCAACATGGCACTGCATTACATATTGCAACATCTGCATTCTCCAGGGGGTTACGTGCAAGTTTTGTTTGTGGACTTTAGTTCAGCTTTCAATACTATTGTCCCATCCAAATTGTTTTCTAAATTACTTCAGCTTAATGTGCCTGCTCGTTTGCCAATGGATATACAGCTTTCTAACGGATAGGAGGCAGCAGGTGAGGCTGGGGGAAATTATATCAAGTAATAATACCATCAGTACAGGTGCTCCCCAGGGGTGTGTGCTCTCCCCACTGCTTTTTTCTTTATACACAAATGACTGCACCTCAACTGACCCATCAGCTAAGATCTTGAAATTTGCGGATGACACAACAGTCATTGGGCTTATCTGGGAGGATGATGAATCTGCATATAGGCGGGAAGTAGACCATCTGGTTTCGTGGTGCAGCAGGAATAGGTAAAGGTAAAGGGACCCCTGACCATTAGGTCCAGTCGTGACCGACTCTGGGGTTGCGGCGCTCATCTCGCATTATTGACTGAGGGAGCTGGCGTACAGCTTCCAGGTCAGGCGGCCAGCATGACTAAGCCACTTCTGGCAAACCAGAGCAGCGCACGGAAACGCCGTTTACCTTCCCGCCGGAGCGGTACCTATTTGTCTACTTGCACTTTGACGTGCTTTCGAACTGCTAGGTTGGCAGGAGCTGGGACCAAGCAACGGGAGCTCACCCCGTTGCGGGGATTCGAACCGCCGACCTTCTGATCGGCAAGCCCTAGGCTTCCCGTGGAATAACTTAGTGTTAAATGCCCAAAAGACAGGAAGCATCCTCCCATCTCGCTGACGCTTTCCATTCTTGGTAACATGGTTGTAGTGGTAGAGTCCTTCAAGTTCTTGGGCTCTATAATTTCTCAAAACTTAAATTGGTCAGGCAATATCAATATTATTATTAAAAAGGTCCACCAGAGATTGTATTTCTTGCGACAACTAAGAAAATTAAATTTGCCCCAATAATTGTTGATCCAATTTTACAGAGGTACCATTGAAGCTGTTCTCTAATTCTATTACTGTCTGGTATGGCACAGCCTCTAAGCTGGATAAGAAGAGGCTCCCACGAGCAGTAAGAATTGCAGAGAGGGTATCATAGAATCCTAGAGTTGGAAGAGACCACAAGGGCCATCCAGTCCAACCCCCTGCTAAGCAGGAAACACCATCAAAGCATTCCTGACAGGTGGCTGTCAAGCCTCTGCTTAAAGACCTCCAAAGAAGGAGACTCCACCACACTCCTTGGCAGCAAATTCCACTGTCGAACAGCTCTTACTGTCAGGAAGTTCTTTCTAATGTTTAGGTGGAATCTTCTTTCTTGTAGTTTGAATCCATTGCTCCGTGTCCGCTTCTCTGGAGCAGCAGAAAACAACCTTTCTCCCTCCTCTATATGCCATCCTTTTATATATTTGAACATGGCTATCATATCACCCCTTAACCTTCTCTTCTCCAGGCTAAACATACCCAGCTCCCTAAGCCGTTCCTCATAAGGCATCGTTTCCAGGCCTTTGACCATTTTGGTTGCCCTCCTCTGCACCCGTTCCAGCTTGTCAGTATCCTTCTTGAACTGTGGTGCCCAGAACTGGACACAGTATTCCAGGTGGGGTCTGACCAGAGCGGAATACAGTGGTACTATTCCTTGCCTTGATCTAGATGCTATACTCCTATTGATGCAGCCCAGAATTGCATTGGCTTTTTTAGCTGCTGCATTACACTGTTGACTCATGTCAAGTTTGTGGTCTACCAAGACTCCTAGAGTAATTGGTGTTAGCTTGCCTCCAATAGACACTTTATGCTGCTCGAGCCAGGAAGAGAGCAGAGACAATTGTCGCAGACCCTTCGCATCCTGGTCATTACCTGTTTGATTTACTTCCATCCAGACGTCTTTACAGGACTCTATACATAAAAACGTCTAGGCACAGGAATAGTTGTTTTCCTTGTGCCATCAAACTGTTGAATTTGTAGTTGTGTGCAGAAGGGAGGTCAGTAGGTGGTATGGGGTTCCTTTGTTGTGCTGTTGTAGTGTGAGGGGAATAGTGTTTGTATGAGGTACGTTTTTCTTTACATTGCAATGTAGTCGAAGCAAAATTCCAAGTATGATTGATACTTGGCCAATAAAATTATTCCTTTTATTGGGGGGGGGGGGAGCCGCACTGTGTTGCCAGCAGCCTTTCCCCTTCCTGGCTCTCTTCCTGGTCTTGGGGGAGAGGATGGGGATTACACACAGGGCGGACACCGCTTTGCCGCGCTCCTGGTGCTGTTTGCCCCGCGCTCCTGGTTGCATCCTGCAAGGTTGCGAATATAAGCTGCACTTTAACTTTTCACGGTCGGAATTTGGGGAAAAAGTGAGGCTTATATTCAGGCCAATACAGTATTTGGTGAGAAGAAGAGAAGGTTGTTATCCTGGAATGTAAGAGAAATTGGATTTTGGAGATGCACCAAGACTTTGGCAGGGCACCATCTTTATCTGTACAGACAAAGAAAGGGAAATTGGAGACCCGTTAGAGCTCTGGCGGGGTTCCAGTTAACTCTTTCCCCAGGCTGAAGCACATATATTGTAATCATAATTGAGAGGAGAATGACGGGATCAACACAGAACTTTTTGTGAAGAAAAAATATGGACAAATAATTATTACACGCAGGACGAAGGGATATAAATATTCACTTGTGGATTAATAAATTACTGACTATGTTAATACGAATGGAAGTCACAAACATTGCAGCTGTTGAACAAGGGACTATGTTTAAGATTGGAATACCGTACAACTGGAATAAATAAGACTTTGGAAGCAGAAAAAAAAGAATTACTGAACCTGTAATCCAGCAAGTGGGAGGCCATCCAAATTATATAATTGGTTATTTGTTATTACGATTCAATATGCATATAATGAGGTTTGCTTTGGAGTTTTGTAATTGAAAACTAATAAAAATTATTGATAAGAAAAGAAAAAAGAACAGGTATTCTACTCTTACAGGTATTCCACTGGGCTGGCAAGCCTAATATAAATATTGCAATCCTACAAGTACAGGTGATACTCAAAAAATTAGAATATCATGGAAAAGTTCATTTATTTCAGGAATTCAATTTAAAAGGTGAAACTAACATATGAGATAGACTCATGACATGCAAAGCGAGAGATGTCAAGCCTTTATTTGTCATAATTGTGATGACTGTGGCGTACAGCTGATGAAAACCCCAAATTCACAATCTCAGAAAATTAGAATATTAAATGAAATCAACAAAACAAGGATTACAAATAGAACAATATTGGACCTCTGAAAAGTAGAAGCATGCATATGTACTCAGTACTTGGTTTGGGCCCCTTTTGCATCAATTACTGCCTCAATGTGGCGTGGCATGGATGCTATCAGGCTGTGGCACTGCTGAGGTGTTATGGAAGACCAGGATGCTTCAATAGCGGCCTTCAGCTCTTCAGCATTGCTCGGTCTCATGTCTCTCATCTTTCTCTTGACAATGCCCCATAGATTCTCTATGGGGTTCAGGTCAGGCGAGTTTGCTGGCCAATCAAGCACAGTAATCCCATGGGCATTGAACCAGGTTTTGGTACTTTTGGCAGTGTGGGCGGGTGCCAAGTCCTGCTGGAAAATGAAGTCAGCATCCCCATAAAGCTCATCTGCGGAAGGAAGCATGAAATGCTCCAAAATCTCCTGGTAGACGGCTGCGTTGACCCTGGACTTAATAAAGCACAGTGGACCAACACCAGCAAATGACATGGCTCCCCAAATCAACACAGACTGTGGAAACTTCACACTGGACTTCAAGCATCTGGCATTGTGTGCCTCCCCATTCTTCCTCCAGACTCTGGGTCCTTGGTTTCCAAATGAGATGCAAAGTTGCTCTCATCAGAAAAGAGGACTTGAGACCACTGAGCAACAGACCAGTTCTTTTTTTCTGTAGCCCAGATAAGACGCTTCTGACGTTGTTTCTTGTTCAGGAGCGGCTTGACAAGAGGAATACGACATCTAAAGCCCATCTCCAGGATCCGTCTGTGTGTGGTGGCTCTGGATGCACTAACTCCAGCCTCAGTCCACTCCTTGTGAAAGTCCCCAACACGTTTGAATGGTCCTTTCCTGACAATCCTCTCCAGGCTGCGGTCATCCCTGCTGCTTGTGCACCTTTTTCTTCCACATTTTCCCCTTCCACATAACGTTCCATTAATGTGCTTTGATACAGCACTTTGGGAACATCCAAATTCTTCCGCAATTACCTTTTGAGGCTTTCCCTCCTTATGGAGGGTCTCAATGATGGTTTTCTGCACAGTTGTCAGGTCAGCAGCCTTCCCCATGATTGTGATTCCTACTGAACCAGACTGGGAGACCATTTAAAGGCTCAGGAACCCTTTGCAGGTGTTATGGATTGAGTAGCTACTGCACCTTTTCACAATATTCTAATTTTCTGAGATTGTGAATTTGGGGTTTTCATCAGCTGTACGCCACAGTCATCACAATTATGACAAATAAAGGCTTGACATCTCTCGCTTTGCATGTCATGAGTCTATCTCATATGTTAGTTTCACCTTTTAAACTGAATTCCTGAAATAAATGAACTTTTCCACGATATTCTAAGTTTTTGAGTATCACCTGTATACTACCATTTTGCAGAACTGGTTTTCCGCATTATCAATGTGGTTTAAATCTTTAGTTATGGAGAATAATGCAGTTTAGAAAAACAGTTATCCCTGAACGCAGCCAAGAGAGAACTTAGTAAAATAGTTGTCCTCAATAGGTCATCCAAATGCCCTCCTTAACTCTAGCTAAAAGGCTGGACAACAATGGCTGTGTCTGCAATCCAAACAAGAGGACGGAAAAATACCTGAACACATAAAGAAACCAGGCCGCGGCAGGTGGGAATTGCTTTCACATTGTTGCAGAGTAAAAGTGAGTTTATAGACATCCTGTAGAATTTAAAATTGGATTAACACATTTACAAAAAAGGGGAAGACCATGTGTCAAAGTTCAAAGTCTTTGAATTCTTTGCGATCGATATTATCAAGAATGTTTTCTTCCAGCATGTGCTAGAGCTGATAAGTCTAATTTGGTTTCTAATGCAACAGAAAATTCCATTGCAAGTAGTTCATGAAGAGAGATTCCATCATGCGAATAAACCCAGTTTTTTCCAGTCCAGTCATAACGCTTCGGGCCACTGTGAAAGAACAAACAAGAACATGACTGAGAACAGGACATCCTTGGGGTGTGTGTGCTATTGGGTTGTTTTTATTTTGATTATATATATATTGTGGTTTTATATTTTGATTTTGTTGTGTGAACTGCCCTGAGACCTCCTGGTATAGGGCGGCATATAAATTCAATCAACCACAACAACAACAACATTTAAAGATCAACCAAATATGACAGAAGGGTGTGCATGCTGGAAACGGGCACCTGGAACTCCCACAGCTATTTGCATTAAGTTACTACCCAATATGATCTATGGTGTGGTTCAAACCCAACTGGCTGACATGAGGTGAATTAGGGCAAAGAAAAATCAACCTACTTCTAAAAGGTTGGAGTTGGCTTCAAAACTTTAACATACATGCCGCTAAAGTTCTGGGGCACTCCTGACTGTGGCACCAGCTAGAGATGAAAAAATGCACCCGGCTGGCAGCTCCTGACCTTAGGAGAGTTAGCTGTTCTGCTGGTCCAAGAGCACTGCCTTGGTGCCTTCCCTGCTTCCCCTGACACCCCACAAAGCCACCACAGGAGCTCTGTGCTAAAATGGGACACTTGCTTTAGGTTTCATTCATTGCTGATGGTCCGATCCTTACGATGGCCCACCTGAATTAGCCTCACAATTAAATAGCAGTGGGATAGTCAGAAAATTGTGTTGTCGTTTTCTGTAACATACTAGAAATAGAAAGTAAATGAATACTCTAATTTTCCACATCCTAACACTGGCTTAGGCATGTTTTAATATTTTATTTATTCATTTAAAACATTGTCTGCTCTTCATTGCACAACGATATGGTATCTGTCATCTCAGCTCCTGCTTGCTCATTCAGCATTCCAGAGACGCAGTGCAGGATCAGTGCATCAGAGGGTGTCACTCACTGACCAAAAGACTAAGTTCAATGACTAGCATTGCAAAATAGAGAAAATCATACAAATAGTTCCAAGGGGCTGTGGGAAAAAATAATCACATACTGTATCACCGAAGCAGTTGTCAGCCTGACTAGCATCTGATATTGACTGCCTGGGAAATCCATACAAGCCATTCTGAGGTTTCCAAAGTGCATGCAACTAATAAAGCTGAGGTAGGAGATCTTTTAGTACAATTGTAAAATTGCCAGAACATTCTAACAAACAGACATTTGCTTACCTGCTTGGAGAGGACAGCCATATCTGTTTGTTTGGTGTCTGTTTGTTGATCACATATGTTCCCATGCTTCCACCCAATTTAACTGTTAATACTCCAGTCTACAGAATAAATGGGGGCAGGGAGAGAAAACAAAACAAAACAAGCTATCTGTAAGAACTTGCAATATATTTATATAAGCAGAAATCTCAGAGTATGGCAAGTAATAATTGAGTAGGATTTCACACCTAAAACACAAGAGCAAAAATTATCAAATAACATATTTTTTTTCAAATAAGTGCAAATAAACTATTATTACTTCTCATCCAAACTGAATTTTGCATTTCTACATTTTTCTGTGCTGCAAAGCCATACTCTCAAGAATAAGGATTGGTATTGGTGTGTGTGTGTGTGTGTGTGTGTGTGTGTGTGTGTGTGTGTGTGTGTACACACATTTGCAGTGGGACGCAGGTGGCGCTGTGGGTTAAACCACTGAGCCTAGGGCTTGCTGATCAGAAGGTCGGTGGTTCGAATCCCCGCAACAGGGTGAGCTCCCGTTGCTTGGTCCCTGCTCCTGCCAACCTAGCAGTTCAAAAGCACGTCAAAAGTGCAAGTAGATAAATAGGTACCGCTGCAGTGGGAAGGTAAACGGCGTTTCCGTGCGCGGCTCTGGTTCGCCAGAAGCGGCTTAGTCATGCTGGCTACATGACCTGGAAGCTGTACACTGTCTCCCTCGGCCAATAAAGCGAGATGAGCGCCGCAACCCCAGAGTCGGTCACGACTGGACCTAATGGTCAGGGGTCCATTTACCCGTATATACTCGAGTATAAGCCGACCCGAATATAAGCCGAGGCACCTAATTTTACCACAGAAAACTGGGAAAACTTATTGACTCGAGTATACCGTTTCCCCTATTTTAAGACGTAGTCATAAAATAAGCCATAGCAGGATTTTTTCGCATTTGCGAAATATAAGCCATACCCTGGAAATAAGCCATAGTGATAGGCGCAGTTCTGGAGGGCGCCAAGGAAAAGGCGGGGCTGGGCATCCAGTCCCGCCACCAAAACCAGTCAGCCCCAGAAGCAGCGCTCAGGAACTGTGCAGAGCAGGGCGCACAGGAAGGGGCAACGGGCACGACGAAAGGCACTCCGAAGGTCTCTTTGCCCGCGCGCTTCTCAACTTCACTCGGTGCAGAGTGCACGGGGCGGCCGCCATGGCGGAGAGGGAAGGTGGCATGGGCTTTCCCTGCTCGCTGCCACGACGAAATCCCCCGAGCCGCCCCGCGTGTCGCCCAAGAGCCCCCTTGAAAACAAGGCTTCTGTCGAGTTTCGAGGAGGGAAGGCGGTGGCAGAGGAGCAGGAGAGAGCGCCCAGAGAAAGCAGGTCTCTCTGGTGCCCTTTTCCTCAAAGCTCAGCTTGGATTCTCCCCCCGCTGCCAGCAAGCAAACAAAGAGCTCTGCGCCCGTCCCATCCTTCGCAGCCCCAGAACTCAAGCGTGGCCTTGCCAAGGCGTGCTTACGTAATAAAAATAAGACATCCCCTCAAAATAAGCCATAGTGCGGTTTTTTGAGGGGGGGGAAATATGACGGTGTCTTAAAATAGGGGAAACACGGTAAGCCGAGGGTGGGAAATGCAGAGGCAGAGGCTGGTGGTGGCAGCGGCGGCGGCGGAGGAGGAAGGAGCAGCCCGAAAGGGCTGCTTTCAGGCTGCTTGTTCCTCCTCCTCTGCAGGGGACAATCAGCATAACAGGCAAAACTTGCCCCACTTGCAGGTGCAGGACTCCGCTCCCTGCAGTTTGCAACTGAGCAATGACTTCACCGATTTATTTATGTTGTCAATTAATATATCACTAAATTTTGATTGTCTCTAGGTGGTGTACAAGGATAAAGCTAGAACTAAAATATAGCAGAAAAACCCAAATAGCACAAAATCACACACACGCGCACACTTTTAGTGGTCTCTCCTCATAAGGGAGATGTCCATTTCAAAGCCTACTCCAGAAACTTCTTGTTCAGTGCAGCTTCAAGAGGTAAATACTATTTATTCATTACAATTCAACCACAAGGATTTCTAATGGAAGAAACCTCATACACGAAAAACACATGCTATACTATATGATGCTATGATGCTAATGAAAGTGTACGAAAGTGCTTTCTTTCATACATTTCATTTTATTATTATTATTACAGTTTACTAATCTAACCAACATTATTGAAATAGACAACAACATTTGCATTGTGCCAGGTCTGCCACAAAAAGGGGAATTAGATCCTACTAGAAGGACTGTAAATATATAAATAAGTTGGCAGTTGGGGGGAGGGACAAAGATGCTTTGCAGAAAGTGAGATCTATGACCTTTGGGTGGGGTGTTTTTTCTTCCAAAAAAGCCCTTATACTTTAATACCAACACATTGTCTTTAATCAGAAAGAGTACATCTCCACTAGGAGTTTGTGTTAACAAATGGAGGGTCAGTGGTCAGAATTCACTCTGCTATGGCTTTTCCCTCACTGATAGTTCTTGCCTTTATTAAAAAGATCCCCTATTTCCTTTGACTGGTACAGGGGGCCACCACCCTGAATTATATTCTCAAATATTACTGGTGCTTTTTGGCAGGCCATCTTAATTGGCCCCCCATTGCTGCAGAGGCTTCGAGATCCATCTTAAGGTTAAGCCCCACAAGGCGGTGATATGACCACGACAAGAGAACAAAGGAAGTTCCTCCACTCTAAGACCACCACCAATTCAATGCAAAAAACCAAGTCCAGCGTGTGTCCTGCAGCATAGGTAGGAGTCAGAAGTGACTTGGGACAGACTCAAGGTTGGCATGGCAGGCATGAAATCCTGATCCACTCCTGACAGCAAAGCCTCAGCATGAATGCCAACCCCAAGACTTTCCCTGCTAGTTCAGGAAGGGAGACTGTTGAGCATCAGGGTGGGCGGTACATCAGCAGGATCCTTATTCTGCCCCAGCCACCTATCTTCAGATATGCACATTTGAACCCAGTGGGCTGCTGGAGAGGACATCTGGTCAGGGAGATGCAATCAGGACAGACCCCTCCCCTAGATCTTGCCTGCTGCTGTACACAGGTTTAAGGTGTCAATTGACCATTACTTTATATATCTGAGTTTCTAACTTTGGCTGTACAGAGAAACCGGGTGAGGCAATGCTGGGAGAAATTAACCCCCACTCTCAGCTTCATCCAGCCAGGTCTCTGCAATAAAAGCCAGGTCAGCATGTGCATCTAGGATCAAGTGTCCTGGATAGCTGTCATTCGAACCATTCCCCGGCTTGGCATTGAGCAGCAGCATTTTCAACCCAGAGAGGGGGGTGGGGACTGTTGCCAAAACTAACCAGGCTATTTGAATAGGGAGAATCCTATGGGGCCAACCAGCACCCTGTTGTGGCACCCCCTCTATGTTGCCCACATCTGCCTTGGCAACTGTGAGGCTACTGAGCTTAAATGGCAAAGAAAACGACGGATTGGGGGCAGACGGTGCCATTATCCTCCCACAAAAGCAGGCTTTAATCTTAGGCACCCGCACTTGGGAGCAAGTGCCACTGAACTCGACTGGAACTGGCTCCAGGCTGGCAGCTGCGGTTGGGAGAGGCACAGCACTGTACTTCTCCCCACCACGGCTCCGATCCCTGCCCTTGTGAGAAGCAGGCGGGGGGGGGGGGGGCTGAGCAGCATCCCGTTTTGGGATCAGCCACTGCCGCCTCGCAAGAGCAGGGATGGCAGCTGATCCCTGCCCTTGCGAGAAGCAGGGGGAGGGGGCTGAGAAGCATCCTGTTTTGGGATGCTGTTCAGCCACCGCCGCCTCGCAAGAGCAGGGATCGCAGCTGCGGTTGGAGAGGCACAGCACTGTGCTTCTTCCAACCACGGCTCCGATTCCAGCCCTTGCAAGAGGCAGGTGACGGCGGCGGGAGCAGCGGCCAAAACGGGCTGCTCCCCCCCCCCCGCCGCCAGCCTCACTCGAGTATAAGCCGAGGGCGGGGTTTTCAGCACAAAAAATGTGCTGAAAAACTCGGCTTATACTCGAGGATATACGGTACCTTATGTTTTTCAGATGGCAGTTTCCCCAACGGGACCATCTTTCAGGGATCTTATTCCTATGGGAAGTGGGCCAAAGACAGAAACTGGCAAAGAAACGAATGTAATTCAGCCTTTGTACACCAGATTCGTTTCTATACGCCCCACCCTCCATCCTGGCAGCCAAGAGACATTAGGACACGCTAGCTAGGCCAAAACCCTCAAGGCAGGTATGAAGTAGGGCTGTGGCTTAGGAAAAGGCAGGGTGGCTGAGCAGGGAGGGTGGGGTGGCCTGGGGAAAGTCCCAAGGGTCACAGAGAGAAACCTGAAGGGTGGCCCTTGGGCCCCAAGCCTGCGGTTCCCCAGCCCGGTTGCAGGGGATTCCCAACGTGTGTGTGTCTCAAACCTACAGCTTTAGGCCTTTGATGAAGTGTCCAGTCACCAAATTATATCTCTGGAATTTTCTTATTCAGAAAGGCAGGGATTTCTTTCAGACTGCATGTCTATATTGCACAGCATTGTCTAAGGGATATTCCATTAGTTGGTCTCTAAGGTGCTACTGGAAGGAATTTTGTTTTGTTTTGTTTTGTTTCGACTACGGTAGACCAACACGGCTACCTACCTGTAACTGGATTTTCTATTCATTAAGCTCCCAGGAGCATTCAATTGGCATTCCTTTGTGTTCACCATGTTATTTGGGAGACCAACTGCAATGTTTTCATGGCTCATTTTCTTAGTTCCAAGTGTTAACATTTTAGGATGGAAATTCACAGCAAATGGTCCACGCCTGTTAGGTACATGGCCTTTTGGACTTTACTCTCTGCCCTGTCTGTTGTCCTTTCCTTCCCTGTGTCAGGTGTTGACAGGCATGAGCTCTGAAGCAGGAAGGCCTCAACTCCAGCTAAGAAGAGGAAGGGGCAGCAGACAGGACTGCAGCTGGTGAACTGAGTCCTAGGAGGTTGTCTCAAGAATATGTCCCCAAGTGTGCAATGCAATTAAGTTTTGAAAAGCATGGGCCCTGCTTCCACACAGTTTTTGCCTGAACCTGCCCCACTCTAAAACAGAAATGCTCCTGAAATAATAATTAAGAGTAATTCAGATATTAAATCGCCACTTATTATCCTTACACAATCTTTGTAACTGTTGTTCAGTCATTCAGTTGTGTCCGACTCTTCGTGACCCCATGGACCAGAGCACGCCAGGCACGTCTATCCTTCACTGCCTCTCGCAGTTTGGCCAAACTCATGTTAGTAGCTTCGAGAACACTGTCCAACCATCTCATCCTCTGTCGTCCCCTTCTCCTTGTGCCCTCAACCTTTCCCAACATCAGGGTCTTTTCTAGGGAGTCTTCTCTTCTCATGAGGTGGCCAAAGTATTGGAGTCTCAACTTCAGGATCTGTCCTTCTAGTGAGCACTCAGGGCTGATTTCTTTAAGAATGGATAGGTTTGAGCAGTCCATGGGACTCTCAAGAGTCTCCTCCAGCACCATAATTCAAAATCTTACACAATCTTACATGGTTAAATTTGACTTGGCTGCCTGCCTCCCTTTTAAGCTCAGACTTTGTTTAGACTATACCAAGCGTTTAGTATGATTGGGCACAGTCTCCCCTGTCGACTACGCTTTGACTGTTTTATCTTGTTCTGGGTTTTACTGTCCTTAAATTGATTTTACCTTGAGCTGTTATTGAAGTCCTTTTTAGGGCCAAACAGTAGCTTGGAAATGTCTTTATAAAATAAACAAAATGGTAAACTACTTCAATGTCAACTGAAAGCTTTCTAGATTTTACGTTATTTCATAGCAAAAGCAGCATTCCAGCATGCTTTTCCTGACAGTTAACTATCATCAGGGACCATCGGCTGTGGTGAGGACTGCAGGGCCTGCTCCCTTCCAAGGCCTTTTCCTAGTGCCTAGAGAGTGGGGCTGGACTCATTTGGAACAAACTCTTGGGGAACTGCGGGGTTTTTCCAAGTGTCTAATGTATTTTAAAATGTCCTTAAGCAGTCGGTGACATTTTAAGTTTTCTTCTTCTTTTCTTCTTTTTGCTTTGTTGGGGAGTGGGGGTGGGTGGGTGGATATTTGGTTGGGGATTTATTTTAGTATAATTGTTCTGTTTTTGTTTTTTGTTGTTTTATTGGATGTTGTATAGTTTGTGTTTTGTTTTAAGGGGTGGGATCAGGGCTGCCTGGGAGTGGGCCCCAGCCAACAGAATGGCTGGAGCAAGTTCCACAAGGGGGGATGCACTGGGACATCCAATCTCAGTGATTATGGGCAGGAGGAGGAGCTATGCTAAGACCAGACCATGTCATTACCGAGGAGGCAGGCTTAGTCGTTGTTTGAAGACTATCCCTGCCTCCGGGTCTGGTCTTGACCGGATGGATACTGGAATCAGCAAGGGATACCCACACAACCTGATGGTGCTGCTGTGCAATGCTAGGTCAATGATTCATAAGACCACTGCCATCCATGATTTGATCGTGGATGGAGGACTTGACCTGGCATGTGTAACAGAGACTTGGTTGGATGAAGCAGATGGGCCTGTCTTAGCTGCTGCTTGTCCACCAGGTTTCTCTTACTCACAGCAACCCAGGTCATGTGGGCATGGGGGGGGGGGTTTGCAGTGATTTTTAGAAAGTCACTAGCTTGCATCAGGCGTCCTACTGGGAACACCCAGTTCTCTGAGTGCATGTTCTGGAAGTTGGGCAATAGGGGCAGTACAGGATTCCTTTTGGTATACCGACCTCCCCGCTGCACCAAGGATTCCCTGCCCGAGCTGCTTCAGGTTGTGGCGGATGTTCTCCTGGAGACACCTAGTTTGGTTGTCCTGGGGGATTTTAACATCCACACCAACACGACCTTACTGCTCAGGACTTTGTGGAAAGCATGGCCTCCATGGGGCTGTCCCTGAATATGTTTGGCCCAACTCAGTCATGGAAATGCCTTAGACCTGGTGTTCACCTCTAGTGACGTGGGTGATCTGACACTAAGTAAAATTGAAACTAAAGAAGTGCCATGGTCAGATTACTTCCTGGTGCAACTGGACTTCTCCATGACCCTTCCCCTCTGCAGGGAGGTGGGACCAATTTGGATGGTCCACCCCTGCCACTTAATGGATCCAAATGGTTTCCAGAGAGTGGTAGGGGATGCTTTATCCCATATTGATGGCCTTTCAGCTGATTCCCTGGTGGCCCACTGGAATGAGGTGTTAACTAGGGCTACTGACTGTTTGGCTCTGAAGAACCCTCTCCGATTGCATGGAGCCCGCACAGCCCCGTGGTTTTCGCCGGAGCTGAGGGCGATGAAACAACCGTTGAGACGGCTAGAGCACCGGTGGCAGAAAACTCATTCTGAATTGGACCAGACACAGGTTAGAGCTCAACGTCGAGCCTACCAAGTGGCGATAGCGACAGCGAAGAAGACTTTCTTCACCGCCTCTATTGCATCTGCAGAAAATACCGGTAGCAGCAGGAGACTCTTTCAGGTGGTTCGCAATCTATCGGTACCACCTTCGTCACCGGGGCCTGGCAAGGACCCCAAGATCTCCTGCAAAGCTTTTGCAAAGTTTTTTGTAGATAAAGTCGCTCAGATTCGGAAGGAGGTAGACACCACTGTGGGAACAGGGCCGGAGCGGGAGAGTGTTAGAGCCATGTCTGGTCAAGTTGCATGGAATCAATTTCAATCCGTTACACCCGAGGATGTGGACAGGCTGTTTGGACGCATGAAACCAACCACCTGTCTCCTTGATACTTGCCCATCCTGGCTAATAAAAGCAAGCCAGGAAGGGCTGGGCGATGTGCTTCGCGGGGTGGTGAATTCTTCCCTCTGTGAGGGAGCCTTCCCAGACCTGCTGAAAGAGGCGGTCATTAAACCGCTTCTTAAAAAAACATCTTTAGACCCACTATCACCCAGTCTCAAATCTTCCATTCTTGGGCAAGGTGATTGAGCGGGTGGTTGCTGAACAACTCCAAGCACGCCTGGAGGATGCGGACCATTTGGTTCCCTTCCTATCGGGATTCAGGCCTCATCATGGGACTGAAACTGCCTTGGTCGCGTTGGTTGATGATCTCCGGCGGGCTAGGGAAAAAGGTGAGAGCTGTTTCCTAGTTCTGATGGATCTCTCAGCGGCCTTTGATACAATCGACCATAACATTCTTCTGGACCGTCTAGAGGAGCTGGGGGCACTGTTATACAGTGGCTCCGCTCCTTCCTCCTGGGCCGTGTCGAGAAAGTGGTGGTGGGGGATGAGTGTTCAGACCCCTGGGCCCTCACTTGTGGGGTGCCTCAAGGTTCTGTCCTCTCCCCCATGCTTTTTAACATCTACATGAAACCGCTGGGAGAGATCATCAGGGGGTTTGGGCTGGGTGTTCATCAGTATGTGGATGATACCCAGCTCTACCTCTCTTTCAAATCTGAACCAGTGAAGGCAGTGAAGGTCCTGTGTGAGTGCCTGGAGGCAGTTGGAGGACGGATGGCGGCTAATGGATTGAGGTTGAATCCTGACAAGACAGAAGTACTGTTCTTGGGAGACAGGGGGAGGGCAGGTGTGGGGGACTCCCTGGTCCTGAATGGGGTAACCGTGCCCCTGAAGGACCAGGTGCGCAGCCTGGGAGTCATTCTGGACTCACAGCTGTCCATGGAGGCGCAGGTTAATTCTGTATCCAGGGCAGCTGTCTACCAGCTCCATCTGGTACGCAGGCTGAGACCCTACCTGCCCGCGGACTGTCTCACCAGAGTGGTGCATGGTCTAGTTATCTCCCGCTTGGACTATTGCAATGCGCTCTACGTGGGGCTACCTTTGAAGGTGACCCGGAAACTACAACTAATCCAGAATGCAGCAGCTAGACTGGTGACTGGGGGCAGCTGCCGAGACCATATAATACCAGTCCTGAAATATCTACATTGGCTCCCAGTATGTTTCTGAGCACAATTCAAAGTGTTGGTGTTGACCTTTAAAGCCCTAAACGGCCTTGGCCCACTTATACCTGAAGGAGCGTCTCCACCCCCATCATTCTGTCCGGATACTGAGATCCAGCGCCAAGGGCCTTCTGGCGGTTCCCTCACTGTGAGAAGCAAAGCTACCAGGCAGAGGGCCTTCTCGGTAGTGGCGCCCTTCAGATGTCAAAGAGATAAACAACCACCTGACATTCAGAAGACATCTGAAGGCAGCCCTGTTTAAGGAAGCTTTTAATATGTGATATTTTAATGTATTTTTTATCTTTGTTGGTAGCCGCCCAGAGTGGCTGAGGAGACCCAGCCTGATGGACGGGGTACAAATAATAAATTTATAATTATAATTATAATTATTATCATCATCATCATCATCATCATCATCATCATAATATAACACATTCCCACACAGCTGTTACTGTATTACCAATATCCTGTGTGAGTGTCTGGAGGCGGTTGGAGGATGGATGGCGGCTAACAGATTGAGACTGAATCCTGACAAGACAGAAGTACTGTTTTTGGGGGACAGGGGGCGGGCAGGTGTGGAGGACTCCCTGGTCCTGAATGGGGTAACTGTGCCCCTGAAGGACCAGGTGCGCAGCCTGGGAGTCATTCTGGACTCACAGCTGTCCATGGAGGCACAGGTTAATTCTGTATCCAGGGCAGCAGTCTACCAGCTCCATCTGGTACGCAGGCTGAGACCCTACCTGCCCGCGGACTGTCTCGCCAGAGTGGTGCATGCTCTAGTTATCTCTCGCTTGGATTACTGCAATGCGCTCTACGTGGGGCTACCTTTGAAGGTGACCCGGAAACTACAACTAATCCAGAATGCGGCAGCTAGACTGGTGACTGGGAGCGGCCGCCGAGACCACATAACACCGGTCTTGAAAGACCTACATTGGCTCCCAGTACGTTTCCGAGCACAATTCAAAGTGTTGGTGCTGACCTTTAAAGCCCTAAATGGCTTCGGTCCAGTATACCTAAAGGAGCGTCTCCACCCCCATCGGTCAGCCCGGACATTGAGGTCCAGCGCCGAGGGCCTTCTGGCGGTTCCCTCGCTGCGTGAAGCCAAGTTACAGGGAACCAGGCAGAGGGCCTTCTCGGTAGTGGCGCCCGCCCTGTGGAACGCCCTCCCTTCAGATGTCAAAGAGAACAACAACTACCAGACCTTTAGAAGACATCTGAAGGCAGCCCTGTTTAGGGAGGCTTTTAATGTTTAATAGATTACTGTATTTTAATGTTCTTTTGGAAGCCGCCCAGAGTGGCTGGGGAGACCCAGCCAGATGGGCGGGGTATAAATAATAAATTATTATTATTATTATTATATCATGCCAGATACCATACGTTGTACTGTAAATAGACCTAACCCATCAACACATTACTTCTAATTTAAAAAATGTGCAAACCACACACACAAGCATTTGACATCATTTCATAGTATATGGTGTTTGTCTGTGCCACATGTTTATAGAAACACTGCTGAGAAGTTTATAGAAACACTGCTGATTAAGTTTTTAAAGATAATTAACCAAATGCTCATTGTAGTTTTTCGTTATATATCACACACATGAGAAAAAGTATTTGCTGTACTAAAAGGTAAGTTAATCCAGTCATGAACGACTCTGGGGTTGCGGCGCTCATCTCGCTTTACTGGCCGAGGGAGCCGGCGTTTGTCCGCAGACAGCTTCCGGGTCATGTGGCCAGCATGACTAAGCCGCTTCTGGCGAACCAGAGCAGCACACGGAAACGCCGTTTACCTTCCCGCCGGAGCGGTACCTATTTATCTACTTGCACTTTGACGTGATTTCAAACTGCTAGGTTGGCAGGAGCTGGGACTGAGCAATGGGAGCTCACCCCGTCGCGGGGATTCGAACCGCCAACCTTCTGATCGGCAAGCCCTAGGCTCTGTGGTTTAACCTACAGCACCACCCACATCCTATTTACTGTACTCATTAATGTTAAATAAATCAAGGTAAGCTCCCAGGACAGGTGAGGGAACAGTCACACATGGATTCCTAAATGCTACTGGAAATATTGCTATTACGGATTCCTTTGCATAGAATTAATTATTAGATAAGCTTTTATCTCTATCACAAGCGAGCTGAAACTGTGGTTTCAGCTATTTTCCAGTTGTGCCACCTTGTGGTCCTACCATTCTACTACTAGATCCTTATGAGAACAGAGTTTCTTAAACTGCAGGGAAAGAAATGTTTAGAATCATAGAAGTATAGAGTTGGAAGGGACTCTCAGATCATTCAGTCCAACCCTCCCTGCAGTCCAGGAATATGCAGGAGTCTCATACAGGGATCAAACCTGCAATCTTAGCATTATTGTGTGTGTGCATGCAGACAGACATACACCTTGTTGGCAAGCCTTTACCTAAAGCATGCATCAAAACCACACCGAGACAGCTGAATTAGAAAAGGTGAGTCCCAAGTCTTAGGTTTTAATAGCTCAAGGAACACTGCCTTAAAGAACAACTTTGGAATTCTAAAACAATGTGATCCATTATCTTAGCTGCCGTGGAAGAATTTAGAAGCTTTTTTATAGCCAGAAATTATTTATGGTACTGTCTAAAGAGAAGTTGAGACTACAGCAAAAACACCTGTAAAAATAAACAATAAAATAAAATACTATACCGAAAATGAGACATCATAATCTTGAGGAGTAAAGGGCTTGTCTGCCAGCTCCTCAAAGAAATCTGTTAATGACTCCAGGGTTTCTTCAGCAAGTTTTTCATACGTAGTTTCATCTATTGAGCTGTAAAAGTCAGGTAAAGAAAGGGTTACTCAAATTTTATACCATTAAATCAAAATATTATCAGTGCAAAACAAGAAATCCCAGAAAAGAACACAGTAATTTGAGGATGCTTGTTACCGACACATACTAGTGTAGGAACCATTTCTGAAGTTGCAATAAATAAGAAAAATTAGGTATGTATAGCCCAGAGATTTTATTCGGCTGAACATTAATTCACCACACACTGCAACTTCCACTCATTAGACAGTCCTCCGATTAAAGAACTTTAGGCTACAATTCTGACCCCACTTCTCTGGAAGTAAGCCCACTGAATTTATTATGACTTACTTTTGGAATAGATATGGTTAGGTTTGCACTGTTAGTCAATTAATTGATTACATCTGCATACATTTAGACATTGATTTGTCTGTCTTGTCCCTTTTTGTTTCTTCTCTATATGTTTGGCCCTCTCTTGAGATTTTGTTACCAAACTTGACAGCAGGCTTCACTGCCATTTGGACACTGGTTCTGTCATAGCTGGCTCCCTCTGGTTGGCCGGCTGGCCTTTGGGCTCCATTTTCCCTCCCCGTTCCCTCCAGTGGCAGAACAGTGCCAGCCTCAGCACCGCCCCTGAACCATGGAGTCCCACTCCCTGCCCTTCCTCTCCGGTTGCTTCCCTGTGGCTCATCTCAGCCGATGGCAGAACAGTGCCAGGAGGCAGACATCACCGTTAAGGACCACCACAGAGATCACACAGCAAAAAGCATCCCTCCCTCCACAGCCCAGCCACCCTTCCTTATTTCAGACATCAAGATATAGCAGCATATCATGATGGTTAGCTGGTGATCTATCATGTTGATGAAAATCAGATATTGCCCAGGCCTAGATGACATCTGGCTTAATTTGAAAGAATCCTTCCCCTCTTTATTCTTACAATATTTTCATAGCAAATGAAAAATGAAGTTTCCATTCATTTTAGTAGAGCTTGTGTAGTTTTCGAGTGGTTTGCACCCTAAAGATGTGCAGTTAGGCTACCTGGACACCTGTTTGAGGCCAAGCCCAGTTTCCACAATATGCATGTCCCGTGGTTTTGTCTAAACTGTGGCTCCATCCCAGTCTGCTCTGGTAACATTTGAACAAGCAAGATCATGTGGAAGACAACCACAACTTGCCTATTCCCACATCAGGAATGCTTGGGATGCAGGGAAGAGGGAGTGGCACTTTCCAAATGCAAGAACCACCCATAAGTTGGCAACACAATGAGTGTTGGAGAACAGGCAGTTGCTTGGAAATGGATCCTCTTCACCTCTTAATCAGTGAGCGCTTACTGCTCTTTACACTGCTAGTGGCTACTGATATTTCTCTCTTGGTGTTTACATGTTTTATTGACTAACTTTAAGAAGTGGGCTGATGTGACTGTTCTAGTAAAGGTTATCTGCAGGAACTTAAAGCTTGCAGCACTTCCATTCTCTTTCTACATGAATTAGTTACCGTATTTTACGCTCTATAACGCGCACTTTTTCCCTCCTAAAAAGGAAGGGGGAAAGTCTGTGCGCGTTATAGAGCGAAGGCACTTGCCGGCAGCGGGATCCCTCGGCTGCCACAGCAGTCGTAAGCTGAGGGGTGCCTCTGCCAGCGAAGCCATAGCTCCCAGCCAGGCGGGAGAGGAACGGACAGCCCCAAAGCAGCGCTTTTGGGCTCTCCATTCGTTTCCCCCTCCACCCCTCTGCGCTCGCCCTGACGGAGAGAAAGGGGGCGAGCGCAGAGGGGTGGAGGCGAAACGAACGGACAGCCCCAAAGCAGCGCTTTGGGGCTCTCCGTTCGTTTCCCCCTCCACCCCTCTGCGCTCGCCGTCACGGAGAGAAAGGGGGCGAGCGCAGAGGGGTGGAAGGGGAAACGAACGGAGAGCCCCAAAGCAGCGCTTTGGGGCTCTCCGTTCGTTTCCCCTTCCACCCCTCTGCGCTCGCCCTCACGGTGTTGGTTTCTCATCCTTCCTTCCTTCTCTCTCTCTCTCTTCCCTCCCTCTCTTCCTCCTTCTTTCCCTCTTTCTTCCTCTCTCTCTCTCTTCCTTCCTTCTCTCTCTCTCTCTCTTCCCTCCCTCTCTTCCTCCTTCTTTCCCTTTCTTCCTCTCTCTCTCTTCCTTCCTCTCTCTCTCTCTCTCTCTCTCTCTCTCTCTTCCCTCCCTCTCTTCCTCCTTCTTTCCCTCTTTCTTCCTCTCTCTCTCTCTCTCTCTTCCTTCCTTCTCTCTCTCTCTTCCCTCCCTCTCTTCCTCCTTCTTTCCCTTTCTTCCTCTCTCTCTCTCTTCCTTCCTTCTCTCTCTCTTCCCTCCCTCTCTTCCTCCTTCTTTCCCTCTTTCTTCCTCTCTCTCTCTCTCTCTCTCTCTCTCTCTCCCCTCCCTCTCTTCCTCCTTCTTTCCCTCTTTCTTCCTCTCTCTCTCTCTCTTCCTTCCTTCTCTCTCTCTCTCCCCTCCCTCTCTTCCTCCTTCTTTCCCTCTTTCTTCCTCTCTCTCTCTTCCTTCCTTCTCTCTCTCTTCCCTCCGTCTCTTCCTCCTTCTTTCCCTCTTTCTTCCTCTCTCTCTCTCTTCCCTCCCTCTCTTCCTCCTTCTTTCCCTCTTTCTTCCTCTCTCTCTCTCTTCCTTCCTTCTCTCTCTCTCTCTTCCTCCTTCTTTCCCTCTTTCTTCCTCTCTCTCTCTCTCTCTCTCTCTCTTCCTTCCGTCCTTCTTTCTCTCTTCCCTCCCTCCCAACCTTTTAGAGGAGGAAAACCAGAATTTTTTTTTTTCTGGTTTTCCTCCTCTAAAAACGAGGTGCGCATTATAGTCCGGTGTGCATTATGGAGCGAAAAATACGGTAATCAAGCCTTTCTCCACCATACTGAGAGTCAACAAGGCATTCCTAGTACAGCAGGAACGGCTACAAAAGAAATAAAAAATTTCTTCCAGTAGCACTTTAGAGACCAACTAAGTTTGTTCTTGGCATGAGCTTTCGTGTGCATGCACACTTCTTCAGATACACTGAAACAGAAGTCACCAGACCCTTATATATAGTGAGAGGGTGGGGAGGGGTATTACTCAGAGGGGTGGTGGGAATGGGTGATAGGCTGATAGCTGTGGTAAACCTGTTGACGACTGTTAACGACTGCAATTGGTCTAACAGGAAAAAGCAAGGGATGAGAAGGTTAAAAATAGCTTTGTCATGTATCCTATATAATAAAGAGCCTGTGTCCGTCCGTACCACTTTCCGTCCGTCAGAGGAAATCGGCACTGCGCGTGCGTTCCTGTGACAGAGGGATTGGAGGACGCACACCAATAGGAGCGGGGGCAGTGGCGCGAAGCGCCGCTGCCCGCAGCCTCCTCCTGTCGGCCATCTTATCGCGCTGCCGGGGTGCCCCTATCCGCCTGCGCTCACCTGCTGCCGCCACCTCCAAGGCTGCCCCCGCTCGGCAGGCTCTGGCTGCGGCTCCGGTGGGATGCGCGGCGCCCCGGCTCGCCGCCGGGCTCGCCCTGCCCAGGCCCTCCTTCCCCAACCGCCTCCCCACACCAACTCCGAGCACTGGTTCCCGCGCGGGGGCTCCAGGCGGAATTCTCCATGCCGCGCTGGGCGGGGAGGCGGGACGAAGGCGCCTCGAGGCTCCCCGCGCGAGGCAGCAGGCAGCAGGCGAAAGCGGCCCGCCCAGAAAGGAGCAGCGCCGCCGCCGCCGCGCCGGGCTGCAGCAGCGAAGAGCAGGCTTCAGCGCCTGCACAAAGGCGGGCGACGGCGCTTGCCGGCGCTGGAAGCGGAAGAGCCCCGCGGAGGAGCGCTGGCTGTAGGCTCTGTGGGAAAGGGGCGGCGCGGAGGTGGGCAGGCGCGGACGAGGTCTGCTGCCGGCTGCGCTACCCACCCGGGACGGACGGAGGGCCGGGACGGACGGAGGGGGCTCTTTTTCTCCTCAGGTTCCCGCTCCTCCATCTGTGTGTGTGTGTGTGAGAGAGAGAGCTTTCTAGCGCCTGTTTTCGTTAACAGGCTTAATTTACTAGTAATGAGATAAGAATCCAATGTCTCTGTTCAGACCAGGTCTCTCCATGGTTTTAAGCTTGGTAATGAGTTGCAATTCAGCAACTTCTCTTTCCAGTCTATTTCTGAAATTCCTTTGCAATAAGACAGCTACTTTGAGATCTTGTATAGAGTGTCCTGGGAGATTGAAGTGTTCTGCTGCTGGTTTCTCTGTCTTGTGATTCCTGATGTCAGATTTATGTCCATTTATCCTTTGGCGTAGGGTTTGGCCTGTTTGTCCAATGTAGCTGAAGGGCACTGTTGGCATTTGATGGCATACACAATGTTAGACAATGAGCAATTAAATAGTCCTGAGATGGTATGTTTGATGTTGTTGGGGCCAGTAATGGTGTTGTCCGGGTGTATGTGGCAGCAAAGTTGGCATCTGGGTTTATTGCAGGCTCTGGTGCCAGTGTCCGTGTTAAGATTGTTAAGGAGCTACCCCCACACATCCAAGAGCAGATCCTCACAAACACACCAGCAGAACCTCGACCAGGAACTTTCTATCTTCTACCTAAAATACACAAACCAGGAAATCCAGGACGCCCCATCATCTCAGGTATTGGAACTATTACAATGGGTGTCTCCGGTTATATGGACTCTGTTCTGAAACCATATGCCATTAGTGCTCCCAGCTACGTACGTGACACCACAGATTTTCTGAGGAAAATACAATCTTTAAATAATCTTCCTAACAATACTATATTAGCCACGATGGATGTGGAATCTCTGTATACCAACATCCCACACAACGATGGTTTACAAGCTATAAGGAACACCATTTCAGATAAAACCACAGCGGACTTTGCTACCAAACTCTGCCATTTTGTCCTTACCCACAACAACTTCAAATTTGGTGATGACCTGTTCCTCCAGATCAGTGGCACAGCAATGGGCACCCGCATGGCCCCACAGTATGCCAACATCTTCATGGCAGATTTAGAACAACGCTTCCTAAACTCCTATCCACTCAAACCTCTCTTGTACCTGCGATACATTGATGATATTTTTATTATCTGGACACATGGTCAACAGACCCTGGACACCTTCCACCAGAAATTAAATGACTTTCACCCCACCATCAACCTAACTATGAACCAATCTATGCAAGAAATACATTTTTTTGACACTACTATAAAAATACAGGATGGGCGCATAGACACCACCTTATACCGTAAACCTACTGACCGACAAACATATCTACATGCTTCTAGCTACCATCCCAAACATACCAAACAATCCATTGTATATAGCCAGGCCCTACGTTACAGCCGCATCTGTTCCAACTCTACAGACAGAGACTCTCACCTAAGAGATCTACAGCAAACCTTTTTAGAACTAAAATACCCACCGGATGAAGTTAAACAACAGATCAACAGAGCCAGACTGATACCCAGAGAGAACTTGCTGCAAGACAGACCTAAAAAAGAAAATAGCAGAACACCACTAGTAATCACATACAGCTCCCAAGTTAAAACAGTACAACGCATCATCAGAGATCTACAACCTCTCCTAGACAATGACAGTTCTCTTTCTCAAGCTCTGGGAGGAAGACCTTTCATCGCCTACAGACAGCCACCCAATCTTAAACAACTCCTCACCCACAATAATACTACAACCAGGTCCAGACTTAACACGGACACTGGCACCAGAGCCTGCAATAAACCCAGATGCCAACTTTGCTGCCACATACACCCGGACAACACCATTACTGGCCCCAACAACATCAAACATACCATCTCAGGACTATTTAATTGCTCATCGTCTAACATTGTGTATGCCATCAACTGCCAACAGTGCCCTTCAGCTCTCTACATTGGACAAACAGGCCAAACCCTACGCCAAAGGATAAATGGACATAAATCTGACATCAGGAATCACAAGACAGAGAAACCAGCAGCAGAACACTTCAATCTCCCAGGACACTCTATACAAGATCTCAAAGTAGCTGTCTTATTGCAAAGGAATTTCAGAAATAGACTGGAAAGAGATGTTGCTGAATTGCAACTCATTACCAAGCTTAAAACCATGGAGAGACCTGGTCTGAACAGGGACATTGGATTCTTATCTCATTATACATGACAAAGCTATTTTTAACCTTCTCACCCCTTGCTTTTTCCTGTAAGACTAATTGCAGTCGTTAACAGTCGTCAACAGGTTTGCCACAGCTATCAGCCTATCACCCATTCCCACCACCCTTCTGAGCAGGGTGGATAAAAATCAATGATTTTTTTAAAAAAATCAAAAAAATCGGATTTTTTTGATTTAAATTGGATTTTTAAGATAAAATGCTTTTGGAGGAAAAATCTTTCTAAATATAGTCTTCTATTTAAGTTACATTGCAGTCCAAAGGCTATTCATCAGGAAATAAGGATTTGTTTTAAGTTTATCAAGTGTGCTAAAACTCAGTCTAAGTTTTTTTTTTAATGTTTAACCACATCAGTTAACAAACATGGATACATATGCTATCATGTTATTGTTTTAGTTAAATAAATTGTTTAAATGGTTATTAAGGAAATGATTATTTTTCTCCTTCCAATAAAGTACAGCAGAAAAGTTGTCCAAATATAAACAGTTAACTTATTAAACCTCACCATAATTTCACTAATTATCTGTCTATGTATTTCTAGTAGTATAACCAAATCTGTAATTTTTGATATAACTGTAAATACTCTGAAAATTTATTATTCCAAAAAGGAAACCTTCATATGGTTGTAAATATTAAGATTATACCAGCAAGAATGAGTCTTTCTGTAAAAAAAATATTTAAATCACGTCTTACTGACTAGTGATTTAAATCAAGCCTTACTGACTAGTGATTTAAATCGTGATTTAAATCGTGATTTAAATCAATTTGATTTAAATCAAATCCACCCTGCTTCTGAGTAATACCCCTCCCACCCTCTCACTATATATAAGGGTCTGGTGACTTCTGTTTCAGTGTATCTGAAGAAGTGTGCATGCACACGAAAGCTCATACCAAGAACAAACTTAGTTGGTCTCTAAGGTGCTACTGGAAGTAATTTTTTATTTTTTATTTTGTTTTGACTATGGCAGACCAACACGGATACCTACCTGTAACTGGCTACAAAAGAAGAAAAACAAAGGTCTGGTCATGTGTGAAAGTGCCGGATGCTGTGGCAGTTTAAGATAAATTTGTTGCATATGTAATGGAACTATTATTCACTTAAAATGATTCAACGTTACCAACTAACACCTCAACGCAGATCCCATGCTTATGGCTTTGGTTTAGTTCTTCCGAATGTGAGGTGACTGTTTCTGTCCTCAATACTGATCTCTGTTTGGGAAGTTCCCCCGAGTTGCCAGGTGGCCAATTCTATATACAACTTACCTTTTGTCAATTTGAGTTCCTGCACTCCTTACGCATTGCAGTTGAGCACTCTTGGCTTTGACTATGAGAACGCCATATAAACAATGCGGCTGCACATCCTGTGAAGAAATAAGTTTTAATTACTTTTGTGGAAAATCATGTTCTTCAGCAGAAGGCTAAGTGCAAGCAGCACAACTTTCAGGGTTGTGACCTTCTCCCTGAGGGGATTCTGCTACATTTTGTTTTACACTGTTTTATTTTGTGGTTAAAGGTAAAGGGACCCCTGACCATTAGGTCCAGTTGCGGACGACTCTGGAGTTGCGGCGCTCATCTCGCTTTATTGGCTGAGGGAGCTGGCGTACAGCTTCTGGGTCACGTGGCCAGCATGACTAAGCCGCTTCTGGTGAACCAGAGCAGCACACGGAAACGCCATTTACCTTCCCGCTGCAAAGGTACCTATTTATCTACTTGCATTTTGACGTCCTTTCGAACTGCTAGGTGGGCAGGAGCTGGGACCGAGCAACGGGAGCTCACCCCGTTGCAGGGATTCAAACCACCGACCTTCTGATCGGCAAGCCCTAGGCTCTGTGGTTTAACCCACAGCGCCACCCGCGTCCCATTTTGTGGTTAGGACTGTGTATATTTCTGCCATGGGAACCTCAGATAAAAGCTGGATTATAAATGCTTTAAATAATAAGTAAACAAACAAACAAACAAACAAACAAACATATGCCAAGTCCTCTGAGCAGGAGTAGCATCATTTGTATTTCAAGTCCTTAAGAACTACGGCTGTGCTGTTCCAGAAGCAAGCGCATTCCTTCTCACTACTTCTTTCAGCCTGGTTGATTTTCTATCAGAGTTCATTTTCAGCTTTGTCCATCTATGAACCCCCTTGTTTAGCATTGCTGTATCTATTTCCCTTGTGCAGCACCTGGCGGGGAATGGAAGGGCCGAGGCGCCCCTCTCACTTCTCACGGCTTGATTGTTTTGCCTAGTATCTTAGTGAGTCTTTTTCCATTTTGAAGGGCCAAGTAGACGAGCTCTCTTCCAGCAGGACTGTCTCCAGGCCAGTTCCTTTTCTGGCCTTCTTTCTTCCCTCCCTCCCGGCCATCTCTGCTTCAAGAGAAGCGCCCCCCAAACACACCAGGCAGCGGCCGGCCTGTCCTTTCCCGGGTCCGACCCCACCTGCCAGCGGAGGATCCCGGCGCCGTTTCTGGGCCCGAGGAGAGACCTGCCGACGCCGCCGGGCCCACAAGGCCTCCCGAGCCCCGCTCTCGCCACGAGACACCGCCGCCGCGCCAGAAGGAGGCCGAGAGGGAGGCCGGGCGGCGGCTTCCTCAGCTGCGCGACCCGGGCAGGGCGGCCCTTCTGGGCCCGGCGGCGTCCGAGGGAGAAGTTCCGCGGGCCGGGCTCGCCGGAGGCCCTGCGCCGCCCGCCCGCCCGCCTTCCCTTCCAGGCCCAGGCCGAGCACTCACCGGCCGGCCCAGGAGGAGAGCGAAGGCGCCGCCGCTTCTCCGGAGAGGAGGCGCCGCCGCCGCCGCCGCGGCCTCCTCCTGCTCCTTCCAGCGCCCGCCGGCGCCTCCCCGCCGGCCCCGGGCCGCGACCCGGGAGACGAGCAGAGCGCAGGCCGCGCCCGGCCGCCACATGAGGTCCGAAGGCGGCGCGCAGGAGACTCGGGCTCCGGGCGCGGCGACGCTCTGCTGCCCCCGGGCGGCGGCGGCTGGGTGGCCCTTTCCCCCGGGCAGCGTCGGGCCCCGATCCTTGCTTGCTGCTGCTGCTGGAGGAGAAGCGGACGAGGCTCTCGCCCTCCGTCTCTTCCAGCGCCTTAGCAGAAGTCTGTCCAGTTCTAGGTCTCTCTAGAAAGAGCTGCCCCTGGGCCGAGCCCACAGCAAGCCCGCGATTGACAGCCCCGTTTCTGTGCCGGTGAATCGGGACAAGAACAGCCTCCAAGTGCCACACTCGGGACGAGAGAAAGGTCCGCTACGGAAACAGACATGAATCATTTAAGGGGGGGGGGTGTCTGTGTTTTTTGCTCTTTTATCACTGTTTCTGTATCTGAAGAAGTGTGCATGCACACAAAAGCTCATACCAATAAAAAAACTTAGTTGGTTTCTAAGCTGCTACTGGAAGGAATTTTTTTATTTTGTTTCTGTAGTTTGGCTTGTGGCAAATAAAAAAGGTTTGGGATAGGCACGGCATCTTGTTCTCTTCCTGCTGGTAAAAAGGGTAAAGGGACCCCTGACCATTAGGTCCAGTCGCGGACGTCTTGCTTTATTGCCTTTATTGCACTTTGACGTGCTTTCAAACTGCTAGGTTGGCAGGAGCAGGGACCGAGCAACAGGAGTTCACCCTGTCGCGGGGAATCGAACCGCCGACCTTCTGATTGGCAAGCCCTAGGCTCAGTGGTACCACCCTTGTCCCACTTGTGGGAAATAGTGAAAGCCAAAACTTACTGGAAGAAAGAAAAGGGTGGGTGTGGCAAAAACAACCCATTAGAGGCCATTCAATCTCTTTCTAGTTTCTCTGAGACAATTTTCTAATCAAATAAAACATCAAAACATTAGATGCAAATTACAACCTGCAGGCATTAAAGTTTTGTTTCCCAAGCTATGCTCTGATGTCAACATATCCTTCCTGCCTTCCTCTCCATGTCTGTGGGCAGCTGGTTCCAGTTCAATGTGTTGTTGTTGTTTAGTTGTGTCCGACTCTTCGTGACCCCATGGACCAGAGCACGCCAGGCACTCCTGTCTTCCACCCAGTTCAATGTAGTCATCATCTATTGTCACGCACAAGGCGTCAAGAAAATCCGCAACACTTGTTTTGAGAACAAAATACTTTATTTTTTTGTCAATAAAACTATAGTTTACAGTAGAATATACTAAATAAATTATGTAATTTTGTCCTTTACAAGCAATATATCTAATCACAAATATTTCAAAGACAATATATGTACACAACATAAGGCCTTGTTATAAATAGCTTCTTTTTTCATTTCACTAATAAACAGTGAAAATTTCTTTATAGAAGATAGCTTCCCATAAACTATGTGCAAACTTATTACACTAACCCTTGTATGAAATTAATAGGTGAGCAATTATAATTCTGGGGGAAAGCAGAATTGATTTACATAATATTCACCACTGTGATGATGAAGACTCTTTAAATAGGCAAAGCAGATTACATATTTGTGCATAATCACTAATACATGCAAATAAAAAAATCATGTGAGAGACAATAGGAAAATATTACTTCCAGACCCTGAAAAGATGATTGGCAATAGAAGAGCAGCTTGAGTACAATGTATGCAGTTCTTCACAGTTCGGCAACAGCAATCCGAGCAAAGTGTGAAATGTTTCCTTTCACATCTGCTGAGTCCAAGGTAGCATTTCTAGGCTTCAAGAATCCTCTGTTGTTTTCACAGAGGCTCTGTTGCTTATGACTTTTTGTTTCCTAGGCTCAGCAATTTTTTCCTTGTAAATCTGGAGTGCAGAAAGTGCTTTTCTTCAAATATTCTCATTCTTAAAATTCATCTTTTTCTTCTTTTATGATCTATTACTAAACAAAAGAAATAAAAAGTTATAATTTTTTCTCCAACAAGCAAACAAAACTTGTTAACACCCTCCTTCACTATCAATATAGGTTAATACAACATCTATTGTCTTCCTTCTTATGTTAGGTTTCCCAACTGTACAACATTTCATATTTTTCGACCATCATAACCCAATCTAATTGTATTGACAACACAGAATGTGTTCAGAACATCCTAAAGGCCTTTTGCAGTTTTATTTGCTACATTCAGTCCTTTTTTCTGGGGCTTTTCAGTACCAGCACCCTTTTTTCTAGAAGAAAAGTGCTGTCTGGATACGATGCTGTATGTTTACCATTCCCAACCCCAAAGTAGAGCTCCAATGAAATCAATACAACTTCCTGTAGGATGCTTAAAGCTAAATTTCCCCAATATCTTAATTAGATATCACTGCTGTGGCAACTGTTACATTCAGTTTCCAATCTACTACTGTATTGGCCTGAATATAAGCCTCACTTTTTTTCCAAATTCCAACCGTGAAAAGTTAAAAGTGTGGCTTAAATTTGTGACCTTACAAAAACTGGCTTTTACGATATCGCTGCTGAAACAGACATATGGTAAAACAGAATGGGTGTGAGTGCTGGCGGAATTTTAAGGGAGCGGCTCATATTCGGGTATTGTCTTTTTTTCTTTTTCCCTCCTTGAATTTTAAAGGTGCGGCTTATATTCGGGTGTGGCTTATATTTGGGCCAATACGGTACATTGTTATAGATGTGGAGCTAAATCCTAGAAATTAATAAATGGTAGGATTTTGATTATTTGCAATATGAAGGGAGAAATTCTGCAGAGGAATTCCTGGGCTAGCCTTTGCAAAAACGACCTGGCCAAGTTAGGGCCATTAAGAAACAATACAGAGCCACGGAGAGCCATTGGCAATGCAAGAGAACTGCTTCCCCCTTGCCCTTGATATAAATTTTGTTGCATTAAGCCAAGTAAACATGTTAAATTGGCATAAACTGAAATGCTTCAGAATAATCTATATATATAAAAATGTTCCCATTGCGCGTTTGTCTGAAACACCCTTGCTGCGTAACCGCTGGAGCAAATTGCATCAAATTTGGACACAGCGTTTCCATTACTATCTCAAAGTAATCTGGCATAATAAAAAATCAGAAAAACCACACCTGTCATACCTAAAATAAAGAAAAAACGCAAAAAAATTGGCGTGCACATATGACATCACCAGCAAAACAGCACCCTCTAGCGGCGGCTATACTGATACTACAGCTACAAAAGCAAGAAATTGGTGCGCACATATGACATCACAGCAAAACCTCGCCCTCTAGCAACGGCAGGCCTGTCTCCATTTTCACTCCCAAACTGACAAACTGTTTCTCTGCAAGGAAGGAGGGGGTGATTGTGTTAGTGGCTTCCTGATACCTGAGTGCCAGACAAGGATGTGATTAACTTGGCTGGGATACAGGGAAATGTAAATATCTCTTTTGTCAAAGGCATGCTGGGAAATGGAGGCCGCTGCCTCTCGCAGTTAACTAGGCCGGACCAGCAAGACATGCTGGGAAATGGAGTCAAGGCGCCCTGTGGGTGAACTAAGCTCTTTCACCCAAACCGCAAGGCATGCTGGGAAACGCTGGGCTTATTATCCCAACCAACTGCGCGCTCAAGGCACTCTTGGAAATTGAATCAAATCCTCTCTGTAGAGGGTTACTAGCACTTTTCCCCTTGAAAAGGCCACAGGCAAGGCACGCCGGGAAATGGCCACCGTGATCGTCCCTCAGTGATCTCCCGAGGTGTGTTTTTTATCTGTGCGTTTCCATAGTGCTTTTCCCTCAGACGGCGTCAGAGGCCTCCTTCCTCGACTTTTTCTGCCACAGGCCGCGAGAGGGCACCTGAGCGCGTGCAGAGTACACACAGTGGGGGTAGGTGGGGGTTTATTTGGGCTGCGGCTGCTGCTGATGGTAATAAGCATAAAATGAGCCACAGCAACGCGTGGCCCGGGTCAGCTAGTTAGGTTATAGATGGGGCCATGGGCATAGCCAGTACTTTTGTTGGGGAGAGTAGAACCGACATGATTGTTCAGTTAGTTAAGTATTTCTATTGTTTTACTTGATGGGGGGGCAGCTGACCCCTTGACCCACCTTGGCTACGCCCATGGGTGGGGCTTTAAATCAATTTTTAAAAATGTTTTATAAAATAAAAATGTTCAATTTTTATAGTTCAACTTGAACTCCTTATTTCAAGGAAAAACATGTTTCAAAATGGAACATATCCTATATAATAATTCCCTAATGTCCCTGCGTCCGTCCGTGTGTCAGTGGAAATTTTAAGTGCGCATGTCGGAGAGGGACGCAGGGATTGGACGACGGGAGAGGGGGCGTGTCTGAGAGGCGGCGGCGCACGCGCGTTCTCAGTTTCGCCAGCGCCGCTGCCTCGCACGGACGCAGAGGGCCGGCGCTCCCTCGGCGGATCGCTCAGCGGTGAGCGCAGCGCCGAGGAAGGGCGAGCGCGCCCGTGCCGGACCTCGCCGCCTCCGCTGCTCTCCTCCGCCCGCTTCCCCGAGCCGCGGACACCGAGGAGGAGCAGCCGCTGGGCGTCGCTGGGCCTCCGAGCCCCGCTCGCTCGCTCGCCCTCCTCCTCCCCGCCGCCCTCGCTTCCTGCTAGCAGCGCCCGGCGGCGCCCGCCTCGGCAGCAGCAGCGCCAGCCCGGGCGCAGGGGCGCTTGCCAGTTCCCTGGTGCGCACCGGAGGCTTCGTGGGAGGCCGCTGGGTGCAAGCGGCGGCCGCCTTCCCCGTGCAGGATCCGGCAGGATCCTCTCTGAATGCGGAGAGGGGGAGGCGGCGGCAGCAGGAGGAGGGCGCAGAGAGGAAGGGAGCGCGAGGGGACTGGCTGCTGCCAATTCTCCTCCTCGCCTACCGCGCACAGAGCCGGCCAGACAAAGGGGGGTGTGAGAGGGAGCTCCGCAGCCTCAAGATCACTCGCTCCCCTCCCTGGCACAGCAGAGGGAAAAGAGCCGCGCGCGGGAACGAAGCTGCCCTACGCCGCCGCCGCCGAGCCCCTCATTCCCACACCCCGTGTGTGTGTGTGTGTGTGTGTGAGACAGAGAGAGAGAGAGAGAGCTTTCTAGCGCCTGTTTTTGTTAACAGGCTTAATTTACTAGTCTAATCATATTAACAAGGAAACAAATGTTGTGCACCAAGTTAAAAATCTGATCATGCTTGAGGAAGGACTCTCAACAACTACAAATGGCACTCACAACGTGGCACAAGGCATAGGGGGCAAACTGTGCTGCATAATTAGATAATGCACAAGATATTTTCAAAGGATTCTGCACAGAGCATTATTTACTGATTCTACATGAATAGCAGTATTATGGCACAGACTAGAGAATTTCATGCAGCTGTATATGGACCATAAAATATACTGTTCCTCACTGTTCAGTGAGTTTGATCACAACGCAGCTGGCAGTGGGGATGCTCAGGGACTCAATGTGAAGCTAGTGCTGTATTCTTCACTAACCTCCAAAGTCAGGTCAGCTTGCTAGCAGGAGCCATCTTAGGCACCAATATTTTTAGAGTTTCCAACAAAAAATGTACAATCAGAAAAGAGCACCCTAAGGTCCCTTTCAATGCCAGAGAGGATGCAGGGAGATGGAGAAACAACTCACTCCCAAAAGATCCTTGTGTGCATTCTCTTGACTCATGCAATAGGTTTGAATGATTAAAAGTCCAGGACCAGTCCTGAGCATAAGACGGGATTGCAATCTTGTTAAGCTATGTATTTCCTTTCATTCTAAAAGTAACATTCCCCAACTGTTTAATTATGACTGCTAAAGAAGCACAAAGATACAGAAATCTTACTACTGGACCAGTTCTTACACACTGAAGAAAAAACCTTTCTTCCTGTTAAGTGCACATATTAAGGCTCTGTCACCCAGATGACAGTGAAACCACTCCCACTGCTATAAAATATCTCAAGCCAAGGTTAAGACAACTGGAATTAGGATACTGTAAGGTTTCATAATGTCCTATATTCACAATGCTTTCTTACTGTAACAATAATTTTTGACCTACATATTTTTCAGCGTTTGTTTTATACCAACAGGTTAATTAGATTTCCAAAAACTGTACATTTAAAAAACTTATGGACAAAAGTGATTTATATCAAAGTGACAAATCTATAAAGACTTTTTAACATCAGATTTATGAAGCTAATCAATGTAATCTGAAATATTAGTACATTAGCATCAGGTAAGAAACAATATATTATATCTATTTTTATATATTGTTTTATATATTGTGCCTAATGAACACTCAGAAGGTAAAGCCTTGTAGCTAAATACTTTTACTGAGCAGCCAGTCCAGAAAAAGGGGCCTGCAACTCTTGTCATTTTAGAATCAGCATTGTGTTTGGCGAAGGAACAGGAAACTTGTTTCCATATTCACAGAGGACCCAAAACAAACTACTTTAAGTGATAAACAAGTTCATTCATGTAACAGAATAGTTGTTCTAATCAATTTTGATTCTCACTTACTAAATAATTGACAGCTGCTGGTGCTAACTTTATGAGCTAGCTCATTTCAGACCAGACTTTGTAATGGCTACTTCTTGTAAGCATGAACAGATATGGTTCATTTGATTTATTGTAGGTGGATAGTCCTAACACAATGCAGGTTTTAAAAGCTGTTTAGGGGATAGAATTCAGGAATCCCAAAGATTCACAACTCAAAGCCTGCTAATTCTCCACTGATTTCTCAATATACCTCATCTCTTGGCACATGCACCAAACCAGGACAAATCTACAATGTCCCAAATTTTAAAACATGAAATGCATGAAATGTCTTTCGCTTTGTAGCTATGTGATTTATGCTCATACTGTAATGTGATGGCCATTGGCTATAAACAATAAAATCTACTGATCTTGGCACATGAGACCCACTGACCACAGAATTTGATGAAAGGGCACGGAAATTCTGTACTAAACCATATTCTGGCGCTCCACATTGGATGGCGTCATGCATGTTTTCACTTGGTCTTAATTTTTTTACTGTATTACATTTTTAGCTTGTGATTGTAGGTAGCTTTGGGGCAGAAAGCTGAGATATAAATACTGTAACTGTTCTCACCTACCAGCATTCATGTTTAAGGACGGAAATAAACACTGCACACAGAGTTACCATAATTTGTTTTTTGCTCCTGAAATCTTCTGTGGTATAAAAACCACTTCTATTAATTAGTCACATAATATTCTAAGAGTGCTTCCATTCTCTGATAAATGACAGTAGATGACAAAAAGAAAGTACTTCATTAAAAGACATTTCAGTACAAATGGGTTTTTCTGCTCAGGATTACCATGTCACCCACAAAACACTAATTTGGGACGGCGGTAGAGTGATACCCACTCTGACTACAGCTAATCTAAGCAGACTAGCAGGATTAGCACAGATGACAGAATTATGGTCATGCCAAAACCAGAGGCGTAGCCAGCCCAGGTGGTACCCGGGGAGGAATTTTTTTTGTCACCCCCCACCACCACCACTTTGCCAGGGCACTGGCAGAGCTGCACCCAGTGGCATAGCAAGTCACCCCCACCCCCAAAAATGATGGTGCCACTTTGCGAGGTGTGGGGTTTTTTTGTGTGTGTGTCTATTATCTCTTTCTTTTCAATAAAGTTAAAATTTAATTTAAAAAAAAATAAAAATAAATAAAAAATAAAGAAGTGTCACCCCCCTCTGATGGTGCCACTTTGTGAGGTGTGGGGGGTTGTGCGTGTGTGTGTCTATTATCTCTTTTTTCCAATAAAGTTTAAATTTTTTAAATAAAAAATAAAAAAAAATTTTTTTTTAATTTTTTTTAAAGTGTCACCCCCCTCTGGGGTGGAACCTGGGGCAGCCCGCCCCCATCGCCCCCCCTTGTTACGCCCCTGGCCAAAACACATGTGTCATTTCCTGCAGCCATATTCTTAGTAACCATCCTCTGTGCATATATGGGAGCATGTAAAGAACTGGTAATTATTGTGCGTGAAGGCGGGGAGAGAGGGAAGCGCAAACCCCTCATTTGCTGTACGTTAGCTTTGTTTCCCTTAACTCACTGCTCTATCTCATCTTGCTGTATCAAAACAAGGATAACCCTTTTTTGAGTCTTGGATCAGGGTGGGGTACCTTTTTAGCATCATGAGGATTGTTCCACCTAACCACCCACCCCAGGCCTAGTCTGACAGGCGAATGGTTCCACAATGATGTCAGGGATCTTCCAAGTGATGATGTCAGGGATCTGTCAGGGGTCTACATGCTCTTTGCAGCAACATCACCCACAGGCTGGAGCCAGCACTCTTCCTTTTCCAACAAAAAAGGGAAATGGATACATTCCAAGATAATCAGTGCTTACCGGTAGATAGCAAAAAGTCATCCTCCCCCGTCCCCCAAATGTTCATCTTAAGATATTTTTAATTACTCCAATAGAATCTTAGTTGCTGGAATAGGCCTTTTCACTCAGGGTACCTGTGTATATGAATGCTAACACTAGGACAAAAAAAAATGCTGCTTAGTGGCAATTCCCACTTTTGGTTGCTTTACTACAGGCATATTAAAATATGGCACAAGAAGGAAGTGCTGCATTTATTCTGGGAAATAACAGGCATGCAGACATACTGTTGCCCCAGCCATTTCAACAAATGATTCACTGCAGTGAATGCCCAGTGCTTCTGAGGCACTAATAGTCAGACCCGGTGTGAACAAAGAAAAACAGCGACATGAAGGAAGCATCTGAATGTATGATGAAGGCATTTTGAAGTGTGCTAGATAGATTTATCTGGGGCATGGAATGTGCAAAGTGGTAGGTCTTCCACCACATCCAAAGGCCTCCCTCTACCCCATCTTGGCACAGTGGGATCACGTTTTAGAATTTAGGCAAGTGTGGGGCATTATGCCTTATCTTTTGGCTGCTGTTTGTTACTACCGGTACTATAGTACAGTTTAGCAACTGAAAGATAGATCAGATGCTTTAGTAATTGTCAGATGTACACAACCCTGGATAGTACCCATCTAAGTTTTACTCAAGGGTAGAGTCACTGAAATTAATGGACCTAACTTAGCCATATTCATTCATCTAAATAAGTCTACTCTGGGCAAAACTAAGCCGAATACAACCCCAATGAGAATACTTTTTGCCACTTCCGTGTGTCTTAAGTTACTGACTGTTGCTTTTTTTTGGTATGAATAGTAAATTGCAGGACAGCCCATTGGCTAGCAGGAATTGCAAACGGTTCCCGAAAGACAGGGTCTTCAATGAATCCACTGTTTATTATATTGGACATAGTTATCATTTTTAATTCCCAAACAGGCTTATTAGATCTTTGGGTTTCTTTTTAGGACAATGGAAAAAGGATGGATTCTCACAGGAACAAGCGCTGACTTGCAAGGAGAGGGAAAGGAGGCTCAGTCTGATGCAGGCCATGACTGTGGATCCCAGGATATGGCAAGCTGAATCTGCTGAGGTGGCAGAGCAACCTTGCTAAAACCCGCTCGAAACAAGCACACCCACAGAAGATGAGCTGCTAGTCCAGGGGTCCCCAGACTAAGGCCCGTGGGCCAGATGCGGCCCGAGGGGCTCATTTATCCGGCCCCCGGCAACCCCTGCCGTCTGCTGCCGCCACCTGCTCTTACCGGCGCAGCACGGCTGCCCATCTCCGGGTCGGCGCAGCACCAGAAATAGCTTTTGCACATGCGCACGGCCCTCCGCAGACCCGGAAGTGCACCGGAAATGACATTTTGCGCATGCGCAAAAGCTATTTCCGATGCGCCGTGCCAGATGTGTGCCGGAAATGACATTTGCGCATGCGCAAAAGCTATTTCCAGTGCTGCACCATGCCGGAAAAAGGGAGTGGGCGCGCGTATGGGCACGTGCTCCCCCGCCCTCTGGCCCGCTGCGGAACCGGCCCACCGCGCGGTAAGTCTGGGGACCCCTGTGCTAGTCCATAATCATTTCCCTTGAAGGTTGTTGTTATTTTGATATCCCATTAAGGCAGCTCAGCTTCACTCCTGCAAACATTGGAGAATTTTAATTCAGATCAACCCTAGCTAAACCTAAATAAATATAACAAGTTGAGCCAGTATTGGGAAATATTACAGAGAAAACGAGGGTCTCTTTATCTAATCTTTAACAATCTCAATGTGGGATATTACTATCAGCATTACATATTTGGATCAATGCAGCAGGAAGTTGTTTAACGAGACATGTGTTTCCCCCACTTTGTTTTACTGATTATAACCAATGTGAATGAGTGCTCCATGCTATATATAAAAGGTTTTCTATTCTGAAACACGGCATCTTTGAATACAAACAGATTATACTAGTAAATTTCACGAGATGAGTAAATTTGGACAGAATTAAGAATCCTAAAAGGAACAGGGAATGCAAATACTAATCTAGTCAAATGGAACATTATCAAACCCATGAGACTTTCCAGTACTGTTCTAAAAATGTCACAGGTATTTCCCTTGCCTTTCCCTCTCTTGCATGCACACAGAAAGATGGAAAATATATGTAAATTGATCCAATCTATTAAAAGGAGAGGGAGTTCTCTACAATGGCCTATTTATAGTAAGATTTTTGAATAACCCAGGCATTTCCTATTCCAACCAATATGTGCATTGAAACAGAGGAATGTTTAGTAACCAAAGCAACATTGATTTGTTCCTCCAATTCTAGCTACAAAAGTATGAATAGAACTATAGGTGGATGTCAGAGGACTGGGGAGCCTCACACCCTCCCCTGCGCTGACGCAGTACCGAGAGCCCACGCCCCTTATTCTGACAGATTCCAGCGAAAGCTCCGGAGAAGAAGAGTTGGAGGGAGGGCTCTGTGTAGCATCAGAGCCCCAGGACGTCGCAACAGGAAACAGGAGAAGGGGGGGTTGGTTTCCCTTCCGGGAGTGTTTTAGCAAGAGGCGCGAAAAGCCGGAATAAACCAGTCAGGACATCTCAATTGATTGAGATGGATGTGTTTCACCATCGGTGGAAAGTTGTAAAGTAATTAGGACCAAATAAAACGCTAATTGATTTACATGACGAACTCGGCTGGAATGCTTCGATCGAAACAACAGCCAGAGGGCTGTGACAGCATGTCCTGACTCCTTTTTCAAAAGAAACAGCATTTGCTGGGCATTCCAGAGGAGGAGCACCCCCACAGCAACCGAGACGTCCTGTCGGCAAGCCGGCCGGTGAGCACAAGCGGCCATCAAGATGACGGATGAGGAGGCAAGAGTGGCTGCTGCCGTGGAAAGCAGGATTCGGCAGGTCAGTGCTGATTTAGAGAGACAAGCTCAGGAGCAGGTGATCAAATGCAGGCAAGAAATGGAAGCGCAAGTTCACAAATTAAACCTAGAAATGCAGGAAATGTCAGTGAGGCATGAGCAACTTAGGAGTCATGCCAGAGAATTAGAGGGACGTCTCGAAGAACGCAGATTGCAGGGGCAATCTGGGGGGGCAGTTCCCTTGGGGAGGAAGTTGCAGACACTGATCAAGAGATTCTCAGGGGATCCCAATGAGTATCCTGGATTTAGAACAGATGTGGAGTTCTGCCTGAAAATGCAGGAAGGAGAATTTTCAGGGGAGGAGCAGCAGATCGCTTTCATCATTGCACATTTGGAGGGCGGAGCCAAAGATTGGGCTCGGCCCCTGATGGCGGCTGGAGGGAGAGAAATGTGCAACCTTAAGGAATTTCTGGGTGCAATGGATGGGATGTTTGCCCATGAGGGACATGAGGAGGCCATTAAGAAAGAATTGCTGAGACTCAGACAGGGAGGAGGCAGTGTCCGTGATTACTACACACGTTTCGCGATGCTGGCACACCGATTGAATTGGGAATTGGAGAGCGAGTTTTTGCAGACCCTTTTCAAGGAAGGTTTGCACCCTGAAGTGAAGGATGAGCTCAGCCGGGGGCCCAGGACAAAGAGCATGAGGCAATTGACTGAGGCTGCGTTAGCCATTGGCATGAGAGCGGAAGATAGAAACCGGGAGAGGAGGTACCCAAAGGCTGAAGGGGCCACAACACATCGCTACCCAGGGAGGGAGCAAGGCGGGAACCAGGCAGGACCACCTCTTCCAATGCTACCTGCTGAGGAACCCATGGAGATCGGGGCAGTGCGTGCTAAACCGGCAGGGGGGGCCATCGCCAAGGGAGCAGAAGGAAAAAGGGGAAAAGAAACTAGAAAATGTTATGTATGTGAAGCCCCGGGGCATTTCGCGAAGTTCTGCCCACAACGGCGCGTGTGGCAAGCCAAGGGGGTGTCAACAGCAGATCAGGAAGAGCAACGGGGGCAGAATTCGGGAAACGAACGAGCCCGGGTGGCAGAGATGTCGGGAGGGCCAAGCACCCGGGCGAGCAAGCAGTGAAGGCCCCGCAGGAGACCCCCATTACCACCCCCCACCTGCCCAAGGTAGGAATCGTGGTAAAAGTGATGCTGGAGCTCCCCAATGGACACCCCCTGGAGGTTGAAGCGTTACTTGACTCAGGGGCCTCGGCAAATTTTATGAGCAAAGAATTTGCGTTGCAGCATCAACTACACTTGCTGCCCCTCGACTTCCCTCTACTGGTCACTACAATTGATGGGAGGAAGCTGTTGGGAGGAGAAGTGGCGCAGCAAACGCCCCCCATGAGGATGTGCATCTCCAAGCATTCTGAAGTCATCGCTTTCAACGTCACCCAACTGGCAGGGTGCCCCATCGTCCTGGGAATGAGCTGGCTTGACCTTCATGACCCAGTAGTGGCTTGGCATCAAAGATCGCTCACGTTTGGATCGGGGCACTGCGTGGAGAACTGTCTGCAGGACATGAGGACCCCAGACAGCAGCGCGCAGGCGGCGACAGTGCGATTGGAGGCCACAAGGGGGATTCCACCCCAATATGAGAATTACAGTGACGTTTTCAGCGAGAAGGAAGCGGACAAGCTTCCGCCACATCGACCCTTTGATTGTCAGATCAACTTGATGCCAGGGGCCCAGCTGCCGGCAGGGAAACTCTATTCCATGTCTGAGCAAGAGCTGCAGGAACTCAGACAATTTATAGACAAGAACCTTCAGCGAGGGTTTCTGCGAGAGTCCAAGAGTTCCCGAGGGAGTCCAGTGTTCTTCGTGGACAAGAAGGGGACCTCCCAGAAGAGACTTATATGTGATTTCAGGGCCCTGAACAGCGTGAGTCAACCCATCGCTTTTCCCATGCCTAGGATCGACGATTTGCTGGCGGTGGTGCGCAGAGGGAAGATATTTACCAAGCTGGACCTCAGGGGGGCGTACAACCTCATACGGATGCGAGAGGGAGATGAGTGGAAGACGACCATGTTTACCCCCCTGGGAGCATTTGAGTACCTTGTTATGCCGTTTGGCCTACAAGGAGGGTCCGCGGCCTTCCAGTCCTTCATGCATCACGTGTTGGGACCCCTGCTGTACAAGAATGTGGTTTGTTTTCTCGATGACTTGCTCGTCTTCTCGGAGGACGAGGCCCAGCACGAGCAGCATGTCAGGCAGGTGCTGAACAAATTGAGAGAGCACCAGCTGTACGCCAAACTGGAGAAGTGCCAATTCCACGTGAAGCAGGTGGATTTCCTCGGCTACCGAGTGTCTGATAGAGGGCTAGCCATGGACGGGGAGAAAGTGAAGGCAGTGTTAGACTGGAAGAGCCCCCGAACCAAGAAGGACGCGCAGAGGTTTCTGGGTTTCGCCAACTTCTATCGCAAATTCATCAGGGGATTCGCAAAGCTAACGGCACCCATCACGGACTGTTTGAGTGGCAAGAAGAAATTTGTGTGGACATCGGAAGCCCAGAGGGCGTTCGACACCCTGAAGGGAGCGTTCGCCGCAGAGGAGAACCTCCTGCATGTCGACCCGGAGCGGCCGATCAAGCTGGAGACAAATGCTTCAGATCGCGCAGTTGGAGCCGTGCTTTTGCAACAGGACAATAACGGGGACTGGAGACCATGCGCTTTCTTTTCGCGCAAGCTCAGCAAATCTGAGAAGAATTACACCATCTGGGACAAGGAACTGTTGGCCATCTTGGCGGCTTTCAAAAAGTGGCGCCACTTTCTGATCGGGGCGCAGCACCAAGTCCAGGTGCACACAGACCATAAGAACTTGGAGTACTGGAGAACCGCCAGAGTGCTCAACCAGAGACAGATCCGGTGGGCAGAATTCTTCGCGGACTTCAACTTCCGTGTTCACTATGTGCCTGGTGAGCAGAACGTGCGGGCCGACGCTTTGTCGAGGAAGCCGCAGTACCTAGAAGAGGAGGAGCCGCCTTCTGCGAGACACATGTTTTCCACACAGCAGTGGGCGTGTGCCGGCACCATGGAGCAAGCCTCGCTACTGCTGAGACTCACCCGCGCAGATCCCTTTGCGCAACAGAAGTTCAGAGATCTCAAGGAAGGGAGGGGGGTCGAGGAAGGGTTTTTGGAGAAGGGAGGGCTCTTGTTTTATAAGGGGGCTTTGTACATCCCGGGGGATCAGATGAGGGCCAAAGTTCTCAAACAACTCCACGACAACCCTTCCGCAGGACATTTTGGACAACAGAAGACACTTCTCTTAGTCACCAGAGATTTCTGGTGGCCGGGAGTCCGGGAGGATGTCAAGGACTACATGAGGGCGTGTGACACCTGTCAAAGGGCGAAGGGAGACACTAGAGCACCGGCAGGTCTGCTGCAGCCCTTGCCCACCCCCAGCAGACCCTGGGAAATGGTGAGCATTGATTTCATCACCGATCTGCCCATGTCCAAGGGGAAAACAGCAGTGCTTGTGGTGGTAGACATGCTCACCAAGATGTGCCATTTTGTAGCCTGCCCCAAGGTGTTGTCCGCAGAGGAAACGGCCAAACTCTTTGTAGATCAGGTGTTCCGCTTGCACGGGGTGCCTTCGAGAGTTCTTAGTGACAGGGGGAGGCAATTTACCTCACGGTTCTGGCGCAAGCTCATGAGCTTATTGCAGGTGGAGCTGAGTTTCTCCACAGCCAGACATCCCCAGACTAATGGGCAAGCCGAGAGAGCCAATGCCATTCTGCAGCAGTATTTGCGTTGCTATGTCAACCAAAGGCAGAATGATTGGGCGCAATTTTTGGGTCTGGCAGAGTTTGCTTTTAATAACTCTGTCCACCTGTCCACAGGAATGACCCCGTTTTTTGCCAATCATGGTCGCCACCCAAGAGCCTTCCCAGGGGGGGAGGAGGAGCCCAGTGTACCAGCAGCAGAGAATTTTGCAGAGGAGATGCAAACGGTGCACAAAATGCTCAGAAGCACTCTGGAAAGGGCCAAGGAGGCATACAAGAGGGCGGCGGATGCCCATCGCAGGGAAGGGGAGGTCATCAGGGTCGGGGATAAGGTGTGCTTGTCGACCAGGGGTCTCCCCATCAGAGGGAGCTGTAAGAAGTTAGAACATCGCAAACTGGGACCCTTTGAGGTCATCGAGCAGGTCAATCCGGTAGCATTTAAGCTGTTGTTGCCGGATACCATGAGGATTCACCCGGTATTTCACAGGTCACTGCTCTCACCATACAGGGAGGGGCACCGTTTCCACGGGGAGGGTGGGACGCCCCCCACAACGCCCATTGTAGAGGAGAGGGAAGCCTGCAATGAAGCCACGGAGATCCTGGACTCCAGATGGAACAGGGACAGGGTGGAGTACTTGGTGGCATGGGAAGGGGCTGCCCCAGAGGACAACACGTGGGTACCATCCGATCAGATAACTGAAGAGTATCTTAGAGCTGAATTTCACACCCTGTTCCCACATAAGCCAATGCCCCCAGATCTCTTCCTGCAAGAGGTGTGTGCCACCACGGAAGATGATGAGGAAGATTTCTGGGGGTTCAGATCCAGTGAAGAGAGGGAAGGAGGAGAGACACCGGTTTCCCCCCAGAGAGAGTCCGGGGGAGGGCAGTACTCGTCATCCTCAGGAGAAGATTCGGAAGGATTTGAGGGGTGGGAAGAGGTGTTTGGCTCACAGGATGATGAAGATACAGACTTTCTAGGTTTCGTCACATCCCCTGAAGAGGGGATGGGAGGGGCGGTGAACGAAGGGAAAACTCACAGAGCTCAGGGGCGAGACACAGCAGAGAGGGAGTCACCCGCCTTGGGGGAGGAGGAGGGGGGCTTAGAGGGGGGAGTGGATGTCAGAGGACTGGGGAGCCTCACACCCTCCCCTGCGCTGACGCAGTACCGAGAGCCCACGCCCCTTATTCTGACAGATTCCAGCGAAAGCTCCGGAGAAGAAGAGTTGGAGGGAGGGCTCTGTGTAGCATCAGAGCCCCAGGACGTCGCAACAGGAAACAGGAGAAGGGGGGGTTGGTTTCCCTTCCGGGAGTGTTTTAGCAAGAGGCGCGAAAAGCCGGAATAAACCAGTCAGGACATCTCAATTGATTGAGATGGATGTGTTTCACCATCGGTGGAAAGTTGTAAAGTAATTAGGACCAAATAAAACGCTAATTGATTTACATGACGGACTCGGCTGGAATGCTTCGATCGAAACAACAGCCAGAGGGCTGTGACAGTATAGTTTAAGTGCTGTTGCATCATACATATTTTCTTCTCTCAAGTGACAGTTCTCCATCAGAGGACATCAGAACCTCACCTTTTCAGTTTTGTGAAAGTGTCAAGGAGTAAGGAAGGGGGGGATACTTCATACTACTCACAAAATGGAATAGTACACTAAGAGTGAAACATTTGAAGTACACATCTACAGAATACAACCCAGTGTCAATCAAAAGCAAGTCAGCTATTTGAAAGTGTACATAACTTGTAAAAAGAAAAGATTAGTCAACTTACTAAGTATACATCCAGCACAGAAGCATTATCATTTTCTGTTTCTACTGTGCTCTGTTCTGAGGTCAAGCAGATAGCGCTGTCTTCTAAGGTGAATGTTGAACTCGAAGGCAATCCTTTACTGGATATAAAAGCAACACACAATGAGCATGAAACCAAAATGAAACAATGTGCCAATAGGTCAGACTTATGGGATTGTCTTTAATAATTGTATAGAACCATACACATTTGTAAGATCCTAGTTGCGTCTATTCAATTGCAGCAAAGTCTTCCTACATCTTACCGTCAGCATCCCAAAACTCATATTGCCTTTGGACTCCAGCACTCAGGCAAAAGAATGAGCAGAAGTGGCTGCAGAGGAAGGAGGTGGGGGACATGGAGTCAGCAATTGAGGGAGAGTTGCAAAAGGGCCCCGAGAGCTTTTCTGCCTCCTGCTCTCCACCAACACAATCCTGAACCCTCAGTGTAAATTTCATTACTTTGTATTAAAATATGTCAGGTAAACCAGGGTATCTTGTTGGTTCAGATTTATTTAAAAACTGCATCTTGATAAATCTAGACTGATTTCATTGGTATCAGAACAAAACTCTCAAAGTTCCTGAGGAACCAGTGGAACCAGTATTTTTAAAAAATGTTTGAAAATAAAAATGTATACTCCACCTCTTCCAAACCCTGACACAGTACAAAAACATTTCTGCATGTCTGGTCCATTTACACACACTTTTAGAGATGACTAATTATGCTACTTATTTGGGGAACAGGAAAAGCAAAACCGGACACACCCATAGAATGGCTCAGACTTCACAGTGACTGATATGTTGTGCTTTTTCCTGTTTTACCCATCCTAACCTATAAACCAGGGGTAGTCAACCTTTTTATACCTACCGCCCACTACTGCATCTTTCTTGATGGTAAAATTCCCTTACCGCCCCCCAGTGCTCGATGGAAGGAGGATTCAGCTTGTGCCATAGAACCCCCTTCCGCCCACCTAGAATCCTGAAGCGCCCACTAGTGGGCGGTGGGGACCAGGTTGACAACCCCCGTTATAAACAAATAAGATTATTGTTGTGGATACTGAAACAGCAACCTTAAAAGCTTTATTCATGTGTTCAGTGTTGATTTTATGTTTGTATGCAACTCAAAAGCAATAGTTTTTCTTTTGAAGGGTTAAAAAACTGAATGTTGAAGGCTGGTTATTCAAGATTCTTAGGATGGGAAGTTTTGTTGATATTGTGAGAAACTGGTGATCATAAGTTATGAGAAGGAAGGGGCGGGAACTGCTCTTTATCTCTTCCGTCCCTGACTGCCTGATTCTGTGTTGGAGAGAGTCTTATCTTCATTATGATAAGATGGGCTGCAGGAGGACTGACTCTCTTGTGCATGTCTTCTGTGTATAGTACCGGTAGCTGTTAGAAATAAAAGGAGTTATGCTTCATAACCTCTACAGCTAGTTTCTGCGTTATTCATACTCTGCTAGAGTTTGGTGCTCACAATGAACCATTGTGAGTCCAGTGCACCAGGACCTGTTCTCCAGGATTGGAAGGTCGGTGAAGGTGCTCCAGTCGCCTAGCCCAGTCGGGGCAGAACCAGTTGCAGGCACACTGGTTGCTGGACTCAGATGCTGCACATCGGTTAGCGGGCGTACTGACAAGTTTTTCCAATAACAAATTATATAATGCACACAGAATTGAATGAGAAGGAGAGCACAAATGGTTGCAGATATATCTGAAATGTGGTCTCCATGGTTTCAGCAAGGCCTGGAGCAAGTCCCCTATTCACATCTCTGACAGCAACAACATTTCACTCATGCTGGTATTTCCCCCCAGTGTTGAGCTAAACACCAACATAGGCAAATTGCCAAAAGAACGCTGGAAGTGCCGGTTTAATGTGTACCATATTTCATCACCTTTTGCAAATAACAGTCTGGCATTAAAAAAAAACCCCGGTGCATTGGCAAAAAAGAAAAGTACAAAGGTTATTTTATATGAGATGCAATAACTAGCTGGAACCAAATGCAATCTTATCCAAAATGCACATGGGATAGGAGAGGCCAACAACCAATGGGCTGGGAGATTGAAACCATGGCCACTTTGATCACAGCATCATCACCATGGTAAAATCCATCTTTATAACTCTATGTAAATCCTGCAGTTCCCTTTGCTCAGTTGAAGGTAACTGAGAGTGGGGAAGGGATGAGTCCTACCCCAGCTGGGTTTAGCCCAGGTCTGAGCCCCTTTCAACGCAATGCGATGGCGGCAGTGAGGCCACCTGCCTCTCCCCCAAATGAAGACTTACTAGTCAGAGTGGAAGGATACACAGCACCTTCAAATGTGCTCACCTTCAAAGCTGCATTAAGAAAACAAAGGTACCTGGAAAACATGCATTTATTTGCCTGTCCACATTATAGGTGAAATCTACATGTATCCTTCTGGACATGTGGTCTGGAGCATACAGTGTTCAAAAGAGATTCCTAAATGACAGTTTATGTATTCGGTCACAGAATACTCCATCAATGAGAACGACACCAATTACGTTCTTTCCATGATATGGCTCGATTTTTCTTGAACAATGTGTTTATTTTATTGGCTACATTTTTCAGTGATCTCTTAGTTTATTTTACTGAGTTTTGGATATGACGGACATGTCTTCTTCAAAGCCTGGAAATGGGTGTCTCTCCCCCAAAGACAGCTGATCCCACTGCAGCCACATGGGGAGAATGCAAATCACCTGAGGAGAGGCCTCATTTTCTAAAGTAAACATAGTGATAGAGGTTAATTTTACACTTTTGATTTCCATTGTAAACTAGCTTGAATCTGAAATGAAGCAATACCAGGAAAAACCATCTTGCTCATTGTGGAAAATGTAATACTTAAGAGACTAATGTAACATAAGATTAGAGTTCAGTTATCATTGTTCACCTCCCACAACATTTACTATCAAATGCATCCCATAAACAGTTCACGTGGAAACTTCCAAAAGAAGGTTCCGTACTCAATGCTGATAGCAGCTGATTTTGCCAAGGCTGTTATTCCAAGGGAATAGCTGTCCTATAGGTTTGAAATGGTTTAAACAGTAATTTGCTTCCTACAGGAAACATTGGGAGCTCCAATTCTGCTGGGAAACTGATTGGTAAAATGCCTCACTTTTATTCCAATGGCTTTCTGGCGCTCTGCATAAAAGTGTTCATTTGTCGGGGTCAGCATGATAAAGGCAACTGACTCTCAACTACATGATTACCAGTAATTTCGTCAGAGAATGGCAGCAACAGCTGGCGGTAGGAATTGACACCAAATAGGTTTTTAAAAGTGAGTACTGTATTTGCATAGAGTGGATTTTTCTGGGGGAGGAGGGAGGAGAAATTGCTACAACAGAGATATAACTATTTTTATCCCAGAAATTGGAAACTTTCTTGTTCCAATCCAACAGGCTTTTGGGTGCTGACCTGGTTTTAATAAAAGGGTTGGTGCTGTGCTGTTTTTATTGTAATTACTGGTATGGTTTTACTAGATTTTATGTATATACATAGTTTTAATTCTATCAATGTTAAATTGCTTTTAATAGTTGTTTTTTTCTGAGACCTGCGGGGGTATAGGGTGGTATATAAATAATGATAATGATAATAATCATCATCATAGACCAGGGGTGGCCAACTCCCAAGAGACTGCAATCTACTCACAGAGTTAAAAACTGGCAGTGATCTACCCACTTTTTTGGGGTTCAGGTCAAAGTTGTTGAGCTTTTTTTAGGAAGGTAAAAGGTAAAGGGACCCCTGGCCATTAGGTACAGTCGTGACCAACTCTGGGGTTGCGTGCTCATCTCACATTATTGGCCGAGGTAGCCAGCGTACAGCTTCCACGTCATGTGGCCAGCATGTCTAAGCCGCTTCTGGAAACGCCGTTTACCTTCCCGCTGCAGCGGTACCTATTTATCTACAGTAGAACCTCGACTTACGAGTAACTCGACTTACGTATTTTCCGGCCGGGCGCTTACAAATTCTTCGAATTTTCGGGTTTGTTTTTTGCTTTTTTTTTGGCTTTTTTTGGCTTTTTCCGCCGGCCATGACGGCACTTTCCCCCCCGCTCGCCATGGCTGGAGGCGGGCGGCTCCGCTGCTTGCGGCAGCCCCGCAGTCGCTTTTTCGGGTTTTTTCCCCGCTCGCCATGGCGGCGCTTTTTGTTTTTGGCGGGCGGCTGTTTTCACCTTTTTTTTTTTTTGTGCGCCATGGCGGCGGCTGCGGCGGTGGCGAGCACCCCTCAGAGCTCAGAAAAGGAGAGCTGTGGGAGCCTGGCCGTCCACATCGACAAGGTAAGTGACCCTCGATTTCTCTTCCCATAGGAGCGCATTAATCCGTTTTTAATGCATTCCTATGGGAAATCATGTTTCGACTTCCGAGTGTTTTGACTTCCGAATGTGCATTCGGAACGAATTAACTTCGTAAGTCGAGGTTCCACTGTACTTGCACTTTGACGTGCTTTCAAACTGCTAGGTTGGCAGGAGTTGGGACCAAGCAACGGGAGCTCACCACGTCACGGGGATTCGAACCGCCGACCTTCTGATCTGCAAGCCCTAGGCTCTGTGATTTAACCCACAGCGCCACCTGCATTGCATTTTAGGAAGGAGGAAGGCCCATTTTGGGGGGTTCGGGTCAAAGTTGTTGAGTTTTTTCAGGGAGGAGTTAAAATGTTGAGCTTTTTTCAGGGGAGCCACAGTTGTTCAGCTTCTTTGGGGGGAACCAATGATCTACCAGTGATCTACCGCAGACGTCCAGTGATCTACCGGTAGATCACGATCTACCGGTTGGACATGCCTGTCATAGACTGATGTACATTTATAGTGTAGATAGTGTATAGTGTATAGGCCAAGTTATTTCAAAAGGGGCTGTGCAAATGCTACACACCGAACAAACAAGTATTTAATATGCTGCACATGTACCACCTTCCCGAGAGAAACTTCTTTTTGTACCTACTTCAGTACTTTCACCTACTTTCCGGTCTGCTTCAGAAAAAATCACTTACATGTAAGAAAATCTGTGTTAAAAATTGTATGTAGTAAAATGCAAACCTGTTTTAGCACAATTATCTATGTTTAAAAGTTGACAAAACTGATATGTGGATTTTTTAATATTTTAGTCTAATGTATTATTTGACACCTCTCCTCCAATTTATTTTATGCAAGCATCACATTAGTAGCCAGAAAAGCTTTAAAAAGTTCTAGGCAACAGAACAACCAACTTTTTCTTAGCCTGGTCTAATATACCAATACTAAATAAGAGCAGTATTTTTTTTCTAAGTCTGACCATTTTTCAGCTGCAAAGAGAGTCAAGGTACTGATGAAAAGCGACCCAGTAGATCATCAGAATGCTCTCTGGTAATGATACCTTACTTGCATTGCAATTACTGTTTTGCAAAGCCCTGCAGTTGCATGGAGCCTGGAGAGCCCCGTGGTTTTCCCCAGAGCTGAGGGCGATGAAACAATCGCTGAGACGGCTAGAGCACCGGTGGCGGAAAACTCATTCAGAATTGGACCGGACACAGGTTAGAGCTCAACGTCGAGCCTACCAAGTGGCGATAGCGACAGCGAAGAAGACTTTCTTCACCACCTCTATTGCATCTGCAGAAAAGAGCAGCAAGAGACTCTTTCAGGTGGTTCGCATTCTAACAGAACCACCTTCGCCATCAGGGCCCAGTAAGGACCCCAAGACCTCCTGCAATGATTTTGCAAGTTTTTTTGCAGATAAAGTCGCTCAGATTCGGGAAGAGGTAGACTCCACCATGGGAGCAGGGCCGGGACGGGAGTAGAGGGCTAGAGTCCTGTCTAGTCAAGTTGCATGGGATCAATTCCAATCTGTTACCTCTGAGGATGTGGACAGGCTGCTTGGACGAGTGAAACCAGCCACCTGTCTCCTTGATCCTTGCCCATCCTGGCTCATAAAAGCAAGCTGGGAAGGTCTGGGCGATGAGCTCTGTGGGGTGGTTCCCTCTGCGAGAGAGCCTTCCCAGACCCGCTGAAAGAGGCGGTTATTAAACCGCTTCTTTAAAAAACATCTTTGGACCCGGCCAATATGGCCAACTATCACCCAGTCTCAAATCTTCCATTCTAGGGCAAGGTGACTGAGCAGCGGCCTTTGATACCATCGACCATGACATCCTTCTGGACCATGAGGAGCTGACGGCAACTGTTATACAGTGGCTCCGCTCCTTCCTCCCGGGCCGTGTCCAGAAAGTGGTGGTGGGGGATGAGTGTTCAGACCCCTGGGCCCTCACTTGTGGGGTGCCTCAAGGTTCTGTCCTCTCCCCCATGCTTTTTAACATCTACATGAAACCGCTGGGAGAGATCATCAGGGGGTTTGGGCTGGGTGTTCATCAGTATGTGGATGATACCCAGCTCTACCTCTCTTTCAAATCAGAACCAGAGAAGGCGGTGAAGGTCCTGTGTGAGTGTCTGGAGACAGTTTGAGGATGGATGACGGATTGAGGTTGAATCCTGACAAGGCAGAAGTACTGTTCTGGGGGGACAGGGGGTGGGCAGGTGTGGGGGACTCCCTGGTCCTGAATGGGTTAACTGTGCCCCTGAAGGACCAGGTGCACAGCCTAGGAGTCATTTTGGACACCCAGCTGTCCATGGAGGTGCAGGTCAATTCTATGTCCAGGGCAGCTGTCTACCAGCTCCATCTGGTACGCAGGATGAGACCCTACCTGCCCACAGACTGTCTCACCAGAGTGGTGCATGCTCTAGTTATCTCCCGCTTGGACTACTGCAATGCGCTCTACATGGGGCTACCTTTGAAGGTGACCCGGAATCTACAACTAATCCAGAATGCAGCAGCTAGACTGGTGACTGGGAGTGGCTGCCGAGACCTACATTGGGTCCTAGTACGTTTCTGAGCATAATTCAAAGTGTTGGTGCTGACCTTTAAAGCCATAAATGGCCTTGGTCCAGTATACCTGAAGGAGCGTCTCCACCCCCATCGTCCATCCCGGACACTGAGGTCCAGCTCCGAGGGCCTTCTGGCAGTTCCCTCCCTGCGAGATGTGAGGTTACAGGGAACCAGGCAGAGGGCTTTCTCAGTGGTGGCGCCCGCCCTGTGGAACGCCCTCCCATCAGATGTCAAGGAAATAAACAACTACCTGACTTTTAGAAGACATCTGAAGGCAGCCCTGTTTAAGGAAGTTTTTAATGTTTGATATTTTATCGTGTTTTTAATATTCTGTTGGAAGCCGCCCAGAGTGGCTGGGGAAACCCAGCCAGATAGGCAGGTATGTATGTATGTATGTATGTAATGTATGTATGTATGTATGTATGTATGTATCCTATATAATAAAGTTGCTGTGTCCCTGCGTCCGTTCTGTGTGTCACGGAAGTGCGCTACTGCGCATGTCCGTGTCCCACACGGACGCAGGGATTGGAGCAGGCGGAGAGGGGGGCGTGTCCGCGAGGCAGCGGCGGCGCACGCGCGTTGTCAGTTGCGCCAGCACCGCTGCCTCACACGGACGCAGAGGGCCGCCCCATCCTCGTCGCCGCTACAGCCGCCCCCGGGGAAAACGAAGAAGGGGGAGGGAGCCCCTCTCCACCCCCCAGCGGCCGCTGTTCTGCCTCCTCCTCCTCTAGCGCCCGTTATTGAACGGGCTAACTTCAACTAGTGAATAAATAATAATTATAATTATTATTATTATTGCTCATCTGCTATACCTTGGGTGCCCAAACCTTTTTTAAAGAGGGCCAGATTTGATGAAATGAACATGAATGAGGGCCGACCAAAGTTCTTGAGCTTTTTTTAGGATTGCAGTTGTTGAGCTTTTTTTAGGATTTTACCCCAGGACATATACTGCCATGGGGGCCGGATTTAATCGAGCGGCGGGCTGAATTAGGCCCCCGGAATGGACTTTGGACATGCCTGTGCTATACAGAGAGCATCAATATAGATGAAAATGAACAGTGTCTCTTGACTAATTTAGAACAAACTCAGAAATTGCAAGACACACTAATTGATAAATCCTCTGTCATAGAAAAGTGCCTACCTTTTGTAGCCTCTCCCACAACTCTGTACTTTAATTATGCTAAAGGCGATTCAAAGCCTCTAACAAAAGAGGAATGGCTCGCATGTCTTTACCTGTCACCGGACGAAATGGGCTCTCCAGCACTTCCCCCAACATCTAAACGGATAGTACATAAGGCCGAAATCGCGCTGCCAAGCTCTAAAAACGGAGCAATTTTAGTAGATCATGACGGTTGGACAGAGTCCATCCAAGAGGTCGATTGACAGAAGACCAGAAAGGACAGAAGCTTGAATGATCAAAATATACTCCCTAAACCAACCTCCTTATTAGGGGCTTCTCCCGCTCCTTATCATTCCTCTCTAACATCCACTGTACCCAATAAAATGGAGAAGCTTATTTTTGGGATCCCCAGTATGGAAGGGCTAAGGAGGTATGGCGGTGGGGCTAGATATCACTATGGGCGAAGGGCTTTGAGATACAATAAGGCTCGAACCCCTTCCAATCTACGCCCCATCCCAAAGGACGAGGGTAGGGTGAGCAGGGATTGCCCACCTCCGTCATTGGTGTTGTGCAATGCCAGGTCCATTGGCAATAAAACCGCCACCATGCGGGACTTTTTTATCTCACTGGCGGTTGACCTGGCCTGCGTGACGGAGACCTGGGTGCGAGAAGGTGAAGTAATCTTCCTGAACGAGCTAGCACCTCCAGGTTTTTCCGTCCTCCACCAATCACGGACCGTGGGTCGGGGGGGAGGAGTAGCATTGTTAATCCGAGAGGGTTGTCCTTTCAGGGCTCTGCCAGTACCGACGATCTCCGGCATTGAATGTGTTGGTCTGATGTGGGGTTCCAAGGAGAGCTTGGCTGTCTGGCTGGTGTACCGACCACCCAGCGCACCAGTAGCCACCCTGTCAGACCTGCTGGAGGTGGTGGCGGGCTGGGCCTTGGAGTTCCCAAACCTTGGAGTTCTGGGAGATTTCAACGTCCATGCCGATGCCACTCCCTCCTCACAGGCTCTGGACCTAGTGACCTCCATGGCGACACTAGGGCTCTCCCAATTTGTTTTGGGCCCCACTCATCAAGCAGGCCACACGCTGGATTTGATTTTTGGTGCTGGCATAGATGTGATCATGCTCCCATCTGTGGAAGTGCCATGGTCTGATCACTATGCCCTGAGAGCCGAGATTGACTTTCAGCTCCTCCCCTGCTTGGGTGGCGAGCCTATTTTGGCTCGCCCGCGAAGGCTGATGGATCCTGATAGATTCCGCCAGGCTTTGCGGGACCCTGCCCCCCCTGGCGACTCATTAGATGATATTGTCAGGGATTGGAATAACCGATTCTTGGCAGCCATCGATGAGATCGCACCTAAGCGCCCTCTGCGACCCCACCGAAACCGGACCCCTTGGTTTACCGAGGGGCTTCGGAAAATGAAATGGGATCTCAGACGGCTAGAGCGAGTATGGCGGCGTGCTCGCGACGGAGCTTCAAGAACATCTTATAGGATGTTTATGAAAACCTATGAGATGGCAGTGAAAGCGGCAAAGAGGTCCTACTTCTCAGCTTCCATTGCATCCGCTAGCTCTCGCCCAGCACAACTCTTTAGAATAATCAGGTCTCTAACAACCCTAGAGGAACAACCAAATTTAAATATGAATTTGACCCATAGCTGTGAGGCATTTGCGAGCTTTTTCGCGGAGAAAGTCTTGCAGCTCCGCCATGACCTCCCTGCCAATTTGGATACAATAACGGAGCTAGAGGCCCCTCGACTGTCTTCGGGCCCAGTATTGGACCACTTTGATCGGATACTCCCTGCCGATGTAGACAGATTCCTCCGAGCTGGAAGGCCCACCACCTGTCCCCTTGACCCGTGCCCGTCCTGGCTGATTAGAGCGTGCCCGGACGAGGTGCGGGCCCCCCTGGGTGAGATTATCAACTTGTCCCTTGGCACAGGGACCTTCCCAGGGGAGTTGAAAGAGGCAGTGGTGCGTCCGCTCTTAAAGAAAACTTCTTTAGATCCTTTAGATCTATCCAATTACCGCCCGCTCTCGAATCTTCCGTACTTGGGTAAGGTAATTGAGAGAGCGGTTGCTGAACAACTTAGTGGGTTTCTGGAGGAAACATCGGCTTTGGATCCATTTCAGTCCGGCTTTCGCCCTGGCTATGGGACTGAAACGGCTTTGGTCGCGCTAATGGATGATCTCCGTAGACAGCTGGATCGAGGCGGATCGGGACTGCTGATTCTCTTAGATTTGTCAGCAGCCTTCGATATGGTCGATCATGAACTTTTAGACCACCGCCTTGCCGACGTGGGGATTCAGGGCACAGTCCGACAATGGCTGCGCTCCTTCATCTCAGGTCGGGGACAGAGAGTAGCGCTAGGGAATGAGATGTCCCCGCGGCACTCCTTGGTGTGTGGAGTGCCGCAAGGTGCAATTCTCTCCCCGATGCTTTTTAACATCTTTATGCGCCCTCTCGCCCAGATTGTCCGGAGCTTTGGGATGGGTTGTCATCAATATGCTGATGACACCCAGCTTTATCTGTTGATGGACGGCCGTCCCGACATAGTCCCAGACACACTGGCCAGGTGTTTGGAAGCTGTGGCTAGATGGATGCGTGGGAGCCGATTAAAGTTAAATCCTTCGAAGACAGAGGTCCTTTGGCTAGGTCGGGACGACATGGGGTTGGGGGGCCAACCCCCAACCCTTGCAGGCGTTCAATTAGTGCCAGCGCCTCTTGTCAAGAGTCTGGGGGTAACCTTTGACGCCTCCCTCTCCATGGAGGCGCAGGTTGCAGCCACAGCAAAGGTGGCATTTTTCCATCTCCGCCGTATTAGGCAGTTGGTCCCCTACCTCTCTCGCCCTGACCTGGCCACAGTGATCCATGCGACGGTCACCTCCAGACTAGATTATTGTAACTCGCTCCATGCAGGGCTGCCCTTGAGGCTGATCCAGAAACTCCAGCGGGTGCAGAATGCCGCGGCGAGGCTCCTTACGGGGGCCTTGCCGCGGGATCACATTCATCCAGTGCTTTATCAGCTGCACTGGCTCCCGGTGGAGTACAGGATCAGGTTTAAGGTGCTGGTCTTAACCTTTAAAGCCCTACGCGGCCTAGGGCCCTCGTACTTAAGGGACCGTCTCTCCTGGTATGCCCCAGGTAGGACCTTGAGGTCATCAAATAATAACCTTCTGGAGATCCCAGGTCATAAGGAGGTCAGGTTGGCAGCCACCAGGGCCAGGGCTTTTTCGGTTCTGGCCCCGATATGGTGGAATGATCTGCCACAAGAAACGAGGGCCCTGCAAGAGTTAGCACCCTTTCGCAGGGCTTGTAAAACGGAGCTGTTCTGTTTGGCTTTTGGGGTAATTTGAGTGTAACTTTTAAAATTCAAAATTTTTAAGTTTTAAAGTGTATTTTATATTTGTATTTTAATCTGTGTTTTTATATTTGTATTTGATTGTTAGCCGCCCTGAGCCCGGTTTTGGCGGGGAAGGGCGGGATATAAATAAAAGTTTATTATTATTATTATTATTATTACTGTTCATGGTTTTTGTGTGTGTCCAAGTCAATTTGTAATAGCTAAAGCATTTGAAATTACAGTTGATGAATTAACCAGGAAATGCTGATGTGTTTAATTTTGAACTCCAGTGAGGGATTCTCTGCAGTTAGGAAGGGCTTTTGTCCACCATTTTGTCTGCAGCTGAGCAGTGGGCTTGTGCCAGAAGGACAAGGAAGATAAACCTGGGGATACATGGATATAGATGAGAGGTATTGTTCTTTTGCTTCTGGTCAAGTTACTATCTACCCAGTTAGTGTATTTGGAATTCAGAAAATGATTTCCCAATGGTCAGGCCGCCCAGCCAACTTGTGGGATCTATTTTCTTTGGAATCTGACTCTAGCATGTAGCTTGGGGGAAAACATGGCCTGCTACCATGATTCACAACAACATCAAATATCTATCTATCTATCTATCTGTCTGCATGCATTTTTAATATACATTATATATACATTTTTCATCCTATCATGGTCTCTGTATAAACTTCCCAATCTATCTTTCCTTGACATCCTATTGCATTTTCTGTTATCTTGCTGCATCTCCCTTTATCATCTATTCTTTTCTATCCTTCCATTCATATTCCTTTGTTTTATCTACTGCTGTTCATAGAGTCAGATTTATCTTAGTACCACTTCATCTTAGATACCCTTCAAGTTGTTCCAACTCACTTACTACTGTCTTCCCATATATATTTCTTATTGTGGCTGTCATACTTGTTAGTTCAATATATTCTATTAGTTTATGCAGCCATTGATCTTTTGATGGGATGGCCTTCTCTTTCCACATTTTTGCACATAATATTCTTGCGGCTGCTGTTGTGTATATCATTTCCCATAACTTTTTGGCGTATTCACATTGCCACCACATGTGTATTAAGGTGCCTTCTGAACTTGATCATTTCCAAGATAGATTAGTTCCTCTTTTATACTTTTTAGAAGAAGAAGAGTTTGGATTTGATATTCCGCTTTATCACTACCTAAAGGAGTCTCAAAGCAGCTCACATTCTCCTTTCCCTTCCTCCCCCACAACAAACACTCTGTGAGGTGAGTGGGGCTGAGAGACTTCAGAGAAGTGTGACTAGCCCAAGGTCACCCAGCAGCTGCATGTGGAGGAGCGGAGATGCAAACCCGGTTCCCCAGATTACGAGTCTACCGCTCTTAACCACTACACCACGCTGGCTTTAATGAGTTTACTATGTGTCAGATACAATCGATACATCATTTTTTGAATGTTTTCTTTAATTGTATAGCACACAGAAAAATTCATCGTATTATTCCACAACTTTTCCCATGCCGATAATTCTATATTGTATCCGAAATCTGATGCCCAGTGAATCATTCACAAACTCATCCTTTGCTTCCCATTCCAATAAGGTTATGTATATCTTAAGATAGCAGTTTCTTATTATTTCCCAAAATTAATCAGTAGGATTTTCTCACTGGCACTGCTGTGTAGAATTCAGTGAGGATCAAAAAAATAAATAAATAAAATTACTCAAAAAATAAATATCTCCTGTCATTGTCAGTATCCAAGCTGATGTGCAGCATATAAAAAACAATTACATAATTACATAATTAAAAGTAACAACATAGAATAATATAATTTCAATGCAGGAATCTTTTGCTCAATGCGGGACTCAAACCCACGACCCTGAGATTACGAGTCTCATGACTGAGCTATCCATTTGGATGGCCTTTGTGACTCTGGGTTGGTTTTCGTATTCATTTGTTTATTACAGTTATAAACCAGCTCGAGAGGCACATCTAGGACAGCTTTCACAAAAGTAAAATATGCATTTAAAACAATATACAGCAAACAACTTAAGACTTTAAAATTAAGTTAAACGCCTAAACACGTGAGAGCCTAAAAGTTTAAAATTTGAGGTACCATACAGATTGACCCTATCACCCTGGAGGCTCACTTCGACTATTTTCCCCACAGACTAATTTGTTCCGGGAGGATAGACTGTGCCTGCAAATCTGCGCGCAGAATCTGGCGACCATCCAGGTCATCTTTTGATCTTTGCCTAAGAGGAGAGCATTTAGTTTAGGCTTATCCAGAAGGTCAGCAAGCCTCTCCAGTTGGGGGGCAATGGTGTCTATGCGTACCTCGTCATAAAAGGGGCATCTAAAAAGTAAATGCTTGGGGCTTCCTACCTCCCCCAGTGGGCAGGCACATAGTCTCTGGTCGTATGGGACTTTTCCAGAACCGGTGAGGGCAACGCCGAACTTCAGGCAAGAGTAAAGGCCCTTCTTGTGTTTCTGGATTTGAGAAAATAGAGGTATGCTGCCAGGGCAGCAACGTATCTCTCATTTTCTGCGATTATAAAATCAGGGGACCTCAGGCAGTCCTGCTGTCTCTCGGAATCCATAATTCTTTGTCTGACCTCAGATCTTGCTTGACCCAGGCCCTATTTAAAAGGGCTTGGGGAGCAAAGCCCAATTTCTGGAGTGTTTAGGACTGCTAACTGCCAGCCAGACTGGAACTGGTCGCAAAGGATCAGTGAAGCTATGCCTCGGGGGTGCAATTTCAGTGTTAGCCATTTATAGATTGATGTTAAGCTAATGTAAGCCTCGACTCTCATTAACCCTGTTTCTAATCTGACCCATGTGTTTGAAACGCATCTGGGGACTTGAAGGAGGGCTCTGAGGAGTTTAGATTGAACTCTCTCGAGGGGAATGAAGGAAGAGGATGGCGGGCCCAAGAAGGATCCATAGAGGAGCTGAGCCAACGTTTTGGCCCTGTATAGTTTTAGGGCCGCGGGGACATAAAACCCCCCTTTGGTTCTAAAGAATTTGAAAATGCAGTTTGCAGATTTCCCCCAACACTCCCAGTGGAATTTATATGGATTTTGTTGGATCCTGAAGCCTGGACCGCCATTCCCAGGTAATTATAGTTCAAAACTTGTTGTAATTTATGTCCTTGGAGTTCTCAATTTCTGATCTTTGGTTTTTTCCCTGAAGGCAAGAATCTTTGTCTTCTGATAATTTATTGTAAGGTGTTCTGTTTCGCAATAGGCTGCTAGTTTTCGTATGCTATTGCTGTTCAAACTGTCTTAGGTGTTTGTAGCACGTTTCCTGTTTTAGGGCTATTGTAAATTTGGTAGCCTGTACTCCTTCTGCGCTGCCTAGATCAACCTGCAAGGGGCCACCTACATTGATGCCACGGTATCAACAAAGACAAACAAACACAAATTGGGTTTCAAGCAAGGTTAGCTCTTGGTATGTGATTTCCCATTAGCTTTGGTGATAAAACATTTTCCCACTACAAACCCTCTCATTCAGCAATAGAAGCTTAAAAGAATCAGGTCTGGTTCATATATTTATTTTTGCACTGTGCAACAATTTCCGCATGAGCATATACTATGGCAAGATCCTGCAAACCAGCTCAACCTGTATTTGGTTTACTAACCACCATATAAATGGCAGCCTCGTAAAACAATATTCTAGCTTACAATTTCCATAGAGACTGGGGAACAGCTTTTTTAACAAGGCAAGATAAGCATGTAAATTATTAAGTGATAAAAGACTCGTGCAAATCTGACAGAAATGACTTCTGTCAAAACACAGATATACACGCACAGAGCCCCAAACCTTGATGCATGTTGTGCTCCTGGTGAAAATAAATAAAAAAGGTTTGCAGACATGATGAAATACTATCTTGACCACGTATCTAATTATTTCAACAAGTTAGTTCTCTCCCCATTCCAACTGTATCCGTTGAATTCAAAACGGACACATTGTATAGAAAAGCCCTGGACAGGGAAGTTTTTAATGTTTAATGTTCTATTATGTTCTTGCATATACTGGAAGCTGCCCAGAGTGGCTGGGGAAACCTACTCAGATGGGTAGATAAGATAGGCAAGGCAAGGCAAGGCAAGGCAAGAAAATGTTCCTATGATTTCCCAAGCATTTTATTTAAAAATATTTTGTACTCTGTATCCCTTAAAATCATAACTGTCCATAAAAGACAATAATGATCAGTTAAATGCAAGATAAACAGAAATCATAGTACCAACTGCTTAGTCTACATGAGTGTCAAAATAACTTACAGGAAATTGATAATTAAATAACCATGCACTCGTCCCAATATTTTGTATTCATACTTTTTAGAATTACATTTTAAGGCATTTGCAGCCTAAAACAGAAAGTCAAAACGATACTTCAATCCCACTGGACTGAACCCCATTTGTAAAAAGCAACCCAGAAGTAGAAAATGAAGGAAAGAAAATACCACACTAGGGAATCTGCAACTCAGAATGACTTCTTTTTCTGTCATAAGGCTTTATTTGGCTTCATGCAGGTCTTATTGTTTGCGATCTGATTGTAATTATAATATTGCATGAAACAACATTGCTTCTCTGTATTTAATTTTTCCTTTTATTTTAAAATGGATTTCATTTCAGCATTCCATTTCAGTGTTCCAATGGAACATTTAGTGTTCCATTTCAACACCTGCTTGTGGGATTTTTATTTTATCTAACACATTATCTGTATTGATGACTTTTTTATTAAAAAGAAGGAAAGGTTAGGTGTGTAAAAAGCAATCATACAGGTTGAAGGACTGAGGTCATTTCCCAGTCCAATGCCATTCACCCTTCTCGCATGGAATGCAAATTTATCAGTCCCTTCTGTCCCACTCAATTGCTTTCTCCAGCTGTCACCAGGACAGGGCAAAAAACAGCTCTTGGCAGTTTCTCCCCTCCTGCACAAGCACTAATACAGGCGGCAGCCACTTTGCATGGGGGTTCTGATCCCGGCCCCGTGAATGTCGGCTGAGCCCGTATAAGTTCACCCCATCCCATTTCAGCATGTCAGTGACAGCATGTCAACTGGGCACGCCTAAAATGTTTGCCGCCTGTAAAGGAATTGTCTTCATGCTGTGTGTTGCAACAAGCAATGGACAACAGTACTAGAGTAAAATCTGTATCCCTGCTTCTACTTCACCTGACACCCTTCTTCCAGTATGAACAGATGCAGCAATATAAGCTTTTCAGGTCATGTTATACAGATAGTTAATGCAAACCAAAATCGTTACCTCTGGCAGCACAGAAACCTTCAGCAGACAGTAAGTGCATTGTGCCCATATCCAGATACCATCTAGGCATGTGCTCAAGATCACAACAGAGATTCCTTGCTGCTTAACAGTTTCTTAGCTCTGTCACTCCTGCCATCAGGATGGCTATGGAATTGCAAAAGGATGGCTTTTCCCTTTCAGTGAGTGGAGGATTCTTCTCCACACTGATAATTATGGATACATAGTCAGAAACATGGCAGTCACTCCAAATTAACAGAGAATTGAAATTATGATTATTAGCATGATCAGGTATATTTTATTATTTATCCTATATAATAAAGTGCCTGTGTCCGTGCGTACGTTCCGTGTGTCAGTGGAAATGCGCTACTGCGCATGCGCCCCACTGACGCAGGGATTGGAGCGGGTGGAGAGGGGGTGTGTCCGAGAGGGCGGCCGTGCGCAGGCGCATCGTCAGTTGGGTCAGTGCCGCCGCCTCGCATGGCCGCCCTCCCGGGCCGCTGAGGGGGCAACCGACCGCCGCCGAGCTCACCCTGCCCAGGCACCTCCGCGGACCTGCCGGTTTCGCCAGGGGCGCTTCGGCCCTAGCGGAGCCTCCCTCCTCAACTGGGCGAGGGGGAGACCCGGACACCACCCTGGAGGCGGCTGAGGCGAGCAGCTCGGGTTCTCGCGGCCTCTGCAGCCACAGACCCGCCCGCCTCGCCTCGCCTCACCTGCCCGCCTGCCGAAGCCGAGCGCCACCTCGCCTTTTAATAGGCGCAGAAAACCCGCCCTGCCCAGGCCCTGGCCCTCCTTCCCCAACCGCCTCCCCACACAGACCCCGAGCACAACAACTTCCCCGCAGTGGCTCAGCTCAGCCCAGCGCCGCCCGCCCGGCCGCCCGCCCGATCCATTCTCCTCCTCCCTCCCTCACGGCCCCTCCCTCGCTAACGCAGCCGCCACGGCCGCCAACACCGAACACCGGACGGCGGCGACGCGACTCGCCCTCCGCCCCTCTGCGCCACAGGCGCAGCGACACCCGCTCGCTCCCTCCCACGTGTTGATCCGCCACGGCCGAGCTCTCTGCCCCCGCCATTGGCTTCCCCTGTCAGAAGCCCCGCTGGCGATTGGCCTCGCTGCCCGTCAATCCCTGCCGCTTCCTCCTCCTACCTCGGGAGAAACTTCCTTTTCCCCACCCCCACCCCTAGAATTCCCTAGCGGGTAAGGTCTTCCTTGCGCTTGATAAATAGGACTCTGGGATGTACCAATGCGTTTGTGGGGGGGGAAGGAAGGGGGAAAAGGTCGCCTGTGGTTTAGCTAAAAGAGAGTGCCTGTGGTTTAGCTAAAAGGCAGTGCTTCGTCTTCGCGCCTGGGAGGCTGCAGGCATCTCTGATTTGCCATCAAAGAAAGTACCTGCCAATATATGGCATGTTTAGCGATCTTATTTAGAGCCCCCCAAACACGTTTGCGTATACATACCATAATAAGTAAGTCTTGCCTTTAATAGGACTTACTCTGCTTTGGGCACTCCCTGAATGTGACCCCCACACTGCATCGCGCAAAGGCGCGGGCACGGCGCTGCCGGGGGGGGGAAGAGAAGGGGCGCGCGGCGCGGGCACGGAGGCGAACGAGCGGGAGCGCTGAGAGGCGAACTATGTGCGGAAATGTGGGAAGTAGGGGGGAGATAGGTGTGGGGGGGAGAAAGGTGTGTGTGTGTGTGTGTGTAAGAGAGAGAGAGAGAGAGAGAGAGAGAGAGAGAGGCCAACTATGTGTGGAAATGTGGGAAGTAGGGGGGGAGATAGGTGTGGGGGGGAGATAGGTGTGTGTGTGAGAGAGAGAGGCGAACTATGTGTGGAAATGTGGGAAGTAGGGGGGAAATAGGTGTGTGGGGGGGAGATAGGTGTGTGGGGGGGGGAGAGAGGCGACCTATGTGTGGAAATGTGGGAAGTAGGGGGGGGGAGATAGGTGTGTGTGTGTGTGTGTGTGTGTGTGTGTGTGAGAGAGAGAGAGAGAGAGAGAGAGATGGAATATATAGGGCTCACAACATTCAGAAGAGTGTTCAACTCACCAACAGTTGGTTTTTTTTTGGAACAAGTCTGCTTTTACAACTGTTTGACCACATAGGTTCTAGCGCCCGTTATTTTAACGGGCTTAATATACTAGTTCAAAATATTTATATACTACCTCTCACTACAATAAAACCAAAAATATGTAATGAGGAATGCCCACATTCAGCTGAATTAAGGATGGGGAGAGAACTATACCATTCTACATAGGAAGAGTTATAACTAGAGTTAGCCATACTCACAGTAGACCCATTGAATGGAATGGATATGACTAATTTAGGTTATTAATTTCAACAGCTCTACTCTGAGCAGAACTTAGAATATGTCCCTTAGGGTTTGTGTGAGCAAGTCACAGTTATGAAGATTGGATACTTTTTTCTCATTTGGTTGTCCTGCTTTATACAAGCTTAACAACTTGACAAAATTTTATCTTTGGCAGTGACACTTTGCTTTAAAAATGTAAAATTTGCTTCATTTTTAAAGGCATAAAGGAATATCTTACCGATCTGAGCATGACAATGCTTATTTTGCTGATATAAAAGGCAAGTTTTCCTCATGAAAAATACTTCACAAGCAGCTTTCCAGACAGCTTCCTTGCATTTATGAGCAGAAGTTTTGATGTAAACAGCTAGAGGCTATCACTTAAAGTCAGCTTAGCTTGAAACAGATATACTCAGCACCTGAATAGTGCTTAGCGCTGGTTTCTAAGTGATTGAAGAGGAAGTTGGCATATATTTAAACAAATGTAAATTACCTTTCCCTGGGTTGAACAGATAAAGAATAGTTTGAAAAACCAATTACTTCAGGAGGAAATACTGAGGTTATCCAGTAGAACACCTGCAAAGTACATTTCAGAACAGAAAAAGTATGGAGTATACTATAATTCCATTTACCAAACAGAGTATGTAAAATGTTCTTTATTGCTGAATCAGAAAAAACAGCAATCCGCAGAAAAACCAAATTGCTGCTAGTTGCACTTTAGCTTTAAAGAGCAGGTTTTTGCGGGTAAAACTCCAGGGCACAAAAAAGTGCTGAGAGACACAGCTTTAGAGCACAGACCTGATAGAAGTTGATCCTCTTTACCTGGATTTGTTATTTTAATTTAACTCATTCTATGTGTCTGTTTTTCATCTTTCATTTTTTGTCTGTTGTTATAATTGTTCTCTCTCTGAGATTATATATATATAAACATGAAATAATAATTTAAAACTTTACTCAAAAACCTAACAGGTAAGTGTGAATAAGCCCTTAGACACACTTAGCTGGGACTCAGTGGGATTGACTTCTAATTAAATTATAGGGGGTTGCACTGATGAATCTATGGGTGAGTTTGTACCATCCTATTTAGGTTTCATAAGCCACAATATGAATGCATATTTTGGTCATGCCAGCAGTCCTCTCATGTGCTGGGCTTATTAAACTGAAACATAATAGTCTGAACGGTCAGAGATGAAAGGAATTGTAGCGCAGCACTTGCTCCCCCACTTCCACCTTGCAATGCCTGGCAAGTCCACTGAAACAATGAATGGGGAGAAAGAAATCTACACTGGTTGGGATGCTGCAGGCTCAGAAGGCTCTCGTTTGTAATGAGACAGAGATCACATCTGTAACTGATCTGTTTTCCCCTGAATTAAGTACAAATCAGAACAGTTGGGGTTGGGGAAAGAGTCCACCCATCTCTGGCATATATACAAATTTTAATTACCTGTTAGAATAAAACTGAGTTCCATCATGTTGATAATTGTCATCTACGTACAAAGAAGAAGAAGAAATTGTGGTTGCTAAAGACGCAGCTTCAAAAAGGGAATGTGTGCTTGGCACTAAATCTGGCTGATGTCGGGAGGCTAATACTGTGCAGGAAAAAGAAAAGTCGGTAAATCATTCTTGCAAATATGAAATGAATACATTTTCATGGAAAAGCTTACCTGCTCACCTGTAGTGAAAACATGTAAAGGCATGCACAATCCTTGGGGCTATGTGCTCTTTCTTCATATCTCACCTCCAGTGCATATGGGTTTGGGCTCCAATATCCTGGCTTGCTTTAAGCATTATGTCCAAACTGAGGAACTCTAGCTCAATGTCAGCTAACAAGCCAGGATGTTCTCAGCTCTAGGCTCTTCACACCAAAGCATGATTTTTATTTTTTTATTTTTGGGGGGGGAGAGAGGAAGAAGTGCACCATAGCTTATTAACCATGGTTCATGGAGAGAAAACTAATGGGAGAAGGAAAACAAAGGTTGATTTTCAAGGCACACACCCATAACTGATAATGCCCCATGCTGATATGGGCACAGAAAGAGTGGCAGAGATATTCAGTGCCCAGTGGCTGTGGGTCAGTCATCTGCCAAGGCTTGTATGAGGAGATCCACACTGTATATTTAAAGCACATTCACAACACATTTAAAGCACAAGCCTTCCCCAAAACAATCCCAGGAACTTAGTTTGTTAAGGGAACTTGTAATTGTAGTTCTGTGAAGGGAAAACTATAGTTCCCATAATTCTTTGGGGAAAGGCAAGTTCTCTAGATGTGTGTTGGGGGTACTTTCAATGTATGCTGTGGCTCTGTCCTATGTCTTGACAATTAGAATTGAGATAAGCAGCATAAGCAATGGACCACAAGCAATTCCCAAGATGAAGGTGTGTTCCCAGGGTGGTTGCCATCTTATTTGCAGCAGAGGTGGCTTTATAGATGCTGTTGGACCACAACTCCCTTCATTTCTGAATCCTGGCAATGCTGATGGCAGCTGGAGAATAACAACTCCTGATTTAAAGGATTTCAAGCTTTGCCCAGACAATCTAGAATTCCCCAAGTATTGTTTTTTAATCATTGCTTTAAGCTTCTTCATTGGTTTTAAATCTCCCACTTTTTTCTTTTATTTTTTAAGCAGGAGAAGTACCAAAAATCTTGAAAATATTTCTGTTTATTAAGAGCAGTGTAGCTCATTTGAACCATTACCTTCTTCATCAAGGCTACAATAGCTCTGCCCCTCAGTAAGCAAGTCATGATTTTCATCTTTCCAATCTTGGCTAACCACAGAAACAAATTCTTGTGATGTAGCTTTTAAAGCAGCAATGGAATTGCATCGTTTCTTGGAGGGAGAGGACTTTAAAGCTGCATTCAAAAAGAGAGAGGGTAAAAAAAAGGCAGATTAATACAGATAAACTAAGCAAAGAACTTTTAAGAAGGGCTTTTCACTGTTACACAAACACTTTCACAATCCTTTCTTGTTCATCTCACTTGAATGCTGCTGGCTGTTAAAAAAGAGGTTGGATCAGATTGCTCAATCAATTTCCATTATTCTAAATACTTTGCAATAATGTAGTAGTCTTAAGAAGAGTCTATAATATGGGCCAGTATAAATATGAGACATATTTACATTCAGCAATGCAGTAATAAAACTTGAATTGAACTTTTTCATGACAGGGAGCTAGTAATAAGTATCAGGCATACTTTTACCATGTAATCTCTTCATCTAAAAAAAATGGCATCTGCCTATTTTTCACTGGAATATATTTTACAATGTAAGATTTTATGGTTATATAAACCTAAATCCTCTTGCAAATAAAATTGCAAGGGAAATGTTTGTTTGGCTAAAAATATAATTGAAAACAAACTTAAAATATACCGGTAGATTCCTCCCCTGCATATCTGAAATTATTGTAAAGAACTTCAAGAACATTTTAGTGAAATGACCTATAATTTGCATATTTCATGTTAAAAATAAATACCAATATCCTTGGCTCTATACATTTTTTAAAGCCATCTGCACCTTAAGTCTGCAGAGGCAGGACAAGGTTGCGTTGATGCTGCCGCCCATGTAGAATCAGGGCCTACATGCAGAGGGATCTCACAAAGAAAAGTGGAATCCTGTCCCTTCCCCTGCCCACTTTATGCTCTGGCACACATGTGGCAGGCAGTGCACCAGAGAAATCATGAGACCTCTGCATGTCTATGACTATTGTTATTACTTATTAAATTTGTAAGGGATGCGGGTGGCGCTGTGGTGTAAACCACAGAGCCTAGGGCTTGCCGATCAGAAGGTCGCCGGTTCGAATCCCTGCGACGGGGTGAGCTCCCGTTGCTCGGTCCCTGCTTCTGCCAACCTAGCAGTTCGAAAGCACGTCAAAGTGCAAGTAGATAAATAGGTACCACTCCGGTGGGAAGGTAAATGGCGTGTCCGTGCGCTGCTCTGCTCATGCTGGCCACATGACCCGGAAGCTGTACGCCGGCTCCCTCAACCAGTAAAGCGAGATGAGCATCGCAACCCCAGAGTCATCCTCTACTGGACCTAATGGTCAGGGGTCCCATTACCTTTTATTAAATTTGTATACTGCCCTTCCCCTTAAGTTCACAGGGCAGTTCACAACATAAAAATACAAAATGAGAACACAAAAGAAGTAATCAAAAACAAACCAAATAACTGCCACCACCCCCCAACATTTGAAAGGCCATGGAATGTTCAATCAGCCTGGTTATAGAGAAACATTTTCGTCTGGAACCTAAATATATGGAATAAAGATGTCAAGTAAGCCTCTCTGGAGAGAGCATTCCACAAACGGAGAGCCACTGTAGAAAAGGTCTGTTCTTAGGTTGTTGCTCTCTGGACCTCTTGTGGAGGGGGCACATGAAGAATGGTCTCCAATGATGATTGCAGGGTCTGGGTCCTTGAAGTATTGCAATCCTGAACCATTTAAGGCTTTATAGGCCAAAATCAAAATCAGCACTTAGAATTGGGCCTGGAAACTAACTGGCAGCCAGTCGGGCCAGGATCCGTGTCAGATGCTCACACCGTCTTGCTCCGGTGAGCAGCCTAGCCACCCAATTCTGACCAGCTGAAGTTTCCAAACTGTCTTCAGAGGCAGCCCTAAGTATAACACATTGCAGTAATCTAATACTTAGGTTACCAGAGCATAGACAACAAAAGAGGTTGTGGAGAATTAACAGGGATACATTTCCCCTGTCTCTCCCAATGGAGGTCATCACACAGGTTAACCAAAGCAGTTTCTGTGCCAAAACTGGGCTAAACCCCAATTGAAATGGATCTAGAAAATCAGCTTCCTCCAAGAGCACCTGGATCTAGCAACCACCCACTCAAGAACTTTGCCCAAGGAAGGGATATTATGCATTATGGGGATTCCTCCATACATGTATACACTGGGAAGGATCACGTCCATGCTGCTCTTTGCACAAATGTGTGCATAGGCACTCACAAAATCCTTGAATGACACATTCCATATTACAAAAGTTCAGATAACTACCAATAGGTTATAGGTAAAGGTAAAGGACCCCTGGACAGTTAAGTCCAGTCAAAGGCGACTATGGGGTGCAGCTCTCATCTTGCTTCAGGTCGAGGGAGCTGGCGTTTGTCCACAGACAGCTTTCTGGATCCTGTGGCCAGCAGGACTAAACCGCTTCTGGTGCAATGGAACACCATGACAGAAGCCAGAGCACAAGGAAACGCTGTTTACCTTGCCACCGAAGTGGTACCTATTTATCTATTTGCACTGGTCTGCTTTCGAACTGCTAGGTTGATTGGGGGGGAGAGAAGAAGAAGAAGTAGTAGTTATAAGCATCCCAACTACAGTGGCACCTTGGTTCTCAAACTTAATCTGTTCCGGAAGACCGTTCCAAAACCAAAGCGTTTGAAAACCAAGGCGCGCTTTCCCATAGAAAGTAATGCAAAACAGGTCAATCCATTCTAAACTTTTAAAAACAATCCCTAAAACAGCAATTTAACATGAATCTTACTATCTAACAAGACCACTGATCCATAAAACGAAAGCAATAATCAATGTAAAGGTAAAGGGTAAAGGGACCCCTGACCATTAGGTCCAGTCGTGACCGACTCTGGGGTTGCAGCGCTCATCTCGCTTTACTGGCTGAGGGAGCCGGCATACAGCTTCCAGGTCATGTGGCCAGCATGACTAAGCCGCTTCTGGCGAACCAGAGCAGCGCACAGAAACACCGTTTACCTTCCCGCCGGAGCGGTAACTATTTATCTACTTGCACTTTGACGTGCTTTCGAACTGCTAGGTTGGCAGGAAATAATCAATGTACTGTACTATAAAATAAATAGAACAGTATTGTAGATCAGGCATGTCCAACTTCAAGTAGGCTGCTTCCCCCGAGGGGGCAGAGATGGGTGCAGGGTGGGCGGGCGCGCAGCTCTCTCTCCACCCCCAAGCCAGTCCTTTCTCTCCCCCCCCCCCGCCTCAAGCAGCTCTCTCTCCTCAAACCAGCTGAGCTGCGGAGCCCTCCCCAGAACACTGCAATTACAATGGGGGACACACAAATTAGCAGCGCAACAGTAAAGACGAAAAGGGAAGACTTCAATTACAATGGGGGGCACAATTAGCAGCGCAACAGTAAAAATGGAAGCTCAGGACTCAAAATGGAGCACGTTTGGCTTCCTACTTCCGGATTTGCAGCATTTGAATTCCAAGTTGTTTATGAACTAAGCTGTTCAAAAGACGAGGTTTGCTATGTTTGAAAATAAGCCAGAACATTCTCAACAGTTGTGCCAGGATTAGGTATGACGTAAGAGTCACAGGCAGAAACACCATTACAAAGTTTTGAGGACAGCCCACCTCCAGACAGAATCACAGAATCATAGATACTTCTAAAACAATTTTTCTGAGAGAACTTAAAGCATGAAAAATGTAACATATAACTTGGGAAGAGTCTTGCTGGATCACACAAACACCTGGTTTGCATTAAACGGTTTGCCAAACTATAACTTGCGAAGACCACGCCGACTCCTGGAGAGCAGTTCTCAGCCATTTTGCTCCTCAAAAATCTTTTTAGTGCCATACTGTGAGCTTAGCATGTTGTCTAAACTGGGACTTGTAGTTAAGCTCTCTCCTCACTAGCCATAAGCTGCAGCTGGTCTTAGTTACAGCTTGTGGTTAGTGAGAAGAGAGCTTGACCACAAGTCCCAGTTCAGATAAAACACTAGCGGAACCCTTGGTTTAACCTCAGCATAGCACAGCAGTAAAAAGCCTCAGTTTGTCATGCAAAGCAGCCCCTGGAATCCATCTAGTCCTGCAGCCCGTTTTTGATAGCAGCCAGATTCTTCTGAAAAGCAGATGGCATGCCATGATGGCAACAGCTCTCTTACACCCTGTGTCTCCCAGCAACATTTAACATGGGTCTCCCCTTCCTATTCTTCATCATGTTACACATCCACCAACAGTGCCAGCCATCTTACCAGCTAAGTCACCATTCAAAAGCTATTTTCAAGGTGTCTCCATAGGAGAAGTATGTCACATTGATACTTTTTTGTAGAAAGCAATGAATAAATGCAACTAACAAAAGCAACAACTGAAGAGTGGCTCTAACTTCATGACTGGTGGCATGGCACTTACCCTGATTCTTTTTGAACACCCTGGAACTCATAAACTTTAAAAACCTATCAGCATAAAAACTTGGCCTGTGTACTGAAACTGTGTCCTACAAGACAAAAAATAAAGGTATTTAATATTAGGACAATCAGAGAGAAAACATTTTTTAAAAAATACTACAATGGTGAAATTCAACAATATTCATCATTCAGCAGAATGGACATCATCAAAGGAACAGATTCCACCTCTCCCTGAATGCCTCCAAAATCTGCTTTGGGGGCCACTGCAAATTTGGGGGAGGGGGAGGGGCTGCAGAGCAAGGAGAGGAAGTTCACTTCTGTGACCTTGGAGGTCATTCACTGTTTATGGTGGAAGACATTTTTAACAGAATTGTGAAATCTTCAATAGATCATGTAACTAAAAAAATCCAGTGTTCGTCACTCACTGTCAAGGTATCATTGCTCACATGTATTGTTCAACTTCAGCCCATTTAATTTCATAATAATATTTACAAAAGACCATATTCAATCTCCTCCCCAACTTCTTCGGGGGAAGTTAAAGACTGGCTCCCTCTATTTAAACATTGAGATGTTGTCTGAAGGCTTACTAAGGTGTTTATCAATTCCCTAACATATTCATGATGAAGACAGATGTTCCTGATACAGTTGCCTGAACAAACAACAAGCCTTCTATGGATGCCAGTCTGATGAAGTCTTTAAAACATGCAAAGGGATGCTAGATTACCAACACTATTAGGGGGTTAGGATGCTAGCTGTTGTGCTGAATGTCTTTGCCTCTGGAAAGCTTATTTCTTGTCTGTTAATTTAAAAAAAGTTTTTACACTCTAGTCTTTGCAAATATCAGTTTTTGTCTTCATCCCCAGTGAAAACAATATTTGCAGTTGCTTTCCCTTTGGCCCTTGCCTCTCCCTCTCCTTCCATCTGCTGTTTACCCAACTACCGCTAGGCAGGCTATAAACGTTTCGATATTTGTTGATCAGTATTTGTCACTTATAAATAAGCAAATGCATCACTGGCAGTGAACTTCAACAGCATAAATATCCTCATGTCACACACAGTATGCAATTGTCAGTAGTAAGAGAGAAGTAATTAACACAAAAACCAAACATTCTAACAATACAAAGCATGACTTACCCCATCATAAACAAGTGCTTTCCAGGAATGCTCCAGCTTCTTTATTAACCTAATAACACACAAACACACAAGCACTTAATGACATATACTCCATCTTACAACAACTTTAAATCCAGCAGATATATCAGTATCCAAATAATGTTATTCTACGTTACCTGTAAGACTGCAGGATATCAATAATGCCCATGAATAGCAGCAGCTTTTCTCCTTTGTGGCTTTTAGCCGGAATGCCACCCATTCTAAGAGAAGCAACAGAGTGAGACATTATACATTAGATCTTCTTTGAAAAGTTACAACTGAAACGTACTAGCAATGAAAAACAAAAGAACCCATAGTGTTTCGATTAAGATAGCACATGCAAAGGACAAAATGGTTTGGTGAACAAAATGGATGTTCAAAGCAGACTCTCCTTTTTAGTTCATTTTAACAAGTGTACTTTGGCTTCGATTTTCCAGTATAATCTACAGCATGATCTCAGGTTAAGAACCAACAACAGTTGGAGCACAGCTTCATTCATTTTACACACAAATTGGTGTAAACAATGAGTGTGAATAGCACTACACAGTGATACTATCGGGAAGGACTTCAAGGCAAAAGGTTTTCTATTATGCCTCTACAAGATTAAAGATAGATTCCTTACAGCAGGAGTGCAGGCCCACTTTGGCCATCAGGGCTCCCCACTGGGCCTGCCTGCTTGTTCCTAGCAAGCCAGGCTCACCTGTCCCACACCTAACATCCTATGCCGTGTCAGCTAGAGGGCCAGAACTGGCATGGCTTCCAAAGGAGCAATGAGTTCTCACTTCAAGTGAGTTCCCCATGGCTCCTTTACTTCAGTGAGGCATGTTCACCCCAACCAATAGCAGGTGGGCAATGGGAGCACACCTTGCTCCAGGTCACCAGACATTTGAAAAAGTGTCAGATCAACTGCCTCAGCTGATCTGTATATCTTTTTTGGAGAAAGTCAGCAGTTGCAATTTCTGAAGCCACTTTTTCTCCCTCTTCACACACTTACATTTCTGTTTCAACATTCCTTGTAATCTTACATGATTGACCTATTTCTTTATTTCCCTTTAGTATGTGCCCAAATAGTATAAATAATGCCAGAGATTTAAGGTTGTTCCTGGGTTTCTGCTTTTCTTGGGCACACAACTGATAAACCAATCTCCTTTTTTGTGATTTTCTGGTCTGTGGGAGGACATTGTGTTTTCCAAAAGATATTTGGTTCAAATCTGTCCTTCCATCATTCACAAATTGAAAGCCCATTCTAGATGTAATATTTGGAACAGGAGGGAATGATTTAGAAATAGCCATTAACTCTTTTTGCTTTAAGAACAGATTTTTAGGGAAAACAGCCTTTCTAGGAAAGCTAACCAATAGCCCTGAGTGCTCACTGGCAGGACAGATCCTGAAGCTGAGGCTCCAATACTTTGGCCACATCAGGAGAAGAGAAGACTCCCTGGAAAAGACCCTGATGTAGGGAAAGATGGAGGGCACAAGGAGACGGGGACGACAGAGGACAAGATGGTTGGACAGTGTTCTCGAAGCTACCAACATGAGTCTGACCAAACTGCGGGAGGCAGTGGAAGACGTGCCTGGCGTGCTCTGGTCCATGGGGTCACAAAGAGTCGGACACGACTAAACAACAACAAACCAATAGACTGAAACTGACACAGGGAGAAATAGAAGAGGATGCCTTCACTCCGGTACAGCTCCCGTTTATCACATACACAGCCCAACAAGACAACACCACAAACCCACCAACTGCATACGATTCAATATGGCTAACTTAACCCAACAACGCCTCCCTCCCACATGCACAAAGAAATCCAACTGCAGCCAAACAAATGCAACCACCCAACCCCTAGGCCACCCCAACCTCTCTCACCACCAAGGAAACATAACAAGCAAATAGAAAGAGAACCTACCCAAGTGAAGCTGACACAAAAACCCCACACATACACTAAGCAAAAGAACATAGGCTTTACCATCCCACCCCCTCTCTTCTTCCCAACCCTATTCTGCACATAACACCAATGTCTCACAACAAATGTAACTGATCTGTAGAAAACGTAACCTGAAGAAAGAGACAATGCATGTGCTTTTGTAAACAAGGAAAATCTTTAATAAAAATATATATTAAAAATAAAATAAAAAGAGAACAGATTTTTAGGGACTTACGTGTTGGTACTCTCTGTGAGGACACAGTCCCCAGATTTTCCTGGACCCTGTATTGATTCCATAGCTGTAGAATAGAGAACTCTCTGTCCTCCTGGGCGTTTAGAATCCGATGTGTTTTGAGAAGTTTCACCTTCTCGCTCTTTTGCAGCACAGTCCAATATATGGATTCCCAGCAGCAAGCTATAATCCATTATTTTAAAGCTTTCCAGTACCTAGTGATAAAGATGTTTAGATTGAAATTGGCTATGCTGCCAAAATAACCAAGAGACTAGAACCTAGCAATAGACTTTCTGTAGTACAAAATTCAAAGGCCACTGCATTTCTGTTAGACATTTCATAAATCTGCATTAAGAAACAGTCAATATGAGAAATGAATATGCAAAGTTATTAAGAGATTATTCTTATTACAACAAAGAGACTTGGATTCATTGGCAGGTTTTGAATAAACATACACAATTTTTATTAGTAGAATATGAATAAACATGGAAATGATATGTACAATTTTATAACATGCAGAAACAATATGAATAAACAAATCAGAAAAGGGAGCTGAGGGAAGTCGGAGGAGGGTGGGAGAGGGAGGGGAAAATGCAATTGGTTGTAGTATTGATAAATTGTATTGATTTAAATTTTTCTCAATAAATTTTTTTTTTAAAAAAAAGAGATTATTCTTATTTATTGTCATCTAAGTATGGCAATCAGCGCTATTTTTCTAGACAAAAAAGGTGCTGGAATTCACCAGAAACACCTCCCTTGTTCTCTTATAATGACAATGGTGCCCAACTGAGAGGTGCTGGAACTGAGTTCCGGCTGAAAAAACCCCCCTGAAGGCAACATATAAGCTTTATTTGATAACCAACAAACTAAAGTTATTTTCACAAGCAAGGTTTACTTGCCATCATTGTGGTTTAGATATGCGGTTCAGTGTTCATTCTGTGGGAATAGCATGAGGGAGGGAACATTCAAGGTCCTTTATCCCAAGGCTAGTGATTAGTATAATCTACACCACTTTGAACAATTTTAATATTTCAGTGTATCAACATCAGTATATGCTTTATATGGGACAATACTTGCAACTGGTACAAAGAGTACAGCTGCTGGTATGCAGTAGAACATTAAAATTATAAACAGTAATAAAAATATGCTATTAACAGAAAAATATTACAGGTAACCTGTTAATATTTTCTGCACTTTTAACTGGGTAATTACAGGCTTCAGGAAACGAGAGGGCACCAGTTTGCACAAAGAATAGTAAAGACATATCTGTGTGTGTGATAGAAAAATGTGGCAATGCTCCTCAATTGCTTTTCTTTTCCTGCAGTGTCAGTCTGACTCCAGGGAAACAATAATGTGTCAGTAATAATGCTGCAGGGTTGATTAAATTTTATTGACAAACAGAAGAAACAGAACAACTCTGAAAGTTATTGAAAAATTAAAGGAAGAGCTGTTGATTCCTTTCTCTAAGTTAACTGCAACACTGAAATAAAACTCAGCTCAAATCACAGAATTGTAGAGTTGGAAGGGACCCCGAGGGTCATTTAGTAACAACCCCCTACAATGCATGAATTATTTTCATTTTAATATTTTCATTTGTATTTTATTTACTACAAATCCATGTCAGGTATGAAGAATCTTTAAGATGAATGAAATTTCCTGCAATATTTTGTGTTTGTGTTTTATCAAGATACTAGTAAATTAAGCCCGTAAAGATTACGGGCTCTAGAAGCAAGGCGGCAGCGGGAGGGCGGCGGCTCCGATCGCCTTTGGATCTGTTTCTCGCCCTCGCTCTCCGTTCCGGCGGCTTCGCTTCTTGTCCACGGTCGCGCCTGGCGCTGCGCTGCCCCGGCCGGCGGGATTTGCGCCGCTGCCCCCACTCCTATTGGTCTGCGTCCTCCAATCCCTGTGTCACTGGAATGCACGCGCACTTGCGATTTCCTCTGACACACGGAAAGTAGTACGTACGGACACAGGCTCTTTATTATATAGGATAGCTGCTTCTGCAAACTGTTACTATAATACTACAGTACCACCTTCCCACATGGTCCCATTAACAAAAGTCCTATTTTCAGTGAGAACTGTGAACTTTTTGTTATTGACAGTTGATTAGTTTTTTCTTCTTCTGTAGAAACTAAATATTATCTTACCATCAGAGAATTTATACTGCAGCAAACAAGCGCCCAATAAAAAATGAGGCTACTACTGCATAGTCAATATTTATACCACACCAGAAAAAAGTGGAAAAGCAGATACTTAAACTTCAGCAAAATATGCAAATTTCCCTCTTGATCCTTGAGCACATAGTCAGTTGCATCTCAAAGCTTAGAAGGATGATGATTGAAAGTCTTTATTGTGCTAACCATAGGTTCAGTGCTTTTTGTGTGTGACACTTCTCACCGGTCAGGAATAGTGCCACCCATTTTTGCTGCTGCCTAGGCTAGCTGTTTTGTGCTGTCACTTGTGGCACTTTTACCAAGATATGACTACTGGCACTTCATTTTTACCAAAACAGTTTTCAAGCATAAAGGATGCTTGAACCCAGGGTGGATAAAAATCAACGATTTATTTTTAAAAAATCAAAAAAATTGGATTTTTTTTAATTTAAATCAGATTTTTTTGATTTAAATCGGATTTTTTTTAATTTAAATTGGATTTTTAAAATAAAATGCTTTTGGAGGAAAAATCTTTCTAAATATAGTCTTCTATTTAAGTTACATTGTAGTCCAAAGGCTATTCATCAGGAAATAAGGATTTGTTTTAAGTTTATCAAGTGTGCTAAAACTCAGTCTAAGTTTTTTTTAAAAAAACGTTTAACCACATCAGTTAACAAACATGGATACATATGCTATCATGTTATTGTTTTAGTTAAATAAATTGTTTAAATGGTTATTAAGGAAATGATTATTTTTCTCCTTCCAATAAAGTACAGCAGAAAAGTTGTCCAAATATAAACAGTTAACTTATTAAATCTCACCATAATTTCATAATTATCTGTCTATGTATTTCTAGTAGTATATCCAAATCAGTAATTTGATATAACTGTAAAAACTACTCTGAAAATTTATTATTCCAAAAATGAAACCTTCATATGGTTGTAAATATTAAGATTATACCAGCAAGAATGAGTCTTTCTGTAAAAAAAATATTTAAATCAAGTCTTACTGACTAGTGATTTAAATCAAGCCTTACTGACTAGTGATTTAAATCGTGATTTAAATCGTGATTTAAATCAATTTGATTTAAATCAAATCCACCCTGCTTGAACCCCACATGTAAACACACAAAGGCATAAAAAACAGAGTATTTGATGCACAATGATAATAAATGAAAGCATTTCACCATAAAATGTGTAACTTAAAATAAAGCTTGCCATGTTTCTGGGGTCCCTTGCAATCTGTCCCCAGACTGTTCTTAAGGTCAGCCCCTCAGTCCCGCCTCAGTCCCTCTTAGATACTTCCGGCCCCCACCTCTGTACCTGCAGAGAGCATCACAATATTCGTATCCTCTCTTTCCATATACTCTCAGGCCTCCATCACACCGGTGGGTGTGGCATGTGAGATTATCTTCCTTCTAAACCACCCAGACCAGAACACAGATCATTAAACATAAACCTAGATTTAATTAAGGAATGTTACATTCAGAACAGGCAACTGTCACATACAAAAGTTTTACAGCTAAATATTATTAACCTGACACAACTACTTTGACATCCCTCACTTTTCTCCCTGCTTCTTCACTCCTCTCTCAGTATCTCCCTCTTACTGCCTATTCCCATACTGTATTCATTCTTTCACTTATCCTTTTATTAAAAGGATGCAAAGATTTCACGTTTTTATCATGGAATCAAGACTACACAGAACCTTTTCCAGATATTATTTGCATTACGACACCCCTCCTCCCTGAGGCCTTAGCAGTTTGTCTACTTTTAAAATCTACTAAAGCAAAAGACTCCAACATCCTAACTCTGCTATTGTTAAAATCCCAATAGGAGAGCATCGAAATATTAAATATTCAGAAAATTGTCTCTGTTGTTTACAGGGTCTGTCCTGGCTTTTGCAAATGATTACCAGCAGGAAGGGACATGGGTGGCGCTGTGGTCTAAACCACAGAGCCTAGGGCTTGCCGATCAGAAGGTCGGCGGTTCGAATCCCCGCGACGGGGTGAGCTCTCGTTGCTTGGTCCCTGCTCCTGCCAACCTAGCAGTTCGAAAGCACGTCCAAGTGCAAGTAGATAAATAGGTACCGCTCTGGCGGGAAGGTAAACGGCATTTCCGTGCGCTGCTCTGGTTTGCCAGAAGCGGCTGGTTTGCCAGAAGCTGCTGGCCACATGACCCGGAAGCTGTACGCCGGCTCCCTTGGCCAATAAAGCAAGATGTGCGCCGCAACCCCAGAGTCGATCACGACTGGACCTAATGGTCAAGGGTCCCTTTACGCTTTTTACCAGCAGGAAGAGAACAAGATGCCGTGCCTATCCCAAACCTTCCTGTGATGACCTCAAATTCCATTGCAAAAGGTAAATATTAGCAACCATTGTGAAGCCATTCAGAAGCAAGCCCAGAACCAGTAGCCTTTTCACAGAACCGGAAATGTAGAAGCAGCTGCTTCACTTTAATAATCTGACCGCCTTTTTAGTGCGCAGGGGTAGATTTACTAACAGCCAGACTAGGTTGGAAGCCCAAAGTTTTCATGGGTATCACTGTCTTTTCAAAGGGGAAAAAGGCATTTTGCAAAAACTCAGTCAAACAAATGGTTAATATAATACTGTTACAGTGCAGGACAAGGCCTTGTTAGCAGATAGGTTTGACACAGTTTTGAAGACACTTTCAATACCAAGCTATAAGACATTATGAATTTATGAATGAATTTGGTGCTGTTCATACCCAGTTTGAGTAATTGGGGGACTACATTTTATTATGTATTTCATTTTTAACCTACCCTTCATCAAACAATTGATCCTAGGGCAGCATACATCAGACATAAAATACAACTAAACAATTCCAATAAAAACATTAAAGCAATATAAAATTAATCAGTGTAACCTCTACTCAAAAACCAGCGGCCTGATGATGGCTAAAGAGGTAAGTTTTCAGCTGGTGTCAAAGACTAACCATTCTTGGCACCAGCCAGCTTTCAAGGAGGAGGACATTTCACAGCAGATGAGCTGCCACTGATGAGACCCTTTCATGAGCTGTAGAGGTACAAACCTAATTTGAAAATGTTCTAACAAGCAGGGCATCACCAGCAGATATCAACACATAAGGCAGAACGGTACAAGGAGAGGTACCTAGGTACCTAATATTATTCCTTGGGCCACTAAACATTCTTGGACTATAAATCCCAGCTTCTCCAGCCAACTTAGCCAATACGTCAGGGATAGTGGGAGTTGTAGATCAGCAACATCCAACAACCCAAGTTTGAAGAACATTGGTTTAGGACCTTACAAGTGGGAACATTAAGGTGTTTGTTAGCATAGACAGCTAGAAGGCTCTTCAAATCTAATTTCATATGAGCTCTACGGAGCCAGTCAATCCGTTTGCCACAGCACTCTGTTCCCGGCTGGTTCTGAACCCATTTCAAAGGACCCTACAGTTATCTAATCTGGAAGCGATCAAAGTGTGGAACACAGGGGTCAGGCTCTCTGTGTCTAGGAATAGACAGAGCTGGTGGATTAGCCAGAGTTGGCAATAGGTATTCCTAGCCACTGGTACTACTTCAAGTGGCAAATTCAAGGGCATCCCCAGACTGTGCAACTGCTTCAACTCTATCCAGGACACAAAACCCGACCCCCATATCCTTGCCTTACTACTATTCAGCTTCTGATCACTGGCCCTCATCTAAGCCATTGCTGCCCCTGGACACTGGCCGAGTACCTGCACATCCTGTCTTAATTCAGATGGTATGGACAGATCAAGATGGGAATTGCAAGCATTCTGGTGACACTGGACTCCCCAGTGACCTCTCTGAGCAACTTTATATAGATGTTAAATGGGATTGGGGACAGGTTGGAGCCCTGAGGGATTCCACAAGACAGTTGTCATGGGTCAAGCCACAATTCCTCACTGCCATTCTCTAGAAATAATCCTGCAGGTATAATCTGAAACACCTTTTCACTGTTCCTCTGATCCCCAAGCAGCAGAGCTGATCCAGAAGGATTAACAGGGTTGCATTCCCACTGCCTCTCTCCCAGAAGAGGTCTTTAATCAGGGTGACCAAGGCAATTTCAGTTGCTTTGCCAAGTGATTCAAGACCTCCACAAACCGACATTTGGGTCAGCTCAGTTCTAAGCAATTTATTAATATGTATGTTCCACTATGTTCAATGAGGCTTGCTCATTGAACATAGGGTTGCAACCTTAGAATGCAAAGATGCCTGGGGGTAACTGATGGGTTTGCAAAATACTCCACCTTATCAGGAGTATTTACCTAAGACTTACCTTAATAACAATAACAATAATTTATTATTATATGCCTCCCATCTGACTGGGTTCTCCCAGCCACTTTGGGTAGCTTCCAACAAATTAAAATATAATATGACATCAAACATTAAACACCTCCCTGAACAGGGCTGCCTTCAAAAGTCTTCTAAAAGTCAGATAGTTGTTTATTTCCTTGACATCTGATGGGAGGGCATTCCACAGGGAGGGCGCTGCCACCAAGAAGGCCCTCTGCCTGGTTCCCTGTAACCTCACTTCAGAAGGCCCTCGGAGCTGGACCTTGGTGTCCGGGCTGAATGATGGGGGTGGAGATGCTCCTTCAAGTATACTGGGCCAAGGCTGTTAACTTTAAGGCTTTCAAGGTCAGCACCAACACGTTGAACTGTGCTTGGAAATGTACTGGGAGCCAATGTAGGTCTTTCAGTACCGGTGTTACTGTCTAGCTGCTGCATTCTGGAGCGCATTGCAGTAGTCCAAGCAGGAGATAACTAGAGCATGCACCTGGACACAGAATTGACCTGCGCCTCCATGGACAGCTGGGAGTCCAAAATGACTCCCAGGCTGCACACCTGGACCTTCAGGGGCACAGTTACCCCATTCAGGACCAGGGAGTCCTCCACACCAGACAGCCGCCTGTCCTCCAAAGGCTGTACTTCTGCCTTGTCAGGATTCAACCTCAATCTGTTAGCCACCATCCATCCTCCAACCACCTCCAGACACTCACACAGGACATTCACCATCTTTACTGATTCCAATTTAAAAGAGAGACAAAGCGGGATATCATCCACATACTGAACACCCAGCCCAGCCCCCCAAGAAAGATTAGTGTCCGTTTCTCAAGCTTATTACACACTTTTTAAAACTCTGAAAATCTAGCAGTGAGATCCAAAGAATCCTGTTTACATTGGGCCTTTTAGCATTTTCTTCTCAAAGTGCAGCTCCTTATATGGCTCTCTGGATGCTAGCCTAGGCTGCAAAGGTCCAGAAGACAGGGGAAACAATAGGAGGTTCTTAGTTCAGAAGTTTGAAAAACATTGTTTTTACAAAATAGATTAATATTTGGTTTTGGGTGTTAACTGTAAAAGAATTAGGACTGTGGGGTTTTTTTAAAGGACTTCAACTATGTGTTTTATTTGGGAAAGGAATAATCCATTCTGTCTAGCATGAAATGACCATCTGCACAAACGGAGAGTGTGTCCTGCTGGTTGTTACACTGCTTCAGGGGTTTTGCTATCAGAACTCCTCCTTTCACCCAAATATTTTAAATACTAAGGAAAACAGAATTTGACCTCATTCTCCCAAAACTTGGGATCAGGGATGACTTACATGTGGAATGAAAAAGACGACATACACACAATGAAATTCAATCTTCTATTGTGCTGAAAGCATTTCTTGAATATTATTCTACTATACTCATAAATACAAAACATGATGAATGCCCAAGATCACAACTCTGGAAGTGCAGGGAGCAAAAGCTGAAGACACCTGCAATGTAGAAAAGAAGCCCACGTTGCTCCGAGGTGCTGTTCACTGTCTCTTCCTCTAGCATTCTGGCAAACAAAGTACTGACATGTCATCGCTGCCTTAGAATCAAAGAAGCATAGAGTTGGAAGAGACCACAAGGGCCATCCAGTCCAACCCCCTGCCAAGCAGGAAACACCATCAAAGCATTCCTGACCCTTCCCTGAACTGCCTTGCTGCCGCTGACTTCTCTGGCTTCAAAACAAAGCAGCCTACTGCCAGCTGCTGAGATGGAGGCGACACAACTCCTCCCATCTCCAGCATGCAGCACTGCCACAGGGTATTTTGTTTCCAGGTGGCAGCAGCAACAGCAAGCTGGCAGGTGAGCAAACAGCAGATCACCATGGACATCACAGCACTCTGCTGGCCTGTATGTTAGAGGCAGGCTTTCATATAAGGGAGAGCTGATTGCTCACTTCCAGGGCTTTGCACTCCCTTTTGGTATTAAATCTATTTTCAGTCATGAACCTCTTAGATTCAAACCTAGTTCCGCACTTCCCATCAGAAGAGGTCCACATGAAGATTCACACAATGAACAGCTTCCAAGATTGATGTAAATGGAGAAGTTCAGTGTACATGCATAAGAATTTCCACATGTGCCAGAATCCCCTGGATTAATCTACAAGTGATTCTCAAAGTGATCTAAGCGATTTTTTCAATTTATTTATTTTTACTACTTTCAAATACAGGTTTCTTTATTTACAGCCATCTTGACTTCCCATCAACCAAGCTTAGACAGATATACAGTAAAAATGAAACCTGGGCAGCACTCAGATGATAAAATCCCAGCATAATAAGCCCAGATATGAATGAGCTCCAGGAATCCAGTGGCTTTGCTGCTCTCTGCATTCAAGTGGGGAAACAAGTTAGGAAGTCTTGTCTCAAACCACCTGTCTTTTACTTGGTTATGACGCTTCATCTCAATACATTTCAAGCACAGCCCCAGGTAAAATGAATTACACTGATCATGTCATGAGCTTACAAGAGCATGAACAATGGTTGCTAAATCCTTTATCTCCAAAAAGTCTCTCCATTAAACAAAAATGATTAATTTTGGTCTTACTGAAGACCACTTTGAGATACTTGAGCCGACTAAACAAAATAAATTTAAAAATCTGAAGAAAGTTGCTCTTGGGCAGTCCAGGAACCAGACCACTGTTTAGACTGCACACCTGAAAAACCAACGGGCAGGAGGGCTAATCTATGGTAAGAGAGATCCTCTACCAGACAGCGTGGATTCCCATCCTTTATTACCCAGGTCCAACAGTTTAATATTACTACTTTAAAATAACCATCATGTTGTAAACCAATCAGCATTTCCCAGGAATATGTCCTCTTTGAGCATTCCTGTAGTTGCAAAGCTCATCCTAAAACACACACACAAAAGAACACACAACATTGTTCAGGGAAACAAAGTTGACCAGTATATAACCGGAGGGATTCTTCTAATGGAATCACTTCTAAAGCCACCTCCTTATCAGAAGCAGAAATGTCAGTTTCTTGGTGCATCTTTATCCTATGCTTCCTGATCTTATCCCATCAACGCCTAAACATAGATTGCAAGTTCTTTGGGAGCAAAGATCAAGCACTGAATTCAGACTTATTACAGACAACATATTCCAACCTTAAGTATTTTCACATATATGCATGACTTAAACAAATAATATTGTGAGATGGGTATATTTTGGGCACTTAAAAATTATAAATAGTGAGGAACCAGAAGGTTGGATTCTATCTCAAGTTAGCCAACAACCTGGAGCAGAGGTGGAAAAAGGCTTTTCATGCACTATGCAAGAAATTACTTCCTCATTCCTTTTAATCAGATTTTCTCTGACTAACATAATCTTCTTATTGTCACTGTGGTACATCTTTACAGCCTCATACCGGTAGTTTGAGGCTACAATAAACCTCTTGACAATCTAAGGATAGAAGGGGCATGTGGGTGCCAGAGCAGATATTCTGCATGGTCACTAATAGCTTGAATTCATGGAATATTCATTTCTAGAGACTAAAGATGAGGAACAGTGTCTTTTGTTAGGAAGAATGCCTCATGAGCATGCAGCTGATTATTAGATCATCTCCAAATTCACACTCAAAATCCAAACAAAAGATGGCTTCATGTTCACTAACACAACTTGACATTGGGTTGCGCTGAGCCAATAAACATTGCAACCTGCCCATGAGGAATGCCCTTTTTGTTTTATAACCCATTTCAACCAGGAGACATCTAAAAGCAGCCTTGTATAGGGAAGCTTCTTAAGGCTTAATGTTTTACTATGTTTTTATATATGCTGGCAGCTGCTCAGAGTGGCTGGGGCAACCCAGTCAGGTGGGCTGGGTACAAATAATGAATTATTCGTATGTTGTTGTTGTTTTCACATCAGAACATTTTCATTCAATGCACTTTTTATTCTCTGTTTTACTCCTTTTATGACCCCTACAAAACAAGCTGCCAATGTGGTCTCCCCAGATCTTGCTGGACTCCGACTCTCCTCTGACCTGACTGCTGGCCATGCTGGCTGGAATTGACAGGGGTGTCCAACAACCTCTGGGGGGTACCATGTTGGCTACACCTGCCTAAGACTCTTTCCCTTATTTTGTTCCCTACTAGCATCCTAGGAGACAGGGCAACCTCCCTACCCTCTGCACAGAGAGGCTCGACAGACATCTCTACTGTCATAATTTTGGTGACAGGCAAAGACCTTTTAATCTCCCAGGCTTTTAAAAAAACCAAAAACCTTTTGCACCTTGTTTTTATGCTGCTTTCAACTGCTGCATCCAATGCCAACTCTCACACTGATCCAGTGAGTCTTGCATCAGTGACATGGGGAGGGAGGCTTCTTCTGTCGCTTTGCCCACCCAGTTGCAGTCTCATGTGCACACCCCCACCCCCAAATATGCTCCAGCGGGTGAGAGGGATCCTTCGGAACAGAGTGGGGAAGGGATGCCGCGGAGGGTCCGGGAGAGAAAAATCCACAAAAGTCGCCTGCTTCCCTCCCTGTTTTACCGACAGAAACCTTCAAAAGGCTTCAAAGGGCCATGGCTCAGTGGTAGGGCTACAGCTTTGAATGCACAAGGCCCCAGGCTCAACCCCTGGCATCAACAGGTGCTGAAAGGGGCCCCTCTCTGAAACCCTGGAGAAGTGGGCCAGTGTAGCCTATTCTATAGTAATAAGTCGTTGGTTACTGTTTGGGCCATTGGCCATGTAAGAGAAATAGGTACAGCACATGAAGCAGCAGTATAAAATTCTGCATAAAATCACATTGCTACCTAGAATCATATATAAAACCTACATCCTAAAAATACACAATCATAGAGCCTGCTAAAATGAGTGTACCACTGCTGTGGTGAAATCTGCACAACTACTACCTGTATGCATGCCAATAGAAATTATATCCCAAAACTGCTCCAGCTGTCATCAGCATCAAGGACATAATGCAATGCAACCCTCTATAGTTTTTATTGTATATTTTTATGTTTTATCGTAGGTTGTAAACTCCCTTGGAAACTGACGCTGAAGGGCTCCGTAGAAAGTTGTTAATAAAATAAACTTTAAAAAAAAACCCAAGAAGTTACTACAAGGCTTAACTTTCAGTGACTGTACCTCAAGTCTGGATTAACAGTTCTACTCCAAAAACCATGTTACTTTAACGAAACCATGTTACTCTGGGTTTGGTATTGCAGTTTGATACTGTTGATGCATCACATCATATAGTAATAGCAATTTCTGAAGTGTCTTAAGAGATACATGATGTACAAAACACATAAAAAATAGACACAGCCCAAAAGGCTTACATTCTTTCTTTAGAAAGGAAGTTGAAAATAGTGTAAAACATAAGAAGGCTGCAACAACCATTAAACATAGGCTTCCTGAAAGATGCTTTAAGAAGAGGTAGATAATCAACTCAGTAATACTTGGGCTGTGGTTATGACAAAAAGTCATAACCACAGCCCAAAATATTATTGGTCATCCTCTCCCATCTCTGGAAGAACTATACAGTTCCCGTTGCCTTAAAAAGGTTAACAATATTTTAAAGGATCCATCTCATCCAGGACATAGCCTCTTTGCACCACTGCCTTCGCGTAGAAGATATAGAACAATTAGATCAAGAACAAATAGATTGAAGAACAGTTTCTACCCAAGAGCTATAACCATCTTAAACGCTGTAACCAGATAATATGACCTTGGAGAGCTGTGATGGGTGTATGTGTGTGTATGTATGTGTGGCTTTCTTTGGTGTGTGTGTGTTTTGTGCTGCTTTTTGTTTTGTTTTTTCTTTCTTTCTGTTTTTACGGGGGGCATGCAATTTTGTTGCACTTGTATAGCGTTGTGCTTGTACTTGTGCAATGACAATAAATTATCTTATCTTATCTTATCTTTTCACAAATAAGCAGCAATAAGACAAAAAGCATATATTGTAGAAAAAATAATAAGGGAAAAAACATGTAGAAAGCCAAGATGAGAAATCAGCAGGAGCTAGATCATGAATACATACAAAAAGGCAAGTTAACAGAACCTTTAATGCAAAACGGGCAAGGTAGAAGAGCAAAGAAAAACCAAAAGCAGAGAAACATTGTGTGCATCTGAGCCGGAAAAGTTAAGTAGGTGGCAAAATGCAAAAGAAAAACAAGAGCCATAAGGTGGAAAAGAGAAGACCAACTAAGGAAAAACAAGGTAATGAACAAGGGTATGGGAAGCTGTCAGAGAAAGAAAATACTAAATCGGGGGTGGGGGGTGAGAATGACATAAGAATCCAAACACAAAACCAAGATCTTTAGCTTGAAAAGAAAGAAAGAGGGTGAGGGGATCAGAAACCCCATCTCTGAAAGACTTAGCCTTAAAAGAAAAGATAACCACACAGAGATAATAGCAAGATGAAAAGATGAAAGATTAACCAAATAAGAATGTAAGTTAGAAAAGTGACCACCATCAATGTACAGTCAAATCCCATCATATTGGGGGGGGGGGTTGTTCAAAATTACCTTTTCAAAATTACCTTTTCCTTGTCTGGCAAGCAGAAGGGCTGTGGGGAGGCCCCCTTGCCTCTCCAGTGCCTTGCCTCCCTCCTCCACCTGTGAGCTGGCCAACAGAAGGGAGGAGGGAGGAGGCAGGCAGAGAGAAACGAAGGCGGAAGGGAGGAGCAGAGAGCTGCAGGCAGAAGAAAAAGACTGGAATGGAGCTGCAGCCCAGCGTGTCTAGTTGAAATCATGTATGGGAAATGCACGTAAGACTGCAGAACGATGATTCATAATGAAAGACTGAATAAAGTGCCATCCTGTGCATGTTTTCTCTGAAATAGGTCCTACTGAGATACCCCTGAATATATAGGACTGAGTATATAGGACTGCAGCCTAAGAGAACCTGAAGGATAAAGGCAAAGAATAAAAACAAAGAACCCAACAGAGAACCTGGGGAGTTCCTAACAGACTGGAAAAAAGAAGGTAAGATCAATTAAAGGAAACACAGTTAGGTGTGGTTAGAAAGGAAAAGACAGCAATCAAGAACACAACCATGAGACACCAAAATCATACAAAGAATATCACATTTGCTACCTCTTGTTCCATCTCTCCACCTACCTCCTTTCAACGGTTCCCTTTTATACTTTTCAAGCCAAAAACTATATTTCTGTACAACAAACAAGGGAGTCTGCTGGCACCTTCAAGATAAAATGCAGTTATTGTGGTCAAGAACTCTTTTGTGGACAAGAGCCCATTCACCCTGCACTGTGTAAACAGGGGAGTCATGGTCTGACAACAGCTATTGGTATCAAAAGTTCTTACTTACTCGACAATCCCTCTGCAGCGTTTTCATGAGTGCACTATAAGTCTCAGAGTCAAAATATAATCCTTCATGCATGTCTTGAAGAAAATCCAAGTCTTTAAAGGTGGGGTTGGACTTCTCTCGCTCTTTCCTGGATGCCCTCCTTTTGTACGTGGAGCCTTTCAAGTCATAGTTGAAATGCATTTTCAGTGATCGAGGCAGAACATTGTTCATCACAATTATCCTGATATTAATACCTCCTGACTGAACACAATACAGTCCATAAAATTTTGGTAGGAGTGTCCTTGGATTCTGGTTGAGATTCTTAAAAAACAAAATGAAAAAGCACCAATGAACATCGGAAGCACATTTAAAATAAGATTTCTGCATGCACCTTAATATAGACTAGGAAGTCAAGTCTACACTAAACAAACCAGATGAAATAATAAACCATAATGAAATAATGCTTGAAGTGTTTTATTATTCTTAGAATGTCTTGCTACTCTAATTCAAAACATTTTAAACAAAACTAAAAGAAAAAGTTAAGCTCTTAAATTGGAAGGCTCTCTACACTGAGGACCAGTGGTGACAAGCAATCTAAATTATTCCATGCTTCGGTTTGAAATTCCCCCCTCTGCCGGCTTCCGGTCGGCGTGCCGGAGGGGAAGGTCGGGGGACATGTCGCTGCTGACATTCCCCGACCCGATCGGCTTAAAGGGGTGCTTGCGACAGCGGCGCAGCCCCCGAAACTCCCGGGAGTTTTGATCCCGGGACCTAAGGTCCGGCTGCAGCTCACAACGTCGCCCCAACTCCCGCGGCGGCCACAGTAGAGGCTGCCGTGTGAGACGCGGGGCGACGGAGCTCCAGGACCGCCATTGCCCATCGGGTTGAAGCTGCGAGCCCTTCCCCCCTGAGCGCGCTGATTCCTCCGAAAATGACAGGATTGGATGAATAAAACGTGAGTACTATTAAAGTGCTGAAGAATTTGGACTAATTTGGCAAAGTACAGGGATGTAATTTACGGAGGTCCATCCCTTGCTACTGTGGCACTAAATCAGGAACTTTATTGCCGAAGCGGCTGCAATGTTGCGGAGTTTGACAGTGCAACAGAGATTCGATCCTTCTGACACCCCTGATCGGAGGGGCAACTAACTAACACTTCTGACAGCTAAAGGATTTGAATCGGACCTGTTGGACTATATTGCGGAAATTTGGATTTTATATTTGGACTTGGTACGGTTACGAACACTGCATAGCTATGTCTTTGAAAATGGAGGATGACCTTGAAAATGGAGGCTGGAAGAGAGTCCTTGAAAAAATCTGGGAACTGCGATTAGAGTTCCAGATGGAGACTGCAAGACTGAGAGGAGTTGTACTCAACACTGATGTCATGCCAGCTGCACAAAGGAAGGAAGGGGGAGAAATCCCCACCAAGGCCAAGGGCAAGCCTCGCCACAGGAAGATATTTTCCCGGCGCAAGAAACCTGGATTGAAGAAGAGGAGTAATCAAGTGAAATCTACAAAGGACTACTCTTTTCGAGACCAGAGGATTGTAAAGAAGAAAAAGATCTTACTTGACTACTGGAAATTGGAGCAGCCGAGAAGCCAAAGAGAAGATGAAGTCCAAGTGCAAGCAAGCACTTGGCTGTGGACTGGGGAAAGGCGAGGGCAGGGTTGAAGGGTGCAGGTGGGTCACTTAGGATTGATTATATATTTGGTTTTTGAACATTTTTGTCGGACATGGCTTTGAGTTTGGATTATGATAGGGCCTCTCGAAGTTAGGAGCCTGAAGATTAAGGGGAGCCAGAAGGAAACTTATAGATGATCTGGGAGGAAGACGCTGAGGCGAAAACTAAAAAATGATGTGAAAGGAGAAATGATATTTTATATGAGTTAGAAGTATGTTTTGAAATTAAGTTTAAGATATGTTTATTGTATCTATGCACCTGAATGGAAGAAATATATTGTATAATGCAGCCACTAGGGAGGTGCGGGGGAAGCCACTATGATTATATTATGTTACCAAGAATGGCCTACCCGGGAGGGTAGGCCGAAGCTAGATAATGATTTGTTTGAGGTCAGGGGAAATAATGAATGGGTTTACCTCTGTGAGAGGGAGGGTAAGATTAAATAACTCCTCATGGTGAGAGGTGGGGAGGGATGAATCCTGACTGAAATGTTATACTGTATGTTTATAAAATTGTAAAATTAATAAAAATTATTTAAAAAAAAAAAAAAAAGAAAGAAATTCCCCCCTCTGCCTTAACTATGGTTATCTGTTACACTAGTGAATTTAGCCCGTTAAAAACGGGCGCTAGCGGTGGCGGCGGCTGGCGCTCAACGGGCCAAACACCGGGGAAGCAGCCTGCGTGGAACCAAGGCGAGGCGGCTCACTGTTTCCGCGGGAGGCGGCGGGAAAGGAGCCGCGCGGCGCCCGGAAGCGGGAGGCTTCTGCGGCCGGGGCGAGGAGGTTGCGGGGCGTCGGCGTCGGGCCCCCGGGGCAGCCGCGGGCTGCTCGGTCCCAGCTGGTGGCGCTGCTGGCGCTGGGCTCGCTGGCGCTGGGCTTGGCAGCCGTGCCGCCGGTGGCGCCCAGCCCTGCGCCGTCTGCTTCGCAGCTGCCCACCGACCGGCAGACGCTGCTGGCTGTGCTGTGTTTTTGTGGGGGGCTCTGGGGGTGGGGTGGGGGCGTCGGGGTGCCTGGGTGGAGAGGGCCGGGCCGGCCGCTGCCGAGACAGGTGAGCGCGCCCGCCCGGAGGCGGCAGAAAGCAGGGGACCCTCCGTTGCCGTTTTTGCTGCTGCTGCCGCCGCCGTCGAGCTCCAGCAGCCAGAGCAGAGCGGGCCCGTGCGCCTCTCTCAGTGGGGACGGCGGGACGCTTCCCCCTTGGCTCTTTCTCCTCTCCCGCCCGGCCACCGGAAGTCTCTGTGAGCAGCGGGAGGAGCAGCAGCAAGCAAGCAGCGTAACCACGCCCCCCTCTCCGCCTGCTCCAATCCCTGCTTCCGCGTGTGTCATGCGCAGTACCTCACTTCCGTGACACACAGAAAATTGCAGGTGGACGCAGGGACACTTGAAGATTATAATATAGGATAGGTACTGACATTAATCGTAGTGAACATTAACCACATAAACTGACATTAACCAGAACACTAGCCCCTTAGCGAGGAGTTTCCAACTATTCTGAAATTTTAATTTAAAGGGAAACCCAATTATTAATAAGAGAGGTTAACGTCATTGAATATGTTATTCTTAACTGCATTTAAGGCAGCCAGGGAGGAAATTTTGGTGAACAGTATAGAAGAAACAAAATAAAAAAAATCCTTCCAGTAGCACCTTAGAGACCAACTAAGTTTGTTCTTGGTATGAGCTTTCGTGTGCATGCACACTTCTTCAGATACACTGAAACAGAAGTCACCAGACCCTTATATATATAGTGAGGGTCGGGAGGGGTATTATTCAGAAGGGTGGTGGGAATGAGTAATACCCCTCCCCACCCTCTCACTATATATAAGGGTCTGGTGACTTCTGTTTCAGTGTATCTGAAGAAGTGTGCATGCACACGAAAGCTCATACCAAGAACTTAGTTGGTCTCTAAGGTGCTACTGGCTCCTGCCCAGATAGCAGTTCGAAAGCACATCAAAGTGCAAGTAGATAAATAGGTATCGCTGCAGCAGGAAGGTAAACGGCGTTTCCGTGTGCTGCTCTGGTTCGCCAGAAGTGGCTTTGTCATGCTGGCCACATGACCTGGGAGCTGTACGCTGGCTCCCTCGGCCAATAATGTGAGATGAGCGTCGCAACCCCAGAGTCGGTCATGACTGGACCTAATGGTCAGGGGTCCCTTTACCTTTAAGGTGCTACTGGAATGATTTATTTTTATTTTGTTTCAACTACAGCAGACCAACACGGCTACCTACCTGTAACTGGAATTATAGAAGAAGCATGGGATAATGTGGTCCACTTCTGATCTTTCAACTCTGGTTAAATTCGTGTGGAACAGATTCTCCCCACAACGAACAGCCAAGAAGGCAGACAACATCTGGCCACCCCCTTAAATAGGCTAGGGGTGGGCTGCTCGCAGCCCCAAGCCCCAGCTTCCGATTGGCTGAGTGGGCACTGCACGTCCTTACCTGAGGGCCTCTTGTGGCTGGAGGGGGGCAGTGCCAGCCATCCCTTCCCCTGACCACATCGGAAGATGGCAACCTCCCTGAACCCACCATGGTCGGGTCATGCGGCAATGGCCCCCCACCTGGAGTCGCAGGTGAGCAGATATTCTCCCCACACTTTCTTTTTTGGCGAAAGTAGAGCCTATTACTCAAATTTTGGACAGTCAGAAGGCCTAAACAGACAAGTTCTGAAATAACAACTAGATGTAAGAGGTGGTAACAGTGACTCTGCTAGTACACAAATGCATAGTTTACTAAGTCTCACTCGCTGGATCATCACCTTGTCGTGGTGAGTGGGCTTGCACGTTCCTATGACCCTTGTGAGTGAAGCCGTTGGGAATCTCGTACTCCCAGCAGGGTCATACAAGGCAGTAAGGTCAAAGGGGAGGAGCTAGACAAAGAATGATCCAAGAAGTCCTCAATGGCAGAACAGGCGGATGATAACAAGCGGTATGTTACAACGGCTGTGAAGGCAGATGAAGGCTGCAGCAGATAGGATCTACCGGTTCGTCGTGACTACTCATGCCATCGGAATAGAGCCCTACTGCTAAAGATTGCCATGATGTGCTCCTTACCAGGGCTATGACGAGCACTGGCGACTGCTGGACAGATCACCGACTAATACACTCCACGAGGGCTATCAAGATTATACCTCAACGCAGGCTTCAAGGAAGGAAACCAAGGCACAAAATGAACACTCAAGCTCCTCCAAGATCCCATTAAGCGGGATTGCTTCCAAACAACTCTTAAGGACCATCTGCTTTCAGAATTCCCTGAGGAACACTGGACCAAGCTAAAAACATCGATTATTGCAGCCTGTGAACAAACTATTGGATACCAAACCAAGAAACACCAGGACTGGTTTGATGAGAATGACAGTGAGATTGAACGCATGATTGACAAGAAAAGGAAGGCATTTCAGATCTGGCAAAGAGATAGAAACTGTGCCACTAAGAAAAAAACCTATGCCAACACTAAGGCTGAGGTTCAAAGAAGAACCAGAGAACTAAAAAACACTGGTGGATAAAAAAAGCTCAAGAGATCCAGCACTTAGCCGACACTCATGATGCACAGAGTTTATTTAAATCCACAAAGACCATCTATGGGTCAATAAATCATGGCACATGCCCCCTACGCTCAGCAGATGGTACCACACTTCTAAAAGATAAAGAAGCTGTTGCACTGTGCTGGAAAGAACATTACCAACATCTCCTTAACCGCAACTCCCCCGTAGCTGCTGAGGTCCTCTCACAAATTCTGCAAAAACAAGTTAGAGACGAGCTTGCAGTATCTCCAAATCTGGGAGAGTTGTGTACAGCTATTAACCAAATGAAGAAAAAAAAAGCCAGTGGACCTGCTGAAATCTTCAAAGTGGGTGGAACTGAACTTACACAACAACTTCACAAGCTCATCGAAAAAATCTGGGAAAGAGAAGAGATCCCAGCAGACTTTAGGGATGCCAAAATTATCAATCTCTTTAAACTATCCGAACTATCCTAAATATCTTTGCAGAAGCTTACAAAAAGCTTGGCCTGTTGCTCAACATCCCAAAAAACCAAAGTGCTGCACCAACAAGTACAAAATAAACCCTCTGCAGCGCCACAAATCCAACTCAATGGTGTAACGTTGGAAAATGTCAATCACTTCTCCTACCAAGGCAGTTATCTTTCCACAAGGGCCAACACTGATGCCAAAATCCAGCATCGCCTGAGCTCTGTGAGTGCAGCTTTCTACTGATTGAAGTGCAGAGTGTTTGAGAACCAGGACGTTCACAGGGAAACCAACATGCTTGTTTCCAAAGCTATTGTACTACCAACCTTACTATATGCTTGTGAAACATGGACCATCTCCAACTTCCCAAAAGATTCCATCAACGGTGTCTCCAAAAAATCTTACACATCACTTGGGAAGACAGACAAACTAATATCAGTGTACTGGATGAAGCAAAGATCACCAGTGCTGAAGCAATGATTCTTCAACATCAACTTCGTTGGACTGGTCATGTTGTGCGGATGTCTGACTATCGTCTTCCAAAGCAACTACTCTATTCCGAACTTAAAAATGGTCAACAAAAGAGGTTTAAAGATCGTCTCAAGGCAAATCTAAAAAAATGTAGTATAAACACTGACAACTGGGAAACACTGGCCTGCGAGCGCTCCAGTTGGAGAACAGCCTTTACCAAAGGTGTCATGGACTTTGAAGACACTCAAACTCAGGACGCAAGGGAGAAATGTGCTAAGAGGAAGGCACGCTTGGCAAATCCACACTCTGATCAACTCCCGCCCGGGAACAAATGTCCCCACTGTGGAAGGACATGTGGATCCAGAATTGGCCTCCACAGTCACTTACAGATACAGGTAGGTAGCCGTGTTGGTCTGCCATAATCAAAACAAAATAAAAAATAAAAAAAAAATTCCTTCCAGTAGCACCTTAGAGACCAACTAAGTTTGTTCTTGGTATGAGCTTTTGTGTGCATGCACACAAAGGCATCTGAAGAAGTGTGCATGCACACGAAAGCTCATACCAAGAACACACTTAGTTGGTCTCTAAGCTGCTACTGGAAGGAATTTTTAAATTTTTTATTTTTTATTTTGTAGCCACTTACAGACTCATTGTTAAAACCATGTTTATGGAAGACAATCTTACTCGGCTACGAGTGATTGCCAAAGAAGAACAAGTTTACTAAGTACAACACCACAAATGCACAGGTGATTTATCAGCATCATGGCAAGCCATACCAACAGTTATGGTTAAGAGTGTTCATTTATTAACTCTGAATTTTAAAAAAGTTCTCATGCATGTAGCAAATAGGAGCACAAATACAAAGGGGGGAAGCAGTATTTAAAATTTACCATGATTATGGTAAAGTGTTAAGTAAGCTATTAAAACGCCAAGTTAAAATTCACACACACCCATCACACAACCTCCCAAAAAGAAACTAAACAGGAAGAGCCTGGAATTTGAATTTACTTACCATGTAGTAGCCAGGCAACAGCTTCTGAAGGAACTCTGCTTCTTTGTGTTGAACTGTTTTGATTATGAACTCGTCATCACTAGTGACAAAGAACAAGGATCCACTGGCACCAGGATTGGATAGTTCTATTAGAGGTTCACTGCAAATAGAATACTGAACACGAAAAAGAGAAATGTAATGCAACTATGGGTAATGGAACAGATTGCTACACAGGATCTTAATATGGCAAGGCAAGCTGTCCAACATGCATTGGCCCCTTGCTGCAGGCAATCCTTTCTCTGCATAACAGCTTGTTTATCTGCTGCAGCTGATCCACATATAAAAAGCCTGCTGTGGACTGTTTTTTCTATCACTGAATGTATGTGCAAGACTGCAAAAATTATGAGGGATTTTAACTATGGAGCTCTGTGCTTTTCTAGTTCAAGGTTACAACACACGGAAGCAAATATTTATATACTTTGCTAGACAATTACAAGGCAATTAGCAGATGGAGGTCTCTAAACTACAATTCAATCAGCAAAATCCACAGGAGTATTCAATTTCAATTACAATATTCCAGTAGAAATAATGACTCAAGCAGTTACTGAGCTATCAATTAACACATCGGGTTTTAGGGCAACCAATTATAAGCTGAAGAATTAAATGCATGGTCAAGAACTACAATTCTTCATAGCACATTCTAGAGAAACAGAAAGCTATTCCACACCACTCCTATTTTTGTAGGGGGGGGAATGTAAATTCTTACCAAGTAGTCATCAGGTTTAATACCAAAAAGTTCTCTGAAGTAGCGGAAGGCTAAAGGAGCATAAGTCTTAAATCTGAAGTCAGGATAATGATGAGCAGGGGTCAAATTGCTCCCTTCACTGAATTGAAAAGAGAAATTTAAAGGTATTACACAAATTCGTTAAGAACAGAAATCTTATAAATATGAACCTTTTTTTAAAAAGTGCCCCAAAAGCACAGTGCAGAGCTGAAGCAGCCAGGAGCAAGCCAACATAACTAAACAGGATGTTAAGTTTCAATACATTCTCAGACAATTTTAGCTTAATATGCTTCTCTCCTCTTCTAAAAAGAGACTAAGCCATTTCCCCACTGTAGGTTGTCAGGTGGGGCACAGCTCACTGTAACTAGGGACTGGCAGTTATTGCAAACTCATTTGAAGTGCGTTTGCAGATGTTTGAATTCAAACAATTCCAGTGGGGCTCACTGTCAGAGCAGATCAGCTAATCCGCACAGCTAGTGGGCCCTACTTGCAAATGAACAACGGGGAGCTCCAATTGTTCCTTGGAAGCCATGTCTTCACCTGCCTCACACTTGACGTCACCTGTGACATGGGGGGGGCATGGTCTTGGGGAAACAGCCTCCGTAGACTCCCCACCCCCTGGGCTTAAGGCATTAACACCAGCATGCCAATATTTTTTGCTAATGGAGCATTAAGCACTGTTGAAAAATATCCGCCACAATAACTCAGGCTCTTATCTGACAAAAGGTATTAATTTTTGTGATCGTGTATTGCTTCAGGAGTAAATGAAGGAAACCCAGTGGATTTACCCTAGCCATGCCAAAGGCTACATCTTTAAATCACTGCAGAAGATAGTGTCTGTGTGCCACTGTAGGAGTATGATTTCTAGCCCAGTAGAATGGAGATATCCATGCACATCTGAATTCCATGAATGTGTCCTGAAAATAGTTAAAGGAAAGCAACTGTGCCTCAAGCTAACAGAATGCTGTTCAGTTCCTGTTCTGGCTTGGACTCGACCAACTTTTGTAACAACAACACCAAAAGAAAAGAAAAAGAAATTGCAAGGTAATTTTTTTCATGTCAGAAGAACTAGACTTCTTTTTTGTGGCACTCTTTGATATGAATATGATACATCATTAAAGCAGCCCACATTTGTCTTTGAGTATGGGGTGGATCCTTATAGAGGATGCCCAATTCTGCACCAAATGCTGTAGTATCCAACAGGTCGGGGAGTGGGGAGAGAAAACAGACTCTCAAATGGTGCTAGAAAACAGTGAACTGGGCAGGAGGGGAGAGAGAGCCCTGTGTGTTTCAGGTGTGAAATTCAGAGTCAATGGAATCATAGAATCATAGAGTTGGAAGAGACCACAAGGGCCATCCAGTCCAACCCCCTGCCAAGCAGGAAACACCATCAAAGCATTCCTGACAGGTGGCTGTCAAGCCTCTGCTTAAAGACCTCCAAAGAAGGAGACTCCACCACACTCCTTGGCAGCAAATCCCACTGTCGAACAGCTCTTACTGTCAAGAAATTCTTCCTAATGTTTAGGTGGAATCTTCTTTCTTGTAGTTTGAATCCATTGCTCCGTGTCCGCTTCTCTGGAGCAGCAGAAAACAACCTTTCTCCCTCCTCTATATGACATCCTTTTATATATTTGAACATGGCTATCATATCACCCCTTAACCTTCTCTTCTCCAGGCTAAACATACCCAGCTCCCTAAGCCGTTCCTCATAAGGCATCATTGGAGAAAATCAATTTCCTAACTTGGAAATATGGTGCTCTTTTACAAAACTTATACATAGCCTACTATTACAAGTTATAATATCACAATTAAGTGAACAAAGCAAATCAGGACAAATGCAGCCCCCCTTCAGAAATTAGAAGAATCAAATCTAATGCAGACGCATGAGACCAGTTTCTCTGTGCCAGAACATGGGGCATCCTAGGTGAGCTCACACAGCTTGGGCAGAGTTGAAGAAGTGCAACACTGTCATGAAGGAAGCCCTTCCAAAACCCTTGTGATTATGGATGGAATTTAGAGGCGGTGGAGGAAGAGGAGAAACTCACAGTTTGGGACAAAACAAAAAAGGAAAAGAACAGTTGGAAGGGAAACCTATTACAAAATAACATTGGCAAAAGGCTTCTGAAGTTCCCATTGCCTTGCTATTCCACTCCAGGCCCAAAACAGACCTCTGCCCCCAGCATGGCCTTCATTTCTATTAAATTTCTTCTCCTCAGGTTTTAGCCCAGCTCTTGGAATGCTTTGGACCACATTTCCCATTAGCCCCAACCAGCCTGGCCAAATTGCTGAAAGCTCTTTTTCGGCTTTACCGTTGCTACAAAAGAAAAGTTATAAATGATTGACAGGAGAAAATGCAAAACACTCCACCTTGCAGGACCATTTCAGTTTTTATTTTATGTGATGCTTTTGATTTTTTTAAGGAACATCGCTCAGTGCACAGGGGTTTGGAGTCCTGGACGATTCACTGGATTGAACCACAAGAGAATTATGGCTCCATTGAAGGTGTTAAGGATGAGCAACTCAGCCACATCCTTCACCTGCCCTGCTTTGCAACCCTCATTTAGGCTTGGCTGGAATGCATCCTTGAACTTCGACAACCCCTCTTGCTTGCCTGGATGGGGCGTAGAGGGGTGGGTGAGTCTATGTAGAACCTATCCTACCTGACAAATTTGTAAAACGTATATTCTGCTAGGTCCATGTGTATACATAGACTACAGGTTCCTTTAGCAATTCACTGATAGTTCTTTGTTAACAATACATTGTTAACAGAATACATTGATTTTAAAATATAACTCCCTATCTATACACCACAGTAAGAGGACAAAATATCTAAGCTTGGTTTGTTTTGTGCTGAAAGCCTCTCGTTCTGGTTCATACATAACCGAAGAAACATTGTAGATTGAAGCATATTTGAGGGCAAGTGCCCTGAAGAGATCCACAACAACTGTTTAAAGAACAAAGATTTGCTTTCACGGAGGCTGTACGGTGCATATCAATTAAAGTTATTCCAGATAATAATTGTCATCTACTTGGGAACTCTTTAATAGTTGCGCTATCAAAAACTAAATAACTGGCCCTCATCATTTATTTCAAAATTCAAAAACGGCAACCACTTTATTGCTGGAAGGCACGGCAAGCAAGGCGACAACATCCTTTTTTCTAGGGAAGGTTGCAAAGAAGATGAGAGACTATTTGCATAATATCCCAATGCAGCTTCAAGGCAAAAACCTAATGCAAAGCAAGCACTCAGTTGTATTTTTGTGCCATGGTAACTATCAGTCAACAAGTGTACTGCATATATCCAAAATACATTCATGCCATTTTCATTTGAACCTACTTTTCATCCAGATGGGTGGGGTATAAATAAATTATTATTATTATTATTATTATTATTATTATTATTATTATTATTATTTCCTTTTGAAAGTAAATGAAGGAATTCAGAGTTGGCTTATTGTTATCAATTAGATTTGTTAGTCTCTTTTTATCCAAAGATCTCCAAGCGTCTTACAATACTCTTACAAACACAAAGAAATGTATTTATAGACAAAACAGAGAAAACAACAGCCCATATATCAGCCACAGGAAGCTTTGAAGGCACATTAAAAGGTGGGGGGGGGAGAAGTCTTTACCAGATGCTGAAAATATGTCAATGAAGGGGCACGTTGGAACCAACTGAGAAGTGCATTCCACGGACGGAGAGCCCCAATGGTAAAAGCCCCCTAAGCCTCCCTAAGAGGGGGGACCTAGAGAAGGGTCTCATACAAAGATCCAGGGTTTATAGTATGAGAGACATTCCAGAAGATATTGGGGTCTTGAACCAAAAAGAGCTTTAAAGGTCAAAACCAGCACTCTGAATTGGGCTCAGAAGCTTTAAGGCAGCTAGTGTATTTGGAACAGAATTGGTGTTTTGTGATCTATTTGTCTTGAACCTGTCACCAGCCAGGAAGCTGCACTCTGCCCTAACCGGAGCTTCTGGCCCATTTTGAAAGGCAGCTTCTTCTACTGTGCATTGCAATAATCCAACCTGAGAACATAGATCACTGTGTCCAAATTATCAGCGTCCAGGTAGGGCTGTAGTTGCGCCAGCAGGCTGACCTGATGGAAAGCACTGAGGCCACGTCCACATCAAGTGGCAAGAGCAGATTCAGGAGAACTCTCAAATTACGAACCTTCTTCTAAAACAGTCCGTCCGGGCCAATGAGGCCACTGCCTGGGGCAGACCTCAGCTGGGTACAGTACTGACCTTTGAGGGGCACAGTGATATACAAATTATTCTTTGTCATATCTTATAAATGTCTGATAACATTTTAATTCCATTTTATATTTTGAAGAATTTTATCATTTTTGAAGTAATTTATACATTAGAATTGTTTATGTATATATGAAATAGACCACAGAGTTGAGTGGAGGTTATATAATACACACACACAAAGTGAAAATGCACTTAATTTAAAATGTTAGTCACATCTTAATCTTATTTAGAAAATGTATTCATTTTTCTAGTGAGCTATGGGTGATTTAAAAACGACCATCTGGAGCTCAATTTGGCAACAAAAGGCAGAAAAAGCTAAGGCATAAGCAAAGCAAGGAAGTCTTCCTGAAATACCTTTGTACACAGAAAACAATTGGAAAAACATGAATATGTCTACACTCCTGTTGAAACCAGCACTGAGGGAGCAGAATGTGGTGCTCCTACTACCACTAAGGCAGAAGTTTCACAAATTGGAGATATTTCTGGAAAAACACACAGAGGAAAACAAGGATGTCAAGAAGTGAGAGTACTGCAGAGTCTGCAGAAGAAGATGGTATTGTGCCTGACTTGAATTAGTTACCCTGCTAACTGGCCTAACTATTACAGTGATAATTTATACATTGTCCCATGATTTCCCCAACTAAAACTAAAAAACCAGAAGATTTTCTACAAGCGGAGACTAGCAAATGATGAAGAAGTGTGTCATCCATGGTTCAACCTCAAAAGATGTGGGTTGTTGTTTTTTGCTGTAAGTTGTTCAGCAAAAAAAATAAAAAGGTGCCTCAACTGTACAAGAAACAGGTTCAAAAGACTAGAAGAACATTGGTGCTGACTTCCGGTCGAGGAACCGGAGCGATCGGTCGGGGGGAATCTCACTCTGAGATTCCCCGACCTGGCAGGGGGGAAGGGGAGATCGCGACAGCGCGGCGACCCCCAAAAATCCCGGGAAGGGCGTCCCAGGACCATAGCGATCCGGCAGAGCTCCTCAACGTCTTCCCTGCTCCCCGGTAAACCCCTGTAAGGGTTGCCGAGAGAGAGCGGGGGGAGACGGAGCTCTTCGGATCCACCATTACCTCTGCCGGGAGAAGCTGCGTGACCGGCCGCTTCGAGTTCTTTGATTCCTCCTACAAAAAAAAGAAGATTTGGACTACAGAAACAGTGAGTAAAGGAGCATTTGGACATAATTATTCAGACGATGGGATTCTAAATACGGAGGTCGGTCCCACGTCGTTGCGGCAAAGGAAACAGGGAACTTTGTAACCGAGGCTAATTGGCACAGGAAGTTAAAAAGGATAACTTCTGCAAAAGTGTACAAAGTTTCCCTTCTCCCCGTGATTTTGGGGAATTTAGCCAAGAAAATGCTGTAAAAATTGTTGGATTATAAAAAGGACTATTGGGATTTGAATATGCTGTCATCTGACCTTGAAAGGACTGAAAAAACTTTGAGAGGCACAACCGTGGGAAGGTTACTAGCTACACTGCTAGACTGGAGGAAAGAATTCAGAGCCTCCACTCAAAGGATGCACAGCTGTATAAATAAGATTGACACAAAGCTAGCTGTACAAGATAAAAAGCAGGAAGAGGAGGGGGGGGGGAACAGCGCCACAGTCTGTAAGACAGAAGAAAGTAAACAGGACTGTGAAAAAGAAGAAATCAACTAGAACACCCAACAGATCAAAACTCCAAGGACACAAAAAAGTCAGAGTCGTTAAAGAAGGTGAAAAGATTCGGAAGACGAAGAGAATGGAACTGTTGGGGGGGAAAGAAGAACTACCCCCATGGGGGCAGCAAGAAATGTGGAGATGGACTGCAGAGAAGAAAGGAGAAGGTTGAGCAAGGACTATGCTTTTGAGATGGAATATCTTCATGGCCCTAAGGATAATATTTTTGGACATGGCAAAGGCTTGTGTGACGATTATGGATTATGACGTTTCTGAATGATTAAGTTAAAGAAGTTAATATGGCTGAACAATCAGAGATCAGGGGGAAGAAGGGGGGAGCAGAGAAGGGGAAAGGCAGGAAAGTTGCAGAAGCACCTAGATGCTTAGGTTTGAATTTAGGATTTATAAGTAAACTGATTTCTGTATTGACAATGTGATAAAGAAAAAACAAAAGATGTATGAATTTGATAGGAAGATGATGCATGAACCTGACAAAGGGGATTTAATATGAAACCAACGGTGTGGGAGGCGGGGAGGTCACCTGAGGATGAAATCGAGGAGACTAGAACTGCCTGGCCTATGGTGGGGCCAGGCCTAAGCAATGTTATGGAAAATTAGTAGCAAGGTTAAACGCATAATGAATGGGTATACCTCTGTGAGAGGGGGGGATGATTTGAGCTCCCCTCTGTGAGAGGGGGGAAGTATTTAAGTTTAACCGATATGTTGTTTGTTTATAAAATTGTAAAACTAATAAAAAAATTTTTTTTAAAAAAAGAACATTGGTGCAATTCTGTATTCACCCGAGAGGAATACTGACGATTTAGAAAGCTATCAGACCTGGAGAACTTAAATTGTGCTTATCTAAAGGCAAAACAATTGAAGATATTTACCAACAGAAAATTAGGCAAGAAGAACAATAATGACAACAAATCTTGGAGTGTTTTGATTGCTTTGCTCAGAATTTTTTGCATTGCAAAACTTGGCATTCCGTGGTACAACTGAAAAGTTGTACAGTGCTAGCAACTGAGTTTTTTGAAGTTTGTAAAATATCTAGTCTTTTTTGATACTATCATGAATTAACATTGTGCAGATCTAGTTACAGGTAGATAGCTGTGTTGGTCTGTCGTAGTCGAAACAAACAAACAAAAAAATTCCTTCCAGTAGCACCTTAGACACCAACTAAGTTTGTTATTGGTATGAGCTTTAAACTTAGTTGGTCTCTAAGGTGCTACTGGAAGGAATTTTTTTATTTTTCATTTGTGCGGAGTTAAAGATCATGAAACAATGGTTTACTACCTAGAAAAAAGATATCCAAAATGAGCTTATAAAAGCTTCTAGTGAAATTTTTAGCACATGCAAACTCAGCCAAATATTACTCAATTATTCTGGACTGCACACTTGATGTTAGTCATATTGAACAAATGATATTTGTTGCTGTAATCAAACCATCGGGTAATGAGATGTCTGAGCCTGAGGTTATAATAAGAGCATTTCTTGGAGACTACTGGTACCTTTATAACAGAAACTTTTCTTGGACAGCTTGAGCAAATGTGAGTACCAATTGAGTATCTGCATGGTTGAGGTTATGATAATGGAAGTAACATGAAAGACAAAGAAAATGGTGTATAAAAGAGTCCTGGACATAAACTCACATGCCTTTTTTATTCCCTACCACAGGGGTAGGCAGCCTAAGGCCCGTGAGCCGGATGCGGTCCAATTGCCTTCTCAATCCGGCCTGCGGATGGTCCAGGAATCAGCGTGGTTTTACATGAGTAGAATGTGTCCTTTTATTTAAAATGCACCTCTGGGTTATTTGTGGGGCCTGCCTGGTGTTTTTACATGAGTAGAATGTGTGCTTTTATTTAAAACTAGTAGACATTAAGCCTGTTAAATTAACGGGCGCTAGAACATATGTGGTCAAACATTTGTAAAAACACTTGTTCCAGTCCAAAAAAAAGTGGACAACCATGCAGTTGATTTCTATCTGAATTACAGGAACAAATTTGTGCCTGCGTGGTAGACTGCAAGGAGGTGGTGAAGACTGAAAGGGGGGGGCGCTTTCCCCCTTAATAATCCATTTATGTAGTCCATATCGTGCTTTCCAGATCTCAGGGAAAAATTGCAAGCCATAATATATTTTACTATTTAGGTAAAAGAAAAAGAGGGAGGTGGGTTGCAATCCGGGGCAATGCAGCAATCAGAGCTTGTGGCATTCTGGCTGCATGAAGAGGAAGTGTTGCTGTAACGGGTATTATGTTTATTTGATAAAGAAAATCAATGAAAGTGGCTGTAAAGTAGTTAGTCAGGCGTGTGTTTGGGACTCGGGTTGAATAGTGACTCCAGCGGGCTGGTCGATCAGCTCTAAGAGCTCTGGAAATGTACCCTAACCCTCTGCCTGAGCTCCTCTCTCTCTCTCTCTCTCTCTCTCTCTCTCTCTCTCACACACACACACACACACACACACACACGCACACACTCGCTGCTGCACCTTCTCCAGTCCAGGGGACTCCTCTCTGACAGTCTCCTCCCTCTATCCCTCCCTCCTTCGGTCTCTCCCTTTCCAATTTCCCGATGGCATCACTATCATCCCTCTCCGCCCCCCACCCCCCGTGCTGGGGTTGCAGCCTTCCTCTTACCCCACCGATTCCTTTCATTATCTTGCCTCCACCCCCCCACCCCCCGCATCCGCCCTCCCTTTCCTCTGACTTCTCAGCTTCGGCTAGGATGTTCAGAGACCCTCCCGGCTGAAGGGCTGCACGCCCCCCCATCCACCTCCAAGTTCTTGCTCTGGCCAGCCTCGGGGTGGGTGGGGTGAATCCTGGAGGCTCGGCGCTAGAACATATGTGGAAGGGTCTTGTTAACTCCGACCCTCCGCGCACTCACGTGGAAGCGAATTCCGCCGCCTCCTCACTTCGGGGTGGGCTCACTTACTCCCGAGTAAGCCTGCTGGGAAGGGCTGGGCCCCGTCTCCCCCCCCCCCGCCGCCCTCCTGCTGGCGCCTCCCCGCTTCATGGCGCTCGATGCCCCGCTGGGGAGCTGCCTGCCCAGAGGCTGCTGGAGGCCGCGGGCGGCGCCGGCTGGTCCCTTCTCGGCGTGGGCGAGGGCTCGGCTGGGGCTGCGGTCGGGCTCGCCGGCTCCGCTCAGGACCCGACGCCGCCTGCCTTCCTGAGGTAACAGGGGCGAAGGGGGAGAGGAAGCGCCGTCGCCGCCGGCTGAGGGGGCGGCGTAGCCCCCCTCGTCACAGTTGTAGAGGCCCCCTCGTCCACCAGGCTGACGCGGAAACCCTCCACGGGCTCCTCCTGGAGCCCCTTCAGCTCCAGCAGCAGCGCCTTCTGCGAACTGGGAATGGACAGGGGGAGAGAAGGAGCGTGGTGGCGGCGGCAGCGGCCGGAGGAGGAGGTGGAGGAGGCTCCGTGCAAGGCGGTGGCGCTACCCCAACTGACACCGCGTGTGTGCCGCCGCTGCCTTCCGGACACGCCCCCCTCTCCAGCCGCTCCAATGCCTGCGTCCCTGTTGGGGGGGGGGACAGTAGAGCTGTCCAATCCCTGCGTCCCTGTGGGACATGCGCAGTAGCGCACTTCCATGACACACGGAAAGTTGGACGCAGGGACACAGCCACTTTATTATATAGGATGCATCTCTGGGTTATTTGTGGGGTATAGGAATTTGTTCATATTTTTTTTCAAAATATAGTCTGGCCCACCACATGGTCTGAGGGACAGTGGACCGGCCCACGGCTAAAAAAGGTTGCTGACCCCTGCCCTACCATGTACAAGGAATACACTATTGTTTCAGAGTATAGTGGGATCTATTGTATTTCTCAGCATAATATTTCCAAATATGACTATTATGAAATAAAATGTTATGGTTACTAAAGATAGCTGCACAGGGATAAGGCAAAGTTTAGTAGGTAGAAAATTATCTGCAGGTTTTGCTTTTGTGTAATTACTTCATCAAGTCAAACACCATTCTATTGTCCTAATTGCATTCCAGTGCAATAGTTCTAGACTATAAAGTAGTTGAATAGCCTGACAGCCAGTCTTGTTGACTTTCCAGTCTCCCTGACTGCTCACATATTAATCTTCTTCCTTAAAACAGATTCCAACTATAGATAAAATGAACAGCTAAACTGCAGTCACACCACCACATGTATTTTTTTTAAGGTTAGTACAATACTATGTTCTACTAAACATCAACTGCTTATTAGTTTTCTAGGTAAATCTTCTATGAAATTTTATTCCTTTCAATGAATCTTTCATTTTATATGGATTCATGCTCTTCCTTTCTTCTGTTCACAAAACAATCCTCTTTCCATTGTACTAAAGAAAAATTATACCCCACTTTTAAGGATACTTTTAAATTAAGCCATACTTGAGAAGTGATAAAAAAACCAGCATCACGGTTGCTGATGCGTTAGACTTAGACTAACATTACCAGGATTCAAATCAATGCACAACCACAAAGCTTAAAAAGTGATCCTAGGCCAATTGGTTTATCTCAGCCAAATCTATTTGACATGGTGTTTTCCCTGAACAATGTGGAAGAAAGGCAGGATAAAAATGGAATAAAGAATTAGGCACACAATTTTTAGGTGGAAAATTAGCCACCCTTACCTGGGAAGAAACACACTTTCCACTACATAGAAGTCTTGCATAAGTACATCTCTGTCTGGCTTGGATGTGAGGTTCCCCACTGTGTATCCTATTCCCAGTTGTATGGCACCTTTAATAGCTGAGGATGCAGTCTGCAAGGAAAGACAAAGAATTTTAAAATATCAGCTTGCTGTAAATGGGTTCTCATGACACATATGTACCTTATAGAGAGATTTAAACCGCATTTGAAACTTGGCATCCCACAAAGTATGCAGAAAAAGACTTTCAGACATCATAGGCTGCACAGTTCTAAAAACCTGTTCCAAGTAAGAAAAACACCAGCACCACCAGATCATGTACAAGCCTTCCTGAGCCAGTATTGGCTCCGTCTATAGCAGGTGCTTTCTAATAGAAAGAAAGAGACTTTCGAGGAACCAGAGGAACTTTCAACAGCTTCTATTAATCTTTCTTTACGCTGTTCTAGTAGGAGATGAGAGGGCAGAAGTTCTGGACCTCATCTCCTCACTTATCTGGCTCAAACACCCTAAAATGGAATAGTAGCCTTGTAATTCCAAAGCTGTTTCTATTTGACAGAAGGTGCTTAGGATCCCTAAATTATGCCTATGAACATTAGCTGTGAGGCTATAAAAGCAAAAGGAGAGTAGGCAAGGTAGCCAATTGGCAGAAACATGGCACCCTCCAGATGTTAAAACAAAATAAAAAATAAAAAAATTCCTTCCAGTAGCACCTTAGAGACCAACTAAGTTTGTATTTGGTATGAGCTTTCGTGTGCATGCACACTTCTTCAGATACACAGATGTTGTAAACTTCGAATCCCATCAGCGCCAACTAGCACAACCAATGGCCAGGGATGATGGAAACTACAGCTAAACAACATCTGGATGCAAAACACTGACTCCCCTGCAATAAGAGGAACCATCAGTCACATCCCATAGAGCTGTCTGGCAAGGCCTAGTTGCAACTGATGGGCCTAGTGGTTAGTGCTGAAGGAAGATTGCTGTACCACTTCTGGGGAAAGAAGTTACTGGCTCTGCTCAGGGAGTTGTGCTGGGTCTCCATTAACAATATGATTAATGGGCCAAGAGAGGAGAAGCTTGAGAAAAAGCCCGTGTGTGCCTTAAATAGCCCGTTAGTGGACTATTGTTCAATCAAGGAGAGGACTAAATATTGGAAGCTTACTTTGAAGAACTGGTTTTCCCTGGCTCTTTGTATTTCAAATATAACAGGCATGGAATGCAGCGATAATGACTGATAATATGTTTCTAGGTTATTTTCTGGGGTGGGTTTTTTCTTAAAGAGGTGAGCCTCTAATATGTAGATGTTAAAAATTCCTACAAATCTAATGAAGAATATTTCCTCATGCTGATCACATAGTTATTTAAAAAAGATAGGTAGCTGAATTTGTATTTTTGTTATACTTTTTTAAAAAAAAATATTGCACATTTTGATGCTTGTATGTTCTTCATCATCCACAGGTATTCAGAGTGAAATAAAGCAAATATGATTTTATTATGAAGTCCCTATAGTGGATATATCTTTATCTTTATTGTCATTGTACAAGTACAACGAAATTGGATACCTAGTTGGGCCTGCTGTGCTTAGAACCAGTGCTTTTTTCTGGGGGTACTTAAGGGTATGCAGTACTGGCACATTTTTTCTAGAAGAAAAGCACTGTTTAAAACCAAGAAAATTAGAACCAACCATGTAGCAATTTAAATTGCAGAGAATCAAGCCCAACAAATGGCTGGCAGTTCAGATTACTTTAAATCCTAGAAACACAAGATTACAAGACAAAATATAATGGCTAAGAAGACAGAATATCTATCTATCTATCTATCTATCTATCTATCTATCTATCTATCTCATATACATTCCATTTGAGTTTTATAGAATAAAACCCAGGAAAGAGAATTCTGAGAGAAAATTCACACAGCACATTCCACCAATCAAAATATAATACAAAAGACTTTTCAGAGCAGCAAATCAGTTAAGTCTCATAACACCTATGGCTTCAAGAATCTTGACAGCAAACATTTTCTGAGTCAGGCACAGAAGCTTATTTTTTAATTCCAAAAAATATGTCTCAGTTCCACACAACATTAAACCACATTTTAAATTAAAAATGTGGTTTAATGTACACAACAGCTCCGCTCTTCCTTGTTCCTGACTCTGTCACACAGGGGACCAAACTAGTTACTTCTTGGTTTACCACTCACTGTGTGCATAGAGGAAACACGAGGCACAACAAGCAAGATTATGACTTTGTCTTTTCCTCTGCCTGGCAGAGCCTGGAGTGAGGGGGCAGAAAGGCAGTCATGCCCTTAAACCATAGTTTATTTTAAACTATAACTTAATGTTGCGTGCTAGCCAGGCGATTCTCTAGTTTCAACTTATTTTTCAAATGAGAAGCAACATGCTGATGGGTAATATTGTGTTATTTAAACTAATTAATATCACATCTTTCAAGTTGCATAACAGCTCCTAACATGCAGTTTGCTAAGAACAAGGCACAATAGCTCATTCCTAAAATGAAACTTTTAATTGGTAAAGGAACTGAATGGCTCATTCACAAATTTCCCATTTCTGCCTTGAAAAGGTCTTTTATAAAAGATTAATGTCCTGCATAAGAACTAAATTATGTAACTTTGAGTAGACTTTGTTTCAGACTGATCCTTTTCGTGAACTGAACAATCCCTTACTGAAACAGATGCTAGCAGAAAGAGTTTGTAAATTAAAGAAATCAATTCTATAAAAAACAGAAAGTTTCAGAAAAGATGGACGCTAAAGTTACACTGAACTATATATATATATGAATAATGGATGCTAGACTATCTTTAGGTTAATAGTATTCTAATGAGAGTTTGACCAGTTGATGTGGTCATGAGCAATCATTGTTGTCTTCTTTATTGAGAGGCATCGTTGGCATGTAAGAAAATACTCTCTTTATTCTTAAATACTGTACAGAACTATTTATTGACCCCAGTAGCACATTGCAATTGTTAACGCCTGATGGGAACAAGCAACCACCATAGTAGAAAAAATGTATCCTAGCAGTTTGAAAGCACATCAAAGTGCAAGTAGATAAATAGGTACCGCTCCGGCAGGAAGGTAAACGGCATTTCCGTGCGCTGCGGAAGCTGTCTGCGGACAAACGTCAGCTCCCTCGGCCAGTAAAGCAAGATGAGCACTCAACCCCAGAGTCGTCCGCGACTGGACCTAACGGTCAGGGGTACCTTTACCTTTACTTTTTAAAGTATCTATGTACTATTTGCATTAACTCTTACAAGGAAAAGTATTCGCAACCCACTGCCATCTTATTAGTGTGAGAAATTAGCAGCCAAACCTAACAAATGCATATTCTTGTCAGTTAGCTTGAGGAGGGGCCAAGTCCACAGAGCCAGATTGCTGAATGGCAAATACTAAGATCATAGAAATACAATTGGTAGAGAGGGCTCTGTGTGATGTCATTTCTCTTCCTGTCCTGGAGAGGAAACCCCTTTCCTCTCTCTTTTCCTTTGACCAGCGTTGGATGCTGGCATGCCTCCATTTGCTCCAGCTTTAGGCACATGCCTGAAGATGGTTATGCTGTAAATATAAGTACAGTTGTACCTCAGAAGTGGAACGGAATCCATTCCGGAAGTCTGTTCGACTTCTGAAATGTTTGGAAACCAAGGGGCGGCTTCTAATTGGTTTCCGATTGTGCAGGCACGCCGGAAACAATAGCAGAAGCAGCACCGGACATTCGGCTTCCAAAAAAAACGTTCAAAAACTGGAACACTCACTCCCGATTTTTGATTGTTCAGGAGCCGAGGTACGACTCTATTTTGCCCGGTTAGTTTCTACTGTTACTGTTGCTGTGAACTAATGCATAATTATAAAGTAAGTAAAACTTATTTTAAAATTTACTTTACAAGTTGTTGCTGATTCTTTATTAAGCGGGGTAAGAAAGAGGAGCCAACTTATTTCACAGCTGGACTTGCTCAAAGCCAGGTTTTACAGCCTAATTCCTATGCTTTTAATTTAACTGCAAAGAATGGAATTTTGAAACTCTGTTTAACCCACACATGTGGGTGTCTAGAGGGAGAAACTGCAATTAATATATCCTCTCCTACTATTAAAGCCCACTCCACAATTAGAAGTTAGGTTTCGCTATGTTCTAAGGCAATCCCAGAAAAGCTGGATCACATGGAGGGAAAAACACAGGATGACAATGACATGGTGACTACATTATGTAGATGCTCTACAAAAAGTGAGTGAACAAAGCATGGCTATTCTTGAGGAAAAACCTTGTGAAGAAGCACCCCAGGATAAATATTTAAAATAAAACCAAGTAATGGTTAGTAACCTGTAATTTTTTTTATAACAATTTAACATGCCACTAACATTTCATGCATCTTTAGATTTATGAATCAACAATACCATACCAAGTTCTCTTCCCAATGGCCTCCCGCTCCTGTAGGTGTAAAATGGGGTGGTTGCATTATGTAATCTTACAGATATTTTAAGATTTTGATCAGTTTAACCACAACTCAGCATTACACAGAAAACCCACATATAAATCTAAAAAAGAATATATAAATCTAATAAATAATTATAATACACAGAGAATCCAACTGACAGCATGCCAGTGATTCTGATCATACTCTTGAGTAATGTCCAAAGGATGAATTTCTCACCAGCACAGGAAAATGTACACATTTCAGATGATCTTCAGCTCAAGCATCACAAAATGGGGGAGATGTAAGGACTCCCTTTTGGATTTTATACAGGAAGCACAAATGAATGAGGCATAAGGCCCTCTTTCATACTTCTTCTATGAAACAATCAAGGCTGCCTGAAGTATACCTCCATTTCTTTCTGACCATCTCCTAAGATTACTTTCCACACAGCTTCTCTTTTAAAAATGTAATGGTTGTATCTTCAACTTGCACAAAGCACCCACATCTACACCAGCCAACTGAAGAAAAAGGAAGTAAAAGACTGCAGCTCAAATCAATCTTCCAATACTGTTATATTAAAATACAGCTATCAATCTAAAAGGAAGCGGGTTTTGGTGCTGCAGTCCTTGAACTCCGAATGAATCACTTTCTAACTCTAAGGTTCCAGTCATATGGAGAAGGCAAATCTGACTCATGGTCTTATACCAGGAACTTCTGATTACATGGAACTCTTCGTTCTCTATTAATATGTTATTATAAAGCAACATTCAACTCAGTTTACCTTTAAATAGGGTCTGTTTCCAACTTGAGAAAAATATTTAACTTTTTTGCCCCTCCATTGATAAATATTTCCCTTTAGGAATATAATAATCCATAAACACCTGGGATATAATCTGTACAAAGTCAGCAGCTGCTTGAATGCTCAACCTGCAAACCATTGGCTATTAAAATATGCAACAGAAAAAAGTGGAAACAGGCACAATACAGCCTTAATTTTTATGGTTGTCATCTGTAATCAGTAACCATCGTGCAACCTTTGGAACAATGATAAGAACTTCCATATGTGAACCAATTCTAGAAAGGATTCAGATTCTGCTACTCCAAAATGCATCAGCACATTTTTCCTTTTTCACAGAAGTAATACTAGAAATGCCAGTACATGACTGAATTCAGGTTACACATGTTAACAATTCAGAATAAGAGTTTAGGGTCCCCTTTCCTGAACGATATATCAGCAGTGCTTTTTTTCTGAGGGTACCAACACTCTTTTTCCTATCAGAAAAGCACTGTATATCAGTGCTGTCAATGGGTACTAGTCAGGACAGCTACATATTGCCTATGTAATCAGAGGTGCCTCTGAATACCCATTGCAAGGAGAGTGGCATTGCGCTCATGTCCTGCTTGTGGCTGCGCACTGTGCAAACAGAATGCCAGACCAGGTGTGCCTTTTGCTGTGATACAGAAGGGCTCTTCTTAGTTTCTAACCAGATTATATGACAACTAACAGGAGTCACAACAAAATTATTACCTTCACACAATAGAATAATTTCCTGTACCCCTGCTTTGTACACTAATATTGAGACTGGCCACTGTTGTCTGTTGTTTTGAGATTATACCCTCAAGACCATGTCCCTGAATCTCCTTTGAAAGCAGCAGTTCCTCAGCAAATAACCAGCTGATGTGGAGAAAAGGTCACTGTGGGGAGAAAGCTTGAAGCTGGATTATCAAATCTAAGTGATGTTGGATTTTAAGGAAGTCTTTCCTTTTTAAGAGGTTTTATATGGAATGGAAGGGGGGCGAGTAATTTGCCTATAAACAGGTTTAGGGATTAGTGTCTGGAGCATCTTAAAAAAGCACATTAGATGCCATTCACGTGTAAGGTAAAAGGCAAAGGACCACTGGAAGGTTAAGTCCTGTTTTTCTTCTTTGGCGATCACTCGCAGCCGAGTAATATTGTCTTCCCATAAACACAGTTTTAACAGTGACTATGGAGGCCAATTCTGGATTTGTGCTTGTTGGTGCAGCACTTTGGTTTTTTGGATGTTGAGCGATAGGCCAAGCTTTTCGTAACCTTCTGCAAAGATATTTAGGATGGGTGCGGCGCTCATCTCCACTTTCCAGCTGAGGAAGCCGGAGTTTGTCCCCAGACAGCTTTTCCGGGTCGTGGCCAGTATGACTAAGCCGCTTCTGATGGAAGCCAGAATGCACAGAAACACGGTTTACCTTCCCGCCACAGCAGTACCTGTTTATCTACTTGCACTGGTGTGCTTTCAAACTGCTAGGTTGGCAGGAGCTGGGACAGAGCAATGGGAGCCCATCCCATTGCACAAATTCAAACCGCCAACCTTACGACTGGCAAGCCCAAGAGGCCCGGTGGTTTAAACCCCAGCACCACCCGTGTCCCATTCAGATGTAGCCCTACTTGTTTTTAAGTTGTATTTTAATCAATTGTTTTTATACTTGGTGTTAGCTGCCCTGAGCCCGGTCTTGGCTGGGGAGGGCGGGGTATAAATAAAATGTATTATTATTATTATTATTACTGAGGTCCTACTAGGGTCCATGTGAACACTTCTATGTAAGTAGCATAAGTATTACCCTTAAAGATAATATTTAACGACACTACTTAGAGCCTACCGGTAATAATAAACCTCCCTCAAATCTGTGGGATGTAAACACTAGAGCAGTCAAGTACAACAATGCTAGAAGGTATCTCAGTCCTCCAGCCACAACTTCCTGGTCACATGGATTGAGATATCTTCCTTTGCAAGCTAGATGTGGGAGTGGCTTCACCTGGGAAGGTATGAACAAAGAACCTCACAGGTCAGCGGCCATTCCATTCCATTCCACTCTCTCACTCGAACTGTGAGGAGGATGCTCAGTTGGCTTCCAGCCAACTGGGGCCTGGACTTCTCTCCCACATGGGGAGATTCCAATTGTAAATATCTTTACTAAGAATAAGCCTGCCTTCTTTGGGATTTGTCTTGAGCTGGATATATGTGAGTAAACATTTTATATCTTTTTATAGAAGACGTGTGTTGTGTCTTATTTGAAGAGGGACAAAAGGGAAATATAGTGACAAACCAGGAAACTAGATTAAGTTGATTCTAGCGAATCAAAGCAACTTCCGCTGTGTGTATTTTAAAAGGGAATGTTACTCTGCTAGTTGAACTTGTTAGCACAAGTTAGGATGAGATATATTAAATTATAAATCTCCATCCACGTTCCAAAACATTCCCACAAAATCAATGTTAGCCAGTTACATAAATAAGTTTCAGGAAGGTAAACCATTGTATGTAATGACACACAAACATCTTGTGATTCATTTCTAAGAACAGATATTTCTGTTTATACAGGTGTCTGATTTTATTACTTGTCCAAATAAGTGAACTGCATGACTTACCAAAAGAGAACTGCGGTTATTAAAATTACCATTGGAAGAACAGTACATGGAAAATACTGTATATTTAAAATACTGTAATATTTAATGCTGTATTGTTTTAACATTTGACTGGAAACCGCCCAGAGTGGCTGAGGAAACTCGGCCAGATGGGCGGGGTAAAAATAATAAATTATTATTATTATTATTATACTACTAAGTCTCAGGCATATTTGTATGTTTACATTTTATCTTATGGACAACTAGATGTCAAATCAGAAACTAAAACTTTCCATGTGACTTTTTCCCTTGTTCAACATACTCTCAAAATAGAACTAAATCTCTGTGAATGGTACAATTACTATTAAGAGATAGTGCAGAATGAAGAACCAAAATTTTTGTATTCTGGCAGCAAATTCTGCTTGTTCCGTGCATTTTATGGGACTCTCTCTGGGTTCTCTCTGTCACCTCCCATAAGCATCACTGCACCATCAATATGGAAGCATGTCTGAATACAAAGTTACTCAGCTAAAATTAACTGAGAATCTTTTGAAGTATCCATTCCCATGGACCCACCAAGATGCAGACAGGAAAAGCACAGGAAACCCTTAATCCAAATTATGGAAATATGTAGACTGCCTACTGAGTCACAACATCCCAATGGTGGAGTCTGTTGTGGCTGATTTCATGATTGTGGCCATCACTGGGTCGTTAGCAACAAGAAAACGAAGGCGAGTGGGTGGCAACCAGCTTCCTCCTTGATGGGGAAGGGTAGGAAGGCCAAGGGGAGGTTGCGGCTTCTCCCCAGCTTGTGTGGCTGCTGCACCCAGGAATGAGATGTGTGCAGGGCAGCTGGCTGAGTGCTGAATGGGACACAGCTGGAGGCAACCTGTATCAACTTCATTGGTGTCTAGCATAAAAGCAAGACCAGAAGGAGAGACTAGGGTGATCGTCAGCAGGTTCCAGGACCCTGTTTGTTCCAGGACCCCATTTTGAGGGGTGATCTGTGAGTTGGTTTGGGCCCTTGCTGACAGCTGCCATAGCTTGATGGAGTCCTGGATGAGTCTGGAGTCAGATAGGTTTTGAGTGTGTCAGAAGTGGAAGGAACAGGTATCGGTATATGTTTAATAGTAATTTGAATTAACGTTTTTACTGTGTATTTTTGTAACATTTGTTGCTTTAGTTTGCATCACTTAAGAGATATTTTAATATTTTAAGTGGTATAGAAAGGGTCTGCCTAAATTAATAAATGTGGCTGCTAGCCACGACTGGGAGGGAAGTGTCTGTAAATTTAACTCCATATTAAGAAGACAACATGTGAACTAGCCCTAAAAGATCTTTGAGAGTGCCCCACTCTTGAAATAAATATTCTGCTTTGGTGTAGCTCATTGGAGGGGAAATTAGAAGTGTCAACTTTAGTGTTCTGTACCAGTGTACAATAATTCCAAAAAAGTTACATGCAACAAAAACCTTTTTGTACGTTTTCTCTTCGTTTTGTTTTGTTTCGTTTTGTTTTCCGGAAGGAGGATCTCCATTTTCAGATATAGACTGCATCTGAAAAGTTTTTTAAAAAAATATCTAAGGATTTGAATACAAGTAGTATATAACAGTCAAATAATAAAGCAGTAAACATAAAATAAGAACAGCATCAGATCAACACGGGAGTAGAAGTCAGTAAAATGTCAGAAAAAGAGAGGGAGCATACAGCCTAAAAGACAGATCAAATGCCATTAAAAGCAGAAAAGAACACAAAGGACATTGCGGCACCTAAAATATAATAAAAAGTACCTTGGATTGACAGACCACTCATTAGCTGTGTCCTGGTTCACACATCTAATTAAACCGTATTTTAAAATGAACTATGAATTAATGTGCCCGCTGTTCAACAGTTCCTATGGCCCTCCTCTCCAGCTTGCTGCCCTGCCGCAGATGAAGCAAGCCACAGCCTGGCTTGTCATGCCATCCAAACTTGGACTTAAACTACAATTTTACTCTAAGCAAACCAATAGCAGTAAGCCAAGAACAATCAGTGGTTTCATGGGTCCTTCATGGGTTCTTTGGAGAGAAACAAACCACGAGGCCAGGTTTGGATGACATGACAATGGCTTGCTTCATCTGCAGCACAGCAGCAGCAGGAAAGGAACGCCATAGGGACTTTTGAACAGCATATAACAGTGTTTGTTTGTTTGTTTGTTTGTTTGTTTGTTTGTTTGAAACAATGGTTTAATGCAGTGGTGGGGAACCTCCAATGCTTGGGCCTAATAAAGACTGCCAGACAGTTTGAGATTAACCTGCCCACCTTTCCTTGGCACAGCCAAGTTCGAAAAGGAATTCCAAGTTGTAGCTGTAGCTTGAAGCAAAGTGGACAGACCCCATCACAGAGGCCTACCTTGGGTTCATGTGACAGTCAAACTGGACCAGTAACTCTTGTCTTTTATGGGCATAGCTTTGGTTTTAGTCCTCAATGTAAATAGAGGGTGGTGGTGGAAGAACTTCACCACTGACGGCAGCCTGACTCTGAATACCAGCTGCTGAGACTCACAAGTGTGTGTGTTGGGGGGCGGAGTGCTCTTGCACTCAGGTCCTGCTTCCAGGCTTCCCATAGACATTTGGTTGGCGACTGTGAGAACAGGTTTCTGAACTAGATGGGTCTTTTCCCTGATCCAGAAGGGTTCCTCTTAACAATCTTCTTCTTATAGAAGTTACCAGGAAATATATGCTTCTGATGTTAGAGTTTTGATTCAACATTGAATTACTGAATTACTACAAAAATAAAGCAGCAGGGTACTTCAAAACTGTCCTTGGACTGCAGCACCACAAGTCTCTCTTTTGCTTTCTCCAGCCTACGCCTGAATATACCACCTACACCAGAAGAAGCAGTCTTGTAAACTGTGTTAGATTAATACTGTTATTGCAAGGAACCTACCTTTCCTAGCTATGTTGAAAATAATCTGGACTTGAGAGAGACAACCAGCCCATTCATGGATGCTGTCAGTTTTTCCAAGACCCTGTTAAAGCAAAACATAGTTACTTATTTATTCATTTACAGAGTTTATATGCGGCACAATTAACCATATAAATTATATTATACCTTACATGTGCACACCTAGTTACAGTGAGCCAATCACAGGCTCCTCATTTCTATGCTCAAATAAAGCCTTTGTCCTAAATACAATGCCAAAGTATCAATGACCTCCTAATTATAAAACATTCACAGAAGGTGGTAAATGCACGAAATAAAATACTGTGCCTGTCTTGAAGAACTTACGGAGAAAGGAGATGACTGGGAAAGGGGCAACCAATCTGAATGGACCTGATTATGAACAGGGTTAGAACTCTTCCCTAGGGGCCCAATCCTTTTACTTCTGCTTCCCATGAATGATTCAAATTCATGCAAATAACTAACTGAATTTATTATTTTTAAGTAGGAGGTTTCTGAACAAGTAGCAAATAAAAATGAAGGTAGTTCTTTTGGTCTGAAAGAAAAAGACTCCATAATTAGAAGTACCTTTATTAGGACCAACCAAAATGTTACAAAATTGTAGTAAGCTTTCAAGTCTATTGGGCAACTGTTACATTGAGGTGTTTTGGTGGGAGGGGTGAAGAAGATGTGGAAAAGTATAACACACGATTCACAAAGACCATGCTTAAAGCATGGAAAGAAGTAGTAGGTAAACTGTCCCCAACCCCAACCCCACTAATCCCTCTGGCACACCACCCATTATTCCAACAAGCAGCTCAAAACCTCCAGATAAAAAACTGGCAAGCCCAAGGCTTATACCGCCTACCAGACTTCTACAAAAATAACAAACCCATATCAACACAAGAAAAACAAGACAAACTAGGGGACACCCAAATGCCCTGGGTAACACACCACCAATTACATGCCCTCTTAAACAACCCAGTAGTAAAATCAGCAGCAACTAGGCCCTTGACAAGCTTCAAAAACCTCCTCCTACAACAAAGGGTCACAGCAAAGGGATGGTAGCCACAATATACAAAATAGTGCTCCAAAATTCCACAAACCCCCTCGACGTAATAAAAAAACAATGGGAGGATGACATAGGCTATGAAATTAACCCCACCCAGTAGACCAGAATGTAGTCCAAACCTCCCTTTAAATCCATATCAGAGAAAAGAACTCACTCTGAAACACACTTATAGATGGAACCTAACCACGGAAATTAGCGCTAATACGCCCAGGAACCTCACCAAAATGCTGGAGAAGATGCACCTCCACAGGCACATACCTCCACATGTGGTGGGAATGCCCCAAAATCCAACTCATCAATCATAAAAGAAATATGCAAAATCACTAAGCAAGTATTAGAAATCACCCCAGAACCAGCCCAACTAAACATCTTCCAAGATAATAATGCCCACTCACACCACAAAGCGCATATAACTCACCTATTCTCAGCAGCCAGAAACATCATAGCCAGACACTGGAGAGACCTGTCAGGAGTAAGCAAGGGCCAATGGTATCAAATAGTATGGGAAACAGTCTTATTTGAAAAACTAACCAACAGGGCTTCTGGTTCCGGTTTGCCTTAGTGGAGGCACCTCCCATGGCAATGGGAGATCATTGGCAAAGAAAAAAAGATGAGGTTACCGGTAATTATCCTTGTAAATTGCCCGCAAGGACGGGGGGAACAAACTTCACTTGCAGTTCATCTCAGTACCTGGCTCTCACTCTGGCATGGAATGCGAGAGGCAGGGAGGCGCAGAGTACAAAAGCACTTCGCCTGTCAATAACCCCCCTACGCTGCCATTAAGAAGCAGATGTTCTTTTGTTCATTAGATTTTAATTTGAACTAATGTACAGATGCGTTATTGTAACTGAAAACTAATAAAATTACACACACACACACACACAAAGAAAAACTAACCAACAAATAAACTGACCTGGGGACAAATAGAAGACGCCTTCACCATGGTTTCCTTTATCACATACACAGCCCAACAAGACAACAACAAGAATCTGCCAACAGCATACCAATCAATCTGGCTAGCCTGGTTCAAAAATGCACACTCACACCCCAGTCACACACAAAAACAATTCTCACTACAGCCAGCCAAAGACAACCAACAATACCCTAAGCCACCCCCAACCTCTTTCACCACCCAAGAAATACAACGAGTAGGAAAGAGAACCCACACAAGTGACGCTGACACCCCAAGTAGAATAATAGAAGCATAACCACCCAACCCCACCCCACTCCCCTCCCCCTCTTCCTCGCCCCTTTTCTTCTTCCTAATTGTTTGAACCAATTCATGAACCAAGAACTTATACATTGATCACTAATAATGAAATGTATGTTGTAGATATTTTTTCACATTTATTATGCTATTTTTGTGATATACAAATGACATGAGAAAACATGGCATGCTTATTTGTGTAACATTATTCTTGTTTATAAAACCCACCAAAACAAAAACAAAAACCCACTAATCCACCACTATCCTGCAATACAATCCGCAGCTTTGAAATTTCCCTCCAATAAGAGCAAAACATTCATGCTCAATGTGAAGGAGAGGCTAGGTTGTGCTCAATATATCTAGAAAATTTATTCAACAACATTTTTATCCATATGAACTTTGCCCTGTAAAATTGCCAAGGTTAGGGAGACATATGGTGATCTCCTGACTTGAAGAACAATTGACCATGCAAGAAGCTCACCCATATAAGAACATTGTTCTGTTAATTGAACTGTCTTGCATGTTGAGATGGGATAGAAATTTGGCTCAGTTTGCATTTAAATATGAAATTCTCTAATTCACACTTTCCAAAACAATATGTACTGAAAAAACACAGCCATCTTTCAGAATTCACATTTTTCCAAATTTTGCAATGCAGTTCTCCAGCCAAGTAACGTGTACGGAAATACATGCATACAAATGCATATACAAGTAAAAATAACATACCATGATACATTATATTAGGGAAAATTGTGTATGCTGGGAGAAATTTGAACTGAAATGCTGATGAATTTTCACGAGAAAAGAAATTCACAAACTAATATGGAAATTGTGGACAACTGAACTTAAAATGAAAAGTAACAGGGAAAATGAGAAATGGAGAGAAAGAGAAATGGATAAATTCAGCCACCCCTACTTGCATGTCTGAAACTTCCCATCTCTTCTGTAGACCTGGACAAAGTTTTAGCAGGATCCGGTTGCAGATGTGTTCTTATGCAAATTAGTTTAGGCATCCCACTATGCTGTTATTCTTAGGAAAGTATCAGTATGTTCTGCAGCAAGGCTGGAAGACTGCCAGTCCTCCTCAAGGAAACCAAGTTCAACATTTGCTTGGTAGGTATTTTTTTACTAACTCGGTTTCTTTAAATATTTCTGCTGCCCAGTGAGTGTGTCACTTTCCTGCACAGTTACAGAAGAGATTCTGCAACTGAAATGCACACCCACCAATTCTTGCCACTTCGGTGCAGCCCTCCTTTGAGTCTAACAAAAGGGAAACTCCTGGAGTGTCACAGTTTTTGATCTCTGAATCCCAAGCACCTATCTAGCTGAGATTAAAGAAATGCCGGGAAAAATGTGTTTCCTCCCCAAACATGGAGGCCCAGAATAAGAGCCTCATGTTCAGTAAATGTGGCAGACATCTAATAGAGGTCTAAATTGAAACTCTTTCCCGTTAGGGCGCTACTAGAAAAGACTGTCCCAGCATGAAGTTTGGGATGCATTCTATTCATTCCAGGAGTTACAGGAATAGTTTTGATTGCTCAGATGCTGCACCCGTCTGCAGTCAGATCCCCTCTGGTATAATAGGCTACTAATAAACCAGAAAGAGCACAGTTCCTGGTTTCACACATGCAAGTAGCAAGGGCCCACTTAGCCTTTATAAATATACACCACATGAGGGGTGAAACTCATATTTCCTCAAATCTTAAAATGAACAAACACAGTTTTGCATACTCAAGCTCATGAGGATCTGAAAAACAGAGAACTGCAAAGGAATGCCAGTTATAATTATGACAAACGTAATACTGATTACAACTAGTAAAATGCCTCTGCAGCATAAAATCTGCAAATCACATTTTCTCAAGCACAACTGTGTACCCAGAAGAGCTTGCTACAGCTTTAATAGCAGTGTTCAATATGAAACCCTTATAGCATTATCTGGTCTATGTAATAGCAATAACTGCATATCAGAAATGTGAATTATTTAAAGTGAATTTTAATGATACTAAAGTCATGGAAACTATAGCTTATTATTAACAAACTCAAAAGCATACTACACCTAAATCATTTTTTCCCAGGAAATGGTCTGCTATGATGGGCAAATTTCTATGATGGGCAAATGTGCTAAAATTATCAAATATCTTTTTAAGCTCACATACTAAATATCTCTAGATAATTCTCAAAGCTACACAGACAAGCGTAAAGGATAGCAAGATAAAACGGAGTATCCCCAGGCTTCAAGTTCAGAATCACTAACACAAACTGAGTTCTGAAAGGTCAGATACATGTTGAAATTCACAAGAATGGCTGACGGCAGGAATGGCCTCAGAGAACTCCAGCGGCCCTTTCGCAGCTCTGGACAGATGACTAAGCAGCCTGACTAAAAAGCGAACAGAACTTCGAAGCACGTGACAAAAGTGATAATTTGCTACAAAACAAAGGTAAGTCAAAACAAAAATGCCCTGTCCCAAAAGAGCAGCCAATCCTCATCAAATGGAAAATTAATTATCATCTCCTCTGTAGCACCAGTCCTGTCATATCCAGAACCCGCAGCATTTAGGCTTCTGGAAACAACACAGTAATGGAGGCTGCAATCCTATGCACACATTGGGAGTAAAGGTCATTTAACTCAGCTGTGAGCTTTTTCTGTAAATGCACCAATTACCATGTTTTGTGGGAGTTAAAATGTTCCCCTCCTTAAAATGAAATGAGGCAAAGAGCAAGCTGACAGTAGCCTGACCTGCAAATATTAGCAGATGATTATATTAGCTCCATGTTATGAAAAATCACACCTGCTTATTTCTGCAGATCAAAAGGCTGGGTTGGATACAGGCATTGCAACCACAAGGAGAAGGAAAGGTCTGTCCCATCACAAGAGTATCATATACTATGACTTATATGGTCAGAATCTAAGTTAATGAAACAGGGAAGGAGAAAAGAACATCACTACAAATAAGCACATACACGTGTCATTCCATTTTCTAACTAGAAGAAATTTATATACAAAAGATCCACAACATTTTCAGCACCTTGTTAAGTTTTATATCCTTCTTCATGCATTTCAGTTGCTAAATAAGTACATAAAAGACAGTAACTTGAAAACGATGGCTTTGCTGGGTTTCAGGGCTGTCACCTAGTAAAAGAAATGTCAATCATATGGTTTTCATTAGTCAATTAATTCAGCTAGGTATCTGCATATTAAAAAATAGCTCTGAAGGGGAAATAGCATTATTTTCAGTGATCCATAACCAGAAGTAGCAATGGAAGGTGCAAGCCACCTCTGACTTGGTTTGTTTGTTTAATTTGTATCTGAAGTCATCAGAGAGTAGTGCAGAATCAAGAATGGCCTGCCTGACATAATGCTGGCAAGTGCCTACATTGTTAGACTATATAACCCAATGCTGACTATGTTCCCATTCCAAGCAAGGACAATTTTCTTGTCTTTCCTCTGAACTGGCTTTGTATCATCAACATAGAACAAAATATGACAGTGACAATGCCACACAAAGCCAATTCAGAGCGACAGTGGAAACACTGCAATCACTCTGAGTTGGATTTGCAATATATTTATGCTCACTACATGATCCCCAATTATTAGAGATCACATTCCCAGTAATCTATGTGTGAGCAAATTTACCAATTGATTAATGTGGGGGAAGCTTCACCACTTCATATATTCCTCATTCTTTAGAACATATACATGACAAAAACGTCACACCAAACTATTGTTTAAAAAGATAACCAAGCAAACCCATGGTAGAAAATCTTTCTCCTTGGTAAGCTTGATCATCTGTATTGGGCCAGGGAAAACGTAATATAAACATGGGAGTGTCTGGGAAAGGATATTTTGTGCCTTCAACCTTGCTGCATATAAATTGTGTGCCTGTGCAGCCCTGGAAATTTGCTTCTAGCAACCACAATTAAACAGATTAAAATAAACTTACTAGATTTTGATTACACCTGGTAAAATCAATTTATTTTCAGAAACAAATATACCATAATATATACAGTATCTGCAGAGGACTGATACTTCTCAGAAAGGATTGATAAGCAATCAGTTTCCAGAGAACACTGTGGCCAATTTATTTTGGATAAATGGTGTTTCTTATATCCAAGTAAGAACTTGTCTGAATACAGAAGCCTCTGAAAAGGATGTTGCCTCTCCCAATGGAAATAAAACATACTGAAGGGAATAATACTGGAATAATACTGGAACAGCATTTCAGAGACACCCCCTTAACTCTTTTTGCTTGTGGGGGGGGGAGAGAACAGTGGAAATATGAAAGCCTGTTCCATGAGTGGAATTCTCCTTGTAGTTATTCTGTATAGCTATGGTTTCTCACAGTGTGCATGTTCATTGACTACAATGGGATGGGGGGGCACGATGCCTCTATTGTGCCACCTACAATTCTGACCTGTCTCTTGCCAAGTTCCTTTTGACTAATAGAATAAAACATGTTTGTATTTCTGTTATGTCTGCTTCACAATGGGTATGATCAGTACAGCTGTTTGAATATTTTCAAAGATGCAGCCAACTTTGGAATGCTCTTTTGCTACAAAGAGCCAGGCATAATAAGATTTGTGATTGTAGAAAGGTGTGGGAGGAGGGCTAATTAGACAGGACCCTCTCTAGCCATGGGGTTAAAAGAGATAGACTACCGGTAATTGCCAGAACATCTCTTGTCTATAAACAACCACAGTGTGAAGAAAGTACCAGCAAATCAAAGACAATGAAAGGAGAAACAGCACTGCCATCCAGATGTTGCCATGGCTTTTTTAAAAAAATTATTTTATTAAGGTGATTTCAGTTAAAAGAAATAAAGTGATAAAGAAAAAAAGAAGAAAAAGTGAGAGGGACGACAACAACAACAGTGATACATATAAAAGCAAAAATGTTGCCATGGCTTAAGATTTTCGTTAGAATCTAACAGCACGAGGTTTGTCTTTATACGCAAGATTCAATATAGCCTGACTGAGTGTCTGCTCACACAATGCAGCCTCCACCTGAGCAATAGAGCTTTTACTTCCTATCCCTCCCCTCCCCCCAGTCCCCCCACCCCAAAATCTGCTCATTAGGATTGGGGTGCAGGGGGCGTTGAAGGGGCAGTTGCACAGGTGGATTTTCTCCGCACAAGCAGGACATCACTATCACTCATTGTATTTTGTTAATTATGAAGATACTAAAAAAGCACAAGATGCAGAAGTAAATCTACGTAATGTTTCAGAATACTAAAAAGAACACACAGTACTTTTAAACTGTGGCAGAAGAACAAAACTCTGCTGTTTTAGCTATCATGCAAATTTGCTTCATATGATGTCGCAAAGTGACCCAATGGAGCACAGAAAGAGCTGAGCATACCTTCCATCCCTGCATGTTCCTTACCTGCCCACACAGCTAGCCTAATTCTACTCAAGAGCAGGAGGCTAGCCTGTTTGTCAAGCACATGGAAACAGAAGAGACTACATCTTTGGCACCCCACTGCTGCATTGTAACAGGGGTTTTAGTGTAGGCGACTAGCACAGTGCAACCTGAAAATCTGATTGTAGCTTTTAAGCAGCTAAACTAGGGAACAAGCAACTCTATTCTGTTCTGGGAATTCAACAAAAATCATTGAAAATGTTATTTGAGACTCTAGACAGAAATATAGCAGTAAAGTGTTCAATCTGAGAATGACAATGGGTTCTCCCTTCAATTACCTCTGAGACTCCAACAGTACCAACCAGAACAAACCTGTTTATGCATGCTTATCTTTTGAATGTGTTAAGGTGGTCTATAATATCTTGCACGAGAGCAAACCTTCTATTTTAAGCAGTCTTACTAGAAAATGAGAGTCACTGAATGCATTACACATTTCCAAGTAAATATACTTAGTCAAGGTAAAAGCAGGACTAAAATTAATGAAGTTCATACCCAGAAACATGAGCTGAGTAGGAATCCTTAAGCAATATTTTCCACTGTATGTCCCCTTTTTATGGAGGAATCAAGTCCATTCAGCTACTTATCTGCACACTGTGGGAGAAACTGAGGGGCAAATGGGATACTGGCATACTTTCCACTCCTTATCTTAAAAAAGTGAACTAAAACCTGCCCTTCTCCCCCACTCTTCTTTCAATGTGAGGGTAATTACAATATCACAAACGCAAACATGTAGTGTGGATGCATGCTTGCATCCTGCAGGATAGGTGACTTAGATTAAACACAGTAAGCAAATCCTCCAGCAGTGGTACCGGTACCTCCAACACCTGCTAACACCACCTTTGGATATTTAGCTTTCTGCTCCTGAAAATGGAAGTATGCTATTAATCCAGGTAGATCCTTCTGAATTTCCCTAGACTAGTAATGGAAAAATTCACCCTTATTTAATCAGGTACAACTTAGCACAGCATGAGGCAGCTCTGATATCATTTATTCTGTTTGTTTTTCACACGATGGTGATATGCATTAATGGTACAGCTTCCTCATGAATATGCTGAGCGGTGAGTGCAAGCAGCGGCTGCAATCAGAATGGTTCCTATCTGCATCTAGAATATGCCCACAGGAACCACTCTGATTCTGAACCATTCTGGCTCACATTCTACAAATGCAGTAGAGAACCAAGTAAGCACCTGGAGATTTCGTTAAAGCTTTCACCATAGGACGAAGAGCAGTTTGTCTTCCCAAAGTCATGGAGACCATTCAGTTGGGTGGTTTTTAAAAACTACTAAAGGGTGTTCAAATACTTAACAGCTGGCTGAAGACAACATGGTTAAGGAAGGGTGCCAAGTCACTGTTAAAACCAGGTCAAGGATCAAGGTTCGTAAGCCACAAACATGGCTTCAGATTGTGGTCTGTTGGCAAGTAAACAAACCATAGTTGAGCTGTTGGGCAGGGTTTCATACAATCAAACCATCATTCAAATAAACCATGGTTTAGTGTTACATGCAAACAAAGCCACCATCTTCACAACTGTAAAACAGTAGATATAACAAATAATTCAATAAAGAGTTTAGTCTAATAAGGGACAATTATTTTCTAATATCTGTTCACTGACAACCTACTTTCAGAAGCATGTACTAAGATACTTTACAGCTAGTGCTAAAATAATCTTTGAGAAAAACTGTTGAAATAATGATACATTTGAAGTCTATTTATAGGTAACTTGTGCCTCATGCTGTTTTGCATTTATGCTCACTTAAAAGCATGCAAGATACTTAGATAAATTAACTAATAACCCATGTACATACATTTCACTGTACAGTATACCTAATTTGCTGATAAATGATCATCATCTTTTGCTTGTTTTACTATTTCTAACAAATATGACTGAAACTGGGGTAGAATTTTAATTTCTACATTATATAAAACATTTAAGTAGTTGTCACATAAGACATTCTCTGTAATGATTAATCTTCCACAAGTTGACCAATGTAACATTAAAGGTAAAGGTACCCCTGACCATTAGGTCCAGTCGCGGATGACTCTGGGGTTGCGGCGCTCATCTCGCATTATTGGCCGAGGGAGCCGGCGTACAGCTTCCGGGTCATGTGACCAGCATGACTAAGCCGCTTCTGGCGAACCAGAGCAGTGCACGGAAACGCCGTTTACTTTCCCGCCGGAGCAGTACCTATTTATCTACTTGCACTTTGACGTGCTTTTGAACTGCTAGGTTGGCAGGAGCTGGGACCAAACAATGGGAGCTCACCCCATCATGGGGATTCGATCCGCCGACCTTCTGATCAGCAATCCCTACGCTCTGTGGTTTAGACTACAGCACCACCCGCATCCCTATGTAACATTAAGTAACTCTATTTAAGCTGCAACTCTGCATACACTTACTTGAGAACAAATCTCATTCAACACATACTTTTGATGCAAGAACAAGCAGTTACTGAAAACAAAACTTTTTTGTAAAAGAATAATCTTCTTTTCAGGGCTTGCTTGAGCAAAAGATTAGCTCTGCTGATTATTTTCGAACAGCAATGCTCAGAGGGGACCATCTAGTTTCTGTCTTACAAAAGGTGAGAACAGCAAGGTTTTACACTGCACCTGCCCTCATTGCTGAAAACAATTTATATGAACTGACAAGCTATGTTTAGCTTAATGATAAACAAGTGATACACACTTAGCACATTTTCAAGTTCTTAATTCCCTGGCTACAGCAAGAGGACACCGCATAATTAGCAAGGCACCAAGGGCTTTTTCAAGTAAGTTTTTTTTCCTGCCAAGGTTCAACATACTGCAATGAGATGGGGAGGGTGCTGTGGATTATCTCTCAAGGATCCTCCCCCTACAAAACCTGTAAACCTGGTTGTAAAGAGATTGCTAGAATGGGTCAAACCAGTTGGGCAAGTTTTGCCTGCCAGGATTGGTGCTGATGGGCCTGAGTGCCTGATTTTTGTATGTTGTGTCGTGGCCGAAGTAATCCAGATACACATCTTCATGAAACAGCTCTTTATTTTAGGAAGACAGGACTGAGGGAACTTAGGGTAGGCGGTTACATTTATAGGAGAGAGAGGCTGGCAAGGAAAAGATACATTTTGGAGGGAACAATCTCAAGCAATCACACAGCAGCTTTTTGGTGGGAACCAATAAAGCTGAGGATCCAAATGCAGCAGCTTAAATGAACCAATAGTAGCTGTTCCTTCTGGAACAGGAATGCAGTTACTTTACAGACAGATAACCTTTGAATCAATACACAACACTCCCCCACACCATGTTGACACTATACACAAAATCTTTCAGGTGCTGTGGTGGTCTGCGAATTCTGCTGGATCGCTTAACCCCTGGTGTAGCACCACTAGGACTATTTGTGGTTAGGCTTCCCTCTCCAGTAGTTTCTGGTACCTCGGCAGGCCCTGATGCGCTAGACAGTTCCCCAGGCTCATTTGTTGTTACCGGGTTCGGATCGCCCGTGGCAGCCTCAGTTTCCTGACTCTCTGGGCCCTCCACCTCCTGTAGCCCCGAACCTGCCTGCCCTGATGGCGGGGAATCACTGACCTCTGGCGTCACAGATTGTGACTCCTCCCCACTGTGGCTTGCCCTGCCCGGAGCCCTGCGCCTCAACTGGTCGATGTGGCGGCGCATCGCCCTGCCATCCTCTACAGTCACAAAATATGACACTGGCCCGCTGGGCCGCGTAACCACCCCTGGTACCCATGTGGGCCCCCTGGCATAATTCCGGACCCAAACCAACTCCTCCGCAGCCAGGTACCGTGTTCTGTCGCCCTCAGCGGCTGGTGGCTCTCTAGCAGAGTGGACGGGCACCTTGTCAGGGTGAACGAAGTCCAGAATTGTTGCTAGTCTCCTCCCCATTAATAGTTCTGCTGGTGACTTGCCCGTGGCTACACATGGTGTTGTGTGCTGCAGGAACAGCATCCTTGCAATGCGGGCAGACCAATCCCCTTCCAGCAGACGTACAATCGCTTCCTTGGCTGTACGCACCATCCGTTCGGCTTGCCCATTAGAAGATGGGTGGAACGGCGCAGATGTTGCCCTTCTAATGAAATTGTCGGCCAAAAACCCCCTGAATTCTTGGGACACAAATGCCGCCCCATTGTCTGACACAACGGTTTCAGGTAGTCCGTGGGTCGCGAATAGTTTGCGGAGGACCCTGATCACGGCTGCAGACGTCATGTTAGACACAAGTGAAACCTCTAACCATTTAGAATAAGCATCCACTACAATCAAGAACACCTTTCCTTGAAATGGGCCCGCAAAGTCTATGTGCAGCCGACTCCACGGTTTCCTGGCCCGCTCCCACCAATGCACGGGTGCCCTGGGCATTTCTGGGCACGCTTCTTGGCATGCCTGACAGGTGCGCACCCATTGTTCGATATCCTTATCCAAACCTGGCCACCACACATAGCACCTGGCTAACGATTTCATCCGCACCATGCCCGGATGCCCCATGTGAAGAGTGTCCAGTATCTTGTTACGCAGGGACCCTGGAATGACCACTCTGTCTCCCCACAGAATGCAGCCCTTGTGGAGTGACAGCTCGTGTTGTCTTGCCGTAAAGGGTCTAAATTCCTCCTCCTGTGTCCCCCTGGGCCATCCCCTCCCCACCCAGGCAAGAACACGGGCAAGGACGGGGTCCTTCCTTGTGCGTTCAGCAATGTCAGTAGCTGTCACAGGAGGTCCAGGCAGCGCCTCCAACATCATAACGTGCTCGGCCGGGGCTGGATCGACATCACCCGTTCCAGGCAGGGGAAGACGGCTTAGCGCGTCTGCATGGCACAACAGCTTACCCTTCACATGACACAGTTCGTATTGAAATCCATTCAAAAAAATGGACCAGCAGAGCATGCGAGGGGACAAAATTTGAGGTGTTTGCTTATGAGGGCTAAATAGACCCAGTAGGGGCTTGTGGTCTGTTTGAATCGTGAAGGATCGGCCCCTCAGGACTGCCCCCAACCCATATTGGGATGCATCACACACCAGTACCAACGGTTTAGCTACGTCGTAGTGTGCCAGCGTGCTACTCTTTGACAGCATTCCCCGTAGTGCGTCAAAAGCTTCTTGCTGAGGTCGTCCCCAACGCCACACACAGTTCTTTTGAAGCAGTTTATGCAAAGGTTCGGCTATTGATGCCTTGTGCGGAACAAATGCGTGATAGAAATTTATGAGTCCCAAAAAACTCTGCAGTTCAGTCTTATTACACGGTGTCGGTGCTTCGGAGATAGCCTTTATCTTAGTATCCATGGGGTGAATGCCTGCAGCATCAACTCGGTACCCTAAAAAATCCACAGCAGCCACCCCAAAACTACATTTCTCCTTTTTAAGCTTCAGGCCCACATCCCTGAATTTGCACAGAACTTCCCGGATGCGTTCCAGCAGCTCTAGAGAGTCCTTTCCCGCTATCAGCACATCATCAAAATAAGGGAGCACCCCCGGCAGACCCCTCAGCAAGCGTTCCATTAGGCCTTGGAATATGCCAGGGGCTACGCAAACCCCAAACTGTAGTCTATTCACCTTGAAGGCGCCCTTGTGTGTGACAATTGTTTGGATTTCTGCAGATGCTGGAGTTACCGGCAGCTGCTGATAAGCCTGCGCCAAATCGATCTTCGCAAAAATCTTTCCTCCAGCCAGCTTTGCCAATAGCTGAGACACAACCGGAATGGGGTAAGAGTTTCCCCTGATGGCCTTATTTATTGTACATTTGTAATCTGCACAAATTCGAATCTCCCCATTCGCCTTCAGGGGTGTGACAATGGGAGTTTCCCATCTGGCTGAGTCCACTGGTGAAAGTACCCCTTGTTGTACTAGTTTATCTAGTTCAGTCTCTATTTTTGATTGCAGCGCGAATGGTACTCGCCTGGGCTTGAACCGAATCGGTGCAACCCCTGGATCCAGCTCTAGGTCAATTGGAGCCCCCTTGTAGCATCCCAACTGCCCATTGAACAATGCTCCAAACTCCTTATACAGGGTGCCAAATGTCTCTGGAGCTACCTGGACTGCGTGGAGCCCTGAGATTCCCAGACCCAAAGCCGGAAACCAGTCTGTGCCCAGCAGGCTAGTGCGCTTCCCTTTGGCAATCACTAGCTTCAATGCCGCTCTCCTATCACGGAACTGTACATTGACAGTGCACATTCCCAGAATATGTATGCGGCCAGCAGAATAAGACTGTAGCGTAGCTGGGAATGGCTCTAACATGGGTAACTTACCCCTAGAGAATAATGTTCTGGCTGTGTCGTCAGACACTATGGAGAACCCGGATCCAGAATCCACCTCCATGTAGCACTGCCTCTCGTTGATCAAAACCCGCGCCGAAGGCTTTCTCTGGGCGGGGAACTGAACAGTCTTGCCCTCGATTTGTGTAAGGTAATTGCAGTCGTCGTAAAGGTAAGTTGATGTAGCCGTCCTCCGACCCCCTGGTTTCGATGGTCCAGGTGTGCTTGTGGCCCCCGACCTGCATACCCTTGCTATATGCCCCGTTTTCCCACACGCTCGGCACACAGCCTCGCGGAACCGACAATTCTTCCTATTGTGCGTTCCGCCACAGCCCGGGCATGCAGCTTGACTGTCTTTGTGTGCCGTTCCCTCCTGTCTCACCATCTCTATTCGCCGCTCCGGACTTTGGTTGGGGCTGGCATCCTGGTCGTCCACGGAGTGAGCAGCCTCTCCTGCCACTTTTGTAGCTCTCAGGCCCGGGTTTTGTTCCTCTTTTTCCTCATTTTCTGTTGCGATCGCCTCTTGGAGTGCCGTTGCCAGATCCATTTCTTGTTTTGCCGCAATCCGCCTGCGGCCCTTGCTGCTGCAGAGGCCGCACACGAACCGGTCCAGCAGTGTTTCTTCCAGGTTGGCAAACTTACAGTCCCTTGCCAGTTTCCGTAGTTCGGTAAGGAAAATGGACACTGTCTCTCCAGCTTGTTGATGCCTTTTATGAAATTCAATGCGCCAGGTCATCTTAGACGCCGTAGGATTGAGATGCCTCGATAAATGGTCTGTGACATCCTTGAACGTGGCCTCCTGCAGTGTTGTGGGGGCCAGTAGTGCTCGAGCCAACTCAAAGGTCTCTGCCCCACAGCAACTCAGTAACAAGGCTTTTTTTTTGTTCTCATCAGTGACCCCCTTTGCAGCCACTCCGAATTCGAAACGCTCGAGGTAAGCATCCCACGCCTCGGATGCTCCGGGATGAAATGGTTCCATGAACCGTGACGCCGCCATTCCTCCGGAACTGAGTTGTCCTGTCAGTTTCAGGGAGTCCTGTCTTCTGGTATCAGGACGCTAAGGTCGGGAAGCTGGTGTTCCGCCCTTCAAACGGCCTGAATCCCATCCTCGTCGCCAGTATGTTGTGTCGTGGCCGAAGTAATCCAGATACACATCTTCATGAAACAGCTCTTTATTTTAGGAAGACAGGACTGAGGGAACTTAGGGTAGGCGGTTACATTTATAGGAGAGAGAGGCTGGCAAGGAAAAGATACATTTTGGAGGGAACAATCTCAAGCAATCACACAGCAGCTTTTTGGTGGGAACCAATAAAGCTGAGGATCCAAATGCAGCAGCTTAAATGAACCAATAGTAGCTGTTCCTTCTGGAACAGGAATGCAGTTACTTTACAGACAGATAACCTTTGAATCAATACACAACATGTAAAGCTAAGAAAATGGCCAAAGATGGCATGGGACATGCCTGCCATTTAAAGAAGAAAGGAAGAAATACAATTTTAGTTTTAGAAATGGTGTTGGGAGGTAGAGAAGGAAGGGGATCTGAAAAAATAGGAAACTCTATTCAATATTTAGCAGATGCATTCATTTTGTTCAAGTGTACTGAAACAACTTTCTGATTCTTAATAAAAACCAGTATGTTTTTAAAAAATCACAAGGTGACTTGGTTTTGTGTCAGTATTCTCATGAAACTACAAACAGTAAAAATATTTCCATCATTCACTGTCCTGGTATCTGCAAACATGATCTAGAAACACTAGTTATAGCTTTGCCAGAAACAAGTTATAAAACAGCAACATAAAGAGCATAGTGTACATTTCCCACATGCATTTAATATCTAATGAAAATTGTCACTAAGAAAGCTCTCAATTCAAACTTGTTAAAACATAAAGCACCACTGAAGATATCAACACTACAAATTTAAGGGAGAACTGCCTAGTGTGAAGTCAACTGACTATTTCAATTAAACAATTAGATATCATTTGTAGTAAGAATTGTTTCATTCCATGGGTACAGTTCACACTATAGACAGCAAGATTTCCTAACAGGAACGCCACACAACTCAAATGCTACCTAGAAAGTCTTACAATTAAAATGAGAACTTTTTATATTTAAAATCTATCTAACCACTGCAAAATGACACCCAGATTTAAGCTACAACTATCTAGTTCTTATGTCAGCTTTAACTGTACTGCCTAGAGAACCAAAATGTTTTGCTGTAACAAACCACTTATGACAGCCAATCGCCACACAAGTACATAATTTTGTAGAAGATCAAAGTTCAGCCCCTACGATATACAGTGGGGCCAACCACTTATGTGAGGGTTCGGTTCTGGGAGTCCACCCCAAATCATGTAAAGCCAGGACTCCCATGCAGCACCTTCCTTACCGGCTCAGTAAGGAAGGCAGGGGGCTTTAAAAGCTCTTTCCACAGCAGGTTCCATTCATTCATTCATTCATTTTGGGGCTGTGCACCTACAGTCACAATCATGTAAGTAAATTACACGTAAGTTACACTGTGTTACAAGGCAAGTAATTATTTCTGCATTGCAGGGGGTTGGACTAGATGACCCTTGGGAGCCCTTCCAACTCTACAATTCTGTGGTCCTATTAATAAATAACTGATCATTTTTGCATAGCATTTTTATTTTACTCCACTTATGAATCACTCATCTCAAAGTGATTAACAATAAATCATTATCAAACAATAAGAACGTATATGTAACAATTTCACGTTTTAAAGTAGCCACAACTTACCCACAAGAACCGCAAAACCCTCTGGGTTAATCTTCCTATTACCTGCAAGACTCCACAAGTGGATTAACTGACACTTTTTGACTCATGGCATCCCTGGCCTCTAATTTTCTTTCTATTGATTTTGTTTGCATTATGTAAAGAGCAGACAAAGAAGGGCAGGTGTAAACAAAAGAAAAATAAATCAAATAACACGGTGAAAATACACACGGATACTTGCAATTCTCTTCATAAAACTTGGGAGGTAGACCTGATCCATGGATCACTCCTGCGGCTGCAGAGTCATTTCAGCTTAGTGCTTGTCTGCAAGCAAGAACAGCTCTACCTCCCAAGTTTTATGATAGCAGGTCCTTAAGGAAGCACTAGAGATGTGCTGAGAACTGTGAGTTACAAGTAACATTTTGTTAGTCTGCTGGGCTGGTCCTAAAGGAGGGACGGGCTAGGTCTCCTATGGCCTTGCTGATTCAAGCATGTTGTGCTGATTCAAGATTTAGATGTGCAACCCGAGGGTATTGCGGCTTTGGGCTGTTGACAATGGGTTGTGAGATGTAGGCAGCAGCCTGAAGATCTGCAAAGTGGATGGCGTGTTTCTGGTATAAGGTGATATTTAAGTATAATACATAATTGCTCGTTAAGAAAATGTTGCATAGTGCTTCTATTTTTAAGAAGGACAGTAGCTTCTGTCTCAGGGCTTTTTTCAGTCAGAGCTCACTGGAGCTCAGCTCTGGCCCCTCAGGTGGGCACCATTGCTATTCTAAGAAAAGTTCATGGTGAGCTCCAGCACCTTTTTCTAGAAAAACATCACTGGATCTATACCATGCTAGACACTTGACTATGTGATAAGCTGCTGTCTCACTAAAAGAGATTCTTGTTTCACAGGCAAATATCTTCATAATTGCTTTTTGGTTGTTATTTTTAATAAAATGGTTAAATGGAATTGGACATATTTTGTCTCATAGAACTGTTTTTGGAGAAACAGTATTCATTGAAGCTTTATTTGCTTGCTTTGTAAAAATACATGGTTTACATGGGGGTAAATCTAAACTCCAAAGACTTCATACATGATGTTCTTATATTATGATTATGTGGTGGGAGAGAACAATGCAAAGAAATCCTTGGGCTCTTTTAAATCAACAACTGAGAAATGGAATAAACATGTAACTCATTCTGGAGCCTACAATGATCGCTCTAACACAGAATTCATTAATATAATCCACATAATTGTTACCAAATAAATCACTAGCCTATATGCAAGTATAAAACTTTTAACCTTCAAATATATTGCAATACATTCCCTATCTTCTAACTGGGCTACTAGATGCAGAAATTACCTACACATAAATAACTGCATGCAACTGAAGTTTTGTGTGTGACATATCTGTGGATCAGGAATATGAAAGTGTTGCTGGTAAATTTACTTTTTAATTTAGTTTATTTGCATTTTGAAATTTTAGAAAACAAAGCCAACCATCTCTTCAGAGCAGCCAATTTAGGTTTCTAGTCTCTTTTAGTAGTTCCTACCTCTCTTGAAAGTTATGTGCCATACTAGGCACTTGACAATATGCTATATGTAACTCTGTTATATGAAAGAAGTGTTAGAAAGTCTTAGAAAATTAAAAAAGAACTGTGATCCCCAATGGCTTGCATTAACCGTTTTCCTGACATCACTTCAGAACACAGTCCATTAAACACTCTGACCTGAAACACAAGTGTAAGTCAAAAGCTTCAGGACCTATTACAACCCGGCCAGACAAGAAATTGGCTTTTGTAGCCTACATTTCACACCCCACCTCAGGAACATACATAATTCTAATATGTGTAGACCAGGGATGTGGCACCAGTGGCCCTCCAGAGATTGCAGGACTCCAAATCCCATCATCCCAGGCCACTGGCTATGCTGTCAACATCATTTGGCAGGCCACAGGTTCATTTATTCGTATTTATAATCTGCCCTTCACCTGAATGTCCCAGGTCAGGATTACATATGCTTACAACTAAAAACAAACAATACAATTAAAACACATGGAGGGGACTGTTTCCAATGGCAAATTAAGTTCCCACCTGGAAGTACCCTATTCCACTGTATTTAATGGGGCTTACTCCCAATGTGCACATATAGGATTGTATCCACAGCCATATTTACCTAGCAGAGTCCCAGTTAAGTCAGCTGAACTTACTTCTGCATAAACCCATTTAAGATTGGGGTGTCACTCCTTCGAATTTATTTAGTGAAAAATAAATGCACAGTTTCTTTCCACCTCAGGTATAATCTTAACAGGACTGAACCTATATAAGATAGCAAACCTGGAAAGCAGGTTTGCAAATAAAATGCCAGACAGTATAGTCTCCTTCAAATTCTCTCTCTCTCACTCACACACACATATGAAATCACAATATAATGTTGGTAGATGTTTTCATTGCTTTGGACATTAGAATCATAGAATCATAGAGTTGGAAGAGACCACAAGGGCCATCCAAGCAGGAAACACCATCAAAGCATTCTTGACAGCCACCTGTCAGGAATGCTTTGATGGTGTTTCCTGCTTGGCAGGGGGTTGGACTGGATGGCCCTTGTGGTCTCTTCCAACTCTATGATTCTGTGATTCTGTGATTCTGTGAAGCCTCTGATTAAAGACCTCCAAAGAAGTAGACTCTACCACACTCCTTGGCAGCAAATTCCACTGTCGAACAGCTCTTACTGTCAGGAAGTTCTTCCTAATGTTTAGGTGGAATCTTCTTTCTTGTAGTTTGAATCCATTGCTCCGTGTCCGCCTCTCCGGAGCAGCAGAAAACAACCCCTCTCCCTCCTCTATATGACATCCTTTTATATATTTGAACATGGCTATCATATCACCCCTTAACCTTCTCTTCTCCAGGCTAAACATACCCAGCTCCCTAAGCCATTCCTCATAAGGCATCGTTTCCAAGCCTTTGACCATTTGGGTTGCCCTCTTCTGGACACGTTCCAGCTTGTCACTATCCTTCTTGAACTGTGGTGCCCAGAATTGGACACAGTATTCCAGGTGGGGTCTGACCAGAGCGGAATACAGTGGTACTATTACTTCCCTTGATCTAGATGCTATACTCCTATTGATGCAGCCCAGAATTGCATTGGCTTTTTTAGCTGCTGCATCACACTGTTGACTCATGTCAAGTTTATGGTCTACCAAGACTCCTAGATCCTTTTCACATGTACTGCTCTCAAGCCAGGTGTCACCCATCCTGTATTTGTGCCTTTCATTTTTTTCCCCCAAGTGTAGTACTTTACATTTATCCCTGTTAAAATTCATCCTGTTTGCCTTGGCTCAGTTCTCTAATCTGCTAAGGTCATTTTGAAGTGTGATCCTGTCCTCTGGGGTATTAGCCACCCCTCCCAATTTGGTGTCATCTGCAAACTTGATCAGGATGCCCTCAAGCCCATCATCCAAGTCATTGATAAAGATGTTGAATAAGACTGGGCCCAAGACAGAACCCTGTGGCACCCCACTAGTCACTTCTCTCCAGGATGAAGGGGATCCATTAATGAACACCCTTTGGGTTCGGTCAGTCAGCCAGTTACAAATCCACTGAATGGTAGCATTGTCTAGCCCACATTTTACCAGCTTCTTTACAAGAATATCATGGGGCACCTTGTCAAAGGCCTTGCTGAAATAAAGATAGGTTACATTCACGGCGTTCCCTTCATCTACCAGGCTTGTAATTCTGTCAAAAAATGAGATCAGATTGGCCAAAGCAACATAAGATTATACTTTTGCAAAAATGTAAAGTTCAGATAAACCTAAAATATAGAATAGTCAGGTTTTCTATGTAAAGATCATAATTCCTGCTTCTTCTTTTTTTAAGAAACCCACACAAAACCCCACAACATTTTGTATGTCTTCAAATCTACCTAAGCAGAAGTTCTTAATAGCCTTTATTTAATTATAATAGGTATAGAAAGTGCAGAGTGCATTGATGAATAAGGCAGGAAGTGAAGGTACATGTCGCTCTGCATGCTGCTGTATTGCGGTACCCAGATCAAAATGGATTCTTCAGAACCAGCAACTGGCAGGGAACGTGCTAAGAAGATGCAAATTGGATGAGAAAGTATATTCTAACTGCACAAAAGTAGCTCCAAGACTTGTTTACATAATCAGGGTGCCAAAATAGTTTGCTCACAATTGCCACCCTTGTACTGTGGAAACTACCCAACACAACTCGTTTCTACCATCAGCTAAACCCAAAATGCGTTTAGTAAACAGGATTCTAGTCTATGAAACCTTATGCTACAATAAAGTTTCTTAAGGCATGTTTTTCTGCAACATCCACACCCACACACCAACACACCCACAAAACTACCCCTCTGGAAATTAACCCATATTATAGCAGGGTCCAGAAAAGGCACCTGACATAATTCAGGGACCCTGCAGAGTTGCGTGAAGCCAGACTTCTACACTTTATCTTTTTATAAATAAGGTTCAGCCAAGAGAAGGATTTGAAATAAATACATAAACTGATAAACATCATCTGTCAAGCCTCTACAGCAAGAAATGACACATTAAAAATATCTAATAGAAGAAAGAGCATTTCTCTTGTATATTCAGCCAGAAACATCTAGAAACATGAAGGCTTTCTACATCTGCTCAACATTTTCTTTACTTGATACATTTTATTATTGTATTTGTAAAGCCACTTCTAGGGGCTTTTATCACCAATTATCTGAATCTCTGCAATTTAGAAATCATCTGTAGTTTTGGTAGCCATTGCATTGTAAGATGATACCAAAATCCTTCTAACCATCTCAAATACTGATCCACTACTGATCCACTCTGTAGTAGAGTATACCTAAAGATTTACTCAGCTACCTTTCAAGTTTCAAAGCAAGATTTGGAATGAATTGCTCTCAGGCCTTTCAGACACACACCTCCAATTCCATAGTTTCCTCTGTGTGTGCTAATGTGGGACAGGGGAGATACAAAGACAGCATAAAGGGACGGACACGTGTAAGTTGAAAAGGAAGAAACTATCAGGGGGCCCTTTTAAATGCCAAAGGATTTGGCATTTATGCCAGGCAGATTCTGTCAAATGTGAATTAATTCATAATTGTGAATTCTCTCCCAGTTTTAGATACAGGTTAGAAGGAAAATGAATCTTTATGCTTCCATTTTAATTATTTGGCCCAGGATGGTACAAAAACATCAGCATAACCTGTGCAGTCTTAAGTCTCACCATTTTTCCTCCTTGTTGACAGTCCCTGCAATTAAAGTTTAGTTGACTAAATGAACCAATTAAAAGGTTGCAGAAGTGTATGGTAATTCTTAATTTTGAAAGATGTAAAAGGTATTACAGAGTTATGCAATGATAATGAAAGTTTTCCACAGCGAGGCTTGTATCACACAATAATAAATGGTGCAGATTTCTCTACAAGTTGCAAACTGAAGCTCACAGAACAGTGGTATCTTCAGATATTTTGGACTACAACTCCATGCTGGCTTGTCATAGAAGAAGCATATCCTCTATAATAATCTCCCTGTGTCCTTGCGTCCGCCGTCCGTGTGTCAGTGGAAATCGCACCTGCGCATGCGCTCCACTGACACACGGATTGAAGCGCAGAGAGGAGGAGGAGCCTGAGGTTGGAGCGAAGCGCGAGCGAAGCGCTTGCGCTTTGCGAGCCTCCGAACCTCTCCGCTTCAGCCGCAATGGCGGCCGCTCCCCGCGCGCTGCTGCTTCTCCCCCTCCCTTCTTTCTCCCCGCCTCAGCCGCCTGTGGCAGCGGCGGGGAGGGCGGCCGTCGCCGGGGCTGCCGGCGGGGCAGCGGCAACAGGCGGCTCCGCCATGGTGGTGGCTTGGCCGCCTCAGGCGGGGAGAAGGAAGCGCCTCGGGTCCCCATCGCCGCCGCTAGCGCCCATTATTATTAATGGGCTTAATTCAACTAGTCAATTATATTTGATGATGCTTGTGTTTTCAGGAAACCTCCAATGATTTCAGGGAAATAATTTTAGGATACAAAATTCCCAATTTATGAGAGGCCCACTTATACTAGATGCAAAACCCTCCATGCACCCTCAAAGAAAACAAATAAAGAAACTCCTGCAAACACTAACCTTTGTTCATATTGCAGAAGCAAACGGATGCAAATGCCTCATAACAGTCCTCTATTTTTCATGACTTGATTTTGCAAAAATCTTAAAATAAGTCACTTTTTTCTTTTTATTTAAAAAAAAAGTAACCAAAAGTGACTTACAGAGAAAGCACAAACATTAAAACCAAAGCAAAACTAAAACTGAGTAAAATATAAATACAAATTCAGATTTACAATTAGGCAGGACTCAAGGACATCCCATCCACTGAAGCAGGCCATAGAAGATTAAAGGTTGGTGAAAAAGAAATGTTTTTGCCTGGCCCCTAAAGGTAGATAATGATGTTGCCAGGTATGCCTCCCTGGGAAGAGTGCTCCATAAGTGGGGAGCCACCACTAAGGGGGTCTGTTTACTCAGGTCAACACCCTAAGCACCTGCCTGAAGGAGGAGGATGACCACATGGTTCATGTGGAGAGTAGTGGTCCTTGAGGTATTGGGATCTTGAGCAGCATAAGGCTTTAAAGGTCAAAACCAATACCTTGAATTGAGCATTGAAACTCACTGAAAGCCACCAGTCACAGCAGAATTAGTGTTAATGTTTAGACTGCCTTGTTTTTGGTCAACAATCTGGCGGACAATTTCTGTACCAGCGGCAGTTTCCAAACCATCTTCAAAGGTAGCTCCACATATACCACATTGAAGTAATCTAACCTAGAGGCATAGACAACAAAAGCTAAAATGACTGCATACATATACCGTATAACATCCCTGTTAAGTTGCTACGATTCCTATTTTACAGATACGGGTTTTATTGTTATTTCTTTGCCTATACAGCTTGATCTGCAGCCCTTGGTAAGTGATAATTCTTTCCATTATGAAAAGCTTCAGCTGCTCATTTCTGCAGATCAAGCTGCAATGTTATAGGCACAAAAGCAAGCCAGGCATGCTTTTTCTTCTTCCTCCTGAACAGTTGGCAGTCCTATTACTGAATGGGAAACCAAGATTGAGAGACAGTTACTAAGGCCATACAACAAATCCTTGGAAAGGGAGAGGGGAAGTCTCTCTGTCTATCAGACAAACATAAATGACTGTTGTCAAGTGAGTGGATGCAGGCAAGGCCGCATGAGTTCACAGCAAGATTTATGGTGCATGGTAAAGTCTCCCACTCCAACCCAGGCCTGCAAGTATTAGGGCTACATGAAAGGAAAGAAGCAGAGGGTCAAACTGGTAGAAGTCATGGGTGACTTCATGTTACCTAGCTACTTGTATATACATTTTGAATGAACCACTTCACATTTGAGGATTACTAGTAAAACCCTTAAACTTTTTACTCGTAAAAGTTCTCTCATATATCTTGTGAATATTTGGGGATTTGTATTAAGTTCTCTTGAGCAGGGCCCGCACCCGTTTTTTAAATAGGTAATATGAGCTAGCTGCTAGTGACATTTTCTTCAGGTGACCTGATGCAATGGTACTTTTGGGAGGGTGAGAGAATAAACAAAGATAAGCAAAATACACAAAAGTGTGTTTTGCATATACTGAAATAGAAAACCATGCCCTGCACTGAAGTACTGCAACACCTTTTGGTTCCAGGAAGCAATGCTATTTTAAGCAAATAGCAATAATGCAAGCCAAACTTCATATATCGACCAGAAACCTTCTTTGAAGGTCACTATGCAGCAAATTAAGCATTTTAAAAGCATATCTATATAGCTGCTTCATTACTTCTTCATATACAAAAGCATAGTCTGAAACTAATGGTATCCCTGCCCCAAATCCATAAAAGACCACATAGGAACATCATACCGGTAAATTTGTTGGTGATAGAATATGGTACCTATTTTATCTGAAAAATCATAGATTCCCCCCTCCCCACCTTATCTTTAATATTTAGAGGAACAGATTCAGTTCAGCACTGCAAAATAGTATCTTAAGAAATACTGTGAAGGTTGGGCTTTGGTCTTCATTTTATGTGCAAACAATGATATGAAGCAGCAGGTGCTCTTTAACTTACAATAGCACATTTGCACATTAATTCAAATCCTCTGACACCCTAAGTGCCCTATCCTTTGAAAGCAATGGAACTTGTTTACAAGTTACCCTGAAGAGCAGACCATAGGGGATTCAAAAAGGTAACATTTTAGTAATACTGTACATAATTTTACTGGGAAGTGGGAGCAAATACCGGTACACTGAACAGCCAGTCTTCTGTTGCCTGCTGGGGGGTGGGGTGGGGGGATTTTGTTCTTCTTACAGGCTGAAGCATCCCTGGAGAACCAAAACTATTCCCTGGCCTAGCTTGTAGCTCTTCTCCACAGCAGAATATTTCACATGGGGAGGGGGGTGTACTTATTAAATGCCTTGATGCTCACTGGGAACCCAAACCACCTGCTGTGCTCCTTGCCTGTAAAGGGCACCTGCAGACTCCGCAGGAAGCGGGGGGGGGGGAGCACAAAGTGTGGCGAGGGAAAGTGTGGTCAGGGCTGTTCCAGGGCACCGGTTTCCGTGTCTGACATGACACTCCCCCCCCCATCGCCACAACTTCCCTCCCCTGGGAATCAGCCTCGGCCCCCGCAGGACCGTCCCATGGGAGCAGGAAGTGGGGGGGGGGCAAGCCTGACATCCTTATTCTGAAACTGAGAAGAATCTCCAAGATGACCAGGCACCCCCTCCAGTCATCGCCTCCCCCATGGAGGCCAGGAGGGGCGGCAAGGCTTCGCTCTCCTTGTCCAAGGAAGAGCCCGAGAGAAGCCGAAGTCGCGCCGCCCCGCTCCACCTGTTCAATCCGGATTCAAAAGCAGGAAAGCGAACCCGAGGACGAGGCCCCCGCTGCCATCTGCCGCAACGCAGCGCCACTCCCCCCCCCCCTCGCCGAGGAGGCTCCTCGGGGCGCCAAGCCCTCTCGGGTGCCCCCCCGGACACGCGGCATGGCCACCCCACCCCCTAGAGGCTCAACTTCTGTGGGGAGACCCCCCCCCCCCGGAGAGGGAGAGAGGGGCTCCGGGAGAAGGAAGCCCGCGAGCCGCCTGTCTCTCCGCCCGCGCACCCACCTTCTGCCGCTTCGCGCTTCCTTGCCGCAGGCGACGCACTTCGCCCGCCCGAAGCCGACGCCGGCCGAGAACTCGCAGCAGCGGAGGCAGGACGGAATTGCTGCTGCGGCGGCGGCGGCCAAGGGCCTCCCTCCCTCCCTCCCTCCCTCCTTCGCTCGCTCTCGGCGCGTCTGCACGGCTGCCTCGTCCGTCGCGCCTCTGCGCCGCTTGGTCCCTCTCGCTCTCCCTCTCTCCTGGAAAAGGGGCGGCGGCGGCAGCAGCCGGGCAGCCGCGTCCTCCTCCTCTGGCGGCCAAGTCCCGAGCGGGGCTTCTTGGTTGGCGCCCTCCCTCCGGCTCTGCTGCCGGGAGTCCCCGGGCAAAGGCAGCCCGCCGGGCCCCGCTCTCTTCCCGCGAAAGGGCGCCACCGGCTCGGGCCCCTGCGCCCGGCCGCCCGCCCTCTCTCTCGCCCCCCTCCTTCCTCCCGCCTTCCTTCCCTCGGGCCCCCTCCCTCCTTCAGACGCCCCTCCCTCCCTCCCTCCCTCCCGGCCCGCAGAGGCGCCCCGGGCCTGGCGCCCCCCCACCCCGCTTTCTCTCTCTCGGCAGCCCCCTTGGTCGCGCCGCGAGAGGCCGGCGGGCTCCTTCAGTGGAGGTTTCGCCTTCCTTCCAGGCCGCACATCCCTGAAGCCCCGCCGGAGAAGGAGGAGGGCTCGGCGCTGGCCCAGGGGAAGTGGCCGGACGGCCGCGGACTTCCGTCCTGGGGCACCAGGAAAAGGCCTGAGGCGGCAGGTGAGTCAGAGAGGTCTGGCCGAGGGGGGGATTCGAACCCTGCTCTCTCGGGCGGGCGCGCTCACCACTGCACCGCACGGCTGTCCAGACAGACAGACGGAACCATCCTCCACAGGCGGCCATTGGCCTGAAGATCCCACCTGCCCTGGGCAGTCCGGCTCCACAGAGGAACGTCGGGAGCTGCCTTAGAGCAGAGGGGGCAGGTTGTGGCAGCTGAGGGTTCAGAGAGTTTTTCCAAGTTGGCGAGGGAAGCTGTGACCTCCTGGCCATGAAAGAAACCTGCTCTGCCCCGGAGCACTGACCCTTCCCTTACTGGTGTTCCTGCAAGGAGGTGCTTGGGACCACCTTCTTCTGTAATCATGGGCGTAGGTGGCTGCTCTGGCACCCAGGGTCCGCCTGGTGGATGCAAGCCCCACACTGTCGTTTTGGCCGCAGGGCCCCAAGCCACCGCGTCACTCCCAGGAGAGACGCGTGGCTCAGGCGCACTGCAGGCCAGGCCCCCACGGTGTGCCATTTTTTCACCCCCTCAGGAATGACACCGGGGTGGACCGCACCCCCCTTCCTACACCCCTGTCTGTAATCTGCTCCCTGTGTGTGCTTTTTGCATAAACAGTACACCAATTGTGTGTGAACTTGTAGTCCAAAGTTTCTCCTTGTATCTTTTCCCAGCCATTATCCATTCCCAACTGGATGAGCTGAACTCCTTAAAATGCTGCTACAGCAGTCGTGGAAGATGGACACTTCTCTAAATGCCATCTCAAGAAGCCCTGCCCCCACTTTCAGAAGACAGACGTCACTGAAGTTATGGAGGTGTATAACAATTGTGCATATTTATACATATTGAGCTCTGGGCTGGAAAGCAGGAAGCATTGTTGCTCTGGCGGATCCCAATATGGATCTGGCAGAAATAAGTTTTTGCTCCATGTGCACGGTCCTGCTGGGAAGTGTAAGCTTAGTGTACCACAGAGAATGGTATGGTGGGGGGGAAGCTTGACATTTTTGAAAGAAGAAGCACCTTTTAAAGGGAATTGCACAAAAACAGACCTGAAGTTTGTTTGTTTGTTTGTTTGTTTGTTAAATGGGCTGTTCTTCTGTGTGAGATGTTTTTATGTGCAGCACTTGGGTTCATGGGCATAGCCAGGATTTGGGGGGGGGGCAGAACCTCAGTTAAGTATTTTTATGGATTTACTTGATTTAGGGGGGCAAATGCCCCCCCGGCTACGCCCATGGCTGGGTCTGTTGTGGATGTCCAACTCTCCATTTCCATAGTTTCACTTTCAACCCTATTACTTTCTCAGTAGGATAAGTTAGACCCCACCCTAGAAAATACTTAAAGTGGTTTACAAGAAGTTGAAATTACAAGAAAAAGAATAAATAATGTTTTAAAGGCTAATTTTTTGTTTGTTAATTTCTTGTAATCCTAACTTTTTATAAGCTACCCTGGGGTATTGCCATTGCATTAGAAGGTAGAGTATAAAATAGCCTACATAAGGCAACAGTGGGGTTGAAAGTGAAACAAAATGTGGCTGGACAGCTGGTCTGACGTGGACTCATTCCAAAACAGTACCGCTCTCTCTCTTTCGCCCATATTTCAGAAAGCTACAAAACCTTATCACGCTACAGAACTCTGCTCAGCACAACTGTCCCCTCGCTCTGCCCTGCTCCAGTTCTAGAGGGGAGTTTATGGCCCCTCCTAATGTGTGCATATATGTGAGAAACATTACAGTGGAATGGAAAATCTACATGGATCTTGAAGGACAATTCCAATTACCAATTGCTTGTGGATCTTTTACACGCCAAAAAGAAGGGGAGATATATTTTCCGCAACATTGCAGGGAGCAATAAAATACCATCAGTTTTGACGGATCACAAAGATGGGCCTGAGGAACAAGAGGATGAAGCATCGTATAGGAGTGATACTAAAGCGACTAGAGCCGGACAGATGCAAAGGGCAACCCAACTAAGGACCAAATGACTTATCTCTTTGGTAAGTGCAGTTATTGCACACACTGTCAGCACTGGGATTGGAGGGCACATCTCGATCAGGACACCAGCATTGAGTAGGTGGGTTTTAACTCTTCACCCTTGCTGTGGGCCCAATCCAGGTTAGAGGCCTTGAACCTGCAGTTTGCATTGGAAAAATAATACCCATTTGCTTCAATGGGAGCTTCAGTACACACACACACCCCACATCTAAATTGCAGAAAGAGGGTCCTTTATCTGGACTGAGCAGGGAACAAAGAGTTAAAGTCCCCCACACTGGAATCCTGATCCAAACTGGTCCTCCTCGTGCCACACTTGGCAATTTGTGTCAAACAAACCAAACCAAAACCTGCACTCAAAAGATGCAGTTTGGTGGTTTACATAATGTCTTGTTTGGCGCTGACTGTAGGGAAAAGGTATGAGGACTAAGGAAAACCAGGCCTGGCAGGGCACCGTTTGCTGCTCACTGGTGGATAATTGCCAAATCCTGCTCTGGGTTAATTTTGTCCCCCTTTAGGCCTCATGGCAGAAAAGTACTGCTTTGCTTTCGTCTTTACTCTTGCATACTATCCCTGCCTGTGGTGATACATGAAGTTTTCGCTTTCCCATGATGCCAGAAAATTGTGCAGCTGAACTATAGGCTGGAAAACAGCTGGCACACTGCTCTATGAAAATACAGCCTATAGTTCAGCTGCACAATTTTCTGGCATAGTGCAACAAACCATAGAAAATATACTCTTTCCCCCCTCCCCAAGAAGCTTTGGCTAAGTTGACTAAGTGATAAAGAGCTAATGGGTAAAAGCACAGTCTTCAGCCTGATTCTGGCAGTCCATGATCTGCTCCTAAACTACTAAGGCCACATGCTGCCTCCCCTTTAGGGAGGCCTGTGGTGGCAGCAGCTGCAAATGCAAGCTATGCCATGGTATGGAGGGAGGCCAGAGAACAGTCAAATGACCCATCAGCAGGACAGTGGAGTTACTGTTTAAAACTCTTTGAAAAGAGTTATATTAAAGTTTGCTAATTTCTTGTTTGCTCGTGCCCAAACAAGCCTTCCAGCCCCACAAACAGCTTGTTTCATCCAGGCAAGCAAGAGACATGACTGCAGTTCAAGACAGTGACAGATCCATGCATTTTGCCCTAGGGAGCAGAAGTCTGTCCCTCCCTGCCCCTTCTGCAGTTTGGGGCAGCAGAGACAGTGGTTCTGCTGTACTTTGGACTGTAGCTGTTGAGGTATTTTGGGATGGACCTTTGCCCTTGAGGATGCTATATTTGTGGAGTATCAAATGAGATACCAGGATGGGGATAGAGGCAGCCAAGAACCCGTGAGGGGCAGGGGGAGAGGCAACAAAGGAATAGTAGAGGGGGAGGAAGAACAGAGGAAGAGACAGCAGAAGAAAGTGCATGCTAGAGATGGACTTGTTTCTGCCGTTTACTTCAACACATACAATCACATCCCTCCCCTTGCACAGAAAGTCTTCTAGGTCTGGACCACATTCCCTTCCTTCTCTGAGTTCTCCATTGGACACCGCAAAGGTTAAGTTTTGAGGTGAAACCAGCAACACAAGGAGTATCAGATCTGAAATGGGAAAATGGAGGACAGAAACCTGAAAAATGGGCAACATGGTCCTACCCACCAAGAAAGAGCAGCCCCTTTGTACAGGTAGGTTATTTGCTGGGGGTGGACAGAGTGTGGCTTCTCCAATAGTTGGTAGAATAAGCACCTGCATTACAGCCAGCAATCTCCAGGCACTCAAGCAAAAGGTAACAGAGGAGATTAAGGGAAAGATGGACGAGAGAAACCAGGTAGGAGCTTCTCCAGCCAAAGGAGCCTCCCTTGTGTTGGTTGCCTGCTTTGCCCATAGTTGGGCTCCACCTGCCCCATAACACCAAGCCCCTTTAAAGATGCCACTAATGGAAACATGGGCATTGGATAGGGCCTAAACCTGGAAGCTTTTGGACTGAGAATGCTTTGTTCTCTGTCATTTACCATTAACTAGTTTTATAAGTTAGGAAGGAACAAAAGCACCTGATTATTATTATTATTACTTATTTAGCACATTGTTTTTAGTATTAGTAGTAGTATACTGCACAGGGTGGCCCACAGCATATAAATACAAAATGAGAACACAAAATACATAATAAAAACCATACCAAACCAATCTTTCTTCTTTGGCGATCACTCGTAGCCGAGTAAGATTGTCTTCCATAAACACGGTTTTAACAATGAGTCCGTAAGTGACTGTGGAGGCCAATTCTGGACCCACACGTCCTTCCACAGTGGGGACATTGGTTCCCAGGCGGGAGTTCGAGTGTCTTCAAAGTCCATGACACCTTTGGTAAAGACTGTTCTCCAACTGGAGCACTCACAGGCCAGTGTTTCCCAGTTGTCAGTGTTTATACTACATTTTTTTAATTTGCCTTGAGACAGTCTTTAAACCTCTTTTGTTGACCACCAGTATTATGCTTTCCATTTTTAAGTTCAGAATAGAGTAGTTGCTTTGGAAGATGATAATCAGGCATCCGCACAACATGACCAGTCCAACGAAGTTGATGTTGAAGAATTATTGCTTCAACACTGGTGATCTTTGCTTCATCCAGTACACTGGTATTAGTTCACCTGTTTTCCCAAGTGATGTGTAAGATTTTTTGGAGACACCGTTGATGGAATCTTTTGGGAAGTTGGAGATGGTGTTTATAAGTGGTCCATGTTTCACAAGCATACAGTAAGGTTGGTAGTACAATAGCGTAGTACAATAGCTTTGTAAACAAGCATTTTGGTTTCCCTGCGAGTGTCCCGGTCCTCAAACACTCTGCACTTCAATCGGGAGTAAGCCGCACTTGCAGAGTTCAGGCGATGCTGGATTTCGGCATCAATGTTGGCCCTTATGGCTAGATAACTGCCCAGGACTGCCCAGAAGTGATTTACATTCTCCAACGTTACACCATTGAGTTGGATTTGTGGCGCTGCAGAGGGGTTATTTTGTACTTGTCGGTGCAGCACTTTGGTTTTTTGGATGTTGAGCGACATCCCAAGCTTTTCGTAAGCTTCTGAGAATTTATTTAGGATGGTTTGAAGGTCATCCTCTGAGCATGAACACACGACGTTGTCTACCAAACCAATAACCCTCCTATCACAAACATATTTAAAAGGACATGGAATGTTAATCAGCCCAAGGCATCTAAAGATATATAATGAAGGCATATGATACATTGTATTGTATATGCAAATGAAAAGTTTTATATTTTTGTCTGGTACTCGTGCGTCTAGTCTTGAGGAAAATCAACCAGGAAATTCTACACTCACCCAATAAAACTTCCCTATGGACCATGCTTTTAGTGATTTCTTGCTTTGGAGTGATATATTAAGAAATAGGAATAGCAGGTATGACTTTATTGTAGCACCAACTATAAACAGAGCATTCTTATGTCACACTTGCCAATTCCTGCTCTTGTTTTCCGGACTAATAATATCCAAAAGCAATGAAACAGCAGGTTCTTACTAACTTAAGTATGTGTTTGGATTTAAATACCTTATCTACTCCTTGAGACAGCTCATGAAGCTTGCACAAAAACAGCTTTCACAAGGGTGTGTGTTGTTTAGTAATTACTAATAGTGATCAGACTCTAGTAGGCATAATAAGCTCTACTCAATAGGGTTGTGCTTATCATAATTGGACTTTGTACTTGCTGTCACAGCTGAGGCAAAACAATTAAAGATAAATGTCACTGGAGGTTCAAGACTGAATACAAATTGTTCTTTCTGGCTTAGGTTTAATAGTTGATGTCCTTGTTTTACCCAGTTTGACCCCTGCTTAGTATAAATCAATGGACCACTTTCCTGCTGTGCATTTTTACAAGGTGTAAATATAACGCTACACAAGCAAAACATACAACTTTACAGGTCAACTCCTACTTTCTCTCCAGTTCTCTACACTGTTTTCTAATCAACGCAAGTCTCTTGTTACATTTGTCCTTAGAAAACAACAGCCTTATTTTAAGATGCTAAGGCACATGCCCAAGATCTTGAAAACATTTATGTCTGCCATTCCATTAGACTACAAAGGCTGTTTGAAAATTTAGCCAGGAAACCTATGGCTGCAATCAGTAGCCTACTTTCTCTGGAGCAGAGCCACTTACTTTGATGGGACTTCTTCAGAAAGAATGTCATGCAGAAAGAATGTCATAACAAAAACTGCTTTTAACGCTCTTGCTTATTCTGTTGTTGTTGTTGTTCAGTCGTGTCTGACTCTTCATGACCCCATGGACCAGAGCACGCCAGGCACGCCTATCCTTCACTGCCTCTCGCAGTTTGGCCAAACTCATGTTAGTAGCTTCGAGAACGCTGACCAACCATCTCATCCTCTGTGCTTATTCTAGGAATATATATAAAGAAGATTCTAGTCATCTCTGGACTTTAACTGGTAAGCTCTGATTTCTGTATTAATTACAAACTTTTGCATGGTACAAAGTAAACGTGCCACTTTTTGCTCTACCAACTTGCCTCTGGCTCCAGCCACTTCTGGCATGTAGCCCCTGAGAGACTCAGTATAAGGGAATGTGGCCCCAAGACCTTAGGCCCTCAGTTTCCCAGCTTGTTCATAGAGCTCACTGGGTGACCTTGGGCTGCTCTCCCCTAGCAGAAAGGTGTGTGTGTGAAGAGGTGAGTATGGTGAATTATTTCTGCTTGAAGACTTCATCTTTGATTTGAATACCTGCACATTTGTTAATTTCAGATAATGGCTTGGATCCTAACTAACCCCCATGAATGGAGGTGCTCCTTCTGCTCGTGGAAGAAACTGGGACCCAGCTGGAGTGCAGAAGTAAGGCAGCATTTTCCGCTGACCTCCCATTCCCCTTGCAACCCCCTGTGCCACTTCTTAAACTGTTCCAGAAGGTCCCCTAACTTTCAAGAGCAGAATATGGAGGGGCAGCAAGGGGAAGAGAACAGTGAACATCACCTTTTCCCTTCCTTCCTTCCTTATGCCCTTCGGGATGGTGATTACATGGGAAGGGCCCTTCAAATGCTACAGCGGCAGCACAGGATGAAATGATGGCCACGAGGTTCCCATGCCGCTCTTGAAAGCTATGGGTCTCCCTGCAGATGAGCAGGACCTATACATACATAGAAACTTTATTTGCATTAGCCACTAACCATAGCAATAAAATAAAATGAACAGGACCTATGGAAGCAACTGGAATGAGATTCCAGTTGCAAATGGTGGCATGCAAGAGTCTTTTAAAAGATCTATCTGGGCACTGTCTGGAGCCTTTGCCTATTCTGATTGCTAGTCAAAATTCCTGACCATTCCAAATAGTTTCTAACTCTAGACGTATTCTAGAGTTGGAAGAAGCGTAAAAAGCCACCAAGCCCAACCATCTCCCTTAAGACTGAGCCATCTACTTATTTGTGTCCCCCCAGCCCTCCCCCCGCCTGCCGTCAGGACCCCCATATGCCACTTAAGGCAGCTTCATTCCAATAAGGTCTTAGACCAGTTAAGTGCTTATGGGCAAATAAGTTCCAGTGGCTTAGATGAGTGAGACAAGCAACTTTCGGGTGGGGAAGGGGAAGTGTTGGCTCCTCTTTCCAGTATCAGCTGTTCCCCAAAACCCCTGAATCAGAAGTCAGACCAAAATAAGAAGCTTCAAATAATTTCCTCATGGTGACTCAGGTGGTTGAGAGCTGACAAGATTGGATCCCAAACAGGGCAGCTTAAAAATAAAAGAGAGGGGTGTGTGTGTATGTATCAGCATTCTCGGTTGAATCCTGAGCGATGCAGAAGTACAAAGTAAAAGGGCCACTTCCTCAAAACCAGCCCAAGGGCAATTAAACATGCCCAGTTGCTTCCAGGAACCATGCAATATTGAGTACCATATTGGCCTGAATATAAGACACACCCGCAAACAAGCCGCACCTTTAAAATTCAAGGCTTATTTGCGGTTGCGGCCCGCCTCCTGGCACTCCCACCTGGGGTGGGGTGTGTGTGCCAGCACTTGGTTCTGAGTGCGCCCGCCTCCCGGCACTACCACCCTGAACAGTGGGCAGCCGGCGCTCGGCACCCCACTCCCCAAACTAGCGCTCAGTTCCGAGTATGCTGCGCACCCGCCTCCCGGCACTACCACCTCCCGGCACTACCTCCCGAAGCCGGTGCCGGCTTAGGGAGCGGGACACCAAGCGCCAGCCGCCCCTGTCCCCTGTTCAGGGCAGTAGTACCTGGAGGCAGGCGCACAGTGCTCAGTTCCGGATATAAGCCGCACTTTAACTTTTCACAGTCCAAATTTGGAAAAAAGTGTGGCTTATATTCGGGCCAATACAGTATTAGTTGGAAACAAAAAAATGAAAACCGGAGAGGCAGGAGAGTGCACTTGCCTATTTGATCCCTTTTACAGTTGATCCTGGAGGAGGAAAAGGGCAAGGCTGGCTGGTGGACTTGCAGGAATCCAGAGTAGGAATACTCTTCTTAGGGTGTGAGGAAGATACATTGAAACACTTTGTTGTAGGTCCTACTAATCCTATAAAAGCTGATTACAATGGTGCAAAGCACAAAGGATTACCGGTAGTTACAAACGAAATTAACAATACTTGTTAATGAAAAAAGCATTCTGAATAAATCTTAAAGTAATAATTAAAAGATGACAAAAATAAACAAGGCATGCCAATTTAACCATGTGTTTAATGGATAAAATGCCAAATTACAGCCCTCTGTGTTATATATCCCATGCTGTGCCAGAGGTTTCTTCAATTCTCAGGATAAATTTTTGTGGGGAGGATGGCTGTGGGGAGGGATAATGATTGAAAATCAAGCATCCTGCCTGATGGGCTTCCCTAGCACAAAGCTGCCATTGCTACCTGCACCAAAACGACTACCCCAGAATAAAGAATAAGGCTGCACTCCTAACTAGGGGTGGCTGAACATGTCAATTTCAGTTTTGCCCAGTTTCTCATTTTTCCACTCTTGAGTTTAGTTCTCCACATTTCCATATTGGTTTGTGAATTTTTTAAAAAGTCCACATTAATATTCATCGGCATTTTGCTGTAAATTTGTCATCATATACAAATTTATGTATGTAATTTTAGCTATCATATATGTTTGCATGCACACTTTACCTTAGTATATGGTTTTTTGTATACATTACCAGGCTGGAGAACTGCATTGCAACATTCAGAAAACTGCACATTTTGAATGGTTCCATTTCTGTTCTCATAACATTTCAGAATGTGTGAATTCTGTAGGCTGAGGTTTACCTTTAAATTCAAACTGAATCAATTTCCCCCAACCCTACTCCTAACCTCACATATTTGTGAATAACTCCATTTCATTCAATAGGATTTACTTCTGAGTAGACACAATTAGGGTTGCCCTATAAGTCTTGTCTTCTCCCAGTCTGTTAATGGCCAGATGTATAACTGGGCATTGATGTATTTAGCACGAGTCATCCTTTTTGCTTCACACCTAGTGTTTAATAATGTAAAGCTGGTATCAGTCTAGCTAAAAGATGCTGGTAAATAATCTATTATCCTTTAGCTGATGACATCTGAAACAATTTCTCTTCTGCATGAGAGCAGTTTTTACCTTCTGCAGGTGTTATTTTAATGCCATGCTAGTTTTTGCCTTAGCATCTGTTTGGGAAGACATATGCCTATCACTCATAGCAAGGGCAATACCAACTAACAAGGACAAAAAGCTGAAAGGGGAATAGGCCTTCTCACTTTCAAATATGGCAGTCAGTTTCAAAATCTTATGCAGAGGTCAGGGTATTCCTTATTGGTGAGAAGTTTAAGAACTTTGGATCCCTGATTAAGCTATGTCTAAAACTTAATAAATAAGTAGATAAAAATACTCTCTGAGGCTCTTGCTGGCCATCTTCATGTGCCTTTTCCCTCCACATACTGACTCAACAGTAATGATAGCTGTAATAAAACATCACCTAATTTAAACAGGCGGATATCTATGCAGAGATATATGGAGTCAGACCAGGTAATATATTTGTTTCCCCAGTTTCTTTAGCAAGTATGACATGAATCTGCCATTGAAATCAATGTGTGTATCTGAAGAAGTGTGCATGCACACGAAAGCTCATACCAATAACAAACTTAGTTGGTCTCTAATGTGCTACTGGAAGGAATTTTTTAATATTGAAATCAATGTCATTGTGGCCATAAGGATTGACATATAAGGTTGCAATATTATGTTTCCTTACTTGTGAATAAGTGCTAACTAGCAGCTTCAGTGAAACTCACCAGTAAAGATGATCTGGGATACATATCTATGTTTCTAGGCCACATGGGACAGGGCACAGAGTGTAACCTGGGTGATTAATCTCTCTTCCTTCTGGTAGATCTTTAGAAGGCAAGTAAAAATGATTCTCTTTTGGAGAGCTTTTATTTAATTATTATCTCTGTTGCTTTAAGTTGGGAAACTGGTTTTAGAATTCTTGCCTCATTTTAATTATATTTTTATTGTTATGACTGTTCAAATTATATTGTTTGAAATATTTGTTCTGAGCTATTTGGAGAGTTAACCCAATTTTGCCCTATTTCAAACTAAAGTACAAACTGTGGACTCATTTTTTTCAGGAAGTAAATTTAAGAAGCAGGTGGTTTTGTTTGTGTTGGAGCATCCATCTCCAGTAATGCTTTATGGGCAGAGATGTTTTTGGTATCAAAATAGAAATAATGAGAGAAGAATTGTGATTCTCTTATCAGGCTGTATTTGCCTTCAGTGATACTTCCTGCTAATTCTATAACCCAAGTTAACTCTAACATTTCCTGGAAAACGCACAGGGTGTTAAATGAATTAGAATCTTATGTGATATATTTTCTGCCATCAGACTTCCGGGTCGAAGTGCCGGAGCGATCGGTCGGGGGGAATCTCGCTCCGAGATTCCCCGGCCCGACAGGGGGTAAGGGGAGACCGCGACAGCGCAGCGGCCCCCGAAAATCCCAGGTAGGGCGTCCCAGGACCATGGCGATCCAGCAGAGCTCGTAACGCCTCCCCTGCTCCCCGGTAAACCCTAGTAAGGGTCGCCGAGAGAGAGCAAGGTGGAGGCGGAGCTCATCGGATCCATCAAAACTCCTGCCGGGCGAAGCTGCATGACCGGCCGCTTCGAGCGCTTTGATTCCTCCAAGTTAAAAAGAAGATTTGGAACAAAAAAATTGTGAGTAAAAAGACATTTGGACATAATTATTAAGCTGCTTGGGACTCTAAAAACGGAGGTCGGTCCCATGCCGTTGAAACAAAGAAACAGGGAACTGTGTTACCGAGGCTAATTGAAAGAGGAAGCTAAAAAGGAAACTTTTGCATCAGTGTATCCAGTTACCCTATCTCCCGTGGTTTCGGGGAAATTTAGCAAAGAAAAAGCTTTGGATTATAATTTTGGATTTTAGACTGTTGAGACTGTGATTTTTGGAATTGTGAAATGGCAAGAGCTCTGACGAAAATGGACATGGGAATAAGATTAGCTGCATTGCAGGGAACAAGAGACTTTATCAGAGCAACCAATGAATGTTAACCTCTGTGAGAGGGGGGGAATGAAATTTGGGCTTCCCACGGTGAGAGGGGGGAAGTATGGAAAATTAACTGAGATGTTATGTGCTTATAAAATTGTAAAACCCAATAAAAATTATTTTTTTAAAAAAGATATATTTTCTGCCATCAATTTTTAAAGAACATTTCTGTTTATGAGAAGACTAAGAGTCCATGTTTTAACCCACCTCAGTCTCTGCCCCCTGCCCCCTTCACATTTCCTCTCCCAATTTCAGATTAGGACAGCCTTCCCTTCCCTGGAGCCATACAGATCCTTGAGGTTCCAATCTGCCCAACTAGGCCCAGTTAGGACAAGAATTGGGGCCCCAGGTGGCGCTGTGGGTTAAACCACAGAGCCTAGGGCTTGCTGATCAGAAGGTCGGCAGTTCGAATCCCTGCGACGTGGTGAGCTCCTGTTGCTCGGTCCCAGCTCCTGCCCACCTAGCAGTTCGAAAGCATGTCAAAGTGCAAGTAGATAAATAGGAACCGCTCCGGCGGAAAGGTAAACGGCATTTCCGTGCGCTGCTCTGGTTCGCCAGAAGCGGCTTTGTCATGACCTGGAAGCTGTACGCCGGCTCTCGGCCAATAAAGCGAGATGAGCGCCACAACCCCAGAGTCGGACATGACTGGACCAAATGGTCAGGGGTCCCTTTACCTTTACAAGAATGGACCACAGACAGAGAACAGGTCTTTTCCATCTGAAGACCACTATTATATCTCCCCTTATTCTTGTCTTTATGCAAAACATACTCAGCTCTTTCAATTATTTTTTTATAGAACTGGGATTCCTGACCATTCACCATCCTAGTTGCAGTTCTCTGAGCACACTCTATTTTGTCAATGTCCTTAAAATGTGGCACCCCAAACTGGACACTTTACTCCAGATGTGGCATTACCAGTCCATCTATACAGCATCATTGTCTTTGTAGCAGAACATGAATATAATACCTAGGCATGCAAATGCAACTTTACCAACAAAAATCACAACCTGTTTCCTGATGAGTGGTATTATTCTTTTGTTTATTTGTTGTACATCCCTTTTGTGTAATGGTTTTCTTCCAGAAACCCAGTCTCACATTGATTAAAAACACGATCAAAGTACGACCCTGTTACTATATTTTGCAGTAGCAAACTTAGTGTCTCCTTTTTTCTAATTAGTCTAAGCTCAATTTCTAGGGAGAAAGGATTAGTATGAAGGCTCTCATGCCAAAATGGTATTATTAAAAACACAGGCATCAAAGTAATATTTTTAATAGTGCAGATTAGAAGTTCTTTCAGGCCCTGTGGATCTTTTTAATTTCATTTCAGTTTCATAACCTTAGTCAAAATGTAATTGCTAGCTCAAGAGGGATCTCATTTGCCATGCTCACATAGTAATTGAACATAATGACTAAGTTTCCCCTCAGAGTCACATTGCAGACTTGTCATATAAAATAGACAATTGCTGCCTCATTGAATTTTCATCGCAAATGTCAGTCTGCAATGGTGAATTGTGTCTGAGTAATAGTTTTGTTTTTAAAAATAAAACAAATACAATATAATCCACATTATTAGAAGCAATATTGACACACTGCACAATGAGAAGTGGGTTGATGTACCTGGGACACAAGGCCTCAGACCTGGTAATCTAAAACCCTAATCTCAGACACATTAATCAATGGCAAGGAAAAGACTATCTGAATTTAAGGTAAGGGTAAAGGGATCCCTGACCATTAGGTCCAGTCGTGTCCGACTCTGGGGTTGCGGCGCTCATCTCGCTTTATGGGCCGAGAGCCGACGTACAGCTTCCGGGTCATGTGGCCAGCATGACAAAGCCGCTTCTGGCGAACCAGAGCAGCGCACGGAAACGCCGTTTACCTTCCCGCCAGAGCGGTTCCTATTTATCTACTTGCACTTTGACGTGCTTTCGAACTGCTAGGTGGGCAGGAGCTGGGACCAAGCAACAGAAGCTCACCCCGTCGCAGGGATTTGAACCGCCAACCTTCTGATCAGCAAGCCCTAGGCTCTGTGGTAAACAAGCAGCACTACCATAATCAGGAAGCCAGCCCACAATGGCACCCACCTGAGCGGTACCTGAACTGCAAAAAAAGAGCCCTGATTATATTTCTCCTATTAAATACATTTTATTTGACATCACTGGGATAATATGCTGTGCTGTGAGTGACATTTTAAAAATAGCAAAAGATAAGCAAGGAAGAAAAGCTGGCACCAGTCAAGATAGGTACACTGATACAAGAAGTGCATGAAGAAAAGCAAGAAAGAAATTAGAGGGCTAGAGGGATTAATCCTGCCATCTCACTAAGGGCTTCGCTTCACACAGTTCACATATACAGAATTGTCATTGACTTGAGCAGAAGTGACCTGCTTCACATGATTTTGAGATCAGGTGATGAGATGGGAACTTAAGTGAGACTTCAGATAATCATAGACCTTGTTCTCCTTTGGCAGAGAGAGGAACTGTACTATTCCAGTAAGCTTCTGGAAACCTTGTCTAGAATCTGGAACTAAGGAAATACTCAGCAGACTTCTAAAACTGTACAGCAGGGGTGAAAAAACAACTGGCTTTGTTTTACTAGATCTACTTTGTTTTACTAGAACCTCAAGATCCACTAGCCAGAGGATCTTGTGCAGAAGACATCCAGTTAGAGTAGAAAAACAAAACAGGGTGCCTCAGCATATTCTGAGCCTTGAAATTTGTTTTCATAACCTGAACATGAAATCAAAGTACTTTTGCACAGAAATTCAGTCTCTCTTAGCTTCCTTTATTTCAGAAGCCTAATTTTCATGAGAATAGTCAATTTGTTGTTGCTATTGTTAAGCAGTTGGGAGTCAGAAACTTATGTCAATCTATGCAAATCATCCATAGATAGATCCCAATCTATCAACGCTGCTAGACAGGAATGGCAAGAAAACAGAAGAAAAACAAACTTAGTTGCATGATTATGTAGAATACAGAGATACAAGCAAACACACTCCATTAAATCACATGGTGGCGCTGTGGGTTAAACCACAGAGCCTAGGGCTTGCTGATCAGAAGGTCGGCGGTTCGAATCCCTGCGACGGGGTGAGCTCCCATTGCTCGGTCCCTGCTCCTGCCAACCTAGCAGGTCGAAAGCACATCAAAGTGCAAGTAGATAAATAGGTACCACTCTGGCGGGAAGGTAAACGGCGTTTCCGTGCGCTGCTCTGGTTTGCCAGAAGCGGCTTTGTCATGCTGGCCACATGACCTGGAAGCTGTACGCCGGCTCTCGGCCAATAAAGCGAGATGAGCGCTGCAACCCCAGAGCGCTGCAACTGGACCTAATGGTCAGGGGTCCCTTTACCTTTACCTTGATTACTGGCTTGTGAAAGTACAATGTGGGTTTAGACATATGATTAGAATTAAAATTATGTTGCAATTTCATGAGTTCACACCTGAACATCCTGTAGCCATTCATACTGTTCTATCTAATGAGCTTAATAATGGAGTGATATCTACTATGCTGGGTAGTTACTTGCTCAACATGGGTTCTTTGTGAGTGTCTTATGGGTTCCACACATGCAAGGCAAACACAAGTTTGCCATAAAGTCTACACTCAACAGCCAATTTTAGCTCTCCGGTGAGTGTTGCAGTATGAGACACATGTTTGCAAATACATTTGTCACATTCACATTTTCAGGTTCGTTCATAAAATATCTGAGAAGAAAACTTAGTCATCTGAAAATGCAAGATGTGCAGAAAGGCTTCCCTTCTTAACCAGTCAAGAGTGGCTGTTGCGCCAGAAAAACCCATATACCACCCATGGCATATTTTAATATCAATGAATATTCCTACACAGAGTTTGTCTTCATGAAGTATAAGAAGTAATATATGAGACAGCTCCAAGATGAATAGCATATGCAGTGGAAAGATCCCTTGGCTTACTCATACACTGTGCTGTTGGAAAATTGAAAAGAAAACAAGCCAACCCTCCATGGTGCAGACACACCCTTTCCTCCTGGCTTCACAGGTATGCCCTGCAGGCCTTTGTCCATCCTGCACTCTGCCCGGGTGTCTTTCCTACCAGGAGGATCACAGTAAATTTTGCCTGTTAACTTAAACTGTTTTTCTTTCCTCAAACAGAGCTATTTGCTCGCAAGCAGCAAAAAATGACATTTATGAATGGTGGTTGGTAGCTAACAAGGTAAGATACGGCAAGGTCATGCTGCACCAAAAAGTAGTAAATGGAATAAGAAGCAAAAAACAACAATCCAAAAAACTATCTCCTGGGAGTGCAATTGTCCTACAATCCATTTTCTATCGCTATGATGGTTGTAATTAATATGGCCCATTTCTTGGAATCTAATTTGCATCCAGAGTGATAATAAAGGGATGCCGCTTTGAAATGAGTTCTTAAGAACACTGGGATATCCTTGGTCATGCTAGTGCAGGGGTCAGCAACCTTTTTCTGCCGTGGGCCGGTCCGCTGTCCCTCAGAGCATGTGGGGGGCCGGATTATATTTTGGAAAAAAATAAATGAACAAATTCCTATGCCCCATAAATAACCCAGAGATGCATTTTAAATAAAAGGACACATTCTACTCATGTAAAAACACGCTGCTTCCTGGACCACCTGTGGGCTGGATTGAGAAGGTGATTGGGCCGCATCCAGCCCATGGGCCTTAGGTTACCTACCCCTGTGCTAGTGCCTAGTCTGATGCAACAGTGCTAAGGCGATTGTACTTTAATGCTTGTGTGTCTCGGGCAATAATTACAGAGTACTTAAAGAAGAAAGGTATTTATGTTCCATAAAACCAGGTTCTAATATTTCAGTACTTCAACCAAATAATGTGTAAAAAAGGTGGGCAATTAGGGGAAATATGCACAAAATGCATATATTACTGAAAATATGGCACAAAATATGAGAACCTGCATGCAAAATGTGTACATTAGGTGAAATGCACACTAAACCCTTGACAATTTTTTTGTGAGGAATTTTAAAGAACATTTGCAAACTGATGTGGGAATATGGAAAATGGAATTAAAATTTGGAAAAGGAGAAACTGGGAGAAAGTGAAATGGACAAATCCATCTATCCATCCCTAATGATGTCATATTAGCATGTTTCCTCTATTAAATATCAGGGGTGAGGAGGAGAAATGGGGGCTGGAAACCCCATGAACCACATTGCACCTGTATACTACAAAAGGAAAAAGAATTGTTACTAGCATGATAGGTTTCAGCATATTAGAATGGGCTTTGGAGCTTTCTCAATGCTGCAACGTATAGGGCAGCCTGCATGTGTTTGCTGCCCTAAGGGATTCATGGAGCTGCATGAAACACAGGCCTGCCATCCAAGTGGCTTGTGGGCAGCACTGCAGTAAGCTGCAGATACAGTTGCAGAACCTGAAGCCTTTGGAAGACTGCCAAGCAATTCTCGAAGCTTACCAATACAAAGGGAATTGGTAGATTCTATAATTAGCATCACTTCTCCAAGCATGATCAAACCTTGCTAATAGGGTATTACTATCATCTCTCCACAGCAAGCTGGAATGAGAAATCACATGCACAACGCAAGTACATACTGTAGCTCTTTGCAGTCAACAACCTCTGCACATAAAGGGCCTCTAATTACCAGGCAGACAAGACAACAGGAAATAACAAGATTAAAAGTCTCTGAATCACAAGAAGCACTCCCCCCCACACACAGAGGGAAGTTTATGCAAGAAGAAAGGGAAAGTGACTGGCATAGGTGCGGGCCCCCCTGGGTGAGATCATCAATTTGTCCCTTGGCACGGGGATTTTCCCAGGGGAGTTGAAGGAAGCAGTGGTGCACCCGCTCTTAAAGAAAACATCTCTAGATCCTTTAGATCTATCCAATTACCACCCGGTTTCGAATCTTTCGTTCCTCGGCAAGGTAATTGAGAGAGCGGTTGCCGAACAGCTTGGTAGGTTTCTGGATGAGACATCGACCCTGGACCCCTTCCAGTCCAGTTTCCGCCCTGGTTATGGGACCAAGACGGCTTTGGTCGCCCTAACAGATGATCTCCGTAGACAGCTGGACCAAGGCGGGTCGGGACTGCTGATTCTTTTAGATCTATCAGCAGCCTTCGATATGGTCGATCACGAACTTTTGGACCACCGCCTTGCCGACGTGGGGATTCAGGGCACAGTCCGACAATGGCTGCGTTCCTTTATCTCAGGTCGGGGACAGAGGGTGGCGTTAGGGGGGGAGCTGTCGTCGCGGCACTCCTTGGTGTGTGGAGTCCCGCAGGGCGCAATCCTCTCCCCGATGCTTTTTAACATCTTTATGCGCCCCCTCGCCCAGATTGTCCGGAGCTTTGGGCTGGGCTGCCATCAATATGCTGATGACACCCAGCTCTATCTGTTGATGGACGGCCGTCCTGACTCGGCCCCAGACACACTGACTAGTTGCTTGGAGGCTGTGGCTGGATGGATGCGTGGGAGCCGGTTGAAGTTAAACCCTTTGAAGACAGAGGTCCTCTGGCTGGGTCGGGACGACATGGGGTTGGGGGGCCAACTCCCATCTCTTGAGGGGGCTCAATTAGTGCCAGCGCCCTCTGTCAGGAGTTTGGGTGTAACCCTCGATGCCTCCCTTTCCAAGGAGGCGCAGGTTGCAGCCACAGTAAAGGCAGCATTTTTCCATCTCCGCCGCATTAAGCAGTTGGTCCCTTACCTTTCTCGCCCTGATCTGGCCACAGTGATCCATGCGATGGTCACCTCCAGACTAGACTATTGTAACTCGCTCTACGCAGGGCTGCCCTTAAAACTGACCCTGAAACTCCAACGGGTGCAGAATGCCGCGGCAAGGCTCCTTACGGGGTCGTTGCCACGGGATCATATTCATCCAGTACTTTACCAGCTTCACTGGCTCCCGGTGGAGTACAGGATCAGGTTTAAGGTGCTGGTTTTGACCTTTAAAGCCCTATGCGACTTAGGACCCTCGTACCTACGGGACCGCCTCTCCTGGTATGCCCCGCGGAGGACCTTAAGGTCCACGAATAATAATACGCTGGAGGTTCCAACCCATAAGGTGGCTAGGTTGGTCTCAACCAGGGCCAGAGCTTTCTCAGTCTTGGCCCCAATCTGGTGGAACGCACTGTCTCAAGAGACTAGGGCCCTGCGGGATCTGATAGCATTCCGCAGGGCCTGCAAGACGGAGCTGTTCCACCTAGCTTTTTGTTAGTTCGACCCAACCTGACCCTCGTGCTATAATATAATACTGTAAATAAGACTCTCTCCTATTCTTTCATATTCATGGGCTGCTGCGTTAAGATGGTTTTTAATTTTTTAATCTTTTAATCTGTACAGTTAATTAATTGTTTTTCTTTTTATGCTTGATGTTTTTATTGTGATTTTAGTGATGTGAGCCGCCCTGAGCCCGGCGTTGCCGGGGAGGGCGGGGTATAAATAAAAATTATATTATTATTATTATTATATTATCATAGGTTCACTTTCTATCATAGCTGTCAAGTTTCGGATTTGAAAATCAGGGATCAGTAGCCTCACCTGTCCCGGGGACAGTCTATGGTTCTCAGGGACAGTCCAGGCTGCGGTAATCCCCCCAGTTTTTGATATAACTGTAAAAACTACTCTGAACATTTATTATTCCAAAAATGAAACCTTCATATGGTTGTAAATATTAAGATTATACCAGCAAGAATGAGTCTTTCTGTAAAAAAGATTTTTAAATCAAGTCTTACTGACTAGTGATTTAAATCAAGCCTTACTGACTAGTGATTTAAATCGTGATTTAAATCAATTTGATTTAAATCAAATCCACCCTGTTTACCACTGAATTGGAGCACAAGAAAGTGTTTTCCCTCCTGTATGTTTAGTCGGAATCTCCTTTCTTGTAACTTGAAGCCATGGGTTCCAGTCCTACCCTCCTTAAGATATTTGCAAATGGCTATCATCTCTCCTCCCAGCACTCCTCGTAAGGCTTGGTTTTCATAACCTTGAAAGATATGATCTGTCCCCTCCCACTTGCTACTCCTCCCTCATTAAAAAAAAGTATATGGGGAGGGAAATATTGCATTGCAGGGGGTTGGACTAGATGACCCTTGGGGGTCCCTTCCAACTCTCCTATTCTTTGCTTCTGTAAAAACAACCCCAAATCCTGAGAACTTGCAGGGGAATCCTGGGAGGCAGGGAAGAGAGAGAGAAGGAAAGGAAAGAAAGAAGGAAAGGGGGGTGAGAGAGAGAGAGAGAGAAGGAAGGAAGGAAGGAAGGAAGGAAGGGTGAGAGAGAGAGAGAGAGAAGGAAAAGGAAGGAAGGAAGGAAGGAAGGAAGGAAGGAAGAGAGGAAGGAAAGAAAGAAAGAAAGAAAGAAAGAAAGAGAAAGGGTGAGAGAGAGAGAAAAGGAAAAGGAAGGAAGGAAGGAAGGAAGGAAGGAAGGAAAGAAGGAAGAGAGGAAGGAAAGAAAAAGAAAGGGTGAGAGAGAGAGAGAAGGAAGGAAGGTAGGTAGGTAGGTAGGTAGGTAGGTAGGTAGGTAGGTGTACCTATGGTATTACCTGCATGTCCCGGGGCTGATTCCACTCCCCACTGCAGGGTTGATACGGGGAGGGGAGGGGAGGAGCAACAGAGGGAAACGAAGCAGACCAGCAGCGGCTGCGGGAGCTCCTGCTTCTCCGCCTCCTCTTGCTGCTGCTTCCAGCCAAAGGAGGCGGGGAGGGGAGGGGGCGGCACGCAAGCCAGCCAGCCAGCCAAGCGCCCTCCCCCCAGACGAGCCAGCCGGGCACACACACCTGGCTTGGCTCGGAAGACCGCCTTTTCTTCCCTCCATGCTCCAGCTTTACACTTGCCCTCTGGATCTCCTGCTTCTCTGCCTCATCTTGCTGCTGCTTCCATCGGCCGTGGCGCAGCCAAAGGAGGTGGGGCGGGGAGGGGGCGGCACGCCAGACAAGCGCCCTCCCCCCAGACAAGCCAGCCGGGCACACACACCCAGCTTGGCTCGGAAGACCACCTCCCTCCGTTCTCCAGCTTTACGCCTGCTCTTCGCTGTAGATGGCAGAGAGGAGGCGAATGGTCTGCGCAGCCCGCCCGCTGCCATTCAAACATGGCAAACCACGCCCCCCGCCAGCCGGATTGGCTGGTGGGGTGGCATGACGCGTAGGGCGCCTGGAGCCGGCTGCCTCAGCTGCACCGCCTCGCTCGCTGCCCCGAACAGGCGCTGCAGAACGGGACAGGGTCCTAGCGCCTCCGGAGCAAGAGGCGAGAAGGCACCAAGCCCCGCTCTCCCCTCCCCGGACCATAGCGGTCTGAGACTGAGGTGGGGAAGAAGAACTTGCTCTCTCCTTGCCGGGAGGGAAAGAGCCCCGCTGGGGCTGCCAATTGGCGCAGCCGCGCCATCCGCCCGCCCACCGGGGCTAGCAATTGGTGAAAAGATGCCGAGGCAAGGGGAGGGGGGGAAGAAAAGTTGCTTTCTGTGATCCGGGAATTAACCGGGATATTCCTTTCGCCGGGAGAGCACCGGGAAACGCCTTAGATTCCGTGCGTTTCCCGGCCAATCCGGGATACTTGACAGCTATGCTTTCTATATTGGATGGAACAGGTAGATCTTTGCTGAATTAAGGAACATTATGTGTGTGGGCATGCCAGCTATGAATGGCTGCTTCCTAGGTCTTGGATTTAGTCCAAAGAAATATAATTTGTTGCCTCAATGAAAGTTAAAAAAGTGTGTGGCTGAGATGGTTTGATGGAGCCAAAATGTGAACACTGGAAACATCCAAGGATGGCAACATGACCTAGGAAGCAGCCATTCATAGCTGTTATTCCTGTCTCTATATTTCTCCAGGACCAGGGGTTTTTCCAGAAGTGAGGCTGTCCAAAATATTGTCTGCAGAACACTGAAGAGCTATGGTTTTGATTTTGGTTTGGTTGGTTTTTGTTGATGCACAGCAGCAGAGGGGTTTTTCTTTCTTCCAACAAAGTTTAAAGCTTCATTTAAGTTTTTTAAAAATTCAATGTTGCTCTGCATTAACAAAAAATAAAAATGAATCTCATTGTTTTTCAGACTGCATTCTATACAGCCTTATTAGAGGCCTAAAAGGAAAGGCTGGTGAGAAGCTGCATTTTTTTTTTAAAAAAAAAATGCAAACAAACACTCAGACACTGCATGATTATTTTAAGGTAAGATAAGAGCAAGAGGCAAACTATTTGCTTCCTCCCTTCAAAAATATGAAACAAATCTGAATTTTAGAGTTTTAGTAGGCCTAATAAAGTACAGTGGTACCTCAGGTTACATACGCTTCAGGTTAAGAACTCCGCTAACCCAGAAATAATGCTTCAGGTTAAGAACTTTGCTTCAGGATAAGAACAGAAATCGTGCGGTGGCGGCGCAGCGGCAGTGGGAGGCCCCATTAACTAAAGTGGTGCTTCAGGTTAAGAACAGTTTCAGGTTAAGAACGGACCTCCAGAACGAATTAAGTACTTAACCAGAGGTACCACTGTATTGTCCTAATATGGGAGGAAGTGAATCCTTTTAATTTTATCACAAAGACTGGCTTCCGGTCGGCGCGCCAGAGGGGAAGGTCGGGGGACATGCCGCTGCTGGCATTCCCCGACCCGACCGGCTTTAAAGGGGTGCTTGCGACGGCGACGCAGCCCCCAAAACTCCCGGGAGTCTTGATCCCGGGACCCTAGGTCCGGCAGCGGCTCTTAACGTCGCCCCAACTCCCGCGGCGGCCACAGTAGAGGCTGCCGTGTGAGACGCGGGGTGACGGAGCTCCACGGACCGCCATTGCCCGCCGGGTTGAAGCTGCGAGCCCTTCCCAGCTGAGCGCGCTGATTTCTCCGCAAAAGGATAAGATTGGCTACCTTAACCGTGAGTACTAGAAAAGTACCGAAGATTTGGACTAATTTGGCGAAGTACAGGGATGTAATTTACGGAGGTCCGTCCCTTGCTATTGTGGCACTAAATCAGGAACTTTATTACCGATGCGATTAAAACTGTAACAGAATTTGGCTTGGCAACAGAGATTTGATCCTTCTGACACCCCTGATCGGGGGGGCAACTAACTAACAACTTTGACATGTAGTGGATTGAATCGGACCTGTTGGATTATATTGTGGAATATAGATTTTGAGTTGGGATTTGGTTCGGTGTGGAACTTTGCATAACTATGTCTTTGAAAATGGAGGATGATTTGGACAAAGGAGGCTGGAAGAGGGTCCTTGAAAAAATCTGGGAACTGAGAAAGGAGTTCCAAGCGGAAACCGCAAGAATGAGAGGAGTTGTAAACAACAATGATGTCACCCCAGCTGCACAAAGGATGAAAGGGGGAGAAATCCCCCTCAAGGTTAAAGGGAAGCCTCGCTGCAGGAAAATTTCTTCTCGGCACAAGATAACTGGACCCAAGAAAAGAATCAAGAAAACAACATCTGCGAAAGTTAACGCTTTTCAGTGCAAGAGGACGTCAATGAAGGAGAAGAAGTTTTTCTTTAAAGACTGGGAGTTGGAACAGCGGAGAAGACACAGAGATGATGAAGCCCAACTGCAAGCAAGCACTTGGGCTTGGACTGGGGAACGGCGAGGGGAGGGTTGAGCAGGGTAGGTGGGCAACCAGGGATTGATTATAAATGTGGACTTTGAATATCTATGCCGGACATGGTTTTGAGTTAGGATTATGTTAGGATCTTTCGAAGTTAGGAGCCTGAAGATTAAGGGGAGTCAGAAGGAACCTTATAGAAGATTTGGGAGGAGGACGCGGAGGTTGGAACTAGAAGATGAGGTGAAATAAGAATTAAATATATTGTTTTTGAGTTAGAATTATGTTTTGAAGTAATGTACAACATATGTTTAGCACACCTATGTACCTGAACCAGAATTATGTTTTGTTTAATGCAGCCACTGGGGAGGTGCGGAGGAAGTCACTATGGATATGTTTTGTAACCAAGAATGGTCTACCTGAGAATAGGGTTAGGCCGAAGTTAGATAATGATTGTTCAAGGTCAGGGAAAATAATGAAATGGGTTTACCTCTGTGAGAGGGAGGGTAAGATTAAATAACTCCTCATGGTGAGAGGTGGGGAGTGATGAATCCTGACCGAAATGTAAGGTCTTATGTGTATAAAATTTTAAAATTAATAAAAATTATTTAAAAAAAAAAAAAAAATTATCACAAAGACCCCCTGGACCCATTTATCTGTAATTTAGCAGAGTTAATCCACAATGGAGAGGCCTGTAAATTCCATCCACTTTGGTCCCAAGGGGAAAACAGCCTTTTTATATCAATACTAGTAAATTAAGCCCGTTGAAAAACGGGCGGGGGCTAGAAGATAATGCCGGCGCTCCCTGGGCGGATAGGTCAGTCACCGTGGGAGTAGTCACAGCTGCTGCTCTCGCGGTGACTGAGCGATCCGCTGAGGGAGCGCGGGCTCCCGCCGAGGGAGTGTCGGCTCCTGGAGCTGCCTGTCAGTACGGACGGGCAGCCTCAGGAGCCGGCGCTCCCTCGGCGGATCGCTCAGTCACCGCGGGAGCACTCTGCTCCCGCGGTGACTGAGCGACCCGCCGAGAGCTTCCCACATTTCCACACATAGTTGGCCTCTCTTTCTCTACACCCACTTCTCTCTCACACCCTGCCACCTTTCATCTCATCCCCTCCTAATTCACACCCCACACTCTCTCCTGCCCCATACTTCCATTTTCCTTTCTCTCGCTCAATAGCCCCTCACTCCTCTAGCCCTATACCCCTGCTACACTCACCAACCCCTCCTGCCCCATATGGCACTACATTCACCAGCCCCTCCTGCCTCATACTCCCGACATCCGACCCCCTCCTGCCCCATACCCCCAACACCCCACTCATCCTGCCCCATACTCCCACACTCACCAGCCCGCTGCCTCATAACGCCCCCACCCCTCCTGCCCTCCTGCCCCATATCCTCACACGCTCACCAGTGCCTCCTGTAGTTTACTTTCTCACTCAGCAGCCCCTCCTGCCCCATACCCCAATCCCACCCCTCCAGCCCTATATCCTCCCAGACTAACCAGCCACTCCTGCCCCATACTCTCACTCACCACGCGCTCCTACCCCATACCCCTATCCCACCCCACCCCTCCTGCCCCTCAACATCCCATGTACTCCAGCCCCATATCCTGCACACTCACCAGCCCCTCCTGTCCCATGCCGCTTTCGTTTTTCACTCTCCAGCCCCTCCTGCCCCACAGCCCCATTTCTGCTTGCGCCGGCCCCTCCCCTTCTCCTCCTGCCTTTCTTGCCTCACTTCCATGCCCCCTTCCCCTCCTGTTGCACCTTCCTCACAGAGCTCCCCCCCCCGGCCGCCAGAACATATGTGGAACATATGTAGAACATATGAACATATGCAAAAAGCGCTGCATCTCCCTCCCCAAACACATTAACCCTTCCCTCCCCAGCCTCCTCTCCCTCCCATTAACCCTTTCCCCTCCCCAGCCTCCAAGCCCAGCTCAGTCCTCCTCCTCGAAAGCGGCTTCCCTCGGCCCCGGCTGTGAAGGGAGGGAGAGGGGGGAAGCGCGCGGGGGGGGGCTTGGTTGTGGTTTGTGTGTGTGTGTGTGTGTGTGTGTAAGTGTGCAAGTGACGGAGACACGGCAGCCCGTGCGCGCTCTCTCTCCCCATTAACCCTTCCCCTCCCCAGCCTCCAAGCCCAGCTCAGTCCTCCTCCTCGAAAGCGGCCCGGCTGTGAAGGGAGGGAGAGGGGGGAAGCGCGCGGGGGGGGGCTTGGTTGTGGTATGTGTGTGTGTAAGTGTGCAAGTGTGCTGAGAGGGCGCGTAGGGCGCCCGATGTGAGGCAAATTGCCGTTAAAGCCTCACAGGGCGGCCAGCGAGGAAGGCGACGGCGGCGGGAGAACGACGGTGGGAAAAGCCCCAGGGCGCGCAGTGTTAAGGTTCACAGGGGCGGCGCGCAGGGCGCCCGATCCGATGTTAAAGCCCCAGGGCGCACAGGGCGCCCGGGGGAAAACGCGGGTGAGGAGGTGAGGTGTGCGCGGCAGTGGGGGCGGGAGCCTCCAAAACAGCAACGCGGAGGGAGGGAGCGCGGGGTGCTCCGTCGGCGCCGGCCTCCGCCTTTTGCAAAAGTAGCCTCCTATCTCCCCTCAGCTTCCCGCCCTCGGCCGCTTCCCTCGGGGAGGAAGGCCGACAGGGGACGCTCCGCTCTCGCTCGATCCGCTCTCCGTGGAGGAGGCGGCGGGAGGCGGCGGCGAAGCAGCAGCGCGCGGGGAGCAGCGGCCATTGCGGATTCTGGTTCGGAGGCTCGCGAAGCGCAAGCGCTTCGCTCGCGCTGCACTCCAACCAATCAGGCTCCTCCTCCTCTCTGCGTCCTCCAATCCGTGTGTGACTGGAACGCACGCGCACTGGCGATTTCCTCTGACTGACGGAAAGTGGTACGGACGGACACAGGCTCTTTATTATATAGGATGTCAATAAAGGAAAAAGCCTTTTTATATCAATATAGTATATTTTTTATATATTGCAACAAATGGGAAACAGATTTGTTTTGAACAGAGCTTCTTGGAACATGAAGCACAGATAAAAGCACAGAGTGCAAAGAGTGATTCAGAAACTAATCAGCACTTTTTAAAATGCACAGAAACATGGTGAATCTTGGGGTCTGGGACATCCCTCGTGAAAATGAACTCGAACCCAAAAGTCTGAACCACTCTAATGTCCCAGGAAATGTATCAGTGGGCTCTTCCCAAATAGAAGCAATGGGATCGAGCCAACAAAAGCTTTCCTTACGGTACTATTTCTTAGCTGTTCCCTTCTTGATTAACATAACCTGCAGCCCAATGTCTGGCTAATCCAATAATTGCCTTCTGTATCTGACGTGAAATTCAATATACCATATTTTCCCATGTATTGGACGAGGTTTTTTGACTCAAAAATCATGTCAAAAAACGGGTCATCCAATACACGGGTAGTGGCATGGGGTGGGGGGAGAAGCGGCACGCTGCCAGCCAATTGGGAGCACGGCTTCCCCAGATGCCGCAGCAAGCGGGGAGCGATCTGGGGGGTGTTTCCTGCCCACAACTGCATGGGGGGGGGAGAAGCTGCACGCCGCCAGCCAGCTCGTTGGTGGGAGTGCAACTTCCCCCGATGCTGCTGTGCGCATTGGGGCGCTCCCTGGGTTGTTTCCTGCGCGCAATGGCATTGGAGGAGGTTGCGCTTCTGCCAACCGAATGGCTGGCGGGAGCGCAACTTCCCCTGATGCCGCTGCGCGTGGGATGCACTCCCTGGGTTGTTTCCCACACGGCAGCATCAAGGGAAGTTGCGCTTCCGCCAACAGGATGGCTGGCGGGAGCGCAACTTCCCCCAATGCTGCTGCTCGTGGGAAACGATCTAGGGAGTGTTTCCTGCCCACAGCTGCGTGAGCCATCTCCCCTCATTTTCTTAAAATTGAGTCCCCCAAAATGGGGGGGGTCTTATACATGGGGGCGTCTTATAGACAGAAAAATACAGCACCTGCCTTTATTTAGTTAAAGCTTATAAAAAGGGAAAATTCCCATTTACACATTTATAGGGGTTTGGCATGCTCAATTGCCTGCATAGACATTAAGCAATTAATTTAATGGCTCTAATTAAGAGGTGTTCTGCTTTCCAAAGCAGCTGTATAAAAGTGGTACAAGGCTAAACAGGTTGGCTGTGATTTGTAGGTCTGCAGGCACAATTGAAGATTATTCACAGATCTGCCTCATAAATGGTCATCATGGTCAGGTTGACCTTGATAGGGTTGCCATGTGTCCTCTTTTTCCAAGACACATCTTTTTCCTGGGTATGTAAAATGAGAGCCGTCTGAGCAATCCATAGTTAAAAGTAGAAGTCAGCAAAGGTGCCCTCTATTTTGCTCTTCAAAATATGGCAACCCTACATTGAACCTTTAATACCTGGAATCTCAATCACTCTGGGCTGAATAACCCTGAATAACCTAACAACCATAAACAGGTCAAAGGTGTTATAAATGGTGACAGAAAAAAGATGAGTCCACTGGTAGTAGATACATGTGTGAACCAGTCCAGAACAGGGATCTGTGTGCACAGCCCAGAGGCTGGACGGCACCAATCCAGAAGAGCATGAAAGCCTATTCTGGGTAAACAATTGTTGTTGTTTAGTCGTTTAGTCGTGTCCAACTCTTCGTGACCCCATGGAACAATAGTGAGGGCCAATAATGGGCAGGATTTGAGGCTGTAAGAGGAAAGCTGGGATGCCACAGAGACATGCAGAAGTGCAATCAAGTAGGCACTACTTTTATTTGTGCTAGTAATGAGCACATTTGGATGCAAACTCGCTTTCCTGGGAGTAGGGAGAAAGAGCCTGGACTCTGCAGCTTAAAAGTTGTTGACGGCATCCATCTATCTCAGGACACAATGGAGGATGGTGCCTTTGGAGGTGAAGTCAATCCATTGGAGAGTTTCAGCACCTCCTATTGCAGTGTTAGGAACAAGAACAAGACAATATGCATGACTCCAGCATTGTGATCCTCTACGAGAACAAATGTGACCACCAAGCTGTAACAAAGAACTACACAACTTTCAGAAGACATCTGAAAGCAGCCCTGTATTGGGAGGTTTTTTAATGTTTAATGTTTTATTATGTTTTTATATATGCTGTAAGCTGCCCTGAGTGGCTGGGGAAACCCAGCCAGATGGGTGAGGTATGTTGTTGTTTAGTCGTGTCCGCCTCTTTGTGACCCCATGGACCAGAGCACGCCAAGCACTCCTGTCTTCCACTGCCTCCCGCAGTTTGGTCAGGCTCATGTTAGTAGCTTCGAGAACACTGTCCAACCATCTCGTCCTCTGTCGTCCCCTTCTCCTTGTGTCCTCCATCTTTCCCAACATCAGGGTCTTTTCCAGGGAGTCTTCTCATGAGGTGGCCAAAGTATTGGAGCTTCAGCTTCAGGATCTGTCCTGCCAGTGAGCACTCAGGGCTGATTTCCTTCAGAATGGATAGGTTTGATCTTCTTGCAGTCCATGGGACCCTCAAGAGTCTCCTCCAGCACCATAATTCAAAAGCATCCATTCTTCGGCGATCAGCCTTCTCTATGGTCCAGCTTTCACTTCCATACATCACTACTGGGAAAACCATAAGGACCTTTGTGTCTGCCTTATAAGGGTTCTATTTAAGATAAATGGGTTTTCTTGGAGTAAAATATAACAGAATAAACAAGACTTCAAAATAATCAGTTACTTCAGGCATTTATTGAGAAAATTATACAATTAAAAGGTATTTGAAAAGCTAGTCAGGCTTTTCTTTTAAAAATGTGTTCCAAAGCAGAGTGATAGCTTGTTGCATTATAGAACTAACACTTTGAAAAAATTCTTGTTGGCACTTCATTTCATGAACTAAAACGCAAATCAAACAGATAAAAAATTAAAATGTTAAATTTAAACTTAGTTTTGATCATTCAACAAGTGTACAAAATATTAAGAAAATATGATAACATGAGGTAAAAAAAAAGTTCACCACTTGATATGGAACAACCCAGGTGGGAAACTTAATGTTATTTAAAGTGAAAATATTTATAGGCTGCCTTTCTGAGCACAACTCATCCAAGGCAGCTCATAAGAAAAAGTCAATGCAGTATCCACAGTGCAAGATATGAATCCGCAAAATATTTCTACAACGGTCCCAAAGTTACCAAGTCAGCACTTTATTTTTAAACTGTATAGGCCTCTTTTCAGCAGATGCTTCCAAAGCTGCATGCAATAAAAGAAAGAACTTGGGGAAACAGCAGCCATCACAATGTCATCGAGAACCAGATAAAGTTATACTACTAGTTTGCAGAGTACAAAATATTCGTCGGACATTTTTAAGGATTTTGATACCTGGATTAATCAACAGAATCCTCATCTAGCTCTCGAAGGTAGAGCAAGTAACAGCTGCCTACCTTTTTTGGATGTAGAAATCTTCGTGGAGGACTTGAAAATTAAAGTACGTCCTTACAAAAAAAGAACTGACAGAAATGCCTTATTACATTATAAGTCGAACCACCCAAAACATCTGCGCGATAACTTACCGGTGGGGCAGTTCCTCAGATTAAAACGTAACTCTTCCAAACTAGAGGACTTTAATATTCATTCAAATAGACTGGCTACCTCACTAATACAACGAGGATACCCACCATCAGTTATTAATTTGGCACGTAAAAAAGCTTTACTTAAAGAGAGGACTTCTCTTTTGACTAATCAGGCATCTAATAGGGGAAATAGTAATTCCTCCCGTATTATTGTCTCCTTCGAGTATAACCATTTAACAGCGGATATTGCCAAAATAATTAGACGGCACTGGCATATTTTAAAGAATATCCCAGGTTGTAATGAGGTGCCTTTAATTGCAAAACGACGTACGAAATCATTCAGAGATGCATTAGTCCATACTGATCTTAAACCCTCTTTCTCACAACGCATCTTGCAGGGATCGCCACGGGGATTCCATAAATGTGGACATTGTAGTTCATGTAAATATGTGCTACAAGTAAAAGAATTCATTAACACTGATGGTTATAAATTTGTGATTCGATCCTTCGCCACGTGTGCCACATCACAGGTGGTATACGTGATTAGATGTCCATGCGGTCTTTTATATGTGGGGTACACGCTCAGACCTATCAAGGTTAGAATTTCTGAGCATAGGTCAAGAATTAGAAATTGCGTGACTGACGCTCCCCTCGTGGCACACTTCTTGGAAGCGTCACACTCAGACCAAGATCTGACCTTCTTTGTTATTTGGACCTATTCAGGTCCCACTGAACTAGCGAAGAACAGACTTATGCAAAGGGAGGCAAAGTTTATTTTTCTTTTGAACACTTTACACCCAGCCGGACTCAACACCGATGTGGACTACAATTGTTTTCTATGAACGGTCCTTTAAAACCTACTGTTGAAAAGCTGGAAATTATATTGGCTGTTTTGTCTCTGGTTTGATATGTTTAGTTTCTGATCTTGGATCTCCTTCTCTGACTATATGTATATTGGAATGTCTCCTTTAAGTGCTTACAGGAAAGCCTAATTGTCTACAACTGTGACCTATATTATAGACACCCCTATATAGCTTTAGTGAACCTAGTATTGCTGTTACAACTCATTACCTTTGGGATGTAAGCCTCTGTAAACCTATATCTGTAACTGAGAATGGAATGGTATGTATGTATATATGTGTATTGGGTTCTTGTCTATTGGTTACTTAATTTGTATTCATATCTGGGATATTGATTAACATGAATTTATGTTGTCTTATATACACACAGTTTATTCCTTACTGATGAAGCCTACTAGGCGAAACAGGGATTTAATCTGGATTACCTTGTTTCCTGTTGGGAGTGAACCTACTCCCTACCAAAAAACTAATTAGTGATCCGTTCACGTATCAAGACTTCATCTAGGCAACGACATCCTTATCTGTCATGATTTACAACTGAGAATGAAACCGTCACTCCTTCTCTAGACAATTTTCAGATGTGGTGTACTCATTAAGACAACGACCTTACATTTTTTGGATCAGTATATCTACAACTACTTTCAAATGTAGTACGATCTGCCTTGGGACTTTAACCGCAGTATGTTGTACTAAGGATTTGAATTATTATTTGGATTGTTGGATTATTGGACTGATTTATTGTTGTATTGACCTCTATATTATTTTGTATGCTTGACAGTCAATTTTACTATGATTGAATACACAAATTGAGATAAACAATGAAAAGTGGATAGTGATTTCAGCCTGTTACGTTTGTGGTGTATGATACAAAATATTCCCAGCAGAAGGCCCAGTTCAGCTTCACTAAAGTCCAGAAAACATAAAGGGAAGGGTCTCTGTGAGCCTCCCAGAAGAGGGAATTCCAGAGGTAAGGCACCACAGACCAGGGACAAAAACTATGGTTTATTTCACCAGGGTCAAAGACCCAGTTTGGCACCCCCACGTGCATTTGCACACACACACACGCACAGAGAGAGAGAGAGAGAGAGAGAGAGAGAGAGAGAGAGAATGAGCCTCAATGGTGCCCCTCTAGAGGTGTCACCCGGGGCAAAAAATCCAGCTAGTCCCCCCTTCCGATAGCTATAATTTTGCCACAGACAAGAAAGTCCCATATCCCTACTGGAGCCTTATGAGTGCACAGGACCTTGCAGCCTGTGTAACACGGGCCCATTCAGAACTTTTAACCAATGCTTTAAAATGAGTTTATTTCTCAGATACACTTGTGGTTCTCCCTTTGCACATCTGTGTGCTCAGAGTTATAGGGACCCAGGTGGCGCTGCCTAGGGCTTGCTGATCAGAAGGTCGGCAGTTCAAATCCCGAGACGGGGTGAGCTCCCGTTGCTCGGTCCCAGCTCCTGCCCACCTAGCAGTTCGAAAGCATCTCAAAGTGCAAGTAGATAAATAGGTACTGCTTCGGCGGGAAGGTAAACGGCGTTTTCGTGCGCTGCTCTGGTTCACCAGAAGCGGCTTTGTCATGCTGGCCACATGACCCGGAAGCTGTACGCCGGCTCCCTCGGCTAGTAACGCAAGATAAGCGCTGCAACCCCAGAGTTGTCCACGACTGGACCTAATGGTCAGGGGTCTCTTTACCTTTACCTTTATGCTCAGAGTTAGCTGGCCTAAAAGGTCTGGAGTGAATGCAGAGCAGACAGTGTATTTTCATACCTCACAACTACCATTAGATGGTGCTGTTGCTAAACCTTTACAGGAAATAATAAGGAAGGCATTCCTCCGGACCTAACTCAAGTAAAAGTGAAGTGGCAATGAAGTCTGTTTTAAAATTCCCTAGCATCACTCCAGCTCCACATCTTACCAGGCATTTCTGAGAAGCCTCAAACCTTTTCTAGCTAATGTTGTACATTGGCATTCCTCCTATCTGTTGCTCTTTATTTGGTATAAAAACTTTTAAAACCATATGAGGCATGTTTTGGGCATCTGTTCAGCAATAGCTTGAAACAGGCTTTAGATGCTTCCTCCTGCTTGCCACATTGCTCAAGGAGGAAGTATATTTCTCAACTCAGAAAGCAGAGAGAGGTACAAATGTAATAGAATCTGCCAGGAAATTTGTTTTGTGATCTTCAGCCTATCCAGGCCCTTGCAGAGCCAGGCAGAGGCCCAGGCCAGGTAGATAATGTGACCCCCCCTTTTTTGCCCTGGGGATCTCCATTGTTGATCGAAAGACTTAATTTGTTTTAATATATTGAAACTTCTCTCATTGGAGTGCATTTTTGTATCAGTCTTTTTCATTTTACTGAAAACAAATAAACTACGCTATCTGAGACATGATCCATTTGAGTACTGTTTTTTCTGATTTTTTTTTTTTTTACGTATGCTGACCGAGGCCCCCTTTGGAATCAGAGGCCTGGGCCAAGTGGCCCATATGACACCCCCCCCCTTCTGTCTGGGCCTGAGCCTATCTATGTATCAACAGTGGGCATGAACTTCTCTAACGTGAATGTCCGTGGCTGGATACTGGGCTGGAGACTTGAGCTGGTAAACACCAGGACTCTCTTTGAGTGTATACTGTTGAGTAACCATCAAGAAATATGACTGAGCATATGCAGAGTGCATTTCCCTTAACACTATACACCAGGGGTTGTCAACCTGGTCCCTACCGCCCACTAGTGGGCATTTCAGGATTCTAGGAGGACGGAAGGGGGTTCTATGGCACAAGCTGAATCCTCCTTCCATCGAGCACTGGGGGCGGTAAGGAAATTTTACCATCAAGAAAGATGCATTAGTGGGCGGTAGGTATAAAAAGGCTGACTATCCCTGCTGTATACATTTTCTGTGCAGTGGGTCCCTGCTACTGCTTTATGCACACTATAATTCTAGATGCTGTTAGTCACTCAGGCCTCCTACAATCATGGTCACTCCATTCAAAGGTCTGTCATGGGGATGAGGAACCTGCTGCGCTACAGTTCTCCTCATCTCTGACCACTTACTGTGCTGGCTTGGACTGATGGGAGTTGGTGTCTGGCAACATCTGAAAAGCCACAGAATCTCCCCACCGGTCAATCAGAAAGTTTTTAGCAGATTTTCAAACTTTGGGACTGTAGGGCAAGTTTTATCCAGGTCCAGTTCTCCAGCTTTCCACACATCAAGCCCATCCCATCTTGAAACTTGTGCACTTGCAAGAATGCCATAATACTACCACTGCCTTGAGAAAAGTTAACACCGTCGTGGGAGAGTAAAACAGGGAGAGCTGATCACTTTGATTTTCATTTACCACATGACAACTTTGTTGTGACAAAGGATTGCAATCACTTGGACACTAACTATCCGTGTGACCTCTCTTCAGCTGTATGTAATAAAAGAATCGTAGAATTATTGAGTTGGAAGGGACCCCAAGGGTCATCTAGTCTAACCCCCTGCCATGCAGGAATCTGCAATGCAGACCTGCAACACAGGCCATCCAACCTCTGCTTAAAAACCTCCAAGGAAGGAGAGTCCACCACCTCCCGAGGCAGACTGTTCCACTGTTGAGCAGCTCTTACTGTCAGAAAGTTCTTCCTGATTTTTAGTCAGAATCTTATTTCTTGTAACTTGAAGCCACTGGTTCAGGTCCTAGACTCCAGAGCAGGAGAAAACCAGCTTGCACTATCTTCCCTGTGACAGCCCTTAAGATATTTGAAGATATTGCCTCTCAACCTCCTCTTTTCAGAGGCTTCAAGTTACAAGAAAGGAGATTAATCAGCGCCTGAGAGCCGTGGGTGGACTTTTGCAGTCCAGAGACTGGGTGATCATAGCTGGATCTCCGTAAAAACCACATGCTCCTCTTTCCCAGAAAAGTCTCCCTTGTATTACACCAGCTCCTGTCTGTATGCCAAACACACTGCATCTCCTCCTTGACTGACCTGCCTTCTTAGAAAAAAGGCACACATTGCTAGGTTAAGAGGTTAAGAGGTTAACCATGTTGTAATCTTTAACAAGAAGTTCCTGAAGTTCACGAAACAGTTTGTGCTCTCTGGATATGTTTTACTAACAGATATAGTCTTGCTTCAGTTCTCCAGGCCCTGGTAGTGTCCTGTTTCGATTATTGAAATGTATTGTACATGGGGCTGCAAAATGGATTCCAAAATGGCCCAGAAACTTCAGTTAGTTCAAAATAGGGCTGCAAGATTGGATTGGATGTTTCAATTCTATTACACTGATACATTCTTATCTGCACTGGCATTCAGGCCATTTCTGGGCTCCCTTCAAAGACCTGGTGTTGATCTTTAAAGCCCTTTATAGCCTTGGAGCAGATTAGCTGGCCTCCTTCCACACGCACCTCTCTAGACCTTAAGAACGTATTATCATCAGCCCAACATATGGGAAATATATCAGGTGGTAACACAGGACAGGGCCTTCTCTGTAGTGGTGCCACATTATAGAAAGTTCTCCCTAGGAGTACTCCGAGTGCTGACACGTTTGAGATTTTGATGGCTGGCTGAAACCCATCTATTTGCCCATGCACTTGGAGATAATTAGTCCACAGTTGTTGGTAACTTTACCTTTATATTTTTACCTGCTCTGTTTATTTACTGTTAATGTATTATTGCTGTTTTAAAGTTCTGTAACCCTTTCAGATACCTGTGAATGACAGGAAAGTTTAAAATGTTAAGAGCATATGACAAGCCCTGCTCGATTATATCAAAGGTTCATCTGGTCTAGCAGCCAGTTTCCACAGCAGCCAATCTGATGCCTATGGGAAGACGACAAGCAGGACATGATCACAACCACTCTCTCCCTGTTTGGGTGCCCCAGTAACTGGTATCTAGAGATCTGCTACCTTCAACACTGGAGGTACTGCACAGTCAATACAACCAGTGACGTGAATGGGTAGAAAATAAAGAAATAACTGAATAAATAATATACTCATGCATAACCACAGCACATTACCTTAAAAATTGCATTCTTATGGATCTGAACATTACTGATTGAGATGTGAGAATGATATAATAATAATAATAATAATAATAATAATAATAATAATAATAATAATAATAATTTATTATTTATACCCCACCCATCGGGCTGGGTTTCCCCAGCCACTCTGGGTAGCTTCCAACAGAATATTAAAATACAATAATCTATTAAACATTAAAAGCTTTCCTAAACAGGGCTGCCTTCACCTTGAAAGATGACTGGCAAGCCTGTGACCAGGAAGGATTCTAAAGGATCTGAACTTTTACAACAACTTTCTACTGATTTAAAAGCAGATATTGCTGGCTGCTCTGAATAAATTAAACGCCACAGAGAAGTGATTGATTCCATCAAATCTCAACTTGATGATTTTAAGAAGTCATTTGGAGAGCTCAAAGAAGAAGTTCAACAGGTGAAGAAGGACGTCTTGAGCCTGGGGGAAGGGGAAGCTAAAGTGGACACTAGATCTCTGGATTTGGAGCGAACACAGGAACAAATTCAGGACTCTGTTGCATTTCTTCAGATGCAAGAAAAAGAGACCCATTTGAGATTGAGAGGAGTGCCTGAAGGACAGACACAAAACTTGAAGGATAGGTTGATTGGCTGCCTGGTGGGAGCTGGAAAAGGAAGAATTGGGCTCATGGATTGTAAATGCTTTCAGATATGGAGCTAGAAAGAAAAAAAAAGCTAAGATTCCAAATGACTGTCTGATAATCTTTAAAACCAGAGAACAGAGAGACACAATCCTAAGCCTACATTATAAGAAAAACTTCAAAATCCAAGAGCAACCTGTGATCCTTTATGAAGAGATCCCAAAACACTTCCTCGACGCCCGAAAGAATTTTATGGACCTCACCCAGGCTCTGAGATATAAGGGAATTCCATTCCGGTGGGAATTCCCTCAAGGACTTTCCTTTAAATTTCAGGAAAGGAAACACAGGATAAAGACACCTGGAGAGATGAGAACCTTTCTTGATAGGCACCCAAAAGACTTTGAAATACAGATGCCAAGAGGAGCAGCAAACTAGACTTACACCTACTTCTCTTTACAACTTTAGTTTAAAATGGCACTTAAGATACTTTCTTGGAATGTTCATTGTTTGAATCTACGACCCAAAAGAACCAGGTACAGCATGTTCTATTGAAGCAGAATTTGCATCTTTCCGTTTTTGCAATCATCCAGAAATGAAAGACGCCACTAGAGCCCTTGGAGATGCCTCGCTCCCTAGCAACGTGGGCTGGGCTGTGGGGGGAGAGGGAGGGGAAATGCTGGGGGTGTAGGGGGGAGCAGAAGCAATATCTGCAGGGGCAGCAGGTCGTGTGAAGGGGGAAATATGAGGGACAGAGCACACACAAGAGACATGGTTCCTTCTGCCATGGCAAGAGGTCCCGAGGTGGGGGTGGGGAACCACACACATCCCCTCACCGCCCCCTTTGCCCTGGACGGAACTATTCACGCTCCTCCCAAAAGCAGGAGGCGGACCTCTCTTCCTGCTCGGGAACACTCTGCACATGCCCAGAGGCACTCTGATAATTTATTTAAAAATTATTGCGCTCTCACAGGGCTGTGGGAGAGGCTGCTGCCCCAGCTGCAAATGGGGCATGGGTGGTATGATACGGTATGCTCCTCCACCGTCTCCTTCCAGAGGGGTTTGGAGTGCGCTCGGGTACTGCCTCGTCTCCCCCGGCGGTGCCCTTTCCCCGGCTCCGGTAGCCCCACTCCAAGAGGACACCTCCCCTCCCGTGCACCCTGCTGCCCATTCATTCTCTTGTCGGCTGCGAGAAGAGGTGCCCGCCTCGCGCGCAAGTCCTCCCGCTCGAGGGGCGGCCTCTGGCGGCGCACGGAGCAGGTGGGAGACCAGCCCGCCCGCCGGCAGCCGGTGAGCGAGGCAGGCCGGCCTTGGCAGAAGCGGCTAGCGTGGAGTCTGCGGCTGTAGCCTCGCCGAGCCCGCCAGGCCTGGCGATGGGAAGCGGTGCCGGTTGGGGGAAGTGCGGCGGGCGGCAGGTGGGTTCTCCCCCCAACCCCAGCGGGGTCCCTCGCCGCCGCTGCCTCACCTGCCGCCAGGAAAGTGAGTTGCGGGCTCGGGCTGGCTCCTGGACAGAGAGAGTGCTCTCCACACTGCCCTCAGCCGGCTCCAGCTCTCCTCCGCCGTCGCGCCGTCGCTTCCCCCCAGAGAGAGGGCTGCATAGGAGGCGGCAGCACGTGCTGCTCTGGCTGCTGCCGGCCCTCTGAAGTCAACGGCTGTTAGGCGCCTTCAGCAGCGGGCGCTCCCCCCAGAATTCGGTGCTGGGGTGCACTGCACCCCTTGCACCCCAGGTAAAGACGGCCCTGTTTCCAAGCTCATCAGGGTGTGTAAAGCAATACTAAAGAAGCCTTCTTTGTCTTTCCACAACCTCGATTAGGAGCATGAGCTTCTAGATCAGCTAATTTATTTCTAGGCATGCTCAAAACCTAGCACCTATAACTTCCGTGTTTGATTAAACAAGAGTGATTGTAAAAAGAAAAAGGCAAAGGTTTAATGGGAGCCTCACACAGTGAACTTGGAGTATGTCACCAATTGCACAATTCCAAACGTCAAACCCCATGGAGTAGAACATCCTGTTGGATTTATTCCACATTAGGCTTCCTGAAAAGAACTGCTCTCCAAAGCATTTTTAATGCTGCTGTTTCGCTTTGGCCAGTGCCACCTGGCAACTGCTACACATTATTAGTTAACCAGTTTCCTTTACCTGATCCTCATTAGGGATAATTCTCTTCCTGGTTTGTAACATGAGAATGTGGCCTGTTCACTCAGTGGGGGGAAATGTGTTTGCAAAGTACAAAGGAAGAAACTGATAGGTTTGATTGGAGCTGTCTTTTTCCTGTTTATTTCCCATTAGTACTAACAGATAAAGAGCCTTAATGGATGGAGATATATCAGCCTTGTTTGTTTTCATATTTCCATTAATCCAGGATTGGGGAACTTGTGGCCTTCCAGATGTTGTTAGATGTTCTTGTCAGTCCCAGCCAATTATCAAGGATGATAGGAGCTGTAAGGTAAAGGTAAAGCAGGCACCCCCAAACTCAGCCCTCCAGCTGTTTTGGAACTACACTTCCCATCATCCCTGACCACTGGTCCTGTTAGCTAGGGATGATGGGAGTTGTAGTCCCAAAACATCTGGAGGGCCAAGTTTGGGGATGCCTGAGATGGTTGGGGATCCCTGGATGGTTAAGTTCAGTCGAAATCAACTATGAGGTGCAGCGCTTATCTCTGCTTTCAGACTGAGGGAGCCGGCGTTTGTCCACAGACAGCTTTCCAGGTCATGTGACCAGCATGACTAAACCGCTTCTGGTGCAATGGAACACCGTGACGGAAACCAGAGCGCACGGAAATGCCATTTACCTTCCCACCGCAGCAGTACCTATTTATCTACTTATACTGGTGTGCTTTCGAACTGCTAGGTTGGCAGGAGCTGCAGTCAGACAACATCTGGAGGGTCAGATTCCCTGTCTTTGTTTTACTCCATTTGTACCTTGACAAATTTGGCTGGATCAACAACACAGGGCATTTGAGCCCCCAAGGCCACTGGATTTCACACCACTGAACTTTTTGGAACACTAAAGGTAAACTTCTGTAGGCAGTATTCAGGTTGTAACCGCCCCCCCCCCCCAATTACTGTAGGTTGGGTTCCATTGCCATCATTTTGAGAGATAAAGAAGGGGAACATCAGACTTAGAAGAGGAGAAAGAGAAAAGGGAAGCAAGAAAGGAGAGGGAAAGAAAGATGGGTGGGAAGAGACAGTATTATTGTAGTAAAAATAATAAAGATGACAAGCTATAAGCAGGCCCAGAGTCTGGAAAAGTCCATGTCCTCTGTACAAGTGATTTCCAGAGGAGCAGCAATGTTAGTAGACTCTTGCAGTAAAAACAACAGGGAGTTTTGTGGCACCTGAAAGACGAATGCATTTATTGTGGCACATGTTCTAGACGACTGCAGTCCGCTTCATTAGATGTCTTATGTGTTACACTGAGTAACAGCTGAATATATACGTACCTGGTTGGGACAATGGAAAAGTGTGACCAGAGGATTTCAAGCACTAGGTGGCTCTACATCACAGATCATCCCTTTTCTTATTGGCTAACAGCTGTTGGCCTTTCACAGATGAGTCTTCAAATAGCCTCTGAGCTCTTTTAAATCTGCTTATGATAATATCTGCTCAAATATCTGACTGTTGTTCACTAATGAGCATTCCATCCAGTATACAGTAGGTTTCACTTTTGCATTAGAAAGCCAATAGAAGCAAGACTTTTTATTCGCTTATTATCCAACTTTCCCCTTCAGAGACACGGTACCTTTAACAGCTGCGTCACAAACAGAAATTAAATAGGCACAACTTTTAGTGTGATCAAGTGATGGAGAAAATAACTATAGTTGTTTAATTGCATTTGGATCCTGCCTTTGTTGGCCAGAGCTCAAAGTGGCTTACAAGCACCATGCAGGGAGCTTTAGGGTTGGGGGAGTGTTGGACCAGGATGGCTGCTGTCTTAGCCCCATACGCTACACTCTTGAAATGCTGCTGGTTGTGTGGTTGTTAAAGATACCCAGTCTCTGCCAGGAAAAGCGCTGGCAACTTTTTAATAAGCTTCACATAAAAGCTCATTTCTGCTCTGGTCCAGCCTCTTTTTCTCTTACTTAGTTATGGGTTTCTCTTTTCCTGAAAAAGACAGTTATGGGTATCTCTTTTCCTGAAAAATTTACGGCGGCGGAAAATATAAAGGAGAATATGATCAAAATGTTTTATCAATGGTATATTACCCCTAGTAAAATTCAGAAAATGTACAAAACAAAAGATAACTTATGTTGGAGATGCAAAAAGAATGTGGGGAACTTTGTCCATATGTGGTGGCATTGCGGAGAGATCAAAAAATTTTGGAATCAGATAATAGAGGAGATGAAAAAAATGCTAAAATATAATATAAAGAAAAATCTGGTATTATCTTTATTGGGGATAATTGATGGAGAAATTGAGAAAAAAGATGAGAAATTGTTCTGGTACGCTACGGCGGCGGCAAGGATTCTAGTCGCGACATATTGGAAAAAAGAAGAAATTCCGGAAATTAAAGAGTGGCAAGAAAAATTGTATGGGTATATGGATTTGGCAATATTAACAGATAAAATTAGAGGCAAAAGTAAACAAAAAAGTTTAAAGGATTGGGAGAAATTTGGAGAATATCTCAAAAAGCAATGCCCCACGATAAAAACCTGGACCCACTTTTAGATTACGCTGTACCATACTCAAAGAAATGAGAGGAAGATGAGGAAAATGCAAATTATGACGTTATGGAGAGAAGAAAGTAGATGTTTTAAGAAAAGATAAAACCACGAGAACAAGGCAAGGGGAAGTCAAGGGGGGGAGGGGGTAAGGAATGTTTAAAATAAACAGCGGGGGGAAGGAAAGATGAGAAGGTGTAAAGAAAACAAAAAGGGAAATGGGAAAAGAGAATGATGACATTAACAGGGAATGATGTATAAAGATATGATATAAGTATGACGAGTGTATATAAGGAGAAGAATTAGCAGATGGAATGTTTAACAACTTTGATTTCTAAATTTGATTTATTTTCTTTTTTCTTTTTCTTTGTATGTTGGTTTTAAATATGTATGTTTAAAACTTCAATAAAGTATTTTAAAATTAAAAAAAAAAGTTATGGGTTTCTCTCTCTCTGCCACACATTGTTCTCTGTTTTGTTTTGTCTTTAAACAGGTCTTTTCTGAGTGAAACTAATGGAGTATGCAGAACTGGATAAAATGCCGGGAAGAATCCGAAAACAGCTAGACCAGAAGTTCATCAAAGACGACTAAATTTGCAGATTATTTAAAGGAAAATTGTATTCAATTGAATACGTTGGTAGGACTGCAAGAAGCTTTGTAGAGTAAGGAAGAAATATCGTTGTTAATATGAATATATAGTGATTAATCTTTAGAAAGTAACAATATAAAACAAGGATTGATCTAGGAAATATAGACATAAGGAATAGATGTTAGAATATCATGTGGAAGGTTTGACGGAAGTCACGGCCATAAAAAGCCAAAACGGTATAAGATGTGAAGATAAATGTGTGAATTTTATTATTGTATCTTTATAAAACTAATAAAAATGATAATAAAAAATAAATAAACAGGTCTTTTCTGACAGGCTTCTGTTTGGGCTTCAGTGTCCAATCGATAGTGCAGGGATTGGAAACCTGTGGCTCTGCAGATGCTCTCGAACTCCAACTTCCATCAGCTCCCACAAGCTTCCTGATCAGGGATGATGGAGCAACAAAATGTGGAGGGTCATAGTGAGAGAACCACTGTTTGGATTTGCTTGCTCTTTGTTGATCATTCCATTTATCTCAATTCCACATAGGAGATGGATGGAAAGACATACAAAATAAAACTCACATTTGGCTATTGTCTTGGCTATTGTCTTCTGTGGATTGTTATTTAGTCGTGTCCGACTCTTCGTGACCCCATGGACCAGAGCACGTCAGGCACTCCTGTCTTCCACTGCCTCCCGCAGTTTGGTCAGACTCATGTTGGTAGCTCCGAGAACACTGTCCAACCATCTTGGCCTCTGCCGTCCCCTTCTCCTTGTGCCCTCCATCTTTCCCAACATCAGGGTCTTTTCCAGGGAGTCTTCTCTTCTCATGAGGTGGCCAAAGTATTGGAGCCTCAGCTTCAGGATCTGTCCTTCCAGTGAGCACTCCGGGCTGATTTCCTTAAGAATTGATAGGTTTGATCTTCTTGCAGTCCATGGGACTCTCAAGAGTCTCCTCCAGCACCATAATTCAAAAGCATCAATTCTTCAGCAATCAGCCTTCTTTATGGTCCAGCTCTCACGTCCGTACATTACTACTGGGAAAATCATAGCTTTAACTATACGGACCTTTGTTGGCAAGGCGATGTCTTTGCTTTTTAAGATGCTGTCTAGGTTTGTCATTGCTTTTCTCCCAAGAAGCAGGCGTCTTCTAATTTCGTGACTGCTGTCACCATCTGCAGTAATCATGGAACCCAAGAAAGTGAAATCTCTCACTGCCTCCATTTCTTCCCCTTCTATTTGCCAGGAGGTGATGGGACCAGTGGCCATGATCTTAGTTTTTTTGATGTTGAGCTTCAGACCATATTTTGCGCTCTCCTCTTTCACCCTCATTAAAAGGTTCTTTAATTCCTCCTCACTTTCTGCCATCAAGGTTGTATCATCAGCATGTCTGAGGTTGTTGATATTTCTTCCGGCAATCTTAATTCCAGTTTGGGATTCATCCAGTCCAGCCTTTCACATGATGAATTCTGCATATAAGTTAAATAAGCAGGGAGACAATATACAGCCTTGTCGTACTCCTTTCCCAATTTTGAACCAATCAGTTATTCCATATCCTGTTCTAACTGTAGCTTCTTGTCCCACATAGAGATTTCTCAGGAGACGGATGAGGTGATCAGGCACTCCCATTTCTTTAAGAACTTGCCATAGTTTGCTGTGGTCGACACAGTCAAAAGCTTTTGTGTAGTCAATGAAGCAGAAGTAGATGTTTTTCTGGAACTCTCTAGCTTTCTCCATAATCCAGCGCATGTTTGCAATTTGGTCTCTGGTTCCTCTGCCCCTTCGAAATCCAGCTTGCACTTCTGGGAGTTCTCGGTCCACATATTGCTTAAGCCTGCCTTGTAGAATTTTTAGCAAAACCTTGCTAGCGTGTGAAATGAGCGCAATTGTGCGGTAGTTGGAGCATTCTTTGGCACTGCCCTTCTTTGGGATTGGGATGTAGACTGATCTTCTCTAATCCTCTGGCCACTGCTGAGTTTTCCAAACTTGCTGGCATATTGTGTGTAGCACCTTAACAGCATCATCTTTTAAAATTTTAAATAGTTCAGCTGGAATATCATCACTTCCACTGGCCTTGTTGTTAGCAAGGCTTTCTAAGGCCCTTCACTCTCCAGGATGTCTGGCTCAAGGTCAGCAACCACACTACCTGGGGTGTATGAGACCTCCATATCTTTCTGGTATAATTCCTCTGTGTATTCTTGCCACCTCTTCTTGATGTCTTCTGCTTCTGTTAGGTCCTTTCCACTTTTGTCCTTAATTGTGGTAATCTTTGTACGAAATGTTCCTTTCATATCTCCAATTTTCTTGAACAGATCTCTGGTTTTTCCCATTCTGTTATTTTCCTCTATTTCTTTGCATTGCTCGTTTAAAAAGGTCCTCTTGTCTCTCCTTGCTATTTTTTTGGAAATCTGCATTCAGTTTCCTGTATCTTTCAATATCTCCCTCACATTTTGCTTACTTCTCTCCCCTGCTATTTGTAAGGCCTCATTGGACAGCCACTTTGCTTTCTTGAATTTCTTTTTCATTGGGATGGTTTTCGTTGCTGCCTCCTGTATAATGTTACGAGCCTCCATCCATAGTTCTTCAGGCACTCTATCCACCAAATCTAAATCCTTAAACCTGTTCTTCACTTCAACTGTGTATTCATAAGGAATTTGATTTAGATTGTATCTTACTGGCCCAGTGGTTTTTCCTACATTCTTCAGTTTAAGCTGGAATTTTGGTATAAGAAGCTGATGATCTGACCCACAGTCAGCTCCAGGTCTTGTTTTTGCTGAGTGTATAGAGCTTCTCCATCTTTGGCTGCAGAGAATATAATCAATCTGATTTCGATATTGCCCATCTGGTGATGTCCATGTGTAGAGTCGTCTCTTGTGTTGTTGGAAAAGAGTGTTTGTGATGACCAGCTTGTTCTCTTGACAGAACTCTATTAGCCTTTGCCCTGCTTCATTTTGAACTCCAAGGCCAAACTTGCCACTTGTTCCTTTTATCTCTTGGCTCCCTACTTTAGCATTCCAATCCCCTATAATGAGAAGAACATCCTTCTTTGGTGTCATTTCTATAAGGTGTTGTACGTCTTCATAGAATTGGTCAATTTCAGTTTCTTCAGCACTGGTATAAACGTGTATAAACTTGGATTACTGTGATGTTAAAAGGTCTGCCTTGGATTTGTATTGAGATCATTCTATCATTTTTGAGATTGCATCCCAGTACAGCTTTCGCCACTCTTTTGTTGACTATGAGAGCCACTCCGGGATTCCTGCCCACAGTAGTAGATATGATAGTCATCCAAACTGAATTCACCCATTCCCGTCCATTTTAGTTCACTGATGCCCAGGATGTCAATGTTTATTCTTGCCATCTCATTTTTTACCACATCCAACTTACCAAGATTCATGGTTCTTACATTCCAGGTTCCTATGCAATACTTTTCTTTACAGCATTGGACTTTCCTTTTGCTTCCAGGCATATCTGCAACTGAGCGACCTTTCGGCTTTGGCCCAGCCGCTTCATCAGCTCTGAATCTACTTGTACTTGTCCTCCGCTCTTCCTCAGTAGCATGTTGGACGCCTTCTGACCTGAGGGGCTCACCTTCCAGCGTCATATCTTTTATGTGCCTGTTGTCTTTGTCCATGGAGTTTTCTTGGCAGGGATACTGGAGTGGCTTGCCAGTTCCTCCTCCAGGTGGATCACATTTGGTCCAAACTCTCCTCTATGACCTGTCCATCTTGACCTGTCCATAGCTTCCCTGAGTAATTCAAGCCCCTTCGCCACGACAAGGCAGTGATCCATGAAGGGGATGTTGTGCTGTGGATACAGCACAACAAAACTTCATGCATGTGTGGGAAGGGGAAATGGGGCACATCACTGGGGTGTTTCTACTGCAGATATTTGCAGTGATATGGAATCAAAAATTATGTGGGAAACATATGCAATTAACGATTTCTTGGGGGAACCCCTTCTGTACATTTTTCTATAGGAAGTTTAATAGTTTTAAAAGACCTACATTTATTCCAAGCAAGCATTTTACAAGATGGGTTTCTTAATTTGACCATGTATTTCTATGGACCCACTTTTGGTCAGGCTGTGTCTGTGGCTCAGAAGTGGGTCTCAAGCCACAAGCTCAAGACCAATGGCCTAATTTGCTCAGCAAACTTGTTGTGAGCCATATAATGGGGAGACATGCTACTCTTGAGTTCCATGGTGGGAACTTGTTGGCATCCATCTGCCCCGAAAGATGGCTTGTGTCTCTGTGGGCAAAGACAAACCACTGGAGAATCCTGCTGTAGCTGCAGAGACTTGTAACTCATAACTGCTGCCTTCTGCATTGTTTTTGCTGTGTTAGCAGCACCAAAGTGACCTCCCTGAGATGCAAGCCTTGGCTGCACAGTCAACAAGACCTCCCTCTCAGCCTCACTGATGGGGTCCAAAGGAAAGCAGAGCAAGACATCAGGCGCCAGCTTAGCTGCAATAGTTGCCAAAAGGAGGCGTATAAGACACCATGCAGCCATCTTCACTCTGGATTTATGTAGGGTTTACTCTTTAGCCTTTTCTTCTCCTGAAGATGTCCTGCAAGGCAGTGGGTACAGATTTTTCCTCGGGGTTTACTCCCAAAGCGTTCTCACAGATGAGTATAGCCACAAGGCAGCAGTGGTTTAGGACCAGGGTTTTCCTTCTCCTAGATGGGCTACCTTCCCAGGTGGATGAGCCCCATCTGCTCCTCCTTTCCCTCTACAGCATGTGCCTTCTTGACCATTGGACCCATTCTTGGTCTTGCCCACTCAATCTGCTGGAGCCTGTCTTCACAAGCAGGGGACATTTCTAACTCATGGAGGATTTGAGACCCATTGGCTACCCTTACATGGTTTAACAGGCCAGTCAAAGCCATTTCCTGGGATATCACCACTGTTGTGTGCTGACAGCTTCCAGGAGTCACAGGTGAGAGCTGAATGCAGGGTAGGCGCCGAAGATTGACCAACAACCCCAGAAGGAGCACGACTACCCCTCCCCTAACACTCCATTATGAATTATACCTTATTCCAGAAAATCACACTGCCATAAAAGTCAACAGGTTGCTATGCAATATTGATTACCTCCCACAAAACAGTGATGTAGCTCATTATTAAACAAGCATCATCAGACCAGTCTCATATCTAATCTCTGATCTGTCCATTTAGGTGTCATTTCTGCATGATCTTATTGCTAGCAAATAAAAGAAGTCAATAAGTGCAACAACAACATTTCTTAAGTGTCAGTGAGTGCAGTGTGTACTCAACACCCTAATGATTTCAACAGGGCTTGTGTGGGGAGGTCAAAAGGCTGTGCAGATAATCTTAACAGTAATCTTTATTTGAGCTCTACAATGCTATATGGGCTCTACAATGCTGGCATTCACCCACAGGTCTCTATCAGCAAATGTTCATGATGTGAGAGGCTGGGGAGGGTTAAGGTAAGTCACTGAAAATATGAAAGAGATTTAAAATAGTTCTGCAGTGAGCTTTGTCTATGTGTACAAGTTCCTAACAAGATTGGCAGGTTGGTGTGATTTTCTTTTTTAAAGGCCTTGTGGGCCAAGACTGGCTGAAGGTTCCCCACCCCTACCTTAAAGGATTGTCCTCTGTAAAGTAGGACACCTGGGCACCCTCCCAATGGAGGGCCCTGAGACAGAGGCCTGTAACCAAAAGTGGAAGGAAGTAGTTCTTTCTCCAAACAGTGCTGCATCCAGCAGAAGCCTAAGACATGAGCTGCAGCAGCATCCCAGAAGAAAAAAGATGAGTGATCAAAGGACTGCACCCCATAATTTGTTCCCTGCATGTGGCTCTCATGCAAATGCTGCCAGAAATTGATGCTATGTTTGCACGAAGTGCTCTTGCCCTGAATGTGATAGAATCAGGACCACAGTTTATTGTCGCTTACAAAGGAATGCCTCTGTTACCCTGCTAAAATATATAAATGTGTGGGCTGTCTGTGCATGATTTGGAAGAGTTCAATCCACCCTGGGCTAAATTGTGTTGCTTAACAGGCAGATGCCATGGTCTAGCAGCCAGCTCCAGCATTTCAAAGAATGCTGGGGATGTTCAAGGTGTTGAAGCCACACAAGAATTTGCAACTACCGGTACAAGAAGTTATGCTTCCTTTTAAAATGGGGTCGTTAATGCCTTGAGTCACATTTTGGAGGATGCATTCTATGCCAAGGGCTAGTAGCGGCAAACCTTAGCACTAAGGGGAAGGCCACTGGAAAGGCTGCAGCTCCTTGAAAGAGCACCTGCTGTACATGCAGAAGGTCCCAGGTTCAATGCCCAGCATCTGCAAGTAGGGCTGGGAGAGCCTCTTGCCTGAAACTCTGCAGAGCTGCTGCCAGTCAGTGCAGACAATACAATGGGCAACTTCTTATGTTCTTATATAATTATCCTTCACTTTATGCACCTACAGTTTTACAATAGATAGGCAATTTAAATAAGTAGGGACACCATTCTTCAGTGGCTGAGTTTAAGTGTACGGCTTTTCATTGCTGCCAGTAAATGTGACTGCCAGCAGTTTGGGGCTTCTACTATACCAGGGTCAGCAAACTTTTTCAGCAGGGGGCTGGTCCACTGTCCCTCAGACCATGTGGTGGGCCGGATTATTATTTTTTTTGGGGGGGATGAACGAATTCCTATGCCCCACAAATAACTCCACAAATAACTGTAGTCTCCTGCAATTCCTGCACAATGTTTGTCTTCTTGCCAAAGGTTGTAGGCAGCTACACCTGCAGCAACTGCAAATTGGTTGCCCTACTAGAAGACAAGGTCCAGCAACTTCAGGCCCGTGTATCTACGCTCCAGAAAATTAAAGAGCTGGAGCTTTTCTTGGATGCAGCAGAGCACACTGTCTGCACCAAGCAGGAGACAGGGCACATCCCTGAGGAGGAGATCAGTTCCCCAACACAGGAGGCCAGATGTATGGAGGAACGTGACTCACAGAAGTAGAATGCCCAGGGATCGCTCTGAGTGTTTAGAACTACACAATCAATTTGAAGTGCTCTCCCTTAACATGGAAGATGAAGAACAGACTCCATTTGAAGATCTCTCCCTCATCACAGTTGATAAAGTATATGAAGACGAGCAGCAAAGTCAGTCCTCCGGGAATGTGCAGGTGACCTTGGAAGGGACAGCACATGGAAGAATCCCGACCACGCCTATGAGGAGGCGTGTAGTGGTGATAGGGGATTCCCTACTGAGGGGTACAGAAGCAGTGATCTGTGGGCCTGACAAGATGTCTCGAGAGGTGTGCTGTCTCCCCGGGGCCAAGATCCAACAAAATGGCTGCAAGGAATCATAAAACCCACTGACAAAAACCCCTTCCTTTTAGTCCATGTGGGAACCAATGACACTGCAAGCCATAGCCTCCAGAAGATCAAAAGTGATTATGAGGCTCTGGGCAGGAAGTTGAAGCAATTAAATGCACAAATTGTCATCTCATCTGTCCTCCCAGTAGAACGACGTGGCCCAGGGAGAGAGGGAAAAATAGGGGAAGTGAACAACTGGCTTCGCAAATGGTGCCAGCAGGAACAGTTTGGATTCTTAGATCACGGTCTGCAGTTTCTTGAAGATGGACTTCTGGCAAGTGATGGGCTGCACCTCACAAGGGTTGGGAGGAATGTTTTTGCCAACAATCTCAAAAACCTCATCAGGAGGGCTTTAAACTGACTTATGTGGGGGAGGGAGACAGTGGTACTCAAGGTAGGAGTCTATCAAATGCTGAAGATGATCATCCAAATGTCAAGGACCAAATGGAGCAAACAGCACACAGACCTAGTGGTGGGAGGAAAAAATCATTAAGTAGGAGACTAGGGGGAATGATCAATGGTCTTCAATGTCTGTATACAAATGCACAGAGCATGGGAAATAAACAAGATGAACTTGAGCTCTTGGTACAGCAAACTAAATATGACATAATAGGCATCACTGAAACCTGGTGAGATGAGTCTCATGATTGGAATGTAGTAATAGAGGGATACAATCTATTTCAGAGAAATAGACCAAACAGGAAAGGAGGAGGAGTGGCGTTATATGTCAGGGATGTGTATACCTGTGAAGAGATCCATGATTTAAAACTTCAAAGCCGAATTGAAAGTATCTGGGTCAAAATTAAGGGAGAGAAAAATAACAGTGATCTCATTGTGGGAGTTTACTATAGATCCCCAAGCCAAACTGAGGACACAGATGATGCCTTCCTGGAACAGATGACCAAGCATTCAAAAGGAAGTGAGATAGTAGTAATGGGGGATTTCAACTATCCTGATATTTGTTGGATGTCAAACTCAGCCAAGAGCATAAGGTCGAAGAGATTCCTCACTGGCCTTGCAGACAATTTCATTGTCCAGAAAATGGGAGAAGCAACAAGAGGATCAGCCATTTTAGATCTGGTCCTAACCAATAGTGATGACCTGGTTAGTGGGGTAGAAGTGGCAGGATCATTAGGTGGGAGTGATCATGCTCTTCTGGAGTTTATTATACAGCGGAAAGGAGCAACCAAGCATACTAAGACTCAAATTCTAGATAAAGGTAGATAGCCGTGTTGGTCTGTCAGTCAAAACAAAATAAAATAAAAAAATCCTTCCAGTAGCACCTTAGAGACCAACTAAGTTTGTTCTTGGTATGAGCTTTCGTGTGCATGCACACTTCTTCAGATACCACTTCTTCAGGTATCTGAAGAAGTGTGCATGCACACGAAAGCTCATACCAAGAACAAACTTAGTTGGTCTCTAAGGTGCTACTGGAAGGATTTTTTTTTTTTTGTTTCAAATTCTAGACTTTAAGAAAGCCGACTTCAGAAAACTTAGGGAAACGCTGGGTGTGATCCCATGGTCAGTAATACTAAAAGGGAAGGGAGTTCATGATGGATGGGAGTTTGTTAAAAGGGAGATTTTAAAAGCACAACTTCAAGCGGTACCAATGAGACGAAAACATGGAAGGTGCCTAAAGAAGCCAGGGTGGCTATCTAAAGAACTTTTAACTGAGTTAAGATTTAAAAGGGATAGGTACAAGAAATGGGAAAAGGGGGAAACCACCAGAGAGGAATTCAAACAAATAGCCAGCACATGTAGAGACAAAGTCAGAAAAGCTAAAGCACAGAATGAACTCAGGCTTGCTAGAGAGGTTAAAAGCAATAAAAAGGGTTTTTATGGGTATGTCCGTAGCAAAAGGAAGAACAAAGAAACAGTGGGGTCACTTAGAGGAGAAGAAGGTGAAATGCGAACAGGGGACACAGAAAGGGCAGAACTCCTCAATACCTTCTTTGCCTCAGTCTTCTCCAAAAAAGAAAACAATGCCCGACCTGAAGAATATGGAGCAGATGATTCAGCAGGGGAAACACAGCCCAGAATAAGTAAGGAGGTAGTACAAGAACACTTGGCTAGTTTAGATGTATTCAAGTCTCCAGGGCCAGATGAACTACATCCCAGAGTATTAAAAGAACTGGCAGAGGTGATTTCAGAACCACTGGCAGTAATCTTTGAGAATTCCTGGAGAACAGGCGAAGTCCCAGCAGACTGGAGGAGGGCAAATGTTGTCCCTATTTTCAAAAAGGGGAAAAGAGAGGACCCAAACAATTACCGGCCAGTCAGCCTGACATCAATACCAGGAATGATTCTTGAGCAGATCATTAAGCAAACGGTCTGTGAGCACCTAGAAAGGAACGCTGTGATCACTAAAAGTCAGCATGGGTTTCTGAAAAATAAGTCATGTCAGATTAATCTGATCTCATTTTTTGACAGAATTACAAGCCTGGTAGACGAAGGGAACGCCGTGGATGTAGCCTATCTTGATTTCAGCAAGGCCTTTGACAAGGTGCCCCAGGATATTCTTGTAAAGAAGCTGGTAAAATGCGGGCTAGACAATGCTACCATTCAGTGGATTTGTGACTGGCTGACTGACCGAACCCAAAGGGTGCTCATCAATGGCTCCTCTTCATCCTGGAGAGAAGTGACTAGTGGGTTGCCACAGGGTTCTGTCCTGGGCCCAGTCTTATTCAACATCTTTATCAATAACTTGGATGATGGGCTTGAGGGCATCCTGATCAAGTTTGCAGACGACACCAAATTGGGAGGGGTGGCTAATACCCCAGAGGACAGGATCACACTTCAAAATGACCTTAACAGATTAGAGAATTGGGCCAAAGCAAACAATATGAATTTTAACAGGGAGAAATGTAAAGTACTACACTTGGGCAAAAAAAATGAAAGGCACAAATACAGGATGAGTGACACCTGGCTTGAGAGCAGTACAAGTGAAAAGGATCTAGGAGTCTTGGTAGACCACAAACTTGACATGAGTCAACAGTGTGATGCAGCAGCTAAAAAAGCCAATGCAATTCTGGGCTGCATCAATAGGAGTATAGCATCTAGATCAAGGGAAGTAATAGTACCACTCTGGTCAGACCTCACCTGGAATACGTAGTCCAGTTCTGGGCACCACAGTTCAAGAAGGATACTGACAAGCTGGAACGTGTCCAGAGGAGGGCAACCAAAATGGCCAAAGGCCTGGAAACGATGCCTTATGAGGAACAGCTTAGGGAGCTGGGTATGTTTAGCCTGGAGAAGAGAAGGTTAAGGGGTGATATGATAGCCATGTTCAAATACATAAAAGGATGTCATATAGAGGAGGGAGAAAGGTTGTCTTCCGCTGCTCCAGAGAAGCGGACACGGAGCAATGGATTCAAACTACAAGAAAGAAGATTCCACCTAAACATTAGAAAGAACTTCCTATTCTTAGATCCAAATATTCTAAGAGATCTATAATGGCCATTGACGCGGAAAAGGGTTTGACAGGGTTTCCTGGAAATTTATAAAAGAATTACTAAATCAGATGGAATTTGGAACACAGTTCAGAAAAGCGATTGAGGCAATTTATTCAAATCAGAGGGCCAGAATTGTAATAAACGCGAATTTAACAGAAGAATGCGAGATAAAACAAGGAGTAAGGCAGAGCTGCCCCCTATCCCCCTTGATATTTATACTAACACTCGAGGTACTCTGTAAACGAATTAGAGAAGAATTAGAGAAGAAGAAGGAATAAAAGGAATAGTCCATGGTAGAAGGGCGTATAAACTCCGGGCCTTCGCAGATGACCTAATATTAACAACCGAAAACCCAAGTCAGAGTTTAACAAAGGCAATGGAAGAAATTCAAAAATATGGGAAAGTGTCAGGATTAAAGCTGAACTTAAATAAGACGAAACTCTTAACTAAAAATATGTCTGGACAGAGTAAAAAGGAATTAGAAAAAATAACACAGGTTAAAATATATCCAAAGATTAAATATCTAGGAATATAGATTTCATCTAAAAATACAAACTTATATGAGGACAACTATGACAATTGCTGGAAGGATATAAAGAAGAAATTGGAAGGATGGACGAAATTAAACCTATCCTTTTTGGGTCGAATATCGATAATAAAAATGATGGTAGTTCCAAGATTTCTTTTTCTCTTTCAAACAGTGCCAGTCATCAGGAAAATGAGTAATATTAATATATGGCAAAAAGAGCTGTCAAAATTTTTATGGAGTGGCAAGAGGCCCAGAATAAGACACAAAATCTTAATAGATAAGACAGAAAGGGGTGGTTTTGGTCTACCCGACCTTAGATTATATTATGAGGCCTCTTGCTTGCTGTGGATAAAAGAGTGGTGTATACTCAAGAATTGGGATATTTTGGATATAGAGGGGCATGACGCCCGGTTCGGGTGGCATGCCTATCTAAACTACGAGAAATCAAAAGTCCATAGAGGCTTTTTAAATCATATAATTAGAAACGCCCTTATAAAGGTTTGGAATAAATATAAACGGCATTTAGAAAATAAAACCCCAAGATGGATCTCCCCGCTAGAGGTAGTCTCACTTAAAAGAAAGAATAATTCAAAAGGTAAATGGATGACATACAATGATCTACTCATATACGAAGATGGTCAAACGAAATTGAAGAAATATGAAGAAATAAAAAATAGCCTACATGGATGGTTGGAATACTTCCAAATAAACGAAGTTTACAAACAGGATGTGAAGGTAGGCTTTGAGGAAGAAAGCTCAAGGTTCGAAAAAGAATTATTAAACAGTAAGAACAAGCTAATTTCTAAAATGTATAATTATCTATTAGAATATGAGGTGATGGACGAAGAAGTCAAAGTACCAATGATTAGGTGGGCCCAAGATGTAGGGCATGCAATAATGCTAAAAGATTGGGAAAATCTATGGAAAGTGAACTTAAAGTTTACTGCCAATTATGGAATAAGGGAAAACATGATGAAGATGGTCCACCGATGGTATCTCACACCTATGAAATTAGCTAAAATCCATAAGAACCTGAAAAGTAAATGCTGGAGATGCGGGGAGAACGGAGGAGATTTGTTCCACATGTGGTGGACATGTGGGAAGATAAAGACTTTTTGGGGGCAGATATATGATGAGATAAAAAAGATAATGGGTAAAATGGATAATGGATAAAACCTTTAAAAAGAAACCAGAGGTGTTTCTACTGAGTATATTAGATACCGATATCTCTAGACAACAAAAAGAATTATTTCTGTACGCAACGGCGGCAGCCAGATTACTCGTGGCAAAAGGCTGGAAAGAGCAAGAGGTCCCAAGGATGGAGGACTGGCAACAAAAACTCCAGGAATTTGCGGAACTAGCTTACCTAACAAATAATTTAAGAGAAAGGTCAAAAAGGAATTTCACAGAAAAATGGGAGGGATACAGAGAATATGTTAAAAAATATAGTTAAAAATCTATTTCTATGATGGCATTTGAGGTGTAAGGATTAAATAAGGATAAAGGTCAGATATTGAGGGAATGTTAATTTTTTAGGAAATGTAAGTTATAAGTGACGGTAAGCAAATTTGTGAAGTTATGTACATTAAAGATAGAAGTGGATGTAAGGGAAATGGCAGGAAGTCGATATGTGTGTAGTGGTTTTTTCTTTTCCTTTTCTTTTCCTTTTCCTTTTTTTTTCCTTTTTCGTTTTTTCCTTTTTTTCTTTTAGGTATAGAGGACGATAATGGAAATAATGCAAAACTCAGTGTTTTAAAGATGTTTATTGATTTGTATTGATTTGTATTTGAGTCATTGTGAATTGATTGAACTGCAAATAAAGTAAAAACATAAAAAAAGAACTTCCTGACAGTAAGAGCTGTTCGACAGTGGAATTTGCTACCAAGGAGGGTGGTGGAGTCTCCTTCTTTGGAGGTCTTTAAGCAGAGGCTTGACAGTCACCTGTCAGGAATGCTTTGATGGTGTTTCCTGCTTGGCAGGGGGTTGGACTGGATGGCCCTTGTGGTCTCTTCCAACTCTATGATTCTATGATTCTAACCCAGAGATGCATTTTAAATAAAAGGACACATTCTACTCATGTAAAAACACACTGATTCCCGGACCGTCCATGGGCCGGATTTAGAAGGCGATTGGGCCACATCCGGCCCCTGGGCCTTAGTTTGCCTACCCATGTACTATACAGTACAACCTACTGTATCACAATGAACACGAAATAGGTGTTGTACTAATGGGATTAAAGGTTCAGCTGGGTGATTTCAAGGTCCCTTCCATACCAGCTATTTTTATAGATGAGAGACTGAAATCAGTGCTCAAGGAAAATGACTTATAAAATGTTCAAGTCTTTGGTTAAGTAAATAGTCTGCTGAGAATCCCTTTGTTATGTAAGCTTAGGGCAATATGTTGCCATAAACTGAGTAGCTGGAGGTCCTTCTGGAGAGCCAACGTGGCAAAAGAGGGCATGTCTTTCTCTCCTCTTCTCTGGCTGGACACGATGTAACCAGGCTCTCTGTGAAACCAAGTCAAAGAGAGAAAGAGAGAGGTTTAGTCTCTGGAAGCTAACAGCATTTGGGGGCTGTTTGTCTCCCCCTAGAAACCTGTTGGGGAAGCAATGAAGTTTGGAAAATCTGCTGGAATCAAGCTGTATCTCTGCTTATGCTCAGCCTATACTACAAGTACATAAACCACATTATCACAAAACACCAAAGTCTCCAGTGGCTTAATTCCCAAAGAAGCTGAATATGGGTGCTGCCTGCGTGGTTGACCTTCTTACAAGGCTGAGAAGAGGGTATAGAATATAAAGTGTGTGTGAAACAAGTTTTACTACAATTTACTCCACTAAATAAACTTCAGTGTGGAGTTTCTCAAAGTAATCGGGGACATTATTTTATGACCATTTACAAGTTACATATAAGAATGAGTCACAAGCTCAGTGAGTTCACTCTTATCAGCAAGCTAGAAAAAAAATGCTCTTCTGATAAACCCAAGTTCCCAGTACAAATCTCAAGGTAATTTCTTTTTTATTTCATACAAAATAAGACAGTTGGATTCTTTTCAATCAGCACCCTAACAACCTTGCATTATTGTTTAGCTATCATGTTAGAAGGAGATGGCCTGGCTAATCTAAACAGCAAAGATATACCATGAAGCTTCATTTTTGGTCTAGCACATATTTTTTTCAGCAATGCAAAATGTCATTCCTACAAAAATGAAGATTAAAGGCCCAACTGACTGGTGGGGGTTGAACACCAAAGCAACTTGAGGTCAGAACTATATACAATTGCCAGTTAATGGCAGTGCAGGGATGCAGCAGGGACTCACCGGATGGAGCGGAGTTGATACATCAACTTCCTGGCCAGTGGCTCACTGTTGCTATCCAGAGCAAGAGGAGCAAAGCAGCAAGGAAGTCAGTGCAGTGCAAACACACGGCAGGAGTCCCAGATTAGCTCTGCTAGTGCATTTGCAACACACCGATCTGCCTGCCGCCCCCCACCACTTCCTGAAAGCAACAGTGACACACCTCCTGGAAAGCTTTTGTGGTAGCTCTGCCCACCTGGTGAGCCGCTTCTGCATGGCCGTTTTCAGAGAGGGTTACTTAGCCCTTCCACATCCATTGATTCTTTCCAGAATCCTCCCCTCAAGACTTCCCTCCCTAGCTGAGCTTATTTTACAGTGTCAAGGGAGGAGCGACACTGCAGTGGGATCCCAGCAACCAGGCTGGGTCTGGTCTATTCCTCAAACCTGGTGACCAAGGAAGCAGGAACTTGAGAAGGAGCAATATCTAGCTGGCATGGAAACAGGACCCACATCAGAAGCATATTGATGCTGGAGGGGCTCCAAAGCCAAGCTGAGGAAGCAGCCAATAGCAGGAAATAGACTAGAAACCAGAGCCAAGTAATGCTGACCAACACAGAAAAAGCTATTACCGGTACAGTATCTCCCACTCCTTACAGAAGAGACTGAGGGATTTATGTCTCAACAACTTGGCCCTCCTTTGTTGGGTTACAATGTATGCCTGGTTCCTCTCTGGCTTTTCTCTTGAGTGGACCCCTGAGGGTGAAGCCTACTGGCAGCTGGGTCTGGGTTTTCCACCACCATCTCTGCTCCTGGGCCTCAAGGGTAATGGGAGAGTCTTGGGTCAAGGCAGGGCCTGAGGCAGTGTGTGAGAATGCCAGCAAAACGTATTTGGGACTGAGTAGCTCTTCAAAATCCTGCATTGTGCAAGGGTTTTCCAGAGGGTTCCACACCTCCTCCTTCCTAGGGTCATTTCTAGTGCTCAATTTCTCCTGCAACCCACCCCCAACCTGAGCTCCATGTTTTGCAGGCAGCATATAGGCTTCAATACTGCCCCACCCTTTTGCCGTCTGGCTCAGAGCTCCTCTCCTGAGTCTCCTTAATGGCGCATTACCTTTCCTAATGGCTCATCTCCCAAGCTATTACTACTACTACTACTACTACTACAGTATTATTAATATTAGAATTTATATACCGTCCTATACCCAGAGGTCTCAGGGAGATTCAATTACTTCATCAGGTAACTGGCTGGGCTTATATTTTAACATTTGCTGGATCCAGGGGTTCAGGAGGCTTGATTAAATTCTAGCACTTACTGGACCCAGGAATTTAGGGGAGTCTGGCACCTATAGCTGCAGCTATTTAACAAATTACATTATCACTGTTTAGTTGCTGTGTCATGTTTTGTTTTAATTGACGTTCACGCTGCAAAGGAACTGCGCCTTCTATTCTGACTCTACAGATTTGAGGACTTTCATCCACTTGCGTCACTGAAGGCTCAGCTCCCCTGTATATATTTACTGCTGTTGTTGAGCAACTGGTACATTCCATTCTCCTTGTCAAGTTCATAGGGGCGGACCCTGCATCACAAATGACAACAGTGAAGTCGGCACAAGCAGAACTGGAACGAGGTTGATTTATAATGAGTTTTATGGTGTGCCTGGTGGTTGGGTGGTATCTTTTCATTCAGTGGCCTTGATGCCTTTGTGCATTCCTTCCTGTGTGCTTTCCAGGTAGTATGTGCAATGATGGCCACAGTAACAAGATCCCACTTCCAACATTTGTATCGACTGCCTTAGGAGCAAGCTCTACTGCGAAAGGCTGCAGGCGTTGAATTCAACTGTGGGTGCCTCCAGGCTGCCACTATTTTGCAGGAGTGTTTCAAGCAAGTACTGTCCTGTAAATTTCGGTTTGTGCAATCAAAGGGGATTTAAGTGCTCAGTTGCATAGGCATAGCTGGGGAGGGGGGCAGGGGACAGCTGCTCCCCAAAATCAAATAAATAAATAAATAAATAAATATATTTAACTAACAGCTCGATTTGTTGCACAGCCCTTGTGCAACAAATTCACTTTAGAAAAGAAATGGATTTTGGGGCAGTTTGGAAAGTGATGTGGCAATGCATTGAAAAATATGGGATGAATGAATAAGCAAATGAAGAGAGCTGCTCATTGTTGTATAACCTCCCTGAAAACAAATCAAAACAAATGCTCAATAAAGACCGGGTATAGTATAACCTCTGTGTAAGCACTGCATACAAAGATCAGGATGAATGCTCCATAAGTAGAGTTGCTTAGAGGAGTTCAGTGTCTTCCTATAGCTAAAATGTGACCAAGCTGCTAGCAAATTACAAATCGAGTTCACCTATAGGATGAGCACGTGTTGTGGTTGGGACAGGAAAGCACCTCCCCCTCCTCCCTCTGGTTGTTGAGGGAGGAGTAGTCAATGGCTGGGGGATGGGAGGGGGCTAGGTGTTGCTGGGGAAAATTGGATGTAGCAATTTTGGTGATTGACAACCCAGGTCATATATAACCCCTGCGCATCTGTGGGTCAGCCTCTTGGCTGCGTGTTCCAGATTCACCTGGACCACTCAGACTGCCTGGAGCACAGTGGAGCGATCTTATCATTGTCTGGTTAAATTTCTCTATTTCCCCCCTTCTTTCTAGTCCCCTCCAATCCCTTAATTACTTTAAGCCCCCTTTTCCCTGTTTGATTTCCCACCCCACCCCACCCCTACCCTTGGGGAAGATTCTCCCTGTGCCTGTGAGCGCTGCCTGTGTGGAGAGCCCCCGTTAGGGGCTTTCCTTTGCACTAAGGCTTTCCCCCATTTCTCCCGTTTTTATAATGGTGGGGTTGGTCAGGGCTGTTCCAGACTGGTTGGAATCACTTTAATTAGTATTCCCGAAGGCTGGCTTTATTTTGGGTGTGTAGAATAGTAAATAAAAAATAGAAATAATTTATTGTCACTGTACCTGTTGCTATTTCGAGTGTGCCTCCTAGCATTTTGACGTGATCACTGTTGTGGGCTGTTTCTGTCTCATTTTGTGTGGGCCCCATCATGAGACTAAGATTCTTAAGAGCAGAATCAGGGAGGCCTGTGAGGCCTGCACATATTATTCAAGCCTCAGCCTCCTACTGTTAGCTCTATGAAAATGTATCCGTTTGTTTGCAGGCTCAGTAGCTCAGTGTGTGCGTGTGCCTGAACGTCTGTGCTGCTGTTGCAAATGTATCTCTTGAGGCAGACGGAGTGGAGCCACTGACTCTCTGTGCCTCATAGGACTATGAGCACTCTGTCTATGCTCTTTAGCTATGCTGTTTCTGAACAAAGTTAATTTCTTCAAGCATGTTTTGCCCTGATAGTGACAGTCGCAATTTTAGATGTCTATTTTACTTAGATTCTTTACTGGGACTATTCTATTGCTGGGTAGGTAGTATAGAAATAGAACTACTTTATTGTCACTGTACCACATGTTTACAGTGAGACTGATAAGAGCCCTGCTCCCCCCCAATCTCTCAGTCCTTGCACACTCTGTGTGCTGTTGTTCTACCACCAATCCCCTAACGTCAGCTGCAATGTTTGTCTTTCATTCAGCAGCCTCTCGGCCCATGGGTTTAAAGAAAATGTTCTTTAACCTGTGGGTGCGGCTTGTCATGTTTCTATATCTCCTGCCCGAAGGCAGCCCATTTGTGATTTAATTTCCCTCCCCCCTAAGAACTTGGTGTTTCTTGAGAGGGTGCTTCCCTCAAAGAGGGCAAGCAGGGGCACCTGGGCAGGCGGCGGGCCACCTCGAGGCTGTTATTTCACTGGAATTGGGCTTTGCCTTAATAGGCCTAGTGGTCCATGGAATACTGCAAATGGCTGGGCTGTGTAGCCATTACAGCCTTACTGGTCGGGGGGGCTTATTGTTCTATAAATAAATTTGAATAATCAAGGCAATTTGGACAGGATCTGATATGCCAAGGGTTTAATAGTTCAGCGGCTTGGTCTGTGATTGAATTGCTTGATTCCTTTTATGTGCACGCAGCTAGAATGGCTCCATAGAAGGCTTCTGCACAGCTTTATTCCTCTATCCCAGCAAAGAGGGCTATTAGGGGCCACCCCAGTCACTTCATTCGCCCCATCCTAGTTGTACTGTGGGCCGTATAAAATCCTTCATAGCAAATTTGGCTGGTGATTCTGTAGCGTTGTCTCACTGCATCCGGAATGGATGGTCTCCTTCAACGCTTTGCCCATCAAACCAGTGCTCAAGCAGGGCCACTGCCTCCAGTTGGGGCTTCATCTCCTGAGATGGTGGCATCCAGCGTGGAGGAGGAGCCCCCAATTCAGGGGTTATAATTTCTGTTTCCCAATTTTCACGGAGTCCAGTTTGTTCCTCTCCGCAGCTCAGCCCCTCAGTAAAAGGCCCCCACCCGGTCCGGGAGGTCTTCTCAGTCCTTACCCGGGCCTTCTTCTGGGGTTGGTATCTCACCTGTTCCTTCTCCTCAGCTTCTCCCAGGTATTTTGCTGCAGGATCCTGCGCCTGAGTCCTCTGCGGAGGCCGGCCTACCAGTGCCAGCGAGAACGTCTTCAGGCGGAAAGCGTTGCCACAAGAGACGTGCCTGAAAGCGGGCCAAAAGGAGCCTGGGAGACTCTTCTTTTTCGACGGCCTCTCCCAGGTACTTCGGCCCAAGGGGCGATTCGCCATGACGGGAGCACCTCTTGGTGGTGCAGCAGTAAAAATGCTGGCATGCTTGCAAAGTTAAGCAGGCTCTGGTGCGGTTCAAATTGGAGGGGAACCACTTGTTGCGATGCATGGAAGTTGGTCAAAATGACGCTCAGGATCCCTTCCAGCTTGTCTGTTCCTTGATTCCGTGACTCCCCTGGTGAATAGTTGCACATACTTTTTAATGCTTGCTGTCTAGGCAGGCACCCCCCCTTTTCGGGGGGGAAGGGGGCCCACAGTAGCAACCCAAAACGCCCCCTGTCCAAGCAGGGCTGGGGCTGACAAGCAACAATCCTATACCTCTCGCCCATTCTCCCATGAAATTATCTCAATCGATGCCTGGCTGGAAGGTTATACAGATTGGTCAGCTGTTTTGCACTTGTGGGAAGGGTCCCCCCATAAATTTGGATTCCCGTGCCATTTGGGATTTGTCCTTAAGTAAGCCCCATGAGATTGCTGTCTGATCCATGATTTATTGCATCCCTAAGGCCCCCCGTGAATGATGCCATCCCGTCTGAACTTTATTCCTTGAAATGCACGTCCTAGGTTCAGGTGGTTAAGGTTTTCAAACAAACAAACAAACAAACAAACAAAAAAACAACAACACGCAAACAAACAAAGAAGCAAACCAGAAGAGGGGCCTTGTGGTCTAAAAGGCATTTTTGAATCGGTGTTGAGGTTATTGCCGTTCACCCTCTAGTTTTTTAAGTAATAATAGCAGTTCGAAAGCACGTCAAAGTGCAAGTAGATAAATAGGAACCGCTCTGGCGGGAAGGTAAACGGCGTTTCCGTGCGCTGCTCTGGTTCGCCAGAAGCGGCTTAGTCATGCTGGCCACATGACCCGGAAGCTGTACGCCGGCTCTCTGACAATAAAGCGAGATGAGCGCTGCAACCCCAGAGTCTGACACGACTGGACCTAATGGTCAGGGGTCCCTTTACCTTTACCTTAATGATAATGATAATAATAATAATTTATACCCGCCCATCGGGCTGGTTTTTCCCCGGCCAATCTGGGTGGCTTCCAACAGAGCGTTAAAATGCACTGATGCTTCATCAGATCCAATCTTGCCAGGACATACAATTCTGTGAGCAAAGTGGTTGCCCCAGGCCGCCCCTCCGTTCAGCTTGGCCATGCTGTGTGCGGCCCAAGGTCCCCTTACCTTTGTGTTCCCTTACCAAGTGAGGGAAGACAGATCTCATGCGGTAGGTGCAAAAATCCTGAGCGAATGCAACAGTAGTTCACCGTGGCGGGGTACCTTGAATCTGCACAGTGTTTCAGGTTCATTCTGATGCTACTGCATCTTGGCCCGGGGTTTTATTTTAAGGACTGATGGTGCGCAAAGCCTTGGCCTCGAGTCTGGTATGGCGAGGCTATCATGTGACCTAACTTTCTTGAGTTTCCCCATTGTAGTAACAGTGTGCATTTGGACTGTGGAGTTCAGTGTATGCCGGATCTACGTTGGTTTGGTGACCAGGTATTGTTGAGCCTTTTGGCAAAATTGGTCCTCACATTTGGTTGAGTCTCCACCCCCTTTTACGCATTTTCCAGCTGCACTGCTTATGGTTTAATATTGTGTTTTTCTGTTTGTTTTAGCGCGTGTTCATCTAAGGTTTCCGCTGATGCTCTATCCCATATTTTCAGATTGAGAGCTTCAGGTCCTGGGCTTTGAACGCCTAGCCATAGCCGGACTTTTCTGGAGCTCCTGTGGCACTTTAGCAACAATTAATTTATTACAGGGAGTAGCAGCTTCCATTCCCTCTTCCGCTTTTGGATCTTATGGGAAGGTTTACACTGATTTCTTGGTTGTTTGCTGGCAGTCATCAGCCATTCAGAGGGATTTGCCCCCATCCTCTGAGTAGGCGCTGCAGTATTTGGCTCGCCTGCTCCAGTCCGGACGTGCCACTAAAAAATCATCACAATCTAGTTCGCTGCAACTTCCTTTTTTGGTAAAACCTGATCTCCAGAGACCTTTTGCGCAAAGGATGTCATGAGCAGAGCCTTGGAAAGTTGGTGTTGGCTCCAACCTCCGAGGACACCGGGCAGTGAGCAGGTCATTTTGACCTCCTATGCATTATCGGCCGCAAGCCAAGACTTGCCTGCTTGTCAAGGTTTGAGGGCATATCCTTTCTGCCGCACATTCCTTGGCAATTTTGTACACTGTGGGTTGAGAAATTTGGGTTGGAGCCAGCACGGGAAACCACTTTTCGTTCCTACAAGAAGGCCTGGGCCGACTTTGTAGTCTTTGTTGGTCAGCTCGGGGCAGGTCATCCTAGCTCACTTCCTTCCTCTGCTCAGGTCCTCAAATGCTTGGCGCAACTTTTTCAGCAGGGTCGTGCCCCCAGGACACTCAGATTGCAGGTGTCTGCTATCTCTTTCTTTTCAAAATCCTTTTTGATAAAGACCCTTGCTCCAAATTCTTAGTCCGTCAGACGTTGAAAGGCTGGTCGAGACCATGTGGCCATTTCCGCCGCGGAGGTAACCCTTACTGTCCGTAGCTCGAAGACCGATCAGCAGGGCAGGGGGGCGGTCCTGAGATTGCCTGCCACAGGGGCTTCGGGCGCTTGCCCCGTAAAGGATGCGGCTAGATTCTTAGAGTTGCGCCCTGCGGGGCCTGGGCCGTTTCTGGTTCATCGTGACGGCCTGCCCCTGACGCGTCAGCAGTTCACAAAGGTCATGCGCAAGGCCATCGGGCCTGCGGATTTCCTGCTTCTAATTTTGCCCCACATTCCTTCCGTATTGGCGCGGCAACGACAGCAGCCCTTTGGGGACTGTCGGTGGATAAAGGACATGGGCCGCTGGAAGTCTGACGCTTATAAGTCTTACGTCAGGCCACGGAAGTGATTCTCACCCTGTTTGTTTTTCTTTAATTTCAGGTCCTGCTCCTGTGCACATTTGGATCGTCGGTCACAGCATTGTGTATTGGGCCGGCGACAGAGCCAGAGAAGCAGGACTGGGGTCCAACCTTGGGCTTCCGCCCCATGTGCATTTAACTTGGTTGGGCAAAAGGGGAATGTTGTGGGGTGCACTGCTTCCTCTAATTCGTGAGCAGGTGTTTTTGAGGGGTTCCCCACAGGCCATTGTGGTTCAATTGGGTGAAAACGATTTGCCGGCCACTGATTGCCAGTCTTTGCACCTGCGAATCCAGGCTGATTTACGGGAGCTTGCATCTAAATTGCCACGGGTTCAGTTATTTTGGTCGCATCTCCTGCAACGGCGTAACTGGAGGGGTGCTCGCTCTCAGGCAGCCGTTGAGAAAGCCCGGAGGCGCACCAATGGTGCGGCCGTCCGAACGGTCCTTGCCCTGGGCGGGTTGGTTATAGCTCACCCTAACATTTTTTTCTGCAGCAACCTCTTTGTTCCGTCAGGATGGGGTGCATCTTTCCCCAGAAGGAAATGATTTTTGGTTGCAGTCTGTTTTTCGGGCCTTACAGGCCTGGCTGGGTTTGTGAGTGGTTGGCGGTGAGCTGGCGCTCTTGTGGCGGTTAGGCATTGGTTCATTGATTCATTGGTGGATGGGTGTGGTCGCCCTAAAACCAATGATTCATTGGCGGATGGGTGTGGTCGCCCTAAAACCGATGATGGAGTTAGGAGTTCCGGTAAAGGAACCCAAGGGGCTCTATAAGTTTGTCCGATCCCGATTCGGGAATGCAGGGCCATGCTTGAGCCCCGTGGGACCCCTGGGGGGAGGGAGGAATGTGCACCCAGCAGGGTGGATTTGATTTAAATCAAATTGATTTAAATCACGATTTAAATCACGATTTAAATCACTAGTCACTAAGGCTTGATTTAAATCACTAGTCAGTAAGACTTGATTTAAATATTTTTTTTTACAGAAAGACTCATTCTTCCTGGTATAATCTTAATATTTACAACCATATGAAGATTTCATTTTTGGAATAATAAATTTTCAGAGTAGTTTTTACAGTTATATCAAAAATTACTGATTTGGTTATACTACTAGAAATACATAGACAGATAATTATGAAATTATGGTGAGGTTTAATAAGTTAACTGTTTATATTTGGACAACTTTTCTGCTGTACTTTATTGGAAGGAGAAAAAGAATCATTTCCTTAACAACCATTTAAACAATTTATTTAACTAAAACAATAACATGATAGCATATGTATCCATGTTTGTTAACTGATGTGGTTAAACATTTAAAAAAAAAACTTAGACTGAGTTTTAGCACACTTGATAAACTTAAAACAAATCCTTATTTCCTGATGAATAGCCTTTGGACTACAATGTAACTTAAATAGAAGACTATATTTAGAAAGATTTTTCCTCCAAAAGCATTTTATTTTAAAAATCCAATTTAAATCAAAAAAATCTGATTTAAATCAAAAAAATCCGATTTAAATCAAAAAAATCCGATTTTTTTGATTTTTTTAAAAAAATCATTGATTTTTATCCACCCTGGCACCCAGACTCTGTTAACTCCCCTCAGTTTAAAGGGTTTCCTTAATACCTGCCAATGGCAGCTCTGTCCCCTAGGAGGGACATGGAAGAACCAATGCCTACGCAACCACTCACGTGATTTGTATTTAAATAAAGTTGTGGCCCTAAATTGTTCTTGCCCAAAAACCAAACAAAAATAATGTCTGAAGTGTGAATTATTTTGAGGGGTGACTTGGCGTCCTCAACACACAAATCGAGTTCACCTATAGGATGAGCACGTGTTGTGGTTGGGACAGGAAAGCACCTCCCCCTCCTCCCTCTGGTTGTTGAGGGAGGAGTAGTCAATGGCCACAGATGGGAGGGGGCTAGGTGTTGCTGGGGAAAATTGGATGTAGCAATTTTGGTGATTGACAACCCAGGTCATATATAACCCCTGCGCATCTGTGGGTCAGCCTCTTGGCTGCGTGTTCCAGATTCCCCGCCCTCCTCTCCCTTTTTTATTAGGCCTCTGTGTTGACCTTGCTTTGCCTGTTATGGGGTCGTCTGCTTCTTGATGGCAGGGGCCTAGTAGGAATTTTGTCCATCTGGCATATTGGCTTGAGCCAGTGGGGTTTTTGCCTACTACATTGCAACTCGTCACAACTTGTAAGGTTGGCGGTTAGGCATTGGTTCATTGATTCATTGGTGGATGGGTGTGGTCACCCTAAAACCAATGATTCATCGGCGGATGGGTGTGGTCGCCCTAAAACCGATGATGGAGTTAGGAGTTCCGGTAAAGGAACCCAAGGGGCTCTATAAGTTTGTCCGATCCCGATTCGGGAATGCAGGGCCATGCTTGAGCCCCGTGGGACCCCTGGGGGGAGGGAGGAATGTGCACCCAGACTCTGTTAACTCCCCTCAGTTTAAAGGGTTTCCTTAATACCTGCCAATGGCAGCTCTGTCCCCTAGGAGGGACATGGAAGAACCAATGCCTACGCAACCACTCACGTGATTTGTATTTAAATAAAGTTGTGGCCCTAAATTGTTCTTGCCCAAAAACCGAACAAAAATAATGTCTGAAGTGTGAATTATTTTGGGGGGTGACTTGGCGTCCTCAACACACAACTGTGGAATGAATATTAGCAGGATTATACATATACGCACCCTTTGCTGGTAATACATGTTAAAAGTTTCCTGCACTTAAGGCACAGATAGGACACTAACAAATTGTTTGGTTTGGCCCAAGGAGTCTTCCATTTCTGTTCCAGTCACTGGCCATTAGCATCCTAGGCAGGAAAGGTTTGTGAGTTTATGCTGGCAGCAGAAGAGTACAGGAAGCATTTATTGTCAGTTCCTGAGCAGTGTTTTGATTATAAATTAATCTCTTGAGATATTACGGCAGCTGCAAATGGTTAATGAGTATCATAATACTACCTGCTTCTTTTCCTTGTCCAAAGGCCAATTGGGTCCCTGAGCCTATAAAACCCTGAAGGAGCACTGGAGCAGACCTACCCAACACTTGAGACTGAGGCAAACTGCAAAGATGTCCAAGAACATCTTCTCATTTCTCCGCTTGCTTGTGCTCTTGCTGGGCTTTGCCTTCATCTGCCTAGGAGCCTATTGCTTCTCTACAAGTGCCTCTGCTTGCAAGTGCAATAGTTTGCCTATTGCCTACTTCCTATTACCCTTGGGTTTCTTTTTTCTCATCTCTGGGATTTTCTGGAGCACTTATCATGAAGCTAGCAAGCACAAGGGCTTATTCCACAGCCTTATGCATGGAAGTCCCAGACTTCAAGAGACTCACATTAGTACCATAGACAGGTATGTTCCATGTATTGCATTCCAACGATTGGCCTTTGATTCCTTTCCACTTCTCCTGAAATACTTTACAGCACTGCCTATGGTTTACTCCTCTTCAATTTGCTTTGTTAAACTTATCTGGTCCGTGACCTTCTTCTTTCCGTGTTATGTTCCATTATATCCTTGAGTAGTTCCCTGTTTCTTATTATGTAGCCCATCCTACATGATTGTGTCTTCATCATTTGCGCTGGTTCTTGTCCCGACCCACCAATATTTCTTCTTTGGTTTCCCTTTCTATCTAACCCACTTTACACATCCTTTTCCAATGTCACATTTCAAATGTTTCCAGACTAGTTTCCATTCTTCTATTTTTTACATGTCATATATATATGTTTCATATGTTTTTATATAGAAATTGTGTTTGAGAGGTAAACTTACACCTCCTGCCATCAGGCATTTCTTCTTTAAAAATGTCAATTTTGCCATGTATGTTCTGCTTTTAGTTTTTAGCCTGTATCTACCTTCCTCTGTTATCTTGATTCCTGGTTACTTAATTCTTTTGCATTTACTCAAAACACACACTTACACACACTGCAACAAGTAGTTTTCTACTTACCATTTAAAAATCTTTATTTTATTGTCATTTATTTTTAGGCTGAAAAACTGAATTCTTAAGTATGTTCTGCAGCTTTCCTCCTGTCTCTGCTATTACTGCTATATGCACCAAATTCATTTCCTTCTCATTACTTTGAACCCTGAGTCTGCTAGTATTAATTTTATTAATTGTATATCTACAAGTCTTTCCTTCCTATATAAGTGTATATAGATGGCAATATGAAATGACTCCATGGGCTATTGTGTCTGGAATAGTTGCCACTACATATAGTGCTCTATTATGCAAAGTCCTGTGTTGTGAGGAGTGCTGGATTTTGATGTAGGAAGACCAAATCCTGTTCTCTGCACAGACCAAAATCACTGGATGGCTGTAGCTGGGTGGTCTAGCTAGCCTACCTCACAGAGATTGTTATGAGCATTTAAAAAACCCACATTGTGCTCCTTGGAAAAAGGGTAGCCTATGCTTGCTTGGTCTCTCTGGATCAGGAACATGCTGCACTGCATGGAGCTGAGCTCTTTGTTTTAGTGGTGTTCAACAAAGGATAATGTTGCTCACTTTTATCTGCTCAAGCTGCTTTTGAGATTTCTGGGTAAGTGTCTCTGCCATTCCTAGAGTGAAGACTTAATTAAGTTGGCCTCCAGCCTGGCAAAGTTTGTTAGTGGGTCATGGATACAAATGTCACTTCCTGTTCTGTTGTGGTAACGGGACCATAAACAATAGGCAAAGCAGAAGCTCTATAAAAAGGATGTGGCACATGCCCTGGTCTAGATAACCATGAAGATTGAACACTTCGAAAGAGCTTGCACCCTGCACTGCAAAATAAATCACCCTGCAGAAATAAGCTTGGGCAGAATGTGCATTTTCTGTTCACAAAGAGGGGCTCTTAACAGAAGAAAGGGACATATCAATTGAGCAAATATAAGGATCACCCTTCCTTGGTCGAGCTTTATCACACTGCCATCAGAATATATTATTACTGGACACCCCAATCTTTGCAATTCACGAGATGTATTGCCACTTAACCAGGGTTTTTGTTTCCTTCTGAAAATTAAGGCACATATTTACCGCCTAAAGTCTTCAATGGAGGGGGTGCAGAACATTACATTTCAAGCTTGAGTCCAGACCAGAGGCCAGCCTGGCTCCCTGCTCTCTGGGTGCAGCTTCTCCCAGCCAACATGCATGGAGTTCTCCCCACTGTCTACTTCTTCTTCCCAGAAATCATTAGATCCTGTCACCCTGGGTTTCAAAAGCCACCCGCAAAAGGCACTTTTTCCTGTGCTGCCTGTAACCCTGGCAACCCCGGTTTCAAAGATTCATGGATCTTCCCTTGAAAGGCCATCAAGCACTGTTGTTTCTTCAACAACCCAGCCCCACTGAGCCATTTCCAGGCTGGCCTCAGGAGGAAGGGAGTTGGGTATATTCAGGAATTTATCAGTTTGCTCAGATTCTAACTCTTTATTGAATCTAGGGGTTTGGGAGGTGGTCCCCCCTGACCGCTAACATATTAGAGCTCTAAAGGCCTACAACGCAAAACTTCCCACCAAATTCCTTCCTCCTCAGCACCCGCTCCTCTTCACTTAATTTAGGTCCTTTTGGTGCCTGACTGAGGTTCTTGAAAATGGTGGTAAGAGATCCTACCCCTCTGGCTTTTGAGTAGAATAGAGAGTGTGGTGAGCAGATACGGGCCGCAGGTGGTTGCAGACTATTCTTTTTATAAACAGTGAATAGAGACTGTTAGGATTTCAAGACAGAACCTTTTTAAGCAGTGTTTGTTTTTTGTGTCGGCTATTTTTTGTGCAGGCCTGACTTCTACCCACCATCATACGAAGATAGCACTGATCCTGAAAAGCAGACTTTTGCACTGCCCATCTGCCCCCAGGAGCGAGTCAAGGACATGTACAACGTACCTCCACCTCTTTACACAGAGAGCAGCCTGGAATTCCTTGAGGAAGCCAGCCCTCAGGAGCAGCGGCCGCCTTCGTATGAAGTCTCCGTGCGGCAGGCTGGAGAACATGACTTGAGCACGCATGAAGAGCCTTGCTGCGCATCCGTGTCACAGGCCAGCTGCTGAGGGAACAGCCTGCCAGAAGACGAGAGGCGGAGATAAGCTGTGCCTTCTATTTTGGGAGAGCGGCTGGGCTTAGTGCACAGGATGCAAAGTGTCATCGAGGTGAAGAGAGGCAAGGCAAGCACTCTTCTATGCAATGGGCACTCGGTGAAGACAGTCCTGCAGTAACTGACAGAAAGCCTGGGTAAAGTTGCTAAAGTTTTGAACGATGTTGCTGAGTCCAGTATTGCTGGCTAGCTGCAATAACTGGCTATGTTTGTTTACATTGTTGTAGCTTTATTCTGCCTATGTTAGGGTCAGGCCTTGCTGTCATTTCCTATCCTGTAAAGATCAACAACAGTAGCAGGAGGAAGTGCCCATCAGAGGGAGGGGCCTTCTCAAAAGAATGACAAAAGAAACCCCCAGGAAAAGCACTGTTGAATGAGGCACACACACTCAGAGAGAGAGAGAGAGAGAGAGAGAGAGAGAGAGAGAGAGAAATAAGCTCTGCTGCTGCTTTGGGGAAAGGGAATTTGTATCAAGAAGTCAACCAGCAGTTTCCAATTATGCAATTTTCCTATACTGTACCTGTTTATCCAGTGCAACTGCCTCTCGGAAATGGGGGAGGCGGCAGAGGGGCTCCCTAATCAGAGATGACAGCACATGGATTTAAATGGTCTGTTGGAGAATGAAGGCCATGGGCGCTTGCACTGTGAGAGAAATTGCATTCATGCCCCCTAGGTCCATATGCAATATTTTAAATCACATTTCTTTTCTCGCATCTCCTGTGGAGTTTTGACATCAACTTAATAGAAAATAATCATTGCTTTTGGAGGATGATCAATAATCCACAGTTAGCTTTTATTTGTTATTTTACCATGATGTACTGTTACTGAGGTAACTGGTTTACATAATGTTTAATATTGCATTGCATTTTTGTTTTTCTTACAATAAATTTTGTACTTGAAAACTCTTCATCCGGCCTTTAAAGCTCTGTGTTGGAGTGTTGGTATTTTTTGGTCCTGCTGCTTTCCCCGGGGAACCCACGTTTTACCACTGAACTGGAACAAGCAGCAAACATCGTTTCCACTTATAAGAGCAAACCCGTGCCTGGAAGGTGTGATGCAAAAGGAAGTTGGATGAGCCTGCAGGGTGTAATACAAAAGGTCCCTGGCTCAGTAGGACAGCAAATGGTTTGGATGCAAGTAGCCAGTGCATGAGCTCTGCATCTGTGTGTTCTTAAGCACAGGGCTATTTTTTAAAGTGCCCCTTTGCCACTTACTATGGGGCTTTAAGTTAGCAGTGTTTACTGCTGGGCTAGAAGGACAACATTCTGCTTCAATAGAAGGCAGTTTGCCATGTTCCTAGATTCGTCTAGGAATCCCCCAAACCTCTTATGCCATATGAACATTTAAATTCATTCTCATACTAGGAAGCAGCTAAAATGTGATATTGAGCAGACCTGTTGTCCATTGCCCAGGCCAGGCGGGTCCAGTAGGAGCTATGGCTTTAGCAGTGAAGCTGCTCAGACTGGGAGCTTATATAGGAGCTGGAGGCTCTACTCCACCTTTCTTGTCTTTTAGCCAGGTCCTGATCCAAGCAAGTGTCTCCATGTGCTTCCCTCTCCTCCTAAGCAACTAAGCTAGGAACTTGGTGATGGCTCTGAAGTTCCTGTCTGGCTCACTATCCCCTCTGCTCCTGCGGCACTTGGGAGATGGATGTGTGTGTCAGAACCAGCCAGGTACCTATGCAACTTATATGGGATTTGAGGTCTGGGCAGGGATGAATCTTGACACCTTCAACATGCCCAAGGAGGCTTTGGATTATGCGTTTAGAATTGCATGCTCCTCTTTCCCAACTTTCTCACACTGCATGAAAAAAACATTTCTCATACAGAGGAGAATTTAAACAGCAGCTTGGAGTGTGGGTTAAATGCCTGTTATTCAGAGGAAATAAAAATCATGATCAAGTGTGTGCCTGTTCCTAAAGCAGCTCTTTAGATACTGGTCCTTTTTTCCAGAAAAAAACCCATACTGGATGTATTTCCTTCTGGCTTGGACTTCCCCGGCTCCACTCTGTTAAGAGTTAGTTGTTAAGTTGTTCTACTTACATGAAAAAGTCAAAACAAAATAAAAAAAATCCTTCCAGTAGCACCTTAGAGACCAACTAAGTTTGTTCTTGGTATGAGCTTTCGTGTGCATGCACACTTCTTCAGATACATATCTGAAGTATCTGAAGAAGTGTATCTGAAGAAGTGTGCATGCACACGAAAGCTCATACCAAGAACAAACTTGGTCTCTAAGGTGCTACTGGAAGGATTTTTTTTATTTTGTTTTGACTATGACAGACCAACACGGCTATCTACCTGTAACATGAAAAAGTGAACACCTTCAACACACCTTTTCATTCTTGCAAGTCCAAAGTCAGAGAGCCCATTTAAAATTCATCTATATTCATAGAAAGGTATTCCTTACGTGTTATCTTAAACCTGGGAAATCCATATAAGCAGGAAACTTGTCTACCACCAAGCTTGCAAAGTTCATCTATATTCAGTGTTATTTCAGGTTTTATTGGTCAGCTTTTTGGTACGAAAGCTTAATATGTATGAAGCATAGCAACTGGGAATATCCTTCTTCCTGCAGATAATAGTATAAAGGACAAATCATTTTTTTAATCCAAGAGAAAAATGCTTGTTCAATCTAGATCAGGGGTGGGGGACATTTGGCCCTCCATGTTGTGGGACTACAACTTTCTTCAGCTTTCACTACTGACTGTACTGGCTGGAAGATGTAGTTCAGCAATACCTGAAGGCCAAAGCTTCACCACCCCTGATGTAAAACAGATAGAGAGACCTCTATTTATGGAGGGCCATTAAACAACTTGCTACAGAATGATGAGCTATGGATGTTCAAGTGCTATATAGACAGGAACCATAACACATTTTTAGATTTACAAAAAAAGATGTTTAATAATACTGCAATAAAACACTTTGCTTTTAGAAGTGAGAAAACAATCAGTGCTTCATTTACTTAGGCACAGCTAAAAAACCACTGTGCCGCATTAGGCTAAGCTGTGTCTTATTATCAGCAATTTCATGCAAGGCAAAAATATGGCATTTCACTTTATTCAATGTCATAGTAAGTTTTGACAAATATCAGAATAAACCAAACCCATTTCTGAAAGCACAAGATCACTCAGATTGCACTAAAATGGAACATTTGGCTATTGCAATTAATGTTACCAGGCTACTAAAGTATCAGATTGCACAAAGTCATCTCAACAAATGACAAGCAAAGAAAAGCATTCAAATGAATCACCTACACAAAGAGTTCTTATCATTTCAGTGTCGTGTGCCATGGCTGGAGCCTTCTTGTTCTTCCGTAGCTACAAGAACCATTTGGTGTACCCAAACATTCTTTCCTCTGCTGCATCTGTTCCATGATATGTCATGCTATGACCCTCTGATAAAGCATGTGGTCTGCTTTCAGACAGCAGTTAGAGAAGTGCAGGAACTAAGTTCCGGAGAGTTCTTGTTGAAAAAAGCTCTGCTTAGAACTATGCATCACTTCCTTCATTTCATTTTGTGCTGGCATTTATGGGAATCACATAAATGTTATACCAGGACTTCAACATTTCACTAATGTATCTTATTTGCCCAGAGTTGTTCTTCCCCTAATCTCAGAGGATTAACCCCACCATATTTCCAATATCTGAGGGCATATGACCCCTTTAAAAAGTTAGTTTTCTCAAGTTCAAAACAGTATGTTGGAAAAGTCTCTGAGTGTTCAGCTATTATGCATATCTATAACCAGAGAGTACAGTGGTACCTCAGGTTACAAACACCTCGGGTTACAAACACTTCGGGTTACAGACTCAGCTAACCCGGAAGTAGTACCTAGGGGTTAAGAACTTTACCTCAGGATAAGAACAGAAATCGTGCGGTGGCGGCATGGCGGCAGTGGGAGGCCCCATTAGCTAAAGTGGTGCTTCAGGTTAAGAACAGTTTCAGGTTAAGAACGGACCTCCGGAACGAATTAAGTTCATAACCAGAGGTACCACTGTAATGCCAATTTAGTCCCAGAACTCTGTTAAATCAGCGTGTGATAACTGTGTTCTCCAGGCAGAGACATTTTGTCCATAGTCTTTTGAATATGCAGCCTGGCTTCTTAAAGGGATCCCATGACTCTTCCAGCGTAGTAAAGTCAAACTCTGCCAATTACTCAAACGCAAAGAAGTGGAACACAAATTCATCTTGGGAGACAGTATCAGAATAGAATCATAGAATCATAGAATCATAGAGTTGGAAGAGACCACAAGGGCCATCCAGTCCAACCCCCTGCCAAGCAGGAAACACCATCAAAGCATTCCTGACAGGTGGCTGTCAAGCCTCTGCTTAAAGACCTCCAAAGAAGGAGACTCCACCACACTCCTTGGCAGCAAATTCCACTGTCGAACAGCTCTTACTGTCAAGAAATTCTTCCTAATGTTTAGGTGGAATCTTCTTTCTTGTAGTTTGAATCCATTGCTCCGTGTCCGCTTCTCTGGAGCAGCAGAAAACAACCTTTCTCCCTCCTCTATATGACATCCTTTTATATATTTGAACATGGCTATCATATCACCCCTTAACCTTCTCTTCTCCAGGCTAGTTTGAATCCAATTTGTAATAGCTCGTTTATTAAAAAGTGGGGGGAGGGAGCATGCCAGCAGTATTTCCAAAATGTGTACAATCTAATGACAGACAAGGGTCTCTGCCAAGACAGCTGTAGTGGCTAAATGCTAAAGAAGGAGGCCTCCTTCAGCCTAGTTATATCCTTTGGATGGAGGGAGGTTGGGAAGGGGGCTGGGTGGGAAAGGGGAACTTTCATTCATCAAAGAGTTGACTGCATGTCTATTTTCTTTCTTCACATTTTAAATTCAAAAGTCTCAATTGCACAAAATGTGCATGAGTATAGTAGATCCCAGGTTTCAAATAGTGTATAAAACAGTGCTTGTTATTCATGGAATTTTGTCTGGGCGATTAGGAATGGCTGTTTCCAACATGCTTTGGGACATGATAATTCAGGGAAATACAGTATCTGTTTAAAGCTGCAATACTATGCATACTTACACAGCCCTAAGGATACATGCAGAGGGTTGGGCTACACATGCCAGTAAGGATTAGAAGAGCCCCATGTGCAGCTCTGGGCACTGAAAGTCACCTCTCAGCAGCTGAGTCTTCCAGTCAGCTGCAGTGACCGACAGCCCTGTTTCTAGTTCAAAATAGTGAATTGCCCCTTCCCAAACTGGGTTTGGAAAACAACTCCTTTTGCTTCTGAGCCTTTTCAAAGCATGACAGAACATTTCCATACTCACAATAAGAGTACTTTCTTTTTGAATTAAAGCTAGATTGCAGAGTATGCAGCCTGCTCCTGCTTTGCAAATGCAGAGCACGAGATTTTTCTGCCACACTGGAACTCCTATTTGGGGACTTCCCTGGCATTTCCCCCCAAATAGTTTTGATTTGAGTTCTACTGAAATGAGGCTGCACTTTAATGTTGTTTTTAATTCTGTTTTTAAGCTGTATTTTAATCAACTGTTTTTATACTTGTTGTTAGCCGCCCTGAGCCCGGTCTTGGCTGGGGAGGGCGTGGTATAAATAAAAATTTATTATTATTATATTATTATTATTTTGCAACAACTGAGTCTTAATACAAAATGAACTTTTCTCATTGGTTATTTATGTGTACAATAAAATGCTAAAGCCATAGCACAGAAGCAAATGCACTGCTGTCTTAGCAGAGTATGACCAGCACTGAATTTTTCTCCCTCCCACCTCCCTCAAATCCTTTGAATAATATAAGGCAAAAAATTGAATGTGTTTTGGCAAGTCTTCTTTCTTCCTTCCCCTCTCAATTTTGGCCCGGGGTTAGCGATCTTTCAGGTGATGACGGTAGGACCCTTACGACCTGTCCTCTCGTGAATCTGGGATATTTTCAGCGCAATTGCTATGAGAGGACTCAGTACAGCCTAAAGGAAAAAAGAAGAAAGACATAATAATGAATTTACGCTTTTAGGAAAAAACATAATAATGAATTTACACTTTTTAAAAGCCCTTCTGTTAATATATTTTTTAATCAGTGGTGGGTCATATGCTAACACTGCAATCCAAATCCTCATTGTAATGCAATGGTGTGTGTGAGTTGGGCTTCCACCCACACTGTTGCTCGCCACCAGAGGATTTTTCTGTTCCACTAGGATGCTCTGGATGGACTGAGCTAGCCTGGGATCTGCAGATGCAGAGCCAGCCTCCCTCCCTGTGACAGCATCAGGTCTGATTTGGGCTGATTGCTGCTCTAGCTGCAGGCTGGCACAGCAAGTGCTTGCAGTTTCCAAGTCAATTTCCAAGTCAGTCAGCAGGGCTGTGCATACAACATGGGCCTATCAGTTTGGATTACAGCATAAAAGAGCAGGAAGTTCATGGACATACAAAGTGTGTTTACATAAAATTACAGTAACACACAGCTCCACAAGGGCATACATGCATTTGTAATGCCAAATGTTACAAATTCCCCCTGCCAGATAAAGAGTCCATTTACTCCATCACACTTGCAAGTTACTTAGGATTCAATCCTATATCCGCTTAGCTGAATACAGAAAGCATTGGATTGTTGGCGAAAAGCAAATGCATTTCCTTCTCTTGAGTTTGTAGTTATTGCATGCGTTATTTTAAACCACATGAGGGCACTGTTTGCCTAGCAATCTAGCCAGTACTTGCTTGTAAGCTTCTTTATCTAAGTTAACTCTACCTCCAAAAGCGAAGCCATTTTTGTTTGTTAGCCTCTCCCAAATTGTTGAGACAAGATGCCTGTTATTTTCTCCCTCCCTCCTACTCATCTTGAAAATAGTTACTCCATGAATAAAGCCCCTGAACTCCAGAAACTGTAAGTAATCATTCTAGTGTAATTCACTTAAGCTCCAAGGTCTGCTGAAAAGGATCACACTGCTAAGGGTGTTTCAGCAATTCCAATCCATGTAATTTAGCAATCTAAAGTGTTTCACCTTTCTCTGGATTGTGCTCAAAGTGTAGATACAGATCCGACCTACCAGGGTTTTTGTAATTCATGTTAAAATCAGGAAAGGATTTTCAGTAGCAAAAAGCCAATGATAAATGTATGGCACCACATATACAGCCTGAACTACAGCTAGCTACATTATTTGTTTGGGCTCTATTTGTGACCCAGAATGCTCTCTATGTTTTGTTCTGCCAGAAACACAGCTCTTGTGTATAATATAGGAGAAGGCTTGGGTATAATATCAAAATGCCAGGTTGGCCCCAGATGAACAGCAAGCTGGGATGTAACTTGAGGACACAAATGTGGGAGATGCGAAAAAGGCAGGAAGTCCTTATGCAATGTCAATTATGCTAGCAAGGAATTGCATGGAATCAAGTTGAGGATATCATGCCAGCAACCCCTCACTGGCTTGCTTTTCAAAGGTTTTGTGCAAATGAGCAGGCTCCCTCCAGTACCAACACACATACCACTTTATCTGCCAAGTACTTTTATGATCAACATGCAGAACACAGGCTTGTAAAACAACTAACCATATTTTGTCCTCGGGGGAAAAAGAGTTCCATTTTTTTTCAACAGTAGAACAAATTGTGGGAATTCTCCCATGCAAATACACAAACTATATGGTCTCCAGGGATGATTAAATAAAAAACAACAATGACAACAGTAATCTCCAAGCACTGCCATTGCCAGTTTTTGAATTCCTACATTTGCAAGCTCTACTGGGGATGAGAAGACTTTATAGCATTAGCCAGTTGTGATTACTTGAAGTACCATCTGCAAGACATTAAGGATTTGTCTCCTCTCCTTTGATCTCACTCTTTCTCACAAAATCCAACAGTAATACACCCAACAGAGCAACCCTATTAATTCAATGCCACAATTATGATAGGATTTCCCCCCCACTATGTGGAGCTGGGATCTGCTGCCAGCCAGCTGAACTTTGTATGTGCACTAATTAGCCTTAGAGTTCTCTCTTAGTTAAGTAGAAAAGAAACATGGCTGCAGCTGTATAATATTGGCCAGAGACACTCCATCTTGTCACAAATCAGAAGCGGGCAGCTTACACACAGGCCTACACACAACTGTGAATAATATAATGAAAAGTGGAAGTGCTACAGTAAGTTTATATTTTAATTTATGGTGTTTTTATTGTTAATTGCTTCAGGGTAGTTTGTTCATAAATGGACTCATAATTGAAATGAACTTCAAAAGAAATACATGGCTAAAGCGTTTCAAGTATCAATGTCATATGGCACTGACTTATGTCTCCCAGATCTGCAGCTTTCAAAACCTTGATCCCTTAGAAACCTTTCAAACCAAGTTTTATCATTCCCTACTAGGAATCCCTTCTTGCATGTCTAATATAGCTGTCTGCTTGGAGGTCGGTCAAATCCTTGTTAGCGCTCATATATGGATCCTGAAGATCCATTACTGGATAAAACTCATCTTCTTTCCTGTCGGACTGGCACCATTAACCCTATCAATCCCTATCAATCAAAATGGAAAACTACATTATACAAAAAGCTAAAAGGCTTGGGGTTTTCACCACAAGCACTGATAGCTGCAGGTTACTAGAAAGCCAGAGCAACAATTTGCCAACGAATCTGGGACGTAGAATTTCAGTGTCATGTGAGTGAGATGAATAAGCACCCAGCAATCAAAGACGGTTTTACCCCAGCACTATATCTGTCAAAATTACAAATATCTAAATATAGACGGTCGTTCACCCTCACTAGATTCAACGTGCTGCCAGGGGCGTAGGAAGTGGGGGGCGGGGGGCGGGGCGGTCCGCCCCAGGTTCCATCATGGAGGGGGTGACAAATTATCAAGGAACAATTACTGCCCTACTAGGGTGGTTCATAATTTTTTTTTTTTTTAAAAAATGCCTGCTCCAAAGGTCTTATCTTACTACACTAGGGATTATATAGCTATATATGAAATTTCATGCATATCAGTTAATATCTTGACCCTCCTCCACGAAAATAGCTGTTTACTTGGCTGTTTTCCTATGTTGTGAAGGCTAAAATTTCAATTCAGTGGAGCACTTACTGTTCCCAACCCTAACCCTGTGGAAAGCCATCTAATTAGACTTTAATTTGATTTTGACATGTTTTTAGGGGGTAATTTAATTATTATTTGATTTTATATCAATGTTATGTATCTGATGTTAGCCACCCTGAGCCCGACTTCGGCCGGGGAGGGCGGGATATAAATAAAAGTTTATTTTTACTTATTATTATTCCTTTGTAAGAAAATATGAAATAACGTAAAACCATTTTTGCAGGCAAAAAAAAATAAAAAATCAATGTGTGGGGGGGTGACAAGAAATTTTCCGTACCGGGTACCACCTGACCTTCCTACGCCTCTGCGTGCTGCCATCTGCCTTATTGCAGGGCAGATATGTGGGTAAACTGTATGCAGAGTGAGTCTGCCCCTGCGGCCTGATAGAGGTGGAAACCGTCTCTCATGTCTTGCTATGATGTCGATTTTATGAGGATACTAGTATATTAAGCCCGTTAAATAACGGGAGCTAGATGTCTCCCTCCCTCTCCCCCCATCCCCCCACACCCATCTCCCCCACCTCCCACACACAGTTCGCCTCTCCCTCCCTCCCCCTCCCCCCACCCATTCCCCCCCCCCACTCACCTCCCCCCACCTCCACACACAGCTCGCCTCTCTCTCTCTCTCTCTCTCTCTCTCTGCTCTCTCTCTCCCCTCCCCCCACACCCCTCCCCCCACTTCCCACACCTCTACAAATAGCTCGCCTCTCTCTCTCCCTCCCCCACACCCACCCACCTCCCCCCCATCCCCGGCGACCGGGCGGCAGCGCGAGGCTGGCAGGGGGCGGGGCCCCCACATCCCACCTCCGCCCGAGAGCGCCGCCTGCCGCCACTGCCGCCGCACCCGCAAGTCGGCGGCCGCCCCATCCAGACGCGCGGGGAAGCAGCAGCCAGAAGCAGCCGTGCCGGCCAACCGCCCCTTCCTGCGCGTCGCCTCAGTCTGCGCGCAGCAGCAGCTGCCGCCTCAGCCTGAGAGGCGGCTGCAGCTGCGTCGGCTTCAGCATCGCGGGCGGGCGGGCGGCGGCAGAGCAGCCCCATCCAGACACGCGGGGAAGCAGCAGCCAGCAGCAGCCGCGCCGGCCAACCGCCCCTTCCCGCGCGTCGCCTCAGTCTGCGCGCAGCAGCAGCTGCCGCCTCAGCCTGAGAGGCGGCTGCAGCTGCGTCGGCTTCGGTATCGCGGGCGGGCGGCAGCGGCGGCGGAGCAGCCCCTGTTCCGGGCGGAGGGAGCGTCTTGGAGCAGCAGCCGCCGGAGCGTGGCGGTGGCGGCCGGAGGAGGAGGAGGAGGTTCCGTGCAAGGCGGTGGCGCTGCCCCAAGTGACAACACGCGTGCGCCGCCGCTGCCTCCCGGACACGCCCCCCTCTCCAGCCGCTCCAATGCCTGCGTCCCTGTTGGGGGGGGAACCAATCCCTGTGTCAGTGGGACGCATGCCCCGTTGCGATTTCCACTGACACACGGAAAGTACGGACGGACACAGGCACTTTATTATATAGGATACGCTTGGAAGATTCCGAGTGGGTCTGAACCTCAATGCTTAAAATCCCCCATAGAAGATAGGGATTCAGAGATCACGCTAAGGGTGGCTAAATTTTGTGCAGCTGCCATAAAACTCAGGGAACAAGCTGTGCTATTACAAAGACTAAGGCCTCAGATGCAAACTCTAGATAATATTTTAGAAATTAAGACCTAAACCACATTTCTAATGGCTGTCATATTCGTATTGTTTATTGTCATATTTGATTGTTAATTCAAACTTAATTCTATTGTGTTTTATGTTCGCTTAGTACGGTATGTGAATCTGGTCTGGGACTGTAATAAATTTCATTCATTCATTCATATGGCTCATGACATATGAAAGCTGGAGGACATGTTGTTTTCATTTATAAATGCCATTCTTAATCTGAATGGATTACCTTCAAGTGAAATAACCCTAAATCAGACCTTGGAAAAATCTTGATAGATTATGAGCTCCAAAAAAATACAACACTTTGTCTTTTGGCTTAACTTTTGGCACTGTGGTCTTTGTAATGTGAGAACTAAAAACACTTGGATCTAACAAATGCCTATGCAGCTCTCTCAAATATATCAGGGCCCCCATAAAATCCCAGGAAGGGGTGGACTTGATGACAGCCTCATTACATCATATCTGGTGGGCATTTGCACCCAAAGGATCAGGAATGCCGTCTTAACTATGTACTCCTTGGGAGGGAAATCATAGGGAGAGATTGCTTGCTGTGTAAATATTGTTGCATATGGACACCACTTTCCAGGGCGGAGAGCACTTTAAAAATTGGGGTGGTGAGCTGCAAGTAGAACACTTGCCAATGAAGGCCTTGGGCAGCCCATTCAAGGAGCAAACCTACAGGCTTCAGGATGTCTATCCAGGCACCATCAAGAATGCTGTGGGAAAGCTAGTAGGTTTCTATAGCACTGACATTTTATTAAAGAAAATCCTCTTCGTCTATTAATTGTATACATTCTAGTTTATTACATTTGTAGAAATGTGCTTATATTAAAAAAAACGGTTCTAAAGAGAATATCATACGTTGTTTTTAGATTTACACACACACACACACACACACACACACACACACACACACACACACACACAAGTACTGCAGAAGACGCCATCTTGCTTCCAGTGTGGGAGAGAAGGGACTTGCCTAAGTGGTCGTCTTTCTTTCTCCCCTCTTGCTTTTCATCAAAGATGACAGAAACTGCCACAGTTCTTCCAACCTTTTGTAAAAATTTTTTTTAATAAAAAACCCAAACCTACTACCTGATTACCGTATTGGCCCAAATATAAGCTGCACATTTAAAAGTCAAGGGGGGGGGAGGAAAAAAAACAATACCCAATATAAGTCGCTCCCTTCCTCGCTCTCTCCCTTCCTAGCCTTGGGGGAGAGGACGGGGGACTATGCGTGGGGCGGGCGTCGCTTTGCCGCGCTCCTGGCTGCATACTGGATTTTTTAACTTTTCACGAGTGGAATTTGGAAAAAAAGTGTGGCTTATATTTGGGGCAATACGGTAATTGTGGGTAATTAAATAACTGACTAAACAAAGTCCAAATCTTTAGAAGGTAGCAACATATCCAAACAAACTAAGTGTTTCTGGGGAAACAACTTTTATCAACACATGCTCTGTTGGTTTTACTGGACGGTGCATCTATTTAGACCTGTGAAAATATTTTACAGTTTGTAAATTAATACTGAAAAAGACAAAGTACAATAATATACAGCTAAAAATAGTTCAGATAGAGATTCAAAGATACATGCTAATCATTTTATTATTCTGTTCTCCTTTACATCAAGATCAAATCGGGCCCAGTTTGACACAACTAAATTTAGCATAGTCATGGTTTGGCTTGATAAAGACATATAATGAAATTATGACAGTGCATTCAAGTCCAAGGTCCTGTTCATACCTCAATTGTGGCTAGTAAATGACCCCAGGACATGGAGGAGCTCAGTCACCGCCATTTAGCAGGAACCATAAGGCATAGCTGTCAACTTTTCCCTTTTTTGAGGGAAATCCCCTTATTTCGAATAGGATTGTTCGGCTGTATGGCTATGCCATAAGGCATAGCTGTCAACTTTTCCCTTTTTTGAGGGAAATCCCCTTATTTCGAATAGGATTCCTTGCAAGAAAAGGGAAAGGTTGACAGCTATGCCATAAGGAGAGGCTCCAGACCCGTAGCTTTCAATCCATGTGCTACTTCAAAGAGACATTTCAAACTTACATATAGAATCACAATGACCAAAATCTAGCACAGAATGAGATACAGTCATGAACAGAGTTCAGTGGTGTTAATGATGCCTGTGCTGGACTTTGGCCTAGGACTTCAGATTTGCTGAAAAATGAGCAAGAGACTGTTATTTTTAAAGTAACACAAAAATTATGGCAAAGCAATGAACTACTCAATTAACTGAGGTTCTACCCCCCCCCCAGGAGAAGCCTGCCCCCCATGTATATTTCCCCAGCATTTCCCCAAAGAAGCTCAACAAGTGGCGGTGGGGGTGGGGTGTGTTGATCTCTTTAGAAAAACTCAATAACGTTTTGTCTGCCCCCCTGCCCCCTAATATATATCACGGTTGTTAATCGACCACATTTGGTTGGCAAACCTTTAAACAAGATGTCAGATCCAATCTAGCAGAAGCTAGAGCTCAGAGCTATTGTTCCAGGAACAAAGATTAATTCTCTCCACAGGACCTAACTCTGACCATGGATGTGTGAATGATGGTTGTGTGCAGGTAGCCTAGCTTAGGTTGGTAAAGCCCCTTCCGCCCATAGGAAGGAGGGGGGGTTGCAGGCTTCACGAGCCCTTCACGTGCGCAGGGGATGGCTTCATCCCCTGCCGCCATAGGCTGAGCCCTGGGCGCGGCGCCTGGCAGGCCGACCTATCGGTGAGGCCGGCAGGCGTGGCTTGCTGCATTTAAGCAAGCGCGTGGCCAGGGCTCAGCCTCTTGCTTCCTTGCCCTCCCCAGCTGATACTTTTCGTCGCGTCAAGACCTTCTCATCGAGGGATCCTTTTTTGCGCCGCTGAAACCGCTCCTTTTCGAGCTTGAAATCACTTTTGAGCTGCAAATCGCTTTGAACGGCGTTTTTAAACACCAATATTCCTTTTCAGTTTTCCGTGGGGATCCTTCTGCGCTGCCGAGAGAAGCACCACCCTCTCCTTCCGAAACCTTCCGGGAGATCAGCTGTTGAGCGGGCCTGCCCCGCTTCACGGCTGCGCCAGCCTGACTTTGGTCTCCTCATCGCGGCGGCGCTTCGAGGCTTGTCGCCGGATTCCCTGCAGCGCCGTGAGGAGAAGGAGCGGATCAGCTGTCGAGTGCTTCAGCGCCACGAGGAGAAGCCCCCTCCACAATAGGAAGTGTGAGGAGAAGATCAGCTGTTGAGCAGTGCCGGCTCCGCCTCGCAGCTGTGCAAGCCTGCTGCTGGGGTTTCTCATCGCGGCGAAGCTCTCCTGTTCCTCCCGCAGGCAAGCCTTTCTTCTTCAGCCCGGCACCCCACACACGCCGCGTTTTTTCCTCCCGCTTTGCAGCAACGCTTATCTGCTCTCTTCATCGCGCACCAGTTGGAGCTCCCGGTTTGCCTCCTTCTCCCGTTGGAGGTTGGGCCATCCCCTCCCCCAAAATGCTGAAGGGTACTTCGTTAAACGAGTCCGGGGGGCGTGTCCCTGTCCGAAGCCGTGGTAGGTGAGGGCCAAAGGCACGCCCCATATCAGTGACCCCAGAGTGAGTTCCTAGCTGATGTGCAGCAGCAGGGCTCTCCCATCGGTGGTTAACCCTTCCTGGACTGCCAGCACGGCGTACTGGAGTCAGATATAGTCGGTTACATCCAATGCCTAAGCCAATACCTCTCTACATTCCGTAACCAATAAAGTTGTGGCCTTTCTATGCCCATTAACCTTAATTATTAAGTCTTGTGTCTTTATTTTCTCCACGGGAGGGGTCGGGATTTGACATGCAAATCAACTCCATTAATTCCTACAGAGCACATTTCATCCTGTAGTAACTCCCTTATGCCTCCTCTCTTACAAAATCTTGGCAGATGGGAAAGGTCTTTCTTCTTAGAATCGCCTTCGTCCTATAACTAGTTTTAATAGTAGGGGAAGATGCTTTTATGTTACTGTGATGTGTCAGTTTTATTCATTGTTTTGTTTTATGGTGTTGTTTTCATAGATTTTGCTTTTATAGACTGTTTTGTATTTTGCTATTCTATGCAGCTTAATTTTTGTTTTGTTAGCTGAAGTTTTAATGTTTTATTCCTATTTTTAAAATCCTTTATTATCTTTCAGCAACTCAGGACCTTCAGACCTGTACAACACAGTCTGAACAAAGCTTTTAAAATAATAATAATAATAATAATAATAATAATAATAATAATAATAATAATAATATTGAGTCTTTTAACAATATTGGGAGTCTCCTTGGACAAGCAAAAAAAGACAGAGCATTTATGTTTATTTTTTAAAATAAAAATGAACACAAAAATAAATAATTGATGGAACTGGATTGCAGAGTTGTTGTGATGGCCAACAGCTTAGAAGGCTATAAAAGAGGACTATATCCATGGAGAACAAAGTTACAATGGCCAATAGCCATGATAGCTATATGGAACCTTCATGTTCCACTTGCAATGGCCAGAAAATTCAAAAACAGCACCCAAGGTTATTGAAATCATTGCACATACATTCATGGTTTTAATTTAAGTTACACTAATTCTGTCTATTTCTTACATAGACTGAATTTTATCTTTAGTGAGTTTCACAACTATTTTTGAGATTTGCTTGCTATATAGATAACACAATTACCTTTGCATTTTGACCAGGTTTCATTTATCTCAGAGAATGTTTATTTCCCCTCATTTGATGGAAGTGAACTTGTGCACACTTTATTGATGAAACCATTAAAACTAATAATTCCATAATGTGCTAGAAAGTATCAGTGTTCCCACTGTCATTGATAAACTAGTATAATTTGTCTTTCTTTTTAAATTGCTGCTTAAGCAAGTAAGAGGTAATGGAAAAAGGGTGATGTAAGGAAGCTACACTTTAGAATTAAAGCAAATTAATCCAGAATTCTGAAAGCAACACAGTATCTGGCTGTTTCTACCAAATGCCACGGAGACTGTATATTTCAGCTTTATTAACTGTATCTGAATACAGTTAAGAGTGCTACTCTGTAGAAACTTTATAATAGTCTTTGTACATATTTTAAATTCACAGGAAAGTGTTCTATAGTCTCTGAAATTCTTGGCAGTTAAATATTTAGGGAAACTAATGTAGACATTTAATGTAAAGCAATAGCTCTAGAATTTAGAAAACCTAACTGATCAGACCTTTCAAATAGGAGACTTGAAGGCATTCTACATATGGTTCACAAAATGTAGACAGCATGTTTTTGATAAGGTTACCTTTTTATTTTTTTGAAAAACATAAACTGGGGATGATGCTGTTCATTCAAACAGAATAATTACATAGGAATTTGTAAAGTGGCATAGAGATATAGTGCGATGGGAAAATGTGCTGCTTGAATTTATATATGCAAGGTGCGACATTAAAGGCACAGAAGGGCCATTTAACAGAGCTGGCAACTCTTGCAGTGTGTAGACCTTAGAATGAGTCTCTGTTGGATATAGGTCTTGAAAGAAGAAGAAGAAAGCATAGTTGTTAACCTAATTAAGATAGAGATAAAACAGGACACCATAAAATCAAAACTATCTCACGGTCCCATTTTTCACTTTCTATCTCCTGTTAATCCTGCTTTCATCAATTAACATGGAAATGTCCTTTATCCGGCCCAGCCTCTTAAACAAGAGTTATTTCCCTAGTCTTAATTAGATCGGTCAAAATGTCTCAAATATTTCAGTGTTTCACGTTGGCAGAACATTTCCTATTGTTCATCTCACAGTACTTTGGAAAATAAATCATCTGAAAAAGAATTGACTCTGTTGCCAGAGGTTTGTTAGACAGGAAATATGTCCAGATTCGTGTGTGTGTTTTACAGGCTGCAAAGTTATCACAAATGCACTACAGGTCTCCTCAGGTGTGACTGGAGTGAAAAGCAGTAGTTAGTCCTGTCTCTTCCCATGACGCATTTCCATTTGAGTTAAATGGTGTCCACACTGAAAACAATTCTGCTTAGCGGCAGCACCAACATGTTTAATCCCAAGTTATGACAGTTTACTGTTTTAGCAAAACCTGCACAAAGCGGAGTCAAGATCAGGGTGGTGCAGCAGCAATTATGTGTAGTCAATTATGTTACTTGCATATGTAGTCCCTCTAGATCAGGGTAACTAATCTGTGACCCTCCAGTGTTGCTGGACTACAACTTCCATCATCTAGGAATGCAGGCTAGGGATCGTCATTGTTGGGCTGGGAGCCCAACAATTTGGCTGGGAGCCACAGTTTGTGAATTGGGAGAATGATGACTTAAATTCTGTTGGTGCTGAGTTCCATTCTGCTGTCCTCCTTTTGACAGAGCAGAAGGTGCATGTGGGAGAATGGGCCTCAGCTGCACTGAACCACCATCACCGTTCATGCATACAGTCTGCTAGCAATGAGGGTGGCCAAGTGAAAAAGAGGTCAGGGATCCATTGTGAAGTGGCAATTTCAGAAAGTGCAGCTCAATTCCCACTTCTACACAACTATTTTAAGCACAGTAGCAGGCTAGCATGGTAATGCTTAAAATTCTACAAGGCAGGCTTAAGCAGTATGTGGACCGAGAACTCCCAGAAGTTCAAGCTGGATTTCGAAGGGGCAGAGGAACCAGAGACCAAATTGCAAACATGCGCTGGATTATGGAGAAAGCTAGAGAGTTCCAGAAAAACATCTACTTCTGCTTCATTGACTACGCAAAAGCATTTGACTGTGTCAACCACAGCAAACTATGGCAAGTTCTTAAAGAAATGGGAGTGCCTGATCACCTCATCTGTCTCCGGAGAAATCTCTATCTGGGACAAGAAGCTACAGTTAGAACAGGATATGGAATAACTGATTGGTTCAAAATCGGGAAAGGAGTACGACAAGGCTGTATGTTGTCTCCCTGCTTATTTAATTCATATGCAGAATTCATCATGCGAAAGGCTGGACTGGATGAATCCCAAGCCGGAATTAAGATTGCCGGAAGAAATATCAACAACCTCAGATATGCTGATGACACAACCTTGATGGCAGAAAGTGAGGAGGAATTAAAGAACCTTTTAATGAGGATGAAAGAGGAGAGCGCAAAATATGGTCTGAAGCTCAACATCAAAAAAACTAAGATCATGGACACTGGTCCCATCACCTCCTGGCAAATAGAAGAGGAAGAAATGGAGTCAGTGAGAGATTTTACTTTCTTGGGCTCCATGATCACTGCAGATGGTGACAGCAGTCACAAAATTAGAAGACGCCTGCTTCTTGGGAGAAAAGTGATGACAAACCTAGACATCATCCACCCAGATGGAGGAAAATTCTGTTCACTGTAGTCTAATTCCTCAAAACACAAGAGTGCATGAAAAATTAACATAAAATATGCAAAGATCTCACACAGTGGGAAATGAAGGAACAATGCAGAGAATCCACATTAGTTATGAAAAATCAGAATGCAAACACTAAGTTATTGAACTGATAATTCTTTTTTCTATACTGTACTTCTGTGACAGCAGAACAAGAAATTAGAAGACACCTGTTTCTTGGGAGAAAAGCAATGACAAACCTAGACAGCATCTTAAAAAGCAAAGACATCACCTTGCCGACAAAGGTCCGTATAGTTAAAGCTATGGTTTTCCCAGTAGTAATGTACGGACGTGAGAGCTGGACCATAAAGAAGGCTGATCGCCGAAGAATTGATGCTTTTGAATTATAGTGCTGGAGGAGACTCTTGAGAGTCCCATAGACTGCAAGAAGATCAAACCTATCCATTCTTAAGGAAATCAGCCCCGAAGGCTCACTGGAAGGACAGATCCTGAAGCTGAGGATCCAATACTTTGGCCACCTCATGAGAAGAGAAGACTCCCTGGAAAAGACCCTGATGCTGGGAAAGATGGAGGGCACAAGGAGAAGGGAACAACAGAGGACGAGATGGTTGGACAGTGTTCTCGAAGCTACTAATATGAGTTTGACCAAACTGCGGGAGGCAGTGGAAGACAGGAGTGCCTGACGTGCTCTGGTCCATGAGGTCATGAAAAGTCGGAAACGACTAAACAACAACAAGCTGTCCTTAATCTGGACACCCTACTGACAACCTGGATCAGAACCACACACCAGGACACCACACCATCTCTGCTAAGCTGGGGGTAAGAACTATGCTCTCTTTTCCAGGACAATCTCATGGAGTGCAAGCCCACAGAGACAGAAATACAACCGCAGGTTTGAGCCACATGCTTGTTCTGCAAAGACTTCATCTTGTATCCAGTCCAAGTGTAAAGGTAGGGGCTCTGTCCAATGTTACATGTTAAATCTTTACAGGACCGAACTTTTAAACTGCTGGAATTGTGAAAGGAAATGCCCTAGAAGAACATGTGTAACTATGCAGTGCACTTTTGAAATAAACATTGGAATACTCTAAAATTGCAGCAATCCTGTGCACTGAAAAACTATGGCAAAATATTTAGTTTTATCAAGCAAACTGAAGGCAATGCCATTTAAGTGTTTCCACAATACATTGACTAAAACGTTCCCCATTTTGCCTGAGAATATGAGATGGTCGTGAACGGCAAAAATAGGTTGCATGTACAACCTAAGCTTTCCTACTGGCAGGGATAAAAAAAAGTACGGTAGTTCCCACCCTCTATTCAGCAGGAATTGGACTTCTGGAATGTGCAGGCATCCCATTCAATCCCACAGAAACCAATGCTTTCTGTGCATCAGTTAAATGGCTATTGAGAAGCACCAGAAGGAAACAGCAGCATCGGGAATACCACCATAAATACATTACCTCCATCAAAGTTTTGTGGGGTTTTTGTAAATAATTTTTATTCATTTTCCAATTAAAAAACACATTCATATTGATAACAAATTAAACCAAATCTTTCCAAAAACAAAAAACAATACATCCAATTATATAGTCCAAATTAATTAATTTCAATAGGGACTTTCTGTGTTCTGTATTTCAAGAGCTAATATCCATCCTTTATTTTCTGCTGATATTGATCATCTCCTCCATCAGTCGCTGGTATAACTCTCTCTCTTGTTTTATTTTACCATTCCTTATTTATAGTCACGTAGGGGGCAATTTTTCCATATTGTTCTCAGTCTTAATATTTTAAAAACACTGTCCTCTTTTGATTACCCCTCCTTTTCCCTGCTGATTCTTTTCCTGGGTTTTTCATCCAGGGTTGAAGTTAATTAGTGACGTCTTTGATCTTTCTAAGCACGATGATGTTTCAGATATACTGTAGGGATGTACTTGGCAATCAGTACATAACACAAAGATAGTTTCAGATTTCCTCATAAAAACCCACGCCAGCCCTCCGGGGCCCTCGGACAGCTGGCAGATATCCAGAGTCTATCACGGCACTCCATGCAAGCAAATGCATCTTTTGTAAAGTAAAGGTAAAGGTAAAGGGACCCCTGACCATTAGGTCCAGTCGTGTCCGACTCTGGGGTTGCGGCGCTCATCTCGCTTTATTGGCCAAGAGCCGGCGTACAGCTTCCAGGTCATGTGGCCAGCATGACTAAGCTGCTTCTGGCAAACCAGAGCAGTGCACGGAAACGCCGTTTACCTTCCCGCCTATTTATCTACTTGCACTTTGACGTGCTTTCGAACTGCTAGGTGGGCAGCAGCTGAGACCGAGCAACGGGAGCTCACCCTGTCGCAGGGATTCGAACCGCCAACCTTCTGATCAGCAAGCCCTAGGCTCTGTGGTTTAACCCACAGCGCCACCTGGGTCCCTTTTTTGTAAAGTACACCCCCTATAGTTTTTGTAGTTCAAATACAAAATATATCTGACCTCCTTTCGTTAAAGGAGACTGTTACTTTCGTTCTTCTAACTGCGTCCTAGTTGCCGCCGCCATCTTCCACAGCCCGAGCGATCATATCTGATCTTGCTCTGCCAATTTTTGATTGGGGCTTTCCGCCGAGGACTGTGATTCTGATACATCCAATTAATTTTATGCCTCCTGTGTTTCCTTTGAGTAATTAATTCTTTCTTGGTGAGGTTTGCCAAATCAAGAAATAGCAGATATAACGAACACAAAAGTACGGCAGCCGCTCACCTCATTCATCAAGACGACAAGAAAGGAGTCTTTTTGAAGTGTGGAACTTGGCCTCCAATGACTGTGTAGTTTAGCAGATTTTTCTTTTAACTCTTTCCGGCAAGAACATGCCTGTCGTCGTCCCCCCCCCCCAATCTTTTAATTTTTAAGTAACAGGGACTCCTGGCTGATGAGACTGACTTTGGAGAGTTGCCAAATTCATGCCTTGGAGATCACCCAGCATCACCCTGCTTCCACATCTTGTTGCGGAGCGCAGATAACAGACGGTCTGCGGGTGGCGCAGCCCCCCTACCCTGGGGTGTGTGTGTCAGGGTTAATTACCCCCATTTAACCCTGAATTACTGGCACGACTGGCTGTCTGATCTCTTGCGAGGTCGCCATATCTCATCGTCGGAAGCCGAAAGTGCCTCCATCAAAGTTTAGACCCCACATACAAAATAACTCCTTTGTGGGGGCCCCCACCACATTTTTGCACCCACCAGTTACGGCAGAAAAGGAGAAATCTCACCAACAATGCAGATACATATTTCCTCCCCTTGTTTTAGTCAAGTTCCTCTGTCAATAAATAAGACTTTAAGAAGAATTTCCAGCTAGATTTGGTGGCTCTTTTTCTCCTTGCCTTTCCCTCCCCAGCTTCTTCTTTGTTTTTTATTTTTGTCCCTGTTCTACAAGCTCTGCAGGAACCCCTGGCTTGTCAGTGCCTGCATTATCCCATCATGACCTTCCCCCAGAAATCTCTGTACCATTTGGAGTTCAGAAAGACACAAGGAACTTAGCCAGGCCCATAGTTGGAGTCACAATGTTATTCTCTAAAATTGACATCATCTGGAACACTTAGCCTTTAGATATCAAACTGCAGTTTGTTTTCTACAAACATATATGGTGATAACTAAAGGCTAAGTGTTCCAGACGCTGTAAATTTTAGAGACTAACATTGTGACTCCAGTGTCCTGGTGCAAAGGACAATTTTCCAGTTCACAGCAGACCCTTAAAGAAGAGCTCCCTTCCACTGGGGATGCTTAAGAAATTAGAGTTCTCTGAATTTCAATGTGAAACTGACCTAATCTGTGTATTAGAATATAAAGATCCTTTGGATTTTACTTCTCTGAATTTTGTGATGCAGTTCTCAATAAAAAAAAGGATACCATAATGCAAATATGTTTAGCAAATATGTTTAGCATATTGAGATAAAATATGTATTTAAATGTTTATTTTGTGATAGAAAACATACTTAAATACACATTTTCATGTTGGTTTATTGTTTTTATATAAAGCACTGGCTTAGTGAGCAGATTCAAAACAAATGATCTGCCCGTTGCTACTTTGGACCTGCTTCACACTCCAGAGTCCTCTCTTTTTAATACTGCTTCCTCCCTTGCCTCTCTATGGACTCATTCATACTGTTCTCTAATGTGGATAGTTTTGTGTACCTTCATGAATTCTCCATTGTCTACATTATGTTCTCCTTTAAATCACTTTCCTGTCCCCTCAATCCAGATTTTCTCATATCAGATATATTCCAAAAAGAAGGGCTTGTGATAAAATCTGGATGGAGGGAGGGGAAAGTGTGGGAGGCAGCAATTTGAAAGAAAAGGTCCTATGTGCAGCAGATAATTAACCTGCTTTCTTTTAACATACTTTCTTTCAGTAATCAGCATTCTATGGTAACTAGCATTTATATAGTTTTTTTTAAGCATCTGATCGATTTCTCAGTATCTACATTGAGAGCAAAGGTGTAAATCATGTTAGCTATTCTGCAGATAAGGATTAACCCAAATTTCAGGTGCTACACTTTTCTTGTAAAGTTTCTCACCAGTTGACAAAACTGTAAAGCAAGTATGATCTTGCAGATGTTGGCTGCACTCTGCTGAAATGCTCCCTCCTCTTTAGAACAGAGCAGATTTTGTTTATAAATACAAGAGGACTCTCAAAGCCGCTTCACATTTCTTCCTTACAAGGAATACAGAACTTGCTTGGACTTTGGTATTCATGTTTCCCAACTGTAATATTATTGTGGAGAATCACTGGGATGCATTAGCTAAGTAATTCTGCAGACGAATTGGCTTGACAGAAAGTTATTTTTAAAATGTTGAATTTTAATTTAGATTTGCATGCTAGCAAAGAATAATAGAAAGGGGAAGCATCTAAGCTTCTCATCAGCACATAAATCTTGACATATTTGTATTTCCTACCTTCCTACCATGGAAACATATCACAAATGAAGACGCTAATTAACATCAACTTGTGTAATGTGCACATAGATGTAATTTTACATGACTTAAGTTGTATAGGCAAAAAGGAAAGGTTTGTAATAGTAAAGGTTTTTGTCTGTAGGCCTAAATTTTTTTACAGCATACCAGTACAAGCTTTCTTAGTTTCTATTCAGGAAATAGGGAAAGAAGCAGAAGAAATTAGCTCCAATTAGCCACTGATAAACAACCTGATCCCAACCATGTTGATTGTAAGGATAAGTAAGGATAATTTATTTAATAGATTTAAAGGATAATTTATTTAAATAAACCCAAAGGGTACTCATTAATGGTTCCTCGTCATCCTGGCAAAAAGTGACAAGTGGGGTGCCGCAGGGTTTTGTCCTGGGACTGTTGTTGTTCAACATTATAAATGACTTGGATGACATTTATAATGTTGCTGCTCATCAAATTTGCAGATGACACCAAACTGGGAGGGGTAGCTGTTGCTACAGAAGACAGAATCAGAATTCAAAATGACCTCAACAAATTGGAGAACTGGGCCCAAGATAACAAAATGAATTTCAATAGGGACAAATGCAAGGTTCTGCATTTAGGCAGGAAGAGATCTTTCAAGTCATTAGCTCCCACTCAGAGAATATCAATCAAACAACCCTGACTACAGGCAACCCCCATTTATGTGGGGGTTAATTTCCAAGGCACTGCACATTTAACTGAAATCACGTATTTGAAGCACGCACGCATTTGAAAAAGCCTGCACACACCCTGTATTGCCCCCGCCTCCACCCTGCCCCTTTTTGGGTCACTTCCAGGTTTGGCGCAATGTGCTTATGCACAATTGCACAAATATCGAACATGCATAAATGCTTGTATTAGCAAGCCAAAGCTATGTAGTGCACATTATTCATCTTGCTTTCCATTTACTAGCTGGGCATTGTCCTCTCTTGAGTGCGTCTCCTTTTCATTTATTATATGCATAATTTTTTTTGCATCACTTGCCCTTTTGGTTGAACTTAGTTAAGAAAAAAATCCTTACTCATCTTCTTTATTATCATCATGGCATATATAAAAACTATGCTTCTAATTTGGTGAATTCTGGCCCATTATACAGTGGTACCTCGGGTTACAGAAGCTTCAGATTACAGACGCTTCAGGTTACAGACTCTGCTAACCCAGAAATATTACCTCGGGTTAAGAACTTTGCTTCAGGATGAGAACAGAAATCGGGCAGCGGCGGCGCAGCAGCAGCAGGGGGAGGCCGCATTAGCTAAAGTGGTGCTTGAGGTTAAGAACGTTTTCAGGTTAAGAACTGACCTCCGGAACAAATTAAGTACTTAACCCGAGGTACCACTGTAGTTTATAGCAAAATAAAACTCTTAGATTTTTAGATGCCATGTGACTTTTCTGTTTCTGCTCCCACAGACTAAAACAGGCAATGACCTTAACTGGTAATGATGACCCAGAAGCTACAATTTATATACCAGTCTAGTGAAGCTGATCATCTGTCAGGGATTGTGCTGAAGAGGGCGGCACAGAGAAAGAATGGTGGGATCTTCTCAGGAGCAGGATGACAGTTTAGATTTGGAATAGTGGTTTGCAGAGGGACATGACAAGCAATGACTAACCTAGACAGCATCTTAAAAAGCAGAGACATCACCTTGCCGACAAAGGTCCGTATAGTTAAAGCTATAGTCTTCCCAGTAGTGATGTATGGAAGTGAGAGCTGGACCATAAAGAAGGCTGATTGCCGAAGAATTGATGCTTTTGAATTCTGGGGCTGGAGGAGACTCTTGAGAGTCCCATGGACTGCAAGAAGATCAAACCTCTCCATTCTTAAGGAAATCAGCCCTGAGTGCTCACTGGAAGGACAGATCCTGAAGCTGAAGCTCCAATACTTTGGCCACCTCATGAGAAGAGAAGACTCCCTGGAAAAGACCCTGATGTTGGGAAAGATCAAGGAGAAGGGGACGACAGAGGACGAGATGGTTGGACAGTGTTCTCGAAGCTACTAACATGAGTTTGACCAAACTGCGGGAGGCAGTGGAAGACAGGAGCGCTTGGTCCATGGGGTCACGAAGAGTCATAGAATCATAGAATCATAGAGTTGGAAGAGACCACAAGGGCCATCCAGTCCAACCCCCTGCCAAGCAGGAAACACCATCAAAACATTCCTGACAGGTGGCTGTCAAGCCTCTGCTTAAAGACCTCCAAAGAAGGAGACTCCACCACACTCCTTGGCAGCAAATTCCACTGTCGAACAGCTCTTACTGTCAGGAAGTTCCTTCTAATGTTTAGAAAATCAGACACGAGTCAGACACGACTAAACAACAACAACAGAGGGACCAACCTAGTTGGTCTCTAAGGTGCTACTGAAAGGAATTTTTTTATTTTGTTTAGATTCAAATAAATATGGTACTTTGCATGCTGAATGTCCCTGGTTCCTGGGCATTTCAACTTAAAAAGGATCAAGTTGCAGGCAATGTGAAAGACATCTGCTACAGATTCTGGAGACCCACTGCCATTCAGAGTAGTCAATCTGGTATATGTGGTCTGACCTGTTATTAGGCTACTTCCTATGCCCCTTTGTTGTCTGTGTGAAGCAGTGTCCTAACACAATCTTGGTAATTTTCACAATGCCAACATAAATCACAAAACTGGGATTTCATTTCGGCAAGTGCATAAAGGAATGGTTTCACAGAAATGGCCTGCCACATGGAACTGTCAGTATATGGGTATGCTTTAAGCAGCAACAATGCATGTATTTGCATGTACAAACGGAACTTGAGAACTTCTACATTTCAGGTGTGGTCATGCTATCTGATCTCCAGGAACTCCATCCTCATCACTGATCCTCTTCACAGCCAATGCAAACTGTATGCAGGTGTCACAGGAAATACAGTGGAAAGTCATCTGATTTCCTTTGGGGCCTCCTCTCACCTACAAGGCATGCCATTTTTAGGAAAAGAAATCTCCAACTGCACTTACCTGCGGTTCTTTGTCGTGTTTGTTGGGGTCCTTTTCATAGCTTTCTGCATAGATCCTGAGAATGGCTTGCACATGACTAGAAGCACTTAATCTGAAGATGAGTCTGGATGCATCCGAGAAAATTATCCTTAGCCCCTGTTAAAAGTAAATACAGTTTATAGATGGTGCAAACAGCATTTCTGAGAATATTCTGTCAACTAACAGCTGCTTCACAGGAATATTCATTAATCTTATAGCTGCCAAGATTTGTACAGTGGCTAACTAGAAAAAGAGAACAACTCCACTCTAATAAGTTCAACAAAACATGGAATACTAGTGGACTTTAAGCCTGTTAAATTAACGGGCGCTAGAACATATGTGGTCAAATAATGTCATGTTTTTAAGAGTATGTAACAAAACCCAAAGTGTGCAATGCTTTTGCTCGAATGCCAGCTGGGCCCCCTACTGCTTTCTCCCGAGTAAGCCCTCTCTGCGCTTTTTCCCCGACCACCCTCCCGCGCGCTGCTCTTTGCGCGCTTCCTACGCGGTGCGTGCGCCCTCGCCTCCTCCCAACTCCCTTTTAAGCCCCGCCCAGCATGACGCACGCCGTTCCTTTCGCCTCCCCGAGCGCTGGGTTTGCCTCTTGCCGCCCGCCCGCCTGCCCGTGCCGGCTGGAGACGTCAGCTTGCAGCTTCCCTCTCCGCCCTCCCCCTTTGCCATTGCTGCATCGTCCTCCCCGCCTCCTTGCCAGGGAGGGAAGCAGCAGCAGCAGCATCGGCGAGCGAGCAAGTGTGTGCGTTGGGGGCGCGCACGGCGGCTTATTCCCCTCGCTGTGTGCAACAGCCTCCGGTGGGTGCTGCCGCCTCTCGCCCCCACCTCCCTTCACCCTAGAACCACTTGTAACGGCCGCCGCTTGCTCGCACGCCCGCATGCCCTCCGGCCAATCAGCACCCTGCACCTGCTGCCGCCCGAAGTCTCTGCGCTCCAATCCCTGTGTCCGTGGGGCACATGCACAGTAGCGCAATCCCACGGACACAGGGACATGACGCAGAGACACTTGGACTTTATTATATAGGATAACTACTCTATCTAAATTAATATATCACAGCAGAATGAAAAAAGAACAAGAGTGAAACACATGCATAGATTGTGTGGTGTTCTGGAATGATAAATTTCAGTATGCATATTCCCAGCTGTACAGTTCTTTTGCTTTATTGTAATTTGTCTATTCTTCTTATGTTAATTAGCTTAAATTATAGGGGAGGGATAAGAATACTTAAACTTTCTTATATTTACTCATTTAACATAGTTCTATACTAAGTCAGAACATACTGTACTAGTTTGCAACTTAAGCAATTGAAAACTATCCATGTGCTGCTACAGCTTCAGTTACTGTTAATAGCATTTTTATTTACATGTACAAATTACTTGGTTGGATCCAGAGTTAAGACTGTCTAGGCTGGTGGAAGTTGTTTTCTCTGTTCCCTCCCCATTACAGCAGACCCTCACCCTCTGAATATACTCCTCTGAGAGTCAGAAAACTGTTGAATAGGATGGGCTATATTGCATGGAGCTGGGGAGGTGATTCCTGAAAACTGGGTGCAGATAGCTTCTTGAGAAAGAGCTCTGTTTGTGGTGAAATGCACCTTCATCCAATTGGGGGGTGGGGGGTCTTCCCTTCATACCACATATCTTTATTTGCCTTTCATACCTGTCTTTTGGTCACAGTCCCATCAACAGGATCCACATATTCAAAGCTGGTTGCTTTTTGCACACTGTAGACATTGCTTCCAACAGCAAATTGTTGATTACTGAAAGATTTGTCAGTGATCAAAGCCTCCAGGTCTCTCATTATGAAATATGCTGTCCTGGGATCCAGAGCTTCATAATCAAATCTTGAATTGAAGGAATTAAAAGAATAGCAGAAACATGTGGAATGGTAACGTATTAAAAACCTGTGTCTCCATGGCAAGGGTCAGTCTACACCAAATGCCTAATACTAACATCAAACTCACCCTTCAAGTCTGATTGTAGAGAAAATAACAGCATTCATGCACAAGAGGAAGGTTTGTAGAAGTGCTGAATTGTTAAAGGAAAACCCCTAAACAAGGGGAGAGGAGCTGGGAGCCAAGACTTGAAGACTGAACAGGCTCAGTTGGCATGAAATGCTGACTTGCGCTTGCCCCGCACCTAGGGAGCCTGGATCTGAGCAGTTTCCCGCTTGTCCCGTGCTTTCTAGGCAGGATCCAAACAGTTTTGCTTTTCCCCTGCTGCTTTCCCCTGGAAATTTAGCGCTAAATCAGAACAAAAGGCCCTCTGCAGAAAACCCCATTGCCATTGGTTTTGATTCAGCAGTAATGCACAAGTTTCCGTGGGGGAAGTGGCAGGGCAAACAGAAGTGTGGATAAGCCCGCACTGTGGAAAGGGGGAAATGGAGGGGGAGGGGGGACTTGAATAGGGTGTGACTGGCTGGCATCCTGACCAGGAGAACTACACACTGCAACATTTTGTTGCAGGTCCTACCTGTAAAGTTTAATGGAGAATAAGTTGACAGGAAAAATGAAACCAATGCACTACAAATCTATGAAAATGCACATAGAAAGTTGCTAAGGCATAAGGTCATTTCTTGACACACTAAACCTTGAGGAGGCACTTTGCCACCTCCCAAACTCTGCCCAGCGCTAGACCCTCCAAGCCTCTGAGCAAGAGGTTAAAGACAGACCTCTGGCTCCGGAGCCTTGGGTTTATCCATCATAGTTTCACAGCTGGGCCCACCCACTCAGTGTGCTGTCACACTTTCCATAAATTTCCACAGGCAGGTTGAAAGCACCATGCTTTCATCCAGAGGCGTAGCAAGCCCAGGTGGTACCCGGGGCGGAATTTTTTTTGTCACCCCCCCCACCACTTTAATTTTAAAAAAATTAAAAAAAATTAAAAAGTCAGTTGCATAATGCAAAATTCATTGCATTATGCAAATGACTCTTCTATAGAGCAGTCATTCTCACCTACAGTAGTAGTGGCGGCCAAATTTTGCCCAGTGCTCTCGGACAATCTCTTCCACACTCTGTTTTCGAGCTGCTATGATTGACAGCCAAATTAGGACAGCCCAAAGTCCGTCCTTCTCTCGAATGTGGTCGGATCCTAAGCGAAAAATTACATTGCATGTTAAAATATAATACTGAAGATGGAAAACAAAGTTTTGTTAATTCACTTTATAAGGGGGATTAGAGCCATGGCTCTGTTCCCTGGAAAAGATCTATACTATTGTTAAGTAGAATACCTTAGGCCAATAAGTTAAATCAAAATGGCACATCTGTAAAGCCTCTGTTATTTTCCAGTTGTGTTCCTGGTGTTCAGGTCATTTTTATTTTTTAAAAAACAACCCAACTTGATCCAAAGTTGTTTGATAAGAAGGCAACAACCTTTTAGGATGGATTCAGAAACATCAAACAGAGGTTACAAATTAATAGATATGCTTATCACTGTGTTCTAGAAAACCTGCTCACTATTTTGTGACATATTGGTTGATCCTAATAAATGTACAGGTGGGACGCAGGTGGTGCTGTGGTCTAAACCACAGAGCCTAGGGCTTGCTGATCAGAAGGTCGGCGGTTCGAATCCCTGCTCCCGTTGCTCGGTCCCTGCTCCTGCCAACCTAGCAGTTTGAAAGCACAAAGTGCAAGTAGATAAATAGGTACCGCTCCAGCGGGAAGGTAAACGGTGTTTCTGTGCACTGCTCTGGTTCGCCAGAAGCGGCTTAGTCATGCTGGCCACATGACCCAAAAGCTGTCTGCGGACAAACGCCAGCTCCCTCGGCCTATAGAGCGAGATGAGCGCCGCAACCCCAGAGTCATCCGAGACTGGACCTAATGGTCATGGGTCCCTTTTACATTTACCTTTAATAAATGTGCAGTATTGCCTGACTGTTGAATTAAGAATTATTGTTATACTAGGTAACAGAGGTCTTGTTTCAGAAAAAGCTTTGATGTACAGTATTTGTAATCCACCCAGATGGAGGAAAATTCTGTTCACGGTAGTCTAATTCCTCAAAACACAAGAGTGCATGAAAAATTAACATAAAATATGCAAAGATCTCACACAGTGGGAAATGAAGGAACAATGCAGAGAATCCACATTAGTTATGAAAAATCAGAATGCAAACACGTTCTTGAACTGATAATTCTTTTTTCTATACTGTACTTCTGTGACAGCAGAACACGAAATTAGAAGACGCCTGTTTCTTGGGAGAAAAGCAATGACAAACCTAGACAGCATCTTAAAAAGCAAAGACATCACCTTGCCGACAAAGGTCCGTATAGTTAAAGCTATGGTTTTCCCAGTAGTAATGTACGGAAGTGAGAGCTGGACCATAAAGAAGGCTGATCGCCGAAGAATTGATGCTTTTGAATTATGGTGCTGGAGGAGACTCTTGAGAGTCCCATGGACTGCAAGAAGATCAAACCTATCCATTCTTAAAGAAATCAGCCCTGAATGCTCACTAGAAGGACAGATCCTGAAGTTGAGGCTCCAGTACTTTGGCCACCTCATGAGAAGAGAAGACTCCCTAGAAAAGACCCTGATGTTGGGAAAGATGGAGGGCACAAGGAGAAGGGGACGACAGAGGATGAGATGGATGAGATGGTTGGACAGTGTTCTCGAAGCTACTAACATGAGTTTGGCCAAACTGCGAGAGGCAGTGAAGGATAGGCGTGCCTGGCGTGCTCTGGTCCATGGGGTCACGAAGAGTCGGACACGACTGAACGACTGAACAACAACAACTTTTGTACAATGTCATTTATTCCTGAAGAAGAAGAAGAGTTTGGATTTGATATCCCGCTTTATCACTACCCGAAGGAGTCTCAAAGCAGCTAACATTCTCCTTTCCCTTCCTCCCCCACAACAAACACTCTGTGAGGTGAGTGGGGCTGAGAGACTTCAAAGAAGTGTGACTAGCCCAAGGTCACCCAGCAGCTGCATGTGGAGGAGTGGAGACTCGAACCCGGTCCCCCAGATTAGAGTCTACCGCTCTTAACCACTACACCACACTGGCTCTCTGAGGTTTCTGCTGCTGCTTTCATGCTCATAATTTCTATATCTACTGTTCTGTCTTTCATCACTTTTTGCATCATCCTATATCATCTCTATTTCTCTGTTTTATGTCTTACCAATGTCTTATGTTGAATGTATCAGAGGCAAAGCGCTGGATTTCCCACCAAAATTCTCCTGTCCTCCCCTTTATTTCACAGTTGAGGCAGCTTCCTCTGTGCCATTCAGGTGTTTACAACTCTTTGACTCCTTCCACATACAGGAGCTGCCAGCTGAATAATGCCTCTTCAGTATCAAAATGGCAGGAACTTTCTTTCTTTTTTTGGGGGGGGGGGGAGGACAATTTGTGTGGCAATCTCTGATGCCCTTGGCCCTATTTAGAAATAAAGTAGCTCTTGAGAATACCTGAGTGTGTCCCTGATCTAGGGTACTGTGTTGACCTGCCATAGATACCTCCCTTTTCAACCAGACTGCTTCTTGTGCCTTCCTCTTGGCCCCCAGGCTCGGCATCCATCTCCTCTCACATGCCTGGGCAAATCCTCAATTATGAGTTGCTGGGTTATCCAAAATATATCACTAGTTATAAGAAGCATGGCTCCATTTCTCTCTCCTTATTTAGGACTTCTTCATATTCAATTTACTACACAAGGGCCTGTCTGCTGTTCGCATAAGCTTGGAGATGAAGTAAAAAATTATTCCTGTTGCTGCCATTAGATCAAACATATAAATCATGTGCACAGCTTTCTTAACAGTGATTAACAGTTTGCTGATGAAACTTTGGGCAGTGATGGCTGTTGCTGCACCTTCTTTTTCAAAGCCCAAGTCATTGCTCATAATGCCCACAACTTACTAACGTTATCTGACAAACTCCCGTCTGCTGCTACAAAAAAGGAATAAGTTCCAATAGCATGGGTTGACCTCCAGGATCTGCTGCCAGAAAGCAAGCCTGAGAACACAGCCAAGTGGCACCCCCCCAAAAAAACCAGTTGTCCTTTTACAGCAGAAAGGATACTTTCATTTACCAGGCTGAAGTCTCCTTTTTATTATAAATCTAGGCTTTACATTTCTGAAAGTTTACAGTTTACATGTTATTACTAAGGAAAACAAGCTGACATTGTTGTTTGGGTACAGCTTTGCAGGACATTTAATCATAGAGAAAGGCAAATCACTTTTGGGGCAATTAGAAAGTTTAGACCAGCGTGGCATGAAACTGCCACAGTCTGCCTCTATTGTCCAATGTGGGTAAAGAATTTATTATTGATATTTGGCTCAGTTGCCAAATATGGGGAAATGTTGGGAAAACCAAATGCTAACATAGAAGAGAAAAAGCTCATATTGCTAAAACAAGTAATCATGGGAGGGGAAAGACCCACCTTAAATTTATACAGTACATTACTGCTCATCTCAATCTCCAAAGTGTTCTTTATATAACCTAGCATATGTTTACAGTTCAGTACACATACTTATATGTAAACCACTTAGATATTTTTAATTAAGTGCTAATATAAAGTTTTACTAACTAAATAACTATTGACAGCTACTTAAAAATAACAGAAGCTGCCCTCTTCTATTGCAACAAGAAAAGCTTCTATACAACTTGTGTTTCCTGTGGTAGCTGAGGTTTACTTTCTCTCATGTGATCAGAGAAAACAAACCTTACAACCTCCCTGAGATGTAAACACACAGACAGATGGAAATCCCTTTCTTTCCTATTGGCTTGACAACGAAGCAGCCCACTCAATATGGGGAAATCCTCTCAAATACAGAACTGAGAATGCAGAATCAGCAGGGGTCAACCCTGATACATGGGGTGATATTAAACATTAGTCATACTCTGAGTAAACCCCATGAAATCATTTGAGTTAAGTCCATTGATTTTAGTGGGTTGACTCTTTACTTGGCTATCACCCAAGGATTCCAGCAGACACATAGTTAAAACATGTTAGGCATATTATACACTACAATACCATCAGTTTGAGACTTTGACTCTTTCATCTTGTTACTATGACTAATGCAAAGCCAAATACTATCATAAGAATATTTGCATAGGTTTCAACCCAGCAGCCTTATGAACAGGTCTCATATATAAGCTGCCCATCTGAACTAAAAAAATATTTTCTGGCAACAAACAAGAAAACATACGCACTGATTTTGCTGAAGTGTAGGCATGCTTGATGAGGGGGGAAATGGGTGCTTTTAAATTCATATGTAAAAAAAGTATTTTCATTGCATGTTAATGCTGGTAAACAAAGCATTAAAAAATAAATCATTAAATAAATCATTGAAAGACCGAGGTTAGATCTGAGGCATTTTTGGTGTTATAGGATGGGAATGGCAAGCTGATTACCGTTAACAGTTAGCGAGAAGCATATCAGTGAATTTATATGGGCTATCTCTTTCAGTTTGTACTTCTGAAAATATCTAAAAGCTTGAGTTTTTCAAGGGCATTTGACAGATTCCTGATCAATTCCTGATGCAATAGAATTGATTTTTTCAGATTATGGACAAATGCAAGCCTTCATAATTTTTAGCCACCAAGATGAAGTAGCCCATTTACTATGTATTTTCCCCCCAATACAGGCAGGAAACTACAATGTTTAAATGAGACCCTAGAGGACCACCATAGGTGGTTGCTAAGCACCATTTGGTTTGGTTGTCACAATGCAGGTTTAGATTAAAATGTACAATTCTCAACAAACCACAATGGAATTGCATTTGATATAGTTTTGCTTCATAGAACATATGTTGTCTCACCAGTGCCAAAGCTTTCTTCTCCACAAAGCGAGCATCGACCAGAATCCATCAGATTTGAGAAGAACCTCCAGCCTGCTGGTGTTTCATACACAGGGACTTTCATCGATTTTGCCACCCTAAAAAAACATCACAGAACACCACACCATCATGATGGTCCAGTTGTTTGCATGCATAGATGCCAACTTATTCTATCAAGGTGAGGTGTTCGATCTACTCCCACATACCATACCTTATTATGGATTATAGTTTTGTTAGCAAATCCCAGACTAAGGTTGAAATCTGATGTATATGAATTTACATGGAAGTAGAATCATAGAATCATAGAGTTGGAAGAGACCACAAGAGCCATCCAGGCCAACCCCCTGCAAAGCAGGAAACACCATCAAAGCATTCCTGACAGGTGGCTGTCAAGCCTCTGCTTAAAGACCTCCAAAGAAGGAGACTCCACCACACTCCTTGGCAGCAAATTCCACTGTCGAACAGCTCTTACTGTCAGGAAGTTCTTCCTAATGTTTAGGTGGAACCTTCTTTCTTGTAGTTTGAATCCATTGCTCCGTGTCCGCTTCTCTGGAGCAGCAGAAAACAACCTTTCTCCCTCCTCTATATGACATCCTTTTATATATTTGAACATGGCTATCATATCACCCCTTAACCTTCTCTTCTCCAGGCTAAACATACCCAGCTCCCTAAGCCGTTCCTCATAAGGCATCGTTTCCAGGCCTTTGACCATTTTGGTTGCCCTCTTCCGGACACGTTCCAGCTTGTCAGTATCCTTCTTGAACTGTGGTGCCCAGAACTGGACACAGTATTCCAGGTGAGGTCTGACCAGAGCGGAATACAGTGGTACTATTACCGGTACTTCCCTTGATCTAGATGCTATACTCCTATTGATGCAGCCCAGAATTGCATTGGCTTTTTTAGCTGCTGCATCACACTGTTGACTCATGTCAAGTTTGTGGTCTACCAAGACGCCTAGATCCTTTTCCCTTGTACTGCTCTCAGGCCAGGTGTCACCCATCCTGTATTTGTGCCTTTCATTTTTTTTGCCCAAGTGTAGTACTTTACATTTCTCCCTGTTAAAATTCATCCTGTTTGCCTTGGCCCAAGTAATACCCATTGAACTCACTGGGACTTAATTTTGACACAATTTGTGCATGATTTACAATACTCACACCAACAACTACATTCTGGTTATATGGCAGCCATAAATGGCCATACAAAATCACAACATTCAGATTTTAGAATCACATATTTTCTTTTCAGCTACTGACATCAAAGGTATTTAAACTCATCTGCAGAACCTAATGTGTAGCTTTAAATCTCTTATTATAAATTATTCCATTTACTTTGGCCATTTTATAATACTAGCAGAAACTAAAATTCTAAGTTAAAAATGGCATTATTGAGAATTGAGCACTCTTTATCCAAGGAATCTACTGAATGGGATAGAGTTGTATTTGCACTACAGATAGCAGGCAAAATCCACTGACATATAATAATAATAATAATAATAATAATAATAATAATAATAATAATAATAATTTATTATTTGTACCCTGCCCATCTGGCCGGGTCTCCCCAGCCACCCTGGGCGGCTTCCAGCAAATATTAAAAAACAAAACATTAAAATATCACAGATTAAAAGCTTCCCTGAACAGGGCTGCCTTCAGGTGTTTTCTAAAGGTCATGTGGTTGTTTATTGCTTTGACCTCTGATGGGAGGGCGTTCCACAGGGCGGGCGCCACCACCGAAAAGGCCCTCTGCCTGGTTCCCTGTAGCTTCGTTTCTCGGAGTGAGGGAACCGCCAGAGGGCCCTCGGCGCTGGACTCAGTGTCCGGGCTGAACGGTGGGGGTGGAGACGCTCCTTCAGGTATACAGGACCGAGGCCGTTTAGGGCTTTAAAGGTCAGCACCAACACTTTGAATTGTGCTCGGAAACGTACTGGGAGCCAGTGTAGATCTCTCAGGACCGGTGTTATGTGGTCCCAGCAGCCACTCCCAGTCACCAGTCTAGCTGCCGCATTCTGGATTAATTGCAGTTTCCGGGTCACCTTCAAAGGTAGCCCCACGTAGAGCGCATTGCAGTAGTCCAAGCGGGAGATAACTAGAGCATGCACCACTCTGACGAGACAGTCCGCGGGCAGGTAGGGTCTCAGCCTGTGTACCAGATGGAGCTGGTAGACAGCCACCCTGGACACAGAATTAATCTGCGCCTCCATGGACAGCTGTGAGTCCAAAAATGACTCCCAGGCTGCGCACCTGGTCCTTCAGGGGCACAGTTACCCCATTCAGGACCAGGGAGTCCCCCACACCCGCTCGCACCCTGTCCCCCAAAAACAGTACTTCTGTCTTGTCAGGATTCAACCTCAATCTGTTAGCCGCCATCCATCCTCCAACCGCCTCCAGGCACTCACACAGGACCTTCACTGCCTTCACTGGTTCTGATTTGAAAGAGAGGTAGAGCTGGGTATCATCCGCATACTGATGAACACCCAGCCCAAACCCCCTGATGATCTCTCCCAGCGGCTGCATATAGATGTTAAAAAGCATGGGGGAGAGGACGGAACCCTGAGGTACCCCACAAGTGAACACTCATCCCCCACCACCACTTTCTGAACACGGCCCAGGAGGAAGGAGTGGAACCACTGTATAACAGTGCCCCCAGCTCCAAACCCCTCTAGACGGTCCAGAAGGATGTTATGGTCGATGGTGTCAAAAGCCGCTGAGAGATCCAGCAGAACTAGGAAACAGCTCTCACCTTTGTCCCTAGCCCGCCGGAGATCATCGACCAGTGCGACCAAGGCAGTTTCAGTCCCATGATGAGGCCTAAATCCCGATTGGAAGGGATCCAAATGGTCCGTATCCTCCAGGCGTGCCTGGAGTTGTTCAGCAACCACCCGCTCAATCACCTTGCCCAAGAATGGAAGATTTGAGACTGGGCGATAGTTGGCCATATTGGCCGCATCCAAAGATGGTTTTTTAAGAAGCGGTTTAATAACCGCCTCTTTTAGCGGGTCTGGGAAGGCTCCCTCACAAAGAGATGCATTCACCACCCCGCAAAGCCCATCGCCCAGCCCTTCCCGGCTAGCTTTAATAAGCCAGGATGGGCAAGGATCAAGGAGACAGGTGGTTGGTTTCACTCGTCCAAGCAGCCTGTCCACATCCTCGGAGGCAACAGATTGGAATTGATCCCACACAACTGGACTAGACAGGACTCTAGCACTCTCCCGCCCCAGCCCTGCTCCCACGGTGGAGTCTACCTCTTCCCGAATCTGAGCGACTTTATCTGCAAAAAACTTTGCAAAATCATTGCAGGAGATCTTGGGGTCCCTACCAGACCCCGGTGATGACGGTGGTTCTGATAAATTTCGAACCACCTGGAAGAGTCTCCTGCTGCTGTTTTCTGCAGATGCAATAGAAGCGGCGAAGAAGGTCCTTTTCGCCGTCGCCATTGCCACTTGGTAGGCTTGAAGTTGAGCTCTAGCCCGTGTCCGGTCTGATTCGGAATGAGTTTTCCGCCACCGGCGCTCTAGCCGTCTCAACGACTGTTTCATCGCCCTCAGCTCCGGGGAGAACCACGGGGCTGTCCGGGCTCCATGCAATCGGAGAGGGCGCTTCGGAGCCAGACAGTCAATAGCCCTGGTTAGCTCCACATTCCAGCGGGCCACCAGGGAATCGGCTGAAAGGCCATCAACATGGGATAAAACATCCCCTACCACTCTCTGGAAGCCAATTGGATCCATTAAGTGGCGGGGGCGGACCATCCGAATCGGTCCCACCTCCCGGCAGAGGGGAAGGGTCGCGGAGAAGTCCAACTGCACCAGGAAGTGATCTGACCATGGCACTTCTTTTGTTTTGCTTTTACTTAGTGTCAGATCACCAACATCCGTAGAGATAAACACCAGGTCTAAGGCATGTCCGCGGCTATGAGTTGGGCCAAACTTATTCAGGGACAGCCCATGCTTTCCACGAAGTCCCGAGCGGCCCCTTGTAAGGTCGTGTCGGCATGGATGTTAAAATCTCCTAAGACAACCAAGCTAGGTGTCTCCAGGAGCACGTCCGCCACGACCTGAAGCAGCTCGGCCAGGTAATCCTTGGTGCAGCGGGGAGGTCGGTACACCAAAAGGAATCCTGTACTGCCCCTATTGCCCAACTTCCAGAACATGCACTCAGAAAACTGGGTCTTCCCAATAGGACGCCTGGTGCAAACTAATGACTTCCTAAAAATCACTGCAACCCCCCCTCCCCGCCCAGATGGCCTGGGTTGCTGTGCGTAAGAGAAACCTGGTGGACAAGCAGCAGCAAGGACTGGCCCATCTGCCTCATCCAACCAAGTCTCTGTCACACATGCCAGGTCAAATCCTCCATCCACAATCAGGTTGTGGATGGCAGTGGTTTTGTTCATCATTGACCTGGCATTACACAGCAACACTTTCAGGTCATGTGGGTATCCCTTAAAAGCAAATGATTACTATTTGGCACTTCTAAAGGACACCATGTAAAAATATTGAAGCTACTGAATGAAGGAATAATATGACATGAGAAATTTAAAGCAAGTTACATAAAAAAGAAATATGGAGGAGATAATGTGAAAGTTTTTAATAAAGATTGAAAACTGGAACCTAAAAATGTCGCCCTCATGTTTCTCCTGCGCCTCTCTGTTTGCTGGCTTATAAAACGTAGCAGAGTTTCTTCTATCTCAGCAGCCTTTAAATGCAGCGTTTCGCAGCCTCTCTGTGTGAAGACTTCTCAGCAATAAAACGCTGACACAGTTTATTCCAAACTGTCAACGTTTATTAATAAAATAATATACTTCCAGAGGAGCTTTCTGACATTGCTTCCTCTGACTAAAAGAAACCAGTAACTGTTTCCAACTGTCGTCTGTGAACAGTCCCACCCAGTGACCAGAGCGTCATAGCAGAGCTGTTAACTCTTTAAGCTCTGTTATCCTTCACAGATAAAATATTGAACATTTGAACACGGAGCTACTGGTATATGTTACAATTAGGAAGACAAGTCCTTCTTCAAAGCTATTGGTACAGAAAATGGTGACTATGTGGGATACAGGCAAATCTGTCCAACTGTGGTTTATGAAGCCATGGTTCAGCACTATGGGTGCTCCTCAGTCTTCCAGCGACATGCTGGATTCAGCACAAAGATCCTCACTTGTATTAAGTGAGTATTTCCTGCTATGTCTGAATCAGGGAACTCTGCCAGACCTAGAATGTACTATGAGGCAGCCTGTCTCACTTGGTTAAAGGAGTGGTGCACACTCAAAAATCCAGAGCTGTTGGACCTGGAGGGGTACAACAACAGATTCGACTGGCATGCATACCTGGGCTACGGAAAGGTTAAAGTTCATAAGAATTTTTTGAATCACGTCATCAGGAATTCCCTCTACGTTGTTTGGGAAAAATATAAGGACCTTATCGAGCCTAAAGTGCCATGGTGGATCTCGCCAACTGAAGCTCTTGCCGTTAAAAGAAAAAGCACAAACTGAAAATGGCCTGTCTATAAATCATTATTAATAGAGGAAGAGAACCAGTTAAAATAAAAAAAAATCAAAGAATTAAGAGATTAAGTCTTGGACGGGTTCCAATATTATCAATTATTTGAAACCTTCAATTGTGATAAAAAAGAGGCTTTTCAACAGAGACTTCCAGATTTGAATCAGATCTAGTAAATTCTAAAACTAAAACCCTCTCCAAAATATACTGACTCTTCCTTGACTGGGAAGTCAAGGAGGAGGAGGTTAAAGTCGCAATGATCAAATGGCCCAAGACTTTGGTTACAACATAGAGATGAACCAATGGGAACACCTACCGGTATGGAAAGTAAACTGGAACTGTACGGCATGCTATACGTTCAGGGAGAACTTTCAAAAGATGTTATACAACTGGTATTTAACTCCTTCTAAACTCTCCAAAATGTACAAAAGTGTCCATAACACATGTTGGAGATGCGGAGAAACAGGTGGAACCATGCTACATATGTGGTGGGCTTGTAAAAAGATCAAAACCTTCTGGAATGACATACATTGTTGTTGTTTAGTCATTTAGTCGTGTCCGACTCTTCGTGACCCCATGGACCAGAGCACGCCAAGCACTCCTGTCTTCCACGGCCTCCCACAGTTTGGTGAGACTCATGTTGGTAGCTTCCAGAACACTGTCTAACCATCTTGTCCTCTGTCGTCCCCTTCTCCTTGTGCCCTCCATCTTTCCCAACATCAGGGTCTTTTCCAAAGAGTCTTCTCTTCTCATGAGGTGGCCAAAGTATTGGAGCCTCAGCTTCAGGATCTGTCCTTCCAGTGAGCACTCCGGGCTGATTTCTTTAATAATGGATAGGTTTGATCTTCTTGCAGTCCATGGGACTTTCAAGAGTCTCCTCCAGCACCATAATTCAAAGCATCAATTCTTCAGCGATCAGCCTTCTTTATGGTCCAGCTCTCACGTCCGTACATTACTACTGGGAAAACCACAGCTTTAACTATACGGACCTTTGCCGGCAAGGCGATGTCTTTGCTTTTTAAGATGCTGTCTAGGTTTGTCATTGTTTTTCTACCAAGAAGCAGGCGTCTTCTAATTTCGTGACTGCTGTCACCATCTGAAGTGATCATGGAACCCAAGAAAGTGAAATCTCTCACTGCCTCCATTTCTTCCCCTTCTATTTGCCAGGAGGTGATGGGACCAGTGGCCATGATCTTAGTTTTTTTGATGTTGAGCTTCAGACCATATTTTGCGCTCTCCTCTTTTGCCCTTATTAAAAGGTTCTTTAATTCCTCCTCACTTATCTGAGGTTGTTGATATTTCTTCCGGCAATCTTAATTCCGGCTTGGGATTCATCCAGTCCAGCCTTTCGCATGATGAATTCTGCATATGAATTAAATAAGCAGGGAGACAACATACAGCCTTGTCGTACTCCTTTCCCGATTTTGAACCAATCAGTTATTCCATATCCTGTTCTAACTGTAGCTTCTTGTCCCAGATAGAGATTTCTCCGGAGACAGATGAGGTGATCAGGCACTCCCATTTCTTTAAGAACTTGCCATAGTTTGCTGTGGTTGACACAGTCAAAAGCTTTTGCGTAGTGAATGAAGCAGAAGTAGATGTTTTTCTGGAACTCTCTAGCTTTCTCCATAATCCAGCGCATGTTTGCAATTTGGTCTCTGGTTCCTCTGCTCCTTCGAAATCCAGCTTGCACTTTTGGGAGTTCTCGGTCCACATACTGCTTGAGCCTGCCTTGCAGAATTTTAAGCATAACCTTGCTAGCGTGTGAAATGAGTGCAATTGTGCGGTAGTTGGAGCATTCTTTGGCACTGCCCTTCTTTGGGATTGGGATGTAGACCAATCCTCTGGCCACTGCTGAGTTTTCCAAACTTGCTGGCAAATTGAGTGTAGCACCTTAACAGCGTCATCTTTTAAAATTTAAATAGTTCAGCTGGAATATCATCACTTCCACTGGCCTTGTTGTTAGCAATGCTTTCTTTTTTCCCCTTTTTTCTTTTTCCCCACTATTAACTTTAAATTTTATTATTAAACAAAAAACCAAAGGGTATTTAAAATCCAGCTGCTGTAAACTTAATGGCTGTTTTCATTATTACAAAATATAGTCGTAATAAACTGCTTTAACCCTTTGCATTGTTTAAATGGCTTTCAAAACACTGTGGCAACTGCTGCATATCCTAGTGTAGTATGTGAAGCAATTCTAGAACACTGGGGGCATACCTTCTCCCTCTGAACATTAAAAATATATATTTTTTGGAGGGGTCATCTTAAGGCAATAGCAAGCAGTACAATTTTAAGGCAGCATTACAAACTGGTATGTACTGGAGTGAAGGAAAATGGTAAACTGGCCCTATTCAGTATAGTACTAATTATGTTCAGTAATAAGTCCTCTCCTAATGCAGAGAGCACTAGGAGGCATTTCCTTCCAGCTGCTTCTCTCTCTCCTGGAAATATTTTCTCTGTTCCGTTATGGCTATCTCCAGCAACTGAAGGTTTATTCCTTCCACACATGTAAACACACGGGCCTTTATCACCATCTCATTACCCTCTTTATGTTCGGTTTCCCCCAGTACAATATACAGAGCCCCAAGCTGGGCTTGGAATGGTTCCACAAACGTGGTACAAACTTGGATACAGTGCTGAACTGAAGTGTGCTGAGCTGTTAAGATGGCTTGGGAGCTGACCACATCATAAGAGTGTAGCCTGCCAAAGGTTCTCAGCGTCTTCCCTTCTGGGATCAATGCAGAGTTTATTTCCCAAGGGAAGTGATATGTCCCAGCATCTGACAGCATTTTGCGCAACTGTTCTTGAGAACAGACCCAGAGGGGCCTCCCCAGCGTCACGTGGCCCGGAAGGCGCTCGCCCGGCGGGGGCGGCGCGGCGGGGGCGGGTGGAAATCCGCCTGCGTCACCGTTAGCAATGCTTTCTAAGGCCCATTTGACTTCACTCTCCAGGATGTCTGGCTCAAGGTCAGCAACTACACTACCTGGGGTGTATGAGACCTCCATATCTTTCTGGTATAATTCCTCTGTGTATTCTTGCCACCTCTTCTCAGCTTCAAATAATGTTAAATGCATCCTCCCCCCCCCCCAAAAAAAAAACCAGAATAATTTTTATTGGGTATTACAGGACCAGATATAGCCAGGAGAATAAGGAAAATCCTTCTGTATGCCACCACAGCTGCAAGAGTACTTATAGTAAAACATTGGAAGAGTGACAAAATCCCTATCAGATCAGAATGGTTACTAAAATTGGTAGAATATGCTGAACTAGATAGTCTCTCAGAAAAGATTAAAGATAAGCAAAAACAAGAGCTCATTGATAACTGGAAACCTCTAAAGAGTTACTTAAAAAATAAATGTTGCAATCTGAATTTGGTAGCAGCTTTTGAATAAGTTCTGTAAATAAAGGTTAAATGGGTTAATAGATAGATAGACAGATAGATAGATATACATAGATATATATAGATGCATATTAATATTTTATTATGATTTTGCTGATAAATTTAGGTAATTAGAGCAAAAGATGTTGGACGGGAAGTCAAATATATAAGATATATATTTCTTTTTTGGAATTTTTTATTCTGATGTGCTTGATTTACAGGCTATAAAATGTAATAATAATAATAATAATAATAATAATAATAATAATAATAATAATTTATTATTTATACCCTGCCCATCTGGCTGGGTTTCCCCAGCCACTCTGGGCGGCTTTCAACAGAGCATTAAAATACAATAATCTATAAAACATTAAAAGCCTCCCTAAACAGGGCTGCCTTCAGATGTCTTCTAAAGGTCTGGTAATTGTTGTTCTCTTTGACATCTGAAGGGAGGGCATTCCACAGGGCGGGTGCCACTACCGAGAAGGCCCTCTGCCTGGTTCCCTGTAACTTGGCTTCAGTACGTAGTGAGGGAACCGCCAGAAGGCCCTCGGCGCTGGATCTCAGTGTCCGGGCTGAACGATGGGGGTGGAGACGCTCCTTCAGGTATACTGGACCGAAGCAATTTAGGGCTTTAAAGGCCAGCACCAACACTTTGAATTGTGCTCGGAAACGTACTGGGAGCCAGTGTAGGTCTTTCAAGACCGGTGTTATGTGGTCTCGGCAGCCACTCCCAGTCACCAGTCTAGCTGCCGCATTCTGGATTAGTTGTAGTTTCCGGGTCACCTTCAAAGGTAGCCCCACATAGAGCGCATTGCAGTAGTCCAAGCGGGAGATAACTAGAGCATGCACCACTCTGGCGAGACAGTCGCGGGCAGGTAGGGTCTCAGCCTGCGTACCAGATGGAGCTGGTAGACAGCTGCCCTGGATACAGAATTAACCTGCGCCTCCATGGACAGCTGTGAGTCCAAAATGACTCCCAGGCTGCGCACCTGGTCCTTCAGGGGCACAGTTACCCCATTCAGGACCAGGGAGTCCTCCACACCTGCCCGCCTCCTGTCCCCCCAAAACAGCACTTCTGTCTTGTCAGGATTCAACCTCAATCTGTTAGCCGCCATCCATCCTCCAACCGCCTCCAGACACTCACACAGAACCTTCACCGCCTTCACTGGTTCTGATTTGAAAGAGAGGTAGAGCTGGGTGTCATCTGCATACTGATGAACACCCAGCCCAAACCCCCTGATTAACTCTCCCAGCAGCTTCATATAGATGTTAAAAAGCATGGGGGAGAGGACAGAACCCTGAGGTACCCCACAAGTGAGAGCCCAGGGGTCTGAACACTCATCCCCCCTCCACTTTCTGAACACGGCCCAGGAGGAAGGAGCAGAACCACAGTATAACAGTGCCCCCAGCTCCCAACCCCTCTAGACGGTCCAGAAGGATGTTATGGTCAATGGTGTCAAAAGCCGCTGAGAGATCCAGCAGAACTAGGAAACAGCTCTCACCTTTGTCCCTAGCCCGCCGGAGATCATCGACCAGTGCGACCAAGGCAGTTTCAGTCCCATGATGAGGTCTGAATCCCGATTGGAAGGGATCCAAATGGTCCGCTTCTTCCAGGCGTGCCTGGATTTGTTCAGCAACCACTCGCTCAATCACCTTGCCCAAGAATGGAAGATTTGAGACTGGGCGATAGTTGGCCATATTGGCCGCATCCAAAGATGGTTTTTTAAGAAGCGGTTTAATAACCGCCTCTTTTAGTGGGTCTGGGAAGGCCCCCTCGCAAAGAGAAGCATTCACCACCCCGCAAAGCCCATCGCCCAGCCCTTCCTGGCTAGCTTTTATAAGCCAGGATGGGCAAGGATCAAGGAGACAGGTGGTTGGTTTCACTCGTCCAAGCAGCCTGTCCACATCCTCGGAGGTAACAGACTGGAATTGATCCCACACAACTGGACTAGACAGGACTCTAGCACTCTCCCGCCCCGGCCCTGCTCCCACGGTGGAGTCTACCTCTTTCCGAATCTGAGCGACTTTATCTGCAAAAAACTTTGCAAAATCATTGCAGGAGATCTTGGGGTCCCTACCAGACCCCGATGATGAAGGTGGTTCTGATAGATTGCGAACCACCTGGAAGAGTCTCCTGCTGCTGTTTTCTGCAGATGCAATAGAAACGGCAAAGAAGGTTCTCTTCGCCGTTGCCATTGCCACTTGGTAGGCTCGAAGTTGAGCTCTAGCCTGTGTCTGGTCTGATTCAGAATGAGTTTTCTGCCACCGGCGCTCTAGCCGTCTCAGCGACTGTTTCATCGCCCTCAGCTCCGGGGAAAACTACGGGGCTGTCCGGGCTCCATGCAATCGGAGAGGGCGCTTCGAAGCCAGACAGTCAATAGCCCTGGTTAACTCCACATTCCAGCGGGCCACCAGGGAATCAGCTGAAAGGCCATCAACATGGGATAAAACATCCCCTACCACTCTCTGGAAGTCAAATATATAAGATATATATTTCTTTTTTGGAATTTTTTATTCTGATGTGCTTGATTTCCAGACTATAAAATGTATTTGGTGTATGGATGTAACTATGGTAAATAAAGCATAATAATAATAACAAAAATACAAAAAGAATCAGGGAACTCTGGCTGAACGTAAACTAGAATATTTGCCGTGAAGTCAGAACACAAGCAGAGGAGAGGAAGAAAGACCTGAGGAGGGAGTGCCTGGCCCAAGTGCTTATCTACAACTTCATAAACCATGGATTATGAAGCCTTAGGCAATCATCCCAATATGGCCACTGGCTTCTCCTTGATCTTCCTGCGCTGAACTGCTTGTGGCAATGATCCAAGCTTTTATTTTGGTTCCATTTAAATGTTAAATTCCAAAGTATATTAAACGGAATGTAAATGGGGAAATCTCCATAGAGATTTCCAGGCAAAGGCAGAATCTAAAGGCAAGATTTGGTTTTGTAACTACATCCACTCAGGTTAGGAAGATCATTTAAAAGAAGTCGAAATGTGCTCTGAGAAAAAGCAGTTATACATTTTCATTGCAACATCCAAATATATCCCAGGAATGATCCAGTCCAAGCTAAGTATGTTTAAAACTTCCCCACTGATTTTATGGGCAAAGAGTTAATCATGTATTACTCTTCAAGTCTCCCATTGAAATAAGTTGAGTTTATTTTCTTTTAATTCTCTTCCCATTACACACAATTGTCTGAGTTTTGCATAAAGTGTTACACACCCTGTGATTCAGGAAGTTCTCAAGAGTTAGCCAAGAATTGTAAGTCTCAACATCCTTTTTCTCCCTAAACAAAAGATATATGTAGAGACATTTCCCCCCCCCCGAAATGATTATCTGCAAATCTTACATGTTGTTTTTGCAACATAGCTAGAGCACAAAATAGACCAAAATAAATCTGATGTTGATCAAAGAGAGTTGGTTTCAAAAATAATAACTGAGAAAGCATATATTTCTCAGTTTTGGCTTTCCCATCTTCCAGGTGTCAGCTGCATAGTTTAAAAAATACTTATGTTGACATGGGAGAGGAGAGCCAGAAACTTCTGCAAAATATATGCCAGTACTTCACTGACACACATTTTACTCTTGGGGCACTTAGGGCTGGAAGGCACCACATGACTGGCTAAGTGATTTGTAGACAGCTATGGAGGTGATGCTACAGGATTCAGAATATCTTGGGCTTGGAGTGAAATAAACAAGCATCAACAACATTGTTCCAGAACATGCCCCTGGTTCACTCAAAACAGATCTAGTTCTTCTATAAGTTTGAACAACCAGAACAAAATGATAATTGTAGGACATAGCCTAAAGTATAGTTTGGGGAGCTGCTCACCTGCATTGAAAGAACGTTGCTGTGGTAAAAAGAGAAAATAGTTCAAGTGTGTTAACTCACTATCAGGTGAATCTCAGCCTTACTATTAAAAAAAGTTACTAACCTTCATGTTTGAACAAAGCAATCCAAGAAGCAAGACTAAGAAGTTTCTCCCAAATGTAACTATTCTAGTAGCCCTCTCTTGAAGCTTCAGACACATGTATTTCAAGGCAACTATGCAGGGGGAAGGAAGGGGCTTAATTATCCAGGAATGGCAGTATATGTCTGGAACTATATTAAAACACTGACACAAGCAGAGGGGGGCTAATCCGGTGGCAAAGACAGTGAATACAAAGGCTGTGAATCTCTTTCTAACTGGATCACTGGAAAGCTGGGCAAAAGGGAGGTAAAAAGAAAGACATGAATCTCAAAGGGGGTGATATATTTCAGGCCTGAGATGGTCCTCCAGCCTGGACATTAAATACCGCATCAGAAAGGTTCATGGGTATTTACAGAGGTATTTAATGACATAAACGCATCTGAAAAAGTCAAGGCATTAAAATTTCTCAATTATGTCAACAGAAATGTCATCTAAAGCTTGTGTCTGTACTTACACATTTCTGGCTCTCCACATTTAGTGTTGTCATGCATAATGACATTCAATGTGTGTGACTCACACAGCAATCCATTTCAGCTCTGCTTGTTTAGGGAAGCTTTTAATGTTTGATGTTTTATCATGTTTTAAAATTCTGTTGGGAGCCGCCCAGAGTGGCTGGGGAAACCCAGTCAGAAGGGTGGGGTATGTATGTATAAATAAATAAATATTATTATTATTATTATTATTATTATTATTATTATTATTATCCCTATATACAGAGACGCTCGGGTTGCGAATGTGATCCGTATGGGAGGCACGTTCGCAACCCGCAGTGTTCGCAACCCGCAGCACCCCTTCTGTGCACGTGCGGGTCGTGCTTCTGTGCATGCGCAAGGGCCGAATTTTCTTTCCTTAATTTAAAAAAATATTTCTTAATAACACATTTTCTCTCCCCCCCCCAAATTTTTTTTACCTCACTTTTTTCTGTTAAGAATTAAAATGGCGGCACCCAGAAGAGAGCCCTGAAGCCACTTCACCCCGACTTCCTGTTCTTTTTTCTTTTATTTCTTTTTTCTTTTCTTTATTTTTATCTTTTACTATTCACTTTTTTATTTTTTATCTCTCATTTTTAAAAATTAAATAGGAAAAAAAGAATGACATAAAAATCTGAGTTCATTTTGGGGGGGGAGTCCTTCCTCCCCCCGCCATCCCATTACTATCACCATCCTCTTTTAAAACAAAACTTTTTCTCCTTAATATTGTTATTTTTCCCTTCCTCCCCCCTTTTTCTTTTTCTCTCCCTCCCCCTTCTTTTCCTTTTTCTCTTTAAAGAGAATACACACACACACACACACATTATTTTATTTTATTTTTCCCCTCTCAGAGGGGTTTTCTACATATTTTTATTTAATTTTTTAAAAAACTTTTATCATTTTACTAGCGGGCCCGGCCATGCTTTGTTGTGGCTGATTTTATGCTTATTACCATCAGCAGCAGCCGCAGCCAGAATAAACCCCCACCTACCCCCGCCGGCGTCGTGTGCACTCTGCACGCCCTCAGGTGCCCTCCCGCAGCCTGTGGCAGAAAAAGCCGAGGAAGGAGGCCTCTGACGCCGTCTGAGGGAAAAGCACTATGGAAACGCACAGATAAAAAACACACCTCGGGAGATCACTGAGGGACGATCACGGTGGCCATTTCCTGGCGTGCCTTGCCTGTGGCCTTTTCAATGGGAAAAGTGCTAGTAACCCTCTACAGAGAGGATTTGATTCCATTTCCCAGAGTGCCTTGAGCGAGCAGTTGGTTGGGATAATAAGCCCAGCGTTTCCCAGCATGCCTTGCGGTTTGGGCGAAAGAGCTTAGTTCACCCATAGGGCGCCTTGACTCCATTTCCCAGCATGCCTTGCTGGTCCGGCCTAGTTAACTGCGAGAGGCAGTGGCCTCCATTTCCCAGCGTGCCTTTGACAAAAGAGATATTTACATTTCCCTGTATCCCAGCCAAGTTAATCACATCCTTGTCTTGCACTCAGGTACCAGGAAGCCACTAACACAATCAACCCCTCCTTCCTTGCAGAGAAACAGTTTGTCAGTTTGGGAGTGAAAATAGAGACAGGCCTGCCGTTGCTAGGTTTTGCTGTGAGGTCATATTTGTGCACCAATGTCTTGCTCTTTTAGCTGTAGTACCAGCATAGCCGTCGCTAGAGGGCGCTGTTTTGCTGGTGGTGTCATATGTGTGGGACAGAATTTTTTGCGGTTTTTCTTTGTTTTAGGTATGACAGGTGTGGTTTTTCTGAATTTTTATTACGCCAGATCCTTCCTTGATGGTCATGCTATGATGTGTCCTAAATTTGATGCGATTCGGTCCAGCGGTTACGGAGCACGGTTGGGTCCGCCGCGCACGCAATGGGAACATTTATATATATATAAGATGTGTGTGTGTGTGTGTGCGCGCGCGCGCGCACTACTTTCAGGCACCACCACCGCAACATCTTCATATTTTTCTTTTCCTTTTTCCTTTCTTTTTCTTTTTCTTTTTCCTTGTTGCTCTTTGTTTTTTGCTTTTCTTTCCTTCCTTCCTTCCTTCCTTCCTTCCTTCCTTCCTTCCTTCCTTCCTTCCTTCCTTCTTAAATTTCCTAACCCATCCATCCCCCTCCTCTCTCCTTTCTTTCCTCTCCTTCTCCCAACAAATAATAATAATAGTAATAATAAAAATCACAGATATGCACATATATCTCCCCACCCACTTTCAATAGTAACCCCCCCCTTTGTGTCCACCTACCTCATACTATAACTTGGACCACCACTGCAATTTTTTTATAATTATTATTACTTTTCTTTCCCTTTTTTCTTTCCCTTTTTCTTTTTCCTCCTTTCTCTATCCTTTATATTTTACTCTAATTTCCCCTCGCTTTTTTTGTTTTTCTCTCGCCTTCTTCTTTTTCTTTTTCTTCCTGTTCTGCTCTCCCATTTGCTTTTGTTTTGTTCTGTTCTGTCCCTAAACACCACATTGCCAGTCTTAAATTGTAACTCTCTACCGTGCGCTGCTCTGGTTCACCAGAAGCGGCTTTGTCATGCTGGCCACATGACCCGGAAGCTGTATGCTGGCTCTCGGCCAATAAAGTGAGATGAGCGCCGCAACCCCAGAGTCGGACACGACTAGACCTAATGGTCAGGGGTCCCTTTACCTTTACTATGAATCCCTAATCCCTTTCCCCGCCCTTAATAATCACATATAATAATCTTCAAGTGTCCCTGCGTCCACTGTGTGTCAGTGGAACTGCGCGAGTGCGCATGTCCCACAGGGACGCAGGGATTGGTAGGCGATGACTGGCTCAGTGCCGCTGCCTCGCACGGAGCTGGGCCCGCCGCCGCCCGCCAGGTCCCCAGAAGAGCGCGCTGCTGGGGTGCCCCTGTCCGCCTGCGCTCACCCGCTGCCGCCGCCTCCGAGACTGCCCCCGCTCGGCAGGCTCTGGCTGCGGCTCCGGCAGCGCCTTGGCGACGGGCCGCCGCCGGACCTGGCACTGCCCGGGGACGGGGAGCTCCGCGGCGGAGCGCAGAGGCCGCTGGCGCCGCTTCCCTCCTCAGGCCTGCCGGGAACGAGGGAGGGTGGGATGCGCGGTGCCCCGGCCCTCCTCTCCGTTCTAGCGCCCGTTATTAAGGGGCTAAATTCAACTAGTAATAATAATAATTTCCCCCAAAAAATTTTTATTGATTTTTTACAATTTTATAAGCACATAACATAACGGTTAAATTTCCATACTTCCCCCCTCTCACTGTGGGAAGCCACATATATCCCCCTCTCTCACAAGGGTAATCATAATCATTATACATTTAACCTCACAAACAGTATTTAATATCATTGCTTGGGCCTGGCCCAATTCTAGGGCCGGGCATTCCTTCTTTCTCAATTTCATATTTCGATTGACTTCCTCAAATCCCTCTCTGTTGATTTCATTGTCTATCCTCTCTAACAGTTTTCATACTCCTAACTTAAAATAATCCAAAAAATACACAATAATTTCATAGTCCAACAAAATAAAAATAAAAATAGAAAAATCTTATTAATCCAACCCCTTTTTCCAAACCTCAGCCTCATCGTACTTCTGATCCTTCCCTATGGCCTTATCTAAATTCCCTATTACAACCTAAATTAAAACTCCTAATTTATATTTTCTACACCCTTACCTCCCAGTGGTCTTGAAATCTTTAGCAAATACTCCTTAATGCCAGTATCCCAGTCCATGCACATATTCTTAAACGCCGGAAAAAAGACCAAATTACATTATATCCTTTTCAACCCACCCCCGCCCTTACGTCAATCCAAATCCAGCAGTCAGTGAAAGTAAGAGTCCTGTAGTAGGCTTTTTTCTTTCTCTGCAATGAGTTGTCCTTCATTTCTTCCTCCTTGATCAAAACAAGTCCTACAGTCTGTGCATCTTTTCTCTTCTTTTGTAGTTTCCTGTCCATCTTTTTCTTCTGATTAGTGTGTCCTTCCTTTATATCCTCTGTGATGACATCTCTGCAGGGCTGTTCTTCTGAATCAACTGACAGTTCTCTCTCTTCTGTTATTTCTTGTGAATCCAAGTCTGTGGTGGCATTTCCTCCTTCCCAAAAATCCTCCAGCGCATCTTCCTGTGGAGCTGGCACATTGTTTCCATTTATTGCCCGGCTCAGAGCCAGGTCTGAAGCTCTGATGGACTGTTGCATTTCCCATAGCAGGTCAAGCACTTTCCTCTTAAAGTCCTCACTCTTTTCTTCCTCCTCCATTTTCAAGGTCAAAAAACAACTTAATGTTCACAACAATCCGCCATATTATAATCCAAAATCCATATTATATTTCTCTTGCTAAATTTTCCCAGACCTCGGGAAGAAAGGGTAATTTTCTTTCCAATCAGTATTTTCAACAGTTATTTTCTTCCAAAAACTGTCACAAAAGTTTCATTCTTATCTGTCACTTTGGCAGCAGCTTTGGTTACTATATCTACTGCTTCCTTCTATTACAACAGCTAGGGACCGACCCCCGTTTTTAGAGTCCCTTGCCAAATCCAATTAAGTCCAAATTGTCCTTTTACTCACAATTCCGATGTTTCCCAGTCCTTATTTTTACGGAGAAATTAAGCGCTCCAAGCAGCCAGTTCACGCAGCATCATTCGGCAAAGGCAGACGATGGATCCATAGGGCTCCGTCTCAACCCGGCTCTCTCTCGGCAGCTCTTACTAGAGCTTACCGGGGAGCTGGGGAGACGTTGGAAGCCCCCGCCGGATCACCATGCCCCCAGGACGCTCTTCCCGGGGTTTAAAAAGGGGTCCGCAGCACTGGTGCGGTCCCCCCCCCTTTACCAAGCCGGGGATCTCGGAACGAGCTTCCCCCCGACCAGCCACTCCGGGGCTTAACCAGAAGTCCAATACTAATACTAATACTAATAATAATAATAATAATTTATTTATACCCCACCCTTCCCAGCCAAGACTGGGCTCAGGGCGGCTAACACCAATAAAATCACAACAAACATAAAAAACAATTAAAATGCAGGTTAAAATACGATTTAAAGTTTAAAATGCAGCCTCATTTTTAAGTAGCCCACCAATCAAACCATAAAGGAATGAAACATCAGGGTTAAACTGAAACCAACCCAAAGGCCAGGCGGAACAGCTCCGTCTTGCAGGCCCTGCGGAAAGATGCCAAATCCCGCAGGGCCCTGGTCTCTTGTGACAGGCCGTTCCACCAAGTCGGGGCCAGTACTGAGAAGGCCCTGGCCCTAGTTGCAGCCAGCCTAACATCCTTGTGGCTCAGGACCTCCAAAATGTTATTATTTGAGGACCTTAAGGTCCTACACAAGGCATACCAGGAGAGGCGGTCCCTTAGGTACGAGGGTCCTAGGCCGCATAGGGCTTTAAAGGTCAAAACCAGCACCTTAAACCTGACCCTGTACTCCACCAGGAGCCAGTGCAGCTGATAGAGCACTGGATGAATGTGGTCCCGCGGCAAAGACCCCGTAAGGAGCCTCGCCGCGGCATTCTGCACCTGCTGGAGTTTCTGGGTCAGCTTCAAGGGCAGCCCCGCATAGAGCGAGTTACAATAATCAAGTCTGGAGGTGACCGTTGCATGGATCACTGTGGCCAGATCAGGGCGAGAGAGGTAGGGGACCAACTGCCTAATACGGCGGAGATGGAAAAATGCCACCTTTGCTGTGGCTGCAACCTGCGCCTCCATGGAAAGGGAGGCGTCGAAGGTTATACCCAAACTCTTGACAGAAGGCCCTGGCACTAATTGGGCCCCCACAAGAGATGGGAGTTGGCCCCCCAACCCCATGTTATCCCAACCCAGACCTCTGTCTTCGAAGGATTTAACTTCAACCGGCTCCATACAGCCACAGCTTCCAAGCACCTGGTCAGTGTGTCCGGGACCGAGTCAGGGCGGCCGTCCATCAACAGATAAAGCTGGGTGTCATCAGCATATTGATGACAACCCAGCCCAAAACTCTGGACAATCTGGGCCAGAGGGCGCATAAAGATATTAAAAAGCATTGGGGAAAGGATTGCGCCCTGTGGAACTCCACACATCAAGGAGTGTCGCGGCAATAGCTCCCTCTCTAGCACCACTCTCTTCCCCGACCTGAGATAAAGGGACTGTGCCCTGAATCCCCATGTCGGCAAGGCGGTGGTCCAAAAGATCGTGGTCGACCATATCAAAGGCTGCTGACAAATCTAAAAGAATCAGCAGACCCGATCCACCTCGATCCAGCTGTCTACGGAGATCATCTATTAGTGCGACCAAAGTTGTCTCGGTTCCATAACCAGGGCGAAAGCCGGACTGAAATGGATCCAGAGCCAATGTTTCATCCAGAAATCCGCTAAGCTGTTCAGCAACCGCTCTCTCAATTACCTTACCCAGGTACGGAAGATTCGAAACCGGGCGGTAATTGGATAGATCTAAAGGATCTAGGGATGTTTTATTTAAGAGCGGACGCACCACTGCCTCCTTCAACTCCCGTGGGAAGGTCCCCGTGCCAAGGGACAGGTTGATGATCTCACCCAGGGGGCCCCGCACCTCGTCTGGGCATCCTCTAATCAGCCAGGACAGGCATGGGTCAAGGGGGCAAGTGGTGGGCCTTCCAACTCGGAGGAATCTGTCTACATCGGCAGGGAGTATCCGATCAAAGTGGTCCAATACTGGAGCCGAGGACAGTCAAGGGGCCTCCAGTTCTGTTATTGTATCCAAATTGGCAGGGAGGTCACGGCGGAGCAGCAAGACTTTCTCCGCAAAAAAGTTCGCAAATGCCTCACAGCTATGAGTCAAATTCGTATTTAAATTTGGCTGTTCCTCTAGGGTTGTTAAAGACCTGATTATTCTAAAGAGTTACGCTGGGCAAGAGCTAGCGGATGCAATGGAAGCTGAGAAGTAAGACTTATTTGCAGCTTTCATTGCCATCTCATAGGTTTTCATAAACATCCTATAAGATGTTCTTGAGGCTGCGCCGCGAGCACACCGCCATACTCGCTCTAGCCGTCTGAGGTCCTGCTTCATTTTCCGGAGCTCCTCAGTAAACCAGGGGGTCCGGTTTCGGCGGGGTCGCAGAGGGCGCTTAGGTGCGATCTCATCTATGGCCGTCAAGAGTCGATTATTCCAGTATTCGACAAGGTCATCTAATGAGTCACCAGGGGGAGCAGGGTCCCGCAAAGCCTGACGGAATCTATCAGGATCCATCTGCCTTCGCGGGCAAGCCGAAATAGGCTCGCCACCCGAGCAGGGGAGGAGCGGGAAGTCAATCTCGGCTCTCAGAGCGTAGTGATCAGACCATGGCACTTCCACATAGGGGAGCATGATCACATCTATGCCAGCACCAAAGATCAAATTCAGTGTGTGGCCTGCTTGGCGAGTGGGGCCCAAAACAAACTGGGAGAGCCCTAGTGTCGCCATGGAAGTCACTAGGTCCAGGCTGTTCTCCTTGTCTTTCGCCTGCTTTTTTTCATATTCATATATTATTGGCTTATGTAGCTTGGTGGGGGGGGGGGGGGAGAGATTTATATAGTATTGAGGACGTTGCTTTGCCACCCCTGGAATGGGTTTATAAGAGGCGAAAGCTAAAAAGTATTATAAGTCTCTTCGGTTGTGGCTTTTGGGACTTCGGAAAACTAAATACTGGCGGAGTACGGGGGTGAAAGAGGGAACAAAGAAATCGAAAGTAAAAGTGGTAAAGGAGTCGACGCCATTGCTACAGTGTGGCTACATTGACATATCAGATGCCACCCTGTGGTGGTTAGTGGTACTGCAGCTTCCAACTATTTTTATCAGAATATCACGACCCCTGGTGGCACCTATTGAAATTACAACAGAAGATTTAATATAGCTGTATTGGCATATCTGAAGGCACCCAGTGGACAGTAGCTGAATTGCAGCCTGTATACGCATGGTTTTTGGATATAATGACATTGGGTGGTACCTTCTGAAGGTTGAAACTTGAGATAATAAGACTCTTGAGGCCACAGAAATATTCCCTGTACAACACCCCCAGTCACCCGCCACCCACCTTTTTCGCAACCCCTCCCCCTTTTTTCCCCTTCCCCCCTTCTTCTTTATAATTTTACTGCAGGAAGACAAACTGGAGACAATGGGAGATCGGGCGAGGAAGGGAGTGACCACAACAGCAGAGAGACGTGCGTCCAGACAAGAGGAAGGGAAGGAGAGTAAAGAAATAAAGGACTACGATAATTTGATGGCTGAAATTAGAAAAGAGTTCAAACAAAATGAGCAATATATGGAGAAGAAATTAATGGAAGTGCAAGAGACTTTAGACAAGAAATTCGAAGGAGTGGTTGGGGAACTAATTGGCAAGGTGAAAGATCTATCAGTGAGGTCTAAATCGTTGGAAGACTCAATGAAAAGAGCACAGAAAGAGTTGAAAGAATCCAAAAGAGAGTCTGAAAGAATGAAAGGAGAAGTATCTGATATTAGTAGAGCCCAGGAAGAAATTGTGGACAACATGGCTCTTCTGGAACTAAGACAAAAGCAGTTAAATCTGAAATTCAGAGGGATCCCGGAGGAACAGAACGAGGATGTGAGGGCCAGAATAGTAACGGAACTAGCCACTTGGTTGGAAATTAAGGAAGAGGAGGTGGGTTACACAATTGTGAATGCTTTCAGGATAAGAGTAAAATCTGCAAAAGCCAAAGCTAAAAAACTGCCTGGGGACTGTTTGGTGATGTTCAATTCAATGGACATGAGAAATGCAATTTTAAAAATGAATTACAATAAGAATTTGCATATTGACGGAAAACCAATTATAATTTTTAAAGAGATTCCATCTAGATTTTTGAAAAAGAGGGATGAATATAAACATTTGGTTGGACTGCTAAAGAAGAATGGGATTCAACATAGATGGGAATTCCCGGAGGGAATCTCATTTTATTTCAAGGATAAAAGATTCAAGCTGAATAACCCACAAGAATTGAAAAAATTCACCAAAAAACATGAAAAAGAGCTAGGTAAGGTGGAGAAGATCAAACCAGGACCAGAGCCAAAGGAAAAGGATCGGAAGGAGGATGAGGAGAAAGAAGAAGAGGAGGAAGAAGGCGAGGAAGAAGAAGATAATAATACAAATCCTCAACCATAAAGTCTTTGTATAAGTTTTAACAATTAATTAAAACTAGAAATGATGTTGAAATGTTTATCAATGACAAAAATAAAAGAAATAAAATTGAGCACATCCTGAAAAAATGAAATCTTGACATAATTTGTTTACAAGAGACCCACATTGCAAGGAAACATAAATGGATTTTGATTAATAAAAGGTTGGGGAAAGACTTTATTGCCTCAGACGTGAGTAAAAAAAGAGGAGTAGTTATGTACATAAAAGAGAAATTCGATCCTAAATTAATTGATAAAGATGAGGATGGAAGGGTGTTGGTAGTTCAAATTAACCTGCAAGGAGAAAAATTGATTATTGTTGGAATCTATGCGCCAAATGATAAAAAGGCAGGATTTTTTTCAGATCTTAATGACAGATTAATGGAATTCATGGACTCGAGAATAATTATAATGGGAGATCTCAACGGAGTTGTTATGCCAGATCTAGACAGATCAATGAAAAGAAAAGACAGATATGAGGGCAAATTACCAAGATCATTCTTTGAGATGGTAGATACTTTGGGACTAATAGATATTTGGAGATTTAAGAACCCAACAACAAAACAATATACATTCTTTTCAGAAACAAATCAGAGTTCGGGAAGAATTGATTATACCTGGGTTTCCAGGGAATTGGTCCCTAGAGTATCGAAAAGCGAGATTCTCCCAAGGACACTGACTGATCATAACCCAGTTAGTTTAGAAATAAAAGGAAAAGACTAATCATCATTCATATGGAGAATGAATGAAAGTCTATTTAATGACCAGAAAACAGTAGAAAAAGCAAAAGAAACACTTACCGATTATTTCAAATGGAACCTTAACAAAGAAACACCTATTGAAACAGTATGGGATGCAGGCAAGGCAGTGATGAGGGGGTTCTTGATACAGAAGAACTCCCAACAGAAAAGGGAAAGAGGGAAAAAGAGAGAGGAAATACTGGCACACCTCATGGAGAATGAGAGACTGTTAGCAATTAGACCTAAAGATGAAAAGATAAAGCAGAACATTAAACTGTTGCAGTTACAATTCTCCGTGTTGGTGAACCAGGAAGTGGAGTGGAAGATTAAACTGTTAAGACAAAAAAACTTCGAGTCAGCCAATAAAACTGGGAAATTCCTGGCCTGGCAAAGAAAAGCAAGGCAAAAACAAAATACAATCAATAGGTTAAAAGATGGAGAAAAAGAGATTGAAGATCCAAAAGAGATAAGAAAAACATTCCAGAAATTCTATAGAGATTTATATAGGAAAGAGAAGGAAAATATAAAAGATATTGAAAAATATATCCAGAAATATAAATTGCCAATGATTCCAACTGAGGAAAAAGATGCACTAAATGGTCCAATAACAGAGCAGGAAATTGAAAGAGCCATAAAAAAAAATGAAAGTAGGAAAAGCCCCAGGACCAGATGCCTTATCGGCAAAATACTATAAAGTTCTGGGTGGACATCTGACCCCGGTGCTGCGTGAAGTTATGAATAATATCTTAAAAGAAGGCAAAATTCCAAGTACATGGAAAGAAGCCTACATCACGTTGATTCCTAAAAAAGACACTGATCTTTTGAACGTTAAGAATTATAGACCCATTTCGTTATTGAACAACGATTATAAATTATTGGCGGATATATTGGCGGAAAGATTAAAAAGTGTGTTAAATAAAGTGATACATAAGGACCAAGCAGGCTTTCTCCCTGGGCGCCAATTGAGAGACAATGTTAGAAATATACTGGACATAATAGAATATTTGGAAGTAAAAAAGGACAAGCAGGCGGCAATGATGTTCATAGACGCGGAGAAAGCCTTCGATAACACCTCTTGGCACTTTATGTTGGAAAACCTGAAGGTGATGGGAATAGGAGAGGCCCTTCTGAAAGGTATTAGCACAATATACTCGGACCAAAATGCAAAATTAATAATAAACAATAATTTAACGGATAAACTAGATATAATGAAAGGCACCAGACAAGGATTCCGCTGTCACCGTTGCTATTTATTACAGTCCTGGAGGTGTTAAATAGAGTATTGAGAGAATCATCAGAAATCAAAGGAATAACAGTTGGAGTAAAAGAGTACAAATTGAAAGCTTTTGCGGACGACTTGGTCTTAACAGTAGAACAACCGGTAGACAGTTTGCACAAAGCTCTGGTGAAAATGGAAGAATTTGGACAGGTGGCGGGATTTAAACTCAACAGAAGCAAAACCAAACTGCTAGTAAAAAAATATGTCTAAAGAGGAATCTGAATACATACAAGATAAGATAGGAATTACGGTGGCCAAAAAGGTGAAGTATCTGGGAGTTTGGCTGACATCAAAAAAATATTAATCTGTTTAAGGACAACTATGAGAACATCTGGAAAGATATTAGGAAGGACTTGGATATATGGAACAGATTGAAACTATCGTTCCTAGGAAGGATTGCTGCAATTAAAATGAGTATCTTACCTAGGATGCTGTTTTTATTTCAGACAATCCCGGTAATCAAAGGGATAGGGCAGTTCAGGGAGTGGCAGAAAACGTTGGCGAGATTTATCTGGCAGGGGGAAAAGCCCAGAATAAAAATTAAAATATTAGCAGATAAAAAAGAAAGACGTGGATTCGCCATGCCGGATTTGAGACTCTATTACAAAGCCTCATATTTATGTTGGCTAAAGGACTGGATTACCCTGAAAAACACTGATTTGCTGGACTTAGAGGGTTACGATAATAGATTCAGCTGGCATGCCTACTTATGGTACAACAAAGTAAAAGTACACAGAGGGTACTTACTTGAAAGGAAAATACCTTGGTGGGTTTCACCAACTGAGGCTTTGTCAGTCAAAAGACTAAATATGGAAGGGAGATGGGCCACTTATGAGGAACTTATGATGGAAACAGAGCAAGGTCTTAAGCAAGGTCTTAAGTTTAAACCTTATGAAAAAATTAAAGATTGCTTCGCAGGATGGTTGCAATATTATCAAGAAAATGATTTATTTAATGCAGAGAAAAGGAATTCAGGTTTTGATAGTAAAAAAATCCAAATTTCAATGTGAATTGTTAGGAAGTAGAGTTAAAACGCTGTCCAAAATGTACAATTTGTTACTTGATTGGTTTACCAAAGATGAAGAGGTGAAGGAGGCTATGATAAAATGGGCAATAGATTTTGGGTACAACATTGAGTATGATGCATGGACAAGACTGTGGAATGAAAATTTAAAATTTGCAGCTTGCATAGCCTTGAAAGAAAATATCTTAAAAATGGTATACAGGTGGTATTTAACCCTGGTAAAACTGGCTAAAATGTATAGAATGAAGGACAAGACATGCTGGAAATGTAAGGAGACAGACGGGGACCTTTACCACATGTGGTGGACCTGCAATAAAGTGAAGGGGTTTGGAGATTTGATTTATAATGAAATAAAAAGGATGTTTAGATATAAAATTCCTAAAAACCCCGAAGCTTTCTTGTTGGGACTGATGGGTAATGAAATTGTAAAGGCAGATCAAAAACTTTTTATGTACACCACAGTGGCAGCGAGAATTCTGTTGGCCCAAAAATGGAAATCACAAGATTTACCTCCCGTTGCGGAGTGGCAGGCAAAGATGTTGGAATTTGCAGAGATGGCCAAGCTGACCTGCAGAATTCAGGACCAGGACAATTCGAAATTCCATAGAGATTGGAGTAAATTTTTGACTTACTTAAATGACAATTGTAAGAATTTAAAGACTCTAGCAGAATTGAAATAAATCCTATAACAAGGACTTTAGTTAAAGAATAAAGTGTGCGAAGAATTCGAAATAATATACCAGCTGAAGGGGAGGAGGGAAGTCAAGACTCGGCAGAGTTATAGGATGTATAATTGACTTTATTTGTATGAAACATGTTAAAGCTGAGAACAATAAAAAGTTATTAAAAAAAAAAAAAGGAAGTCACTAGGTCCAGACCCTGTGAGGAGGGAGCGGCATCGGCATGGATGTTGAAGTCTCCCAAGACCAGTAGGTTTGGGAACTCCAAGGCCCAGGCCGCCGCCACCCCCAGCAGGTCTGACAAGGTGGCTGCTGGTGTGCTGGGTGGTCAGTACACCAGCCAGACAGCCAATCTCTCCTTGGAGCCCCACACAAGACCCCATTAACTGGACCCCATTCCCCCCCATTGTGCGCATGAGTGTGTAGGTGTGTGCGCACAGGGATATCTACAAATAACACCCCCTCCTCCCTCTGTCCCCACTCCAGCTGTCTCTTGCATCTCTGCCTGTTAACCCTTTTATGTCAACTGTTTGTCTGTTGGTCTACTTGTCTGTCTGCTTGTCTGTCTCCTGCTTTGCCAGCACCGCTGAGGCAACTCCAGAAACTCCAGAGAAGCCCTTAAAACACAGTCCAGATGCGACAAAAATGGCTGCCTAATCCAGATGCTCTGTAAAAGCCACCAGTCAACAATGCCTGTTCAGCTCAGCAACCCAACAACACCCAGGAACCGCCGCCACCACAACTCCTAATCATAACACGCACCACTCCAAGAGGACACCAAGCAGATCTCAAACCAGGATCATCAGGGAGATTGAGATGGTACCAACCAGGGAGATGGCAAACAGCACTGAGAACAACACTCCCCCAAGATGACAACAACCCAACAACAAAACAAGACCTGAGGGAAATGGAACTGAGATTAGTAGAACAATACAATACAAACCTTTATTACAGTCATAGGCCAGCATAAAAGGGTGCAATACAGTCATTTAAAATCTGAAATGCGTTTTGGAAAGCTAAAAGGTATTAAAACAGAAGGTGAATATAAAAATCTATAAGAATTTAAAAGCTAAAAGAATCCAAAAGAAGGGTCAGGAACATTGGGCGGGTGTGGAAGAGCACAAAAGGTTGATATATAAAGGCTTTAACTATCATTTACAGAGCACTCTGATATGTTCATTAATGACATGAGAGAACTTGGTATACTTATTTGTACAACATTATTCTTGTTTATAAAACCCAATAAAAAAACCTAAAACAAACAAACCCCTAATGCTAATCTAGGCTGCATCAACAGAAGTATTGTGAGAGGGATGTGTGTCCTCCTCAAGAGTAAGCATCCGCAGACACCGTTTACTAAGCTAATTGCTTTATTTACAGCATCAAGCATAACAGGTGTTACAGTTCGTCATCCGACCCTTCTGTGTCAGATCCCCGAAGTACCGGTTTCCAGTACTCCAGGTTCTTGTGATCAGTGTGGACCTGGATCTGGTGCTGCGCGCCTACCAAGAAGTGGCGCCAGTGTTTAAACGCCGCTACCACTGCCAACAGTTCCTTGTCCCAGATGGCGTAGTTCGATTCTGAGTGGCTCAGCTTCCTGGAGTAGAACGCACAGGGCCTCCATTCCCGTGCAGGGTCTTGCTGGAGTAGCACGGCTCCGATTGCCCTGTCCGAGGCATCCGTCTCTATCCTGATGGGCTTGCTGGGGTTCACGTGCAACAGCTGCTCCTCTGACGCAAATACCTTTTTGAGGGTTTCAAAGGCGCGCTGAGCCTCCTCCGTCCACTGGAACTTCTTCTTGCCCCTCAAGCAGTCTGTGATTGGGGCCGTCATGTGGGCAAATGCCGGCACGAACTTTCTATAGAAGTTTGCGAAACCTACGAACCGCTGCACGTCCTTCTTGGTTCTGGGGCTCTTCCATTGCAGGATCGCCTCTACCTTGTCCGTGTCCATGGCTATTCCCTCATCTGAGAGGCGGTAGCCCAGGAAGTGCACCTCTGTGGTGTGAAACTGGCATTTCTCCAGCTTGACACATAGCTGGTGTTCCTGGAGCTTCTGCAGTACTTCCTTGACGTGTCGCACATGCTCCTCTGGGTTCTGAGAGTACACTAGGATATCATCCAGATAGACCACTGCCTGTTTGTACAGCAGGGGTCCCAACACGTGGTGCATGAACGCTTGGAAGCATTGGCTGCCTGCCTGGAGTCCAAAAGGCATAACTAGGTACTCATAGGCTCCCAGGGGCGTGAACATGGTGGTTTTCCACTCATCCCCCTCCCTGATCCTGATGAGGTTGTACGCACCCCTCAGGTCCAACTTGGTGAAGATCCTGCCCTTGCGTACAGCCACCAGCAGGTCGTCGATCCTCGGCATAGGATAGGAGATAGGGAGAGTCAGAGAGTTTAGGATTCTATAATCACAAACCAAGCGTTTTTGGGGCGTGTCTTTCTTGTCTACCCAGAACACGGGACTGCCCCCTACTGCTTTGCTTTCACGGATGAAACCCCTGGCCAGGTTTTTGTCAATGAAGTCCTTCAAAGCCGCCAACTCCTGCTCCGACATGGAATAAAGCTTGCCTGGTGGCAGCTGCGCTCCTGGGACCAGGTTGATTTGGCAATCGTAGGGGCGGTGGGGGGGGCAGCCTGTCCGCCTCCCTCTCATTGAACACTTGCTGAAACTCTGCATATTGCGCGGGGAGCGTGACCTTCCCTGCTTGCATCATGGCTGCTTCTGCCTGCCCCCTGGGACGCATCTGCTGCAAGCAATGTTCCATGCAGTAAGCAGACCCAAACGTCAGGGAACGCTGATGCCAGCTCATTACTGGGTCATGTCTGTCCAGCCACCCCATCCCCAGTATGATGGGGGGACCTGCTAATGTGGTAACGTGGAAAGCGAGGACTTCCGAGTGCCTTCCTATCTCCATCCTCATGGGTGGTGTGCATTGTGTGACCGCCCCTCCCTTCAACTCCCTCCCATCAATGGTGGTGACTTGCAGGGGGAAGTCCAAAGGCAGAAGATGGAGCTGATGTTGCAGTGCAAAGTCTATATCTATACTTGCTCCCGAGTCGACCAAGGCTGGGACCTGCAGAACGCAACCGTTGGGGAGCTGCAGTGCGACTTCCATCACGATGCCTGGCTTGGGAGGGTTAGGGAGAGGCTGTTGGGGTGGGCTGGGAGGGGCTACTTTGGGTGCGCTGCGAGGGGGACGTTTTACTGCGCCTGTGCCTGGCTGGCCGTCCCCTTGACTTGCCACCAGGCAGTGCCGTTTCCCGCCATCGCTGCTTCCTCTTCCCCTTCTCCTGTTACAGCCCCTGTCATGCCTTGCCACACCTTCTTTTGCTCACAAGCCTTGGCTAGGTGCCCTGTTTTATGACACACAAAACACTTTCTGGGCGCTTTCCTGCCTTGCGCGTCACTTCCCTTGGCAACCGTTGCATTTGAAAAAGTGCGTGCGCGAGCTCCGCCCAGCTCCATGGGCGTTTCTTGCTGGGAGTGCGTTTGCAAGCTGGCCGGCTTCTCTGTGGGTGTGGGAAAGCGAAAGTTGATCCACTTTCCCGCCTTCCCCTCCCTCTTGGTTTTGTCTCTGAGCTCCAAACGCACCCCAATCGCCATAGCTGCCTGGGTGAGACTGTTCATATCGTCTAGGGGCCCCGCTCTCGCCAAGGAGTCTTTAACCTCATCCGTCAGCCCTAATTTAAACTGCCCTATCATTTGGGGCACATTCATATCCCAGTCCAAACGGTGCCCCAAAAGCGAAAACTTGCCCCAATATTCACGGACAGTCATGTTGCCTTGCCTCAGCAGCAGGAGCTCCTGCGCTTCCAATTCCTGTTCAGAACGGCTCGTGTAAACGATGCTCATTCCTTCAAAAAACGCTTTTACGTCCTGGAGCGCTGGATTTTTGGCCACAATAAGGGGGCAAATCCAGTCACGAGCAGCCCCCTCAAAATGCGAAATTATGAATCCCACCTGCTCTGCTTCATCCTTGAATTCCCCTTTCTGCAGCTCCAGCGCATACATCATGTCCGTTTTAAATCCTAAATATTCTTCTGGTTTCCCATGAAACCTACTTGCCAGCATGGTAACCCTTCTGCCCACCTGCGCGCTCCTGCCCTGCCCAACGTGGAGCCGTGCTTCCTCCAGCCGTCCCTGGGAAATTCGGTACAAAACCTCTAGCTCTTTGGCTCTGTCTTCCCAGGTGGGTGCACCTCCACCTCCGGCTCCTTGGGCAGCTGCAGCATCTGGCTCATCGGCGGCACTCATGCTGGCTCTGCTGTCACTCCTGAGGAGGTAGCGAGGACTTCGGGGATGCTGTGAGAGGGATGTATGTCCTCCTCAAGAGTAAGCATCTGCAGACACCGTTTACTAAGCTAATTGCTTTATTTACAGCATCAAGCATAACAGGTGTTACAGTTCGTCATCCGACCCTTCTGTGTCAGATCCCCGAAGTACCGGTTTCCGGCTCCGCCCCCAACATAAAAGCTTCAGAAATCCTAGGCGCCGCCTACCCTCTTTCCGCTTCCGCGCCCTGGACCTGAGAGGGGCGGCGCTTGCCTCTTCCCTTTCACTTTCATCCTCCATGCTGGTTGCTCTTCAAGCCTCACCTCCTCCCCGGTTTCCACTTCCTGATCCACGCCCATTGGCTGCACTGGAGCCCCAGTCGGATCCTCCTCCCATTGCCTCATTACCGCTTCTGGTGTTAATGGGGGCGGTGCCTGCTCCTCGTCCCACACCCTCAACACCTCCTCGGGTGTTAGCTGTCCCCTGCCTTGGCCAGCTGTGTCCTCAGACACTGCCTCAGAACCGGGGCAGCCCCTGACAAGTATAGTGTCAAGTTCAAGGGAAGTCCAGTTTGGTTTGGTTTATTGTGTTTTAGCAAACAGCCATTACATGGGAAGTAATAGTACCACTCTATTCTGCCCTGGTCAGACCACATCTGAAATACAGTGTCCAGTTCTGGGTGCCACGATTTAAGAAGGTTGTTGATAAGCTGGAATGTGTGCAGAGGAGGGAAACTAAGGGTCTGGAAACCAAGCCTTATGAGGAACGACTGAAGGAGCTGGATATGTTTAATCTGGAAAAGAGGAGACTGAGAATTGATAGCCATCTTCAAATATCTGAAGGGCTGTCACATGGAAGATGAAGCAAACTGGTTTTCTTCTGCTCTGGTGCCTAGGACCTGAACCAATGGTTTCAAGTTACAGTGGTACCTCGGGTTCTGAACTTAATTCGTTCTGGAGGTTCTTAACCTGAAACTGTTCTTAACCTGAAGCACCACTTTAGCTAATGGGGCCTCCCGCTGCTGCCGCCGCGCTGCTGCTGCACAATTTCTGTTCTCATCCTGAAGCAAAGTTCTTAACCCGAGGTACTACTTCTGGGTTAGCGGAGTCTGTAACCTGAAGCGTCTGTAACATGAAGCGTCTGTAACCCGAGGTACCACTGTACCAGAAATAAAATTCCAATTTCTGACGGCAAGAGCTGTTCAACAGTGGAATGTTCAACCCTTCATTGGGGATTTTAAAGCAGAGTTTGGATGGCCATCTGTCACGGATGCTTTAGTTGAGATTCCTGCATTGCTGGGGGTTGGACTAGATGACCCTTGGGGGTCTCTTCCAACTCTATGATTCTATGATACCACATTGTACTTGTTATCACTGTCTGTTCCATTGCACCAAGTGAGAGGAAGTTAAGCATGATTTAAGTCATACTGTTGTTTTGCAAAGCTGGGCTAGCTGGTTCATTCGCCTGCCACATGTCTTTTCCTGGTACACACGAGAAACAAATCTGAATAAATACTCTCTAAAGACACCAAGGTCCTATAAAGCATGTCTACAAAAATTTCCAACACTAAACATTGCCATTTTTGTAAGCACAAAACCACTAACTTGTTTTAGTACATTATTTATATGAGGGGGGGCATTAAACTTGCTGCTTTCGCCCTCTGCTTCAATGTTACTTCAAAAGTTTATACTGCTTATATATACACAAAGATTCACACACAACAGTTTGCAGCAGATTATGTTCCAACCTCTTCATGCTGAATGGAACAAAGTGTTTGATTCACTCTTATAAGATGCTTGGAATGTACTGTGTACTAGGTAATCTTCCAAGAACACTTTACTTTACTGTCAGTGTTAGAGAAATGCAATGAGTTCATGTCTGTAGTTTTGCTTGCATGATAATGACATATATTTCTAGGCTGTAGGAGCCCATACACAGAGTAGCCCTAAAAAGCCAGCAGGCATAAAGACTAAAACTTGGAAATAATTTCTATTTAATGTAAATAGGGGTGGGCAGTTGGGGCTGCATGGCAGCATTTAGTAGAGCTAGAGCCAATGATGGTCAGACAAAAGTGTTCCAGATCAACTAATCCAGAATAAAGACCACCATGCTGCAACTTTCACCATTGCTACTAAAGATTGGAATTCCCAGTGCTATGCCATCTACTTAGAAGTAAGCCCACTGGGTTTGATGAAGTTACTCTCAAATAAGCAGTGCTTTTTTCTGGGGAGGGGGGCTCAGGGGCACGCATACCCCTAAATATTTTGTGAATCTAAGTTTGGCCTCATTGAGGGGCAGTATTTCAATATGAGTAGGAAATTGAGAGTACTATAGCCCTAGTATAGGATTATTTGGCTCTCCTTTGAAGGAAGTTCAAATATGTATTCTTATTTAAATAGCAAATATATGTGAAATTCCAATGTAGCCTAATAAATAGGCTGTATGGTTTGTGTGTTTTAAAAAATTGACACCACCAACTACTCAATAATACTAACTCCTCTTAAAGCACAAGTTAAAATATTGTATAAAAATCTGCTGCATCTTTTAAGTTCAGAGAAACTAAAAGAAAAAGATACTTAAAAAGAAAAACTTTTTTATTTCAATACTTCCATTCTTCACTCCAGTATTTCTTGACCCCAATAAAGGTATACATCCAGCAGGCAGGCTGGTTGTCAACAGTTATCCCCAATGCCTATGCCGAATCCTTTACATCTGTAATCAAGAAAGTTGTGGCCTGATTGGATCCAAAGTCATGTTGTCCTGTCTATCTGGGAGTCAGATAAAGCAGGGAGGTGGTGCGTAGCCCACGCAACATGGAAGATTCAAGGGTGTGTAAGCTTCTTCATACTTTCATCTTCATAAAGTCACCTCAAATGTCCATGGTAGCAGCATGGAACTATGCTGTGTGGATGACCACAAGACATAAGGCATTATGGGAATAAGTCTGGAATTAAATGGAGGTTCGTAGCCAATGTCTATGCACAGGACTGCAGTCTTAGTCTATTACTTCTAGTAGAATCCTTCAAGGGAAGTAATTATGAACATTTCCTTCTCTCTGCCCCAAGCATTCTCTCTCTATAGTGTCTTAAACCACCAGGAATTTGTGAGCAATAGTTCAAGCAGCATTTAACTCTGCAATCCCTCTGATCATACCTAGAATTTTTGAATTAAGATAAGAACTTTCAGGTTTATTTTCCCTCTCTGTTCTAAGTGCTGGATTCTCATGCCTGTACTATTAACACTGTAACAGTGGCAAGTTTAGGCTTCTGGATATCTTCACTCTGAATGTACTGTGTTCCCTTAAAAGGTATGAAGTTTATACACTCAGAGGAGAACCAAACAACTGCCAATCCCCCATAAATGGTCAAGTGTTACAGCTGTTACTTCCATCGTCTCAAATTTATGAACTGAAAAAGCACTGGGATGTTAGGCCTTAGCAAACAGGACTGATAACTGGAAGCATTGAGCTGAGGAAGCGTACAACGGGAATGAAGCAAAAGAGGCAATCTAATCTAGCCCCCTTGCCAAATGACAGGAAATTACAGAGTAAATGGTCTTGAATAGTGTGCGCATGCAAGTGACCCCACAGGCGAACTTGTGGGAACTCAGCTTGACCTTGTTCACATATCCACTGCCTACATTTCCAAAAGAGCTCCACTTGGAGAAACCTTGCCATCAATCTTATGGAAAACTGGATTTTGACTGAAAAATTCAGGATGAGCTCTAAGACCAAGAAGTACAGCTAAGCTCAAAAAGAGATCAGAAAGTAATTGACAGCATGGACCAAACTGACCAAAGAGAACATTTTGTACAAGACTGCAAACCAGGAGTAACAGTGGAAAATCATAAGGAAAAGAGACCTTTGCTGGAAGAGGGTATACAATGCAGCAGCTAGTGCATCTCATTGTCTTCTGAAGTACATCCTTGATCTGGTGCCTACCCTTGATGCAAATGACTATTGTGGGATTCCAGATTTATTGGCTTATTGTTGGTAAAATTCCAGATTCACTGATGACACAATATAAATCACTTCATTAACTAATCCTGACTTGCAGCACAATTCGATTCAGGTTTACTCAGAAGTAACTTCCATGGGGTTTACTTCCCTTTCATGTTTAGAACTGCAGCTTTTTGAGACAAGCCCAGCTCTAGGCAACCAAGTTAGTTGGCCCCCTCTTTGTCCCTGTTGGTTCGCCCCTGATATACAATGTTAGGGAGAAGGGAGGATAATAAATCATCATCACCATACACCACCATCTTGGTTGACTGAAAGCCTGCCTTCTACTAGCTGAGAGATGGAATCAACTGTGGTGAGAGTGTTTGGATCAGAAGAAAGATAAAGAACCAAACTGGATGCAACAGCTCTGCATACCGAAACATGAGATTGTCCCAATCATGTGGGAAGGGGTGTTTGTCTGCCCATCCCACGCCTCTTTCCAGGCTATGAAATAAAAGCAGCTAGGCAGAGGAACCATGCTGTTCTATTAAATTAGTTCCTGGAATAATAAAACTAACTTTATTTCAATGGAGTCCCTAAAGTTGTGGGAGATTACTCCTGTGCCAAAAGAGCATTCATATAGTATCTCCTTCCTCCCAGTTTAGGTCAGGCAGTTCCTGTGTATTAAACATATTAGTAGAATCCCATCCTGCCAAAAAACCACCCCAAAACAAAGTGTGTGTGTGTGTGTGTGTGTGTGTGTGTGTGTGTGTGTGTGTGTCTTACACCAAGACCTAGCTGTCTTGAGCTGAATAGGTAAAAGGAAAAGGGACCCCTGACCATTAGGTCCAGTCATGACCGACTCCGGGGTTGCACGCTCATCTCACATTACTGGCCGAGGTAGCCGGCGTACAGCTTCCGGGTCATGTGGCCAGCATGACAAAGCCACTTCTGGTGAACCAGAGCAGCACACGGAAATGCCGTTTACCTTCCCGCCAGAGCGGTACCTATTTATCTACTTGCACTTTGACATGCTTTTGAACTGCTAGGTTGGCAGGAGTTGAGCTGAATAGGATATGGAAAAAGATCATTGTTTCAAATAATAAATAATTTGTTGTTGTTGTTGTTTAGTTGTTTAGTCGTGTCCGACTCTTTGTGACCCCATGGACCAGAGCACGCCAGGCACTCCTGTCTTCCACTGCCTCCCGCAGTTTGGTCAGACTCATGTTGGTAGCTTCAAGAACACTGTCCAACTATCTCGTTCTCTGTCATCCCCTTCTCCTTGTGCCCTCCATCTTTCCCAAATAAACTGCTTTTTGATTTTGCAATATGTATGGGGAATTTGGCATGTGCCCCTCTGGATTTTGGCTCAATTGTTTACTAAGGAAATAAAAGGGTTCTCAGGGAACATCTTCAGTACAACCACTAGTTTAGAACATTTCTTTCAAACATCTCAATTTAAGGAAACCAGTATCACAAAATGGCAGTTTGATGACTTAAAATAATTTGCAGGAGGACCACAGAATTCATAGGGAGCACAGGATTGTTGGGCAAGGCTCCCACTCAGGCCTCAGATGGAGGGGAAAGAGTTAAGCAATAATTGTCTTTCCTCTCTCTTCTTCTAAAGCTCAGTTTCCAGGCACTCACCCAAACTCTGAAGGGAATCCTCTGTGGCCTGGCTGCAGCCCTTACAATCTATCTCACAGTCAACACCCACTTCCTGTCCCCCTGCAACTGTTAGAAGTTGTGGGAATGTTTTTTTATTATTATTATTTTAATTGCATTGATTTATCCAGGGCTTTTTTCACTCAGAACTTGCTGGAACTCAATTCTAGCACCAATCAGGTGGGCACCATTGCCATTATAAGAGAACAAAGGAGGTTTCATGGTGAGTTCCAGCACCTCTTTTTCTAGAAAAATAGCATTGGATTAATCATAAACATATGTATAAACTAACACATAACCATACAAACAACAACAGAACTATACACGGAACATATCCAGTATAAAGAACAAATTATAAATTTGGGGGCACTAGGCGGATCTTTGCAGCCCGGCGCCACATATGCTAAAGACAGCCCTGCCTCCTCTGCTCCATTGTGACTAGCATTTCCCACCAGACAAGGCCACGGGACATGTCCCTGTTGCCTAAAAGACGCCTCAGCTATGGGAACACCTCCTCTCATATACCCAGTTACATTTGTGTCCCTTTGGACCTTTTGGTGTATTTCGTTCTTTTTATTTCCTTTAATGGCAATGTTCAAAGCCTCTCCCCAGGCAGATTACTTTAGAGCTCCATGGCAAGTTTATTACATACAAATTTGGCTTGGAAATGCTCCCCTAGTGCTGTGAATGAATTACTGATAGTCTGCAGAATACTAGAGAACGATAATCAGGCCAAATGTCCCCAGACTCAAAGGCCAACGATTTGAGCCCAATCCTATGCTTTCCTGTGCATAGATAGGTTCCTCCTGTCTCTTTTCAGAAAAAAATAAATCATGAAGATTAAATTGTTTCACTACAGTGCTTCATCGTATATAGACAGAAACAGATTCATACTAGAAGAATTAAGAAAAAAACCAGTGCCAAGTTAGATGGGCCTGTGCAAATAATGATAACTTGGAAACTTTCATTTTGGTAGTGTTGAGAAAAGACTTTGCTGCTGTGGAGAAATGAATTCCAGAAGAAAATTTTAAAATACAATACCTGTGAGTTATCTAAATCTACTGAGAGTTTTCTGAGTCTGATTCAACAGAATTTTCAACTACGTGATTTTTAAATGCTTTCTATGAGCTTCATTACAAGAACACTATTTACCATAAAACCATGCAGACGGGAGCAGGTATGTTATGCCTTGTTTGATGGGGATAATTCCTATTCCTATGTGCAGAAGATTTGCAAAGAGGAAATTACATAGAGTTTGGCATCACATGAAAGCGAGTATAAATGCCACAGGAACTGCAAGCTCTTCAGAACAAATCATGACAGCAGTGCAGAACCATGTGAGCGTGCACATGTTTGTGTGACCGCATCAAAGTTAAGCTAGGACAAGGCCTTCAGAAAGCTGCGTCAGAAGAAGCTGTTATTCTTTGAGGTGTATTCTTTGGCTGTACATGAAAACTCCGCCCTTAGATCTTAATAGTTTTTAGGCTTAAAAGTGCCAAAACCTATAGCTGGACTCCCTTATCATTTATTTATTATTTATTTATTAAATTTGTATACTGCCCTTTACCCGCAGGTCTCAGGGTGGTTCACAAGATAAAATTGCCATATAAAAACACTAAATACCTAATAAAAATAAAAACAAGAACAACCCAATAATGCCCTCTTCTGCAACACATTGCTCATTAAAAGGGCACTGGATGTCAATCAGCCAAAGGTCTGGTTAAAGAGGAATGTTTTTGCCTGGCACCTAAAGGTGTATAATGAAGGCGCCTGGCAAACGTCCCTTGGGAGAGCCTTCCACAAACAAGGAGCCACTACAGAGAAAGCCCATTCTTGTGTTGCCACCCTCTGGACCTCTCAAGGAGGAGGCACATGAAGAAGGGCCTCAGAGGATGATCTCAGGGTCCAGGTAGGTTCATATGGAGACAGCCGGTCCTTTGAAGTATTGCGGTCCTGAGCTGTTTAAGGCTTTATACCTCAAAACCAGCATGTTGAATTGGGTCCAGAAACTAATCGGCAGCCAGTGCAGTCGGACCAGGATTGGTGTAATATGCTCAAATCGTCTTGTCCCAGGGAGCTGCTGAGTTCTGCACTAACTGAAGTTTCTGAACCATCTTCAGAGGCAGCCCTACGTATAATGCGTTGCAGTAATTTAACCTTGAGGTTACCAGAGTGTGGACGACAGTAGTTAGGCTATCCCTGTTCAGATAGGGGCGTAGCTGGGCCACCAGCCAAAGCTGAAGGAAGGCACTCTGCGCCACTGATGCCACCTGAGCCTCAAGTGACAGCAAAGGATCTAGGAGTACCCCCAAGCTACGAACCTGCTCCTTCAGAGGAAGTGTAATCAAGAGCAGGCAACCTCCCAGCCATTCGGTCTAGGGAACCACCCACTAACAGTGCCTTCGTCTTATCTGGATTGAACTTCACTTTGTTGGCTCTCATCCAGTCCATTATCAAGACAAGACAATGGCCCAGCACTTCCACTGTCTCACCTGCAGATGTAAAGCTGTGTGCCATCAGCATATTGCTGACAAACGTACTCCAAACCTCCAGATAACCCCACTTAGCAGTTTCATGTAGATGTTAAACAGGACAGGGGAGAGAATCGAGCCCCACATCAAAGCTTCCATGGGGCTGAAAAATACTCCCCAAGCAACACCCTCTGGGAATGACCATCCAAGTAGGACTGCAACCACCGCAAAGCGGTGTCACCCACCCCTGGTTTGGATACCATGGTTGAGGGTATCGAAAGCCTCTGAAAGGTCACAGAGAAGTAACAGGGACACATTTCCCCAGTCTCTCTCCCAACAGAGGGCATCATACAGGGTGACCAAAACCAAAGTTTCTGTGCCAAAACCGGGCCTAAACCCTGATTGAAATTGATCTAGAAAATCAGTTTGCTCCAAGAGTGCCTGGATCTGGTCTGCAACCACCCACTCTAGAACCTTGCTCAGGAATGGGAGATTAGCAACTGGCCAGTAGTTTGTGAGATTTTCTGAATCCACCACTGCCTCCTTCAAGCAGGCAGGGACCACCCCCTCTCGTAGAGGCATTAACCATCTCCTTGGCCCAGCCAGCTGTCCCCTCCCTGCTGGTTTTTATCAGCCAAGAGGGAGAAGGTTCCAGAGCGCAAGTGGTCTCCCTGACTGATCCAAGGACCTGGCATTCAGCAACAGCAGCCACAGAACCAAGGGCTGGCCGATAGGACAACGGCAATTCCCCAGGTTGGAGGAGGAGATGGCACATGGCAGAGTCACCAACTGCCTGTGTTGTGTGCCCCTTACCCAGCCTGCCCCCCTCCCACGTCATACCTCCCCCTACCTTGAACCACTGTGATTGGGGCCCCCAGCTCTCCCTCCCTCCTCTCCTTCCAGGCACATCCGACAAAGAGACCTGACTTTGACCACAAATAAGTTGTCAGTTAAAAACAGTTAAAAATAATTACGACAATTAAAAGAAGTTGAAAACATTCTAAACAGATGGGGAATAACAGCCACCCAAGCCAGCAGTCCCCCAGCCAAGGTCCATCTGGCTGCTTCAACTTTCAAGGCTGCCGTCAATCAGTCAGTCTGCCAGGACCCTGCCCAAGGCCCAGTGGAAAAGGCCTTCCTGCCAAGGAGGGGGCTAATTCTGCAACACTCACAGCAGATGGTCTTCTGTGCTGGGCAGCCACAGTCCTTTAAATAGCAATATCCAGACAACAAATAGATAGCTACTGCTTCTCTGCACACACAACCTGCTCAATTTTACAACAGTGTTCTTGGGAGGCTCAGACTTTCCCCCTTCAAGTGATTCCAGCCATTCTCCTATGTTACATGATCAAAACGATGAAGATTTCTTGTGACAAGACCAACAGGCCAGCTATAATTTTGCACATGTAGGACTACATGTTTGCACTACTACCATGTGCAAGTCCTATGATTGTATTTATTACCGGTATCTGTCACATTTATATACTGCCATCCCTAGAAAAGACCCTGATGTTGGGAAGGATTGAGGGCACAAGGAGAAGGGGACGACAGAAGATGAGATGGTTGGACAGTGTTCTCGAAGCTCCTAACATGAGTTTGGCCAAACTGCGAGAGGCAGTGAAGGATAGGCGTGCCTGGCGTGCTCTGGTCCATGGGGTCACGAAGAGTCGGACACGACTGAACGACTGAACAACAACAACATTCCTTCTCAGGAGCTCAGGAAAGCATACATGGGGGTTATCCACTTTTATATTGCAGTGTAATTTTCAGTACAATGTGAAACTTTTCCCCATGAAATGCTCTAACTACTAAAATCCTTCAAAAAATACTTTTCCATAGAAAAAGCTTATGCCTTAGGTCCTGGCTTTAATAAAAACCAGTGTCAGCAGTTGTCAGCTTTTGAAACATCATTCACATGTTTTCTACAAATCAAGGACACAGGCAGGAACAGTGTGTGCTATTGTGGGAAAAACTAGAAAATTCAAGCATTTCCAACAAAGATTTGTGATTTAGCAGCAGCTTTCCAAAAACAAAAGCTCTTGGCTCATAGTTCCTACTTCCTATTGTGTGGAACTAAACACGCATGCACTGCATATTGACAATAGTTCTGGTGCCTAACTTTGCAGTGTTCCTGTGGAAAACAAGGAAGAGGGTGATATGCTACATAAGTTGTTCAGCAATAGTTTTTTTAAAAGGTCATCCTGTTTCATCTGGGTCAGTATGAGTTCCACATATTCATTTTTCTCAACTTAACTGAAAACAGAATATTTTTAACCTATTAATGCCATGAACAGCAATAAGGTGGCAACTGTGGCTCATAAATCCCTCGTTTCCAACATATTTTATATTCAGTCAAAGTAAAGAAAGCTCATGAACTATATTGGGCTTATTCCAAGACAATAAAATGTTGACAGGCCCCTTCTGTTCTGCAGAACAGAGATAACACCTTGTACAGAGACTTTTTAAAAGACTGACTAAAGTACCTGTATGTCTGCAGGAGCTGTTTATTTTCCTGACACATGTCATATAAATATTAAGAGTTGTGTCACATTTAAACCATTAATAAATATACTGTGGTATAAGCTTCCTTGAGGCAGTGTCCCCTTGGTCAGATGCAAGATAAAGCTACTTCCTATATCTTGAGCAAAGAGAAAATAAAAAGAAAATAAAAAAATAACAATGTAGGGTCAAAAGGCCAGACAATGCAAGAGATAGCACTCTGGGACCTCTGGGCAGGTGTCACACAAGGAATACTGCAACCAGTGAGCTTGCCAAACCGAGTGTCTCAGGCTGCTGCTTCAAGCTAGAAGCTATGAGCCGCCGCCCCCCCCCCCGGGCCAGTGGTTCTTTTCAAGAGCTTGAATATAACATAGCAAGAACCAAAGACCCATCTAATCCAGCATCATGTTCCCACATCAGGTGGCCAACCAGATGCCTATGTAAAGCCCACAGGCAGGACATGAATGTAACAGCTCTCTCCTGTTGTTGCTCCCCAGCAACAGAGGCAAGTCTGAAGACGGTCTATACTGTACAACTCTACCACCATCATGACTAGTAGCAAGGTGATTCAGGCGTAGTCATTTCCACGCCAAAGACTGACTATGCCATAGAGCTGTGGTTTATAAGAAAAGGCTGCTGTTTTAAACACAGGTAGAGTTGTGTGCTCTCCTCTATCACTCTTTGATTATGCATGTTGAAAACCAACGACAATCAGCACAAGAGTGTACAAAAACAAGGCTGAAGTTTCCCTTCCTTGTCTTGGAAACCATTCAGACTTCAAAGACCTTTATAGCAATAAAGAAAAAGAAGGGCTCAAGAAAAATTTAGTCTGCTTGACTTTAAGCAACTCTGAAAAAATTCAGGGACACCAAGGACTCTATACAGGAAATCTTTTAGCTGCTTTGAATTAATCAACATTAAGAAGCTCCTGTATCTAAGAGCAGCTCCAACCTCCAAATATTATCCCATACCGGTAGTGCTGACAGGTTCTTCATTTGCAGCTGCTATCTATGGAGAGTTCTTGGCTGAAACAGTACAGTCATTAATATGCTTGGCAGAAAACTAATATCCTAAAGAAACCCAGCCAGCTGGGCGGGGTATAAATAATATATTATTATTATTATTATTATTATTATTATTATTATTATTATTAAGAAAAGAAAATCCTGTACATGTCAGAAATTTGGACTGTTGTTACCAAGGCATAAAGGAATGTACTCATCATTACAAGCTGTGATAATGAGACTGTAGACAAGCTGCCAAAAGTACAGTTGCCTTATCCTGTTAAACATCGTAGTAAATGTTACATGACACATCAAGTCACCCAATATCCAGCATCAAAGGCAGCAGAAAGGAAAGGAGCTGGACTTGTCTCGAGAAACACATCAAACTTAAACATAAGTAGCATGCTAGCTAAATGTCCAGAATACAAACACCAATGGAAGCTTAGTAAGTGAGGAAGTTGTAAGCATTCCAGTGCATAATATACAAAGACAATTTAGCTCTTCCAGTATGTGTGGAAGGCAATGTTTAAAAAAGAAACACTCCTCAAATTAGATGAAGGGGAGGGCCTTTTTCTTGTCACCTTGTAATACACAAATTCATGGATAATGTGAAATATAGAAATTGTTTATACACAAGATTTTCCTTAACCAAGTATTTTTCACATCACTTCACTGAACACTTGAACAGAAAATACTTACAGGACTTCAAACCAGGACTGCAATGCTATTGCTAAATTTGGCATGCTGCAAACACTGGGCGTTTGTGACTAGACAATATTAACTGGAGGTGTTGAAATGTGCTGCAGTGCTTACAGGTTGCCCTCCTGTTGAACCAAAGTACTGGCTGCAACATTTCCATGTGAGGAATGAATTAAAGAATGAAATTTTTAGAATTTGTAGCGAAGCTTCTTCAGATAAAATAGACAAGGTGGGAGAATGTCTTATCTTGACTTTCAAATATGAACAGAGCAAGATGGTTCCTCACATGCTTGTTCAGTCACTGTGACTGGTGCTTTACTCTAGTGAGAAGCTGGATTCTTTGAGAACAGCCACCAGATGTAATGGAACATTTTACAACCCACCCTGTGTGGGAAAGACAAGCAGTGACATGGCTTCGCAAATGGTGCCGGCAGGAACGGTTTGGTTTCTTAGATCACGGTCTGCAGTTTCTTGAAGATGGACTTCTGGCAAGTGATGGGCTGCACCTCACAAGGGTTGGGAGGAATGTTTTTGCCAACAATCTCAAAAACCTCATCATGAGGGCTTTAAACTGACTTATGTGGGGGAGGGAGACAGTGGTCCTGAAGGTAGGAGTCTATCAAATGCTGAAGATGATCATCCAAAAGTCAAGGACCAAATGGAGCAAACAGCGCACAGACCTAGTGGTGGGAGGAAAAAATCCTTAAGTAGGAGACTAGGGGGAATGATCAATGGTTTTCAATGTCTGTATACAAATGCACAGAGCATGGGAAATAAACAAGATGAACTTGAGCTCTTGGTACAGCAAACTAAATACGACATAATAGGCATCACTGAAACCTGGTGGGATGAGTCTCATGATTGGAATGTAGTAATAGAGGGATACAATCTATTTAAGAGAAATAGACCAAACAGGAAAGGAGGAGGAGTGGCGTTATATGTCAGGGATGTGTATACCTGTGAAGAGATCCATGATTTAAAACTCCAAAGCCAAATTGAGAGTATCTGGGTCAAAATTAAGGGAGAGAAAAATAACAGTGATCTCATGGTGGGAGTTTACTATAGATCCCCAAGCCAAACTGAGGACATAGATGATGCCTTCCTGGAACAGATGACCAAGCATTCAAAAGGAAATGAGATAGTAGTAATGGGGGATTTCAACTATCCTGATATTTGTTGGATGTCAAACTCAGCCAAGAGCATAAGGTCGAACAGATTCCTCACGGGCCTTGCAGACAATTTCATTGTCCAGAAAGTGGGAGAAGCAACAAGAGGATCAGCCATTTTAGATCTGGTTCTAACCAATAGTGATGACCTGGTTAGTGGGGTAGAAGTGGTAGGATCATTAGGTGGGAGTGATCATGCTCTTCTGGAGTTTATTATACATCAGAAAGGAGCAACCAAGCATACTAAGACTCAAATTCTAGACTTTAAGAAAGCCGACTTCAGAAAACTTAGGGAAATGCTGGGTGTGATCCCATGGTCAGTAATACTAAAAGGGAAGGGAGTTCATGATGGATGGGAGTTTGTTAAAAGGGAGATATTAAAAGCACAACTTCAAGCAGTACCAATGAGACGAAAACATGGAAGGTGCCTAAAGAAGCCAGGGTGGCTATCTAATGAACTTTTAACTGAGTTAAGATTTAAAAGGGATATGTACAAGAAATGGAAAAAGGGGGAAACCACCAGAGAGGAATTCAAACAAATAGCCAGCACATGTAGAGACAAAGTCAGAAAAGCTAAAGCACAGAATGAACTCAGGCTTGCTAGAGAGGTTAAAAGCAATAAAAAGAGTTTTTATGGGTATGTCCGTAGCAAAAGGAAGAACAAGGAAACAGTGGGGTCACTTAGAGGAGAAGAAGGTGAAATGCGAACAGGGGACGCAGAAAGGGCAGAACTCCTCAATACCTTCTTTGCCTCAGTCTTCTCCAAAAAAGAAAACAATGCCCGACCTGAAGAATATGGAGCAGATGATTCAGCAGGGGAAACACAGCCCAGAATAAGTAAGGAGGTAGTACAAGCACACTTGGCTAGTTTAGATGTATTCAAGTCTCCAGGGCCAGATGAACTACATCCCAGAGTATTAAAAGAACTGGCAGAGGTGATTTCAGAACCACTGGCAGTAATCTTTGAGAATTCTTGGAAAACAGGTGAAGTCCCAGCAGACTGGAGGAGGGCAAATGTTGTCCCTATTTTCAAAAAGGGGAAAAGAGAGGACCCAAACAATTACCGCCCAGTCAGCCTGACATCAATACCAGGAAAGATTCTAGAGCAGATCATTAAGCAAACGGTCTGTGAGCACCTAGAAAGGAACGCTGTGATCACTAAAAGTCAGCATGGGTTTCTGAAAAATAAGTCATGTCAGACTAATCTGATCTCATTTTTTGACAGAATTACAAGCCTGGTAGACGAAGGGAACACTGTGGATGTAGCCTATCTTGATTTCAGCAAGGCCTTTGACAAGGTGCCCCATGATATTCTTGTAAAGAAGCTGGTAAAATGCGGGCTAGACAATGCTACCATTCAGTGGATTTGTAACTGGCTGACTGACCGAACCCAAAGGGTGCTCATCAATGGCTCCTCTTCATCCTGGAGAGAAGTGACTAGTGGGGTGCCACAGGGTTCTGTCTTGGGCCCAGTCTTATTCAACATCTTTATCAATGACTTGGATGATGGGCTTGAGGGCATCCTGATCAAGTTTGCAGATGACACCAAATTGGGAGGGGTGGCTAATACCCTAGAGGACAGGATCACACTTCAAAATGACCTTAACAGATTAGAGAACTGGGCGAAGGCAAACAGGATGAATTTTAACAGGGAGAAATGTAAAGTACTACACTTGGGCAAAAAAAATGAAAGGCACAGATACAGGATGGGTGATACCTGGCTTGAGAGCAGTACAAGTGAAAAGGATCTAGGAGTCTTGGTAGACCACAAACTTGACATGAGTCAACAGTGTGATGCAGCAGCTAAAAAAGCCAATGCAATTCTGGGCTGCATCAATAGGAGTATAGCATCTAGATCAAGGGAAGTAATAGTACCACTGTATTCCGCTCTGGTCAGACCTCACCTGGAATACTGTGTCCAGTTCTGGGCACCACAGTTCAAGAAGGATATTGACAAGCTGGAACGTGTCCAGAGGAGGGCAACCAAAATGGTCAAAGGCCTGGAAACGATGCCTTATGAGGAACGGCTTAGGGAGCTGGGTATGTTTAGCCTGGAGAAGAGAAGGTTAAGGGGTGATATGATAGCCATGTTCAAATATATAAAAGGATGTCATATAGAGGAGGGAGAAAGGTTGTTTTCTGCTGCTCCAGAGAAGCGGACACGGAGCAATGGATTCAAACTACAAGAAAGAAGATTCCACCTAAACATTAGGAAGAACTTCCTGACAGTAAGAGCTGTTCGACAGTGGAATTTGCTGCCAAGGAGTGTGGTGGAGTCTCCTTCTTTGGAGGTCTTTAAGCAGAGGCTTGACAGCCACCTGTCAGGAATGCTTTGATGGTGTTTCCTGCTTGGCAGGGGGTTGGACTGGATGGCCCTTGTGGTCTCTTCCAACTCTATGATTCTATGATTCTATGATTCTATGACATCTGGATATAGATAAGCAGGGCATGCACAGATCTCCCTTCTTTTTATAGCCTAACAAAAACTATTGCTGTATTATCTTAATTAAAAATATAAATAAATAAAACTGTCTTAGCTACATAATATTTTCAGAAACCAACATTTACAAAATCAATGTGCAGTTTTAATTAAGTCAGAATATTTATAAACAAGTTGGAAAAACATAGTTGAATACAGCCATCACTGCTGAATTAGAATAATGGCACTTAAAATTTTTATCATTTATTTTTCTTTACGGCCAAGATTAAGAGAAACCGCCTACTGAATCAACTAGTTATTTCATGTTCTACATCAATCTGTTGGGAAATTCCATTTCACCTTAAGTTGCAGACATGGAACTGTTGTGTGTCACATGTCTGTTTACACACCAGCACAGATTGCTGGGAACTTCTGTTGTGTATAGCTTTTGCTTTTGCTTTTGAGACTCTCTCTGAGAAAACGAAGGAGAGACGACATGTTTTTCTTTGTCCTGATTTATGCTCAATAAATCTGCTTGTAAATATGCTTTCACAAGCCTCGTCGCGTCACTTGTTGCGCAGCGTGCTCTGCTAATATAGTGTGCCCAGGCTTTTGAAGTCTGGGTCGCTGGTTTATGTCGCACCAGAGATTGGGGATCGTCCAGCAGGTTGGCTGGAAGGGCATGATCCAGCTGGGGGCTAGCCAGCTGGCCTCCCAACTCCCTCTGGATGCTGACACAATCTGCATTCATCCTCAGATGGTGATCTCATTTCCAAGTAACGGAAGTCACAATCCACACTGGGAAATTCCCTGTTATTCTGCCAAATTAATCTGGAATTGACTTTTTTCTTTATAGACACTATTTGCAATTTACCATAAAAAGCAAGTAAAGCCTAGAGTTTTGATCATAGGAGCATTTTGTTTGCCTAGGGTTGCATCCAATTGTGCCCTTCCATGAATGGAAGGAGTCTTCCTGCTAACAGGAGAGGCCTCTAGCAGAGGCCTCTGCTCACAGAAAGAGGTGATTTTCACCAGTTCCCCCTGTACCACCTTTCACACTGCTCTGGAGGGTTTGCTGATCCTCTCAACTATATTTTAGGAGGGGCAAGAGTACCAGAGGAAATTTGCAAAAATTGCCTTTCCTCCCCTTCTGTTAATATCAAAAACCCTTCTGTGGACGGAAGGACAAGACCTAGGCTTTTGCTTTGAGTTTTCACTTTTTTAAAAAATGAGGCCCTCTGAATACCATCGGGGAACTGTTGATTAGAATATTGTTCAGAAGCAAGAAATAGCTGAAATATTGCAACAGAGCTGATCTGCGCATCATTCCCACTACATTGCTGAGGTTAGTGTAATGTCTATAGATTCATATGAATCAAAAACAATTTTCAGCAAATAGAATTGTTCTGGGTAAAAGGAGCTGCAAAAAGGAAGGTTGGAATGATCTTTAGTTTGCATTCCAATCTTATTAGATTTTCAGATACTTAGCACAGTTCACCTGACAGATGCTGGCCAACTGCTTTGATCAAGATTAACTTGTCCTGTCCATAAAACTACAGGTAGAAAATGGTCACAGCAGATCACACACACACATTCTTCATTTTACATATTTTTACCGAATAAAAAAAAACAAAACCCCAAATCACAATACTTCTTAAAATGAACCAACAATTTCAGCTTTTTAATAAGTGGGTACATCAATCCTTGTTTGGGTTCCTATTTGAATAATTTGCTATCTATACTGAAAGCTGTATCACTAATTATCTGCTTTTGGTGTTACTGGCATTCTGGTGAACAATGCTAAAGTCTCTGAGGAATCAGTCACACTAGTGAATCTTATTGCCTTACCTGTCCAATGCTGTGCTAGTAGGCATACTCCTACCAAACCCATGCACGGGCATCTGGCGGAAATATGGAATGCAGGAGAGATTGGCAGCAATGATGGCCAATGAATCTGAAGGATTCACAAAAAAACCATTTTGACCTAGGATCATATAGCGGTCCTGGAAGAGAAAGAAAGCATATAAGGGGTAGGGCAGAAAAAATAAGTAGAGAGGTTCATCCACAACTGTAAAATTGGTCATCTTCAAGCTGGGGGTCTTTCTACATTCCCTCCCACACAATCCAGCAAAAGGGTGACTCATAACTGTTCCTTGGCTCCAGTTTCATGGCACTGAGATACATGTACGTATGTGCTTCCCATTTAAAAAAAAATATTTCTATTGATTAGGCTTGATTAGGCTGTGTTGTTTTTAATATTCGGTTGGGAGCCGCCCAGAGTGGCTGGAGAAACCCAGTCAGATGGGCAGAGTATAAATAAGTTGTTGTTGTTGTTGTTGTTTCCAAAACTTAAGGAAAATTCTAACTTGTTTGAATACATTTGGGGAACATTTTAAATCAAGGGAAACATGATTTATAATAAATTTTAAATTCCATAACATTATACTGTCTCTTTCTCACCCTAAAATAAATCTTTTCTGGAGGGATCATGGTCTATTTATTGGCTCACATGGAGTTTGATTAAGACAGTTGCTATGAGGAAGGGAAATCCTCCAGACAGACCCAATTTGTCTGCAGGCAAATTCCTCCCTGGCCCCAAAGATGGCAACTGAGTAATTCTACAGCAAGGCCAGACATGTGTGCTGCCCTCTGACCTCCAGGCAGAGCCACAACATACAAGGTGGGCAGGTGGGATGTCCAATTCCAGACTGCCCTGCCTGCTTGCAATGCAGCTGGCTTTTATCCCCCTGTGGTGTAAGTGACCGAAGACTGACTCTGCCAGGTCTGTCATCAAAGCACTGCCCCACCAACCAGGGCCAGGATTGGTCTGTTTGAATTTTGAAGGCAATTCCGTCAGCCCCTGTGGCTGGCTGAGGCCAACCGGGATGTCAACCGGCTGCACAGGCAAGTCTTTTTACCACCCCCCCACCCCCCTCAGTTCTCCAGGAGCTGCGCTGGGCTGTAACTGCCACTGCTTGGAAACAGTAAACTGTATTTATCTGTGAGATAGATTTTGAAATTAGACCTAACTCAGACTTGCTACTCAAGAGTGGGGCTATCAACTGTTTCCTTTATACCTGCTTGAACCATGTAGTGAAAGGGGAGAACTCCCGGCACTTCTTGCCTGTTGGATCATGCCCTGGGAATCTTCTGTTACTTCTATCCACCAAGCAAGAAGTCTTTCCAGGCAGATCAACCCAGAAGGGAAAGGATCAGAAGCTAGATGAGGAGAGTGGGAGCAATTAAGAAGCCATTCCAGTTTCACTACTCTGTCCCCTCAAATGGAGATGCAACCGAGAGTGAATAGAACTGCGCCCTTCAAAGACGAGATGAAAGTGTGCCCCCAAGTAGCATTTCCAAATACTCTTCGCCTCCAAAGTATCTTTCTGTTTTAAAGTAATATTTGTACAAGCTTCCATTTATTTAGTTCCTCCATTATTTAGTTCCTCTGTGGTTGCAGTACATGTTCAAAACTGTAAGCCTCACTGAATTGAACATCTATGTACCATATTGGCCCAAATAGAAGCCACACCCGCAAATAAGCCACACCTTTAAAATTCATGGGGGGTGGGGAGAGACAATACCTCGGCTCAGGGGCGTAGGAAGCCTCTTCGCTACCCGGGGCGGGGAGCGGAGGAGGCACCCCCTGGGGGCGGGGCGTCGTGACGTCACGTCGTGACGTCACGACGCGACGTCACTGCGGCTCCGCCCCTGCAGCGGGGGGGGGAGCGCTTTAAAAAAGAGAAAAAGCCAAGGCAAGCTTGCCCTGGCTTTGCTCTTTTTTAAAGCGTATTTCTCCCCGCTGCCAGAGCGGGCAGCGAGGAGGCGGCGGAGGGGTGCGTGTCACCCCATCGCTGCTTGCCTCTCCCGCCGCCTGCAGGGGCGAGGGGAGAGCCGAGGTGAGCACCGATGGGGTGACACCCCGGCGCCGCCGCCTCCTCGCTCCCCGATCCGGCAGCGGGGAGGAGGCGGCGGAGGGGTGCGTGTCACCCCATCGCTGCTTGCCTCTCCCGCCGCCTGCAGGGGTGAGGGGAGAGCTGAGGCGAGCAGCGATGGGGTGACACGCACCCCTCCGCCTCCTCCTCCCCGCTGCCTGCACCCCTTTGGCGGAGCGCAAGTCGGGGCAGGGAGAGGGGCAGGCCAGCGAGGAGGGGTGTCACCCCTCCTCGCTGGCCCGCCCCGCCCCTCTCCATGCCCCGGCTCCGCAAGCCAGCCAGCGGCGGGAAAAGCCGCTGGAAGGGGGGGGCTATTTTCGGCGTTGCTGGGGTGAAGCCGCAGGGGCGGCCAGTGGGGGGGGGGTTGACACCGCTCCTCGCTGGCCGCCCCTGCGGCTCCACCCCGGCATTGCCGAAAATAGCCTTTTAAAAAGCACCCAATTTGTCACCCTCCCCAGGGTGGCACCCGGGGCGGCCCGCCCCCCTTGCTACGCCCCTGCCTCGGCTGCTTCCTGAGGGGGGGGAGCTGCACCGCTTTGCCGATGGCCTCCCCCCTTCCTTCCTGCAACTCGGTGGAGGCTTGGAAGCAGCAGGTGGACTGCATGCCATTGCCCCATGCACTTGGGCTGCTTCGGGGGGGGGGAGCTGTGCCGTTTTGCTGGCAGCGTAAGGTTGCGAATATAAGCCACACTTTAACTTTTCACGGTCAGAATTGGGGGGGGGGGACACGTGCAGCTTATATTTGGGGCAATACGGTAAATACTATTTTATGAAATATTATTTTTCATTTCCAGCAGCATGAGAGCTGGTTGATAGTTTTCACTTGTGACCTTGTGATCTTTGTGTAAGTAATTAAAGTTGAATTGATTCAACACTGAGTAATCTTTGAAAAACTGAGCTGCTCGTGAACAGCAGAGGGATTTTCAAGGGCACAGCTGGTAACTAGACCTTCAGTTTCTCCCACATTTAAATAGACATTTATTTGAAAGTCCCTCTGTGAATGTCAAAGTTGAACAAAAAAGGACAACTCTTTAATTACCAAATCTGGTCTTACACAAATACCTACTCCATCAGCATCAAAAGCAGCTCCAAAGCCATACTCTCCTCCTTTCATTGCCTCCAACAAAGAAGTGGCATATGTCAGGTTCGGGTCAGGACACTGGCCACCAAAATCCTCCAAAGGAACACAGTCAACTGCAGAATTAGCAGGAGCTCCTAATTCATCACACAGGATTTTTCGGACATAGGGACCCATCACTGCAAAAAGAATTGTTTTCCAATTTAGGGACCATCTTTTAATTAATGTCCAGATGGAACATTCACCATTTTGACTGAACAGAAATGGAATTAATTTATATTAAACAGGACATCATAAACTTCACTACAAGTTATGACAGATGCTTCAGAAAAAGGAGGACAGTTTTCTGTAGAAAGAGAAATATTCTCAATCTGAAAGGGAATACTGGAATATCACAAAGCACAGGAATCCAGTTGTGCTCAACTTGTCTAACATTTCTTCTAAATAACCCTTTTGATAGCATTCAACATAAATCCCTTCTTCATAAGAAGCCATTTACCTCTAGTCAGATAAATAAAAGCCAAAGCAAAACGAGCAGAGAGTCACATGATATAGTCTTAATAGAGTGTTTGTGGAAAAGTACGTGTTTAAAAGTCCCTGTACATTACAGTCATATGGGAAAGCTTGGACACTCAATAACCAGGCTATCAATTATCTACCTTCCAGAGCTAGTACAGTCATGTAAGAGAACTTCGCCAGAGTGTCTGAATCTTCACTTATTGAAGGTGGTATTTCACACATGAACCTGGGGTTCCCGGAAACTCTCTGTTTTAAGAACTGCCCTTATTACAGAACATTAGAGTCTTGCGGAACTAGACAATGCCCTTTATTTTATACACAGGGTTAAAGCTATGGAGTTTATTCATACAATATGACCTGTCCCTTCCTATGACTGCTCTTTATGAGGGTCAACTCAATTCAATCTTAAATTTTCATCTAAAGAATCTTTACATAAAGTTCCTTTCACTCAGACCTGCCTCTGACATAGGAGATTTCTCAGCCTCAGTCTTCACCCCACCCATGGGGATAAGAATACTGAGCTATGTTGTAAAGCAGGGGTAGTCAACCTTTTTATACCTACCGCCCACTAATGCATCTTTCTTGATGGTAAAATTCCCTTACCGTCCCCCAGTGCTCGATGGAAGGAGGATTCAGCTTGTGCCATAGAACCCCCTTCCATCCACCTAGAATCCTGAAACGCCCACTAGTGGGCGGTAGGGACCAGGTTGACAACCCCTGTTGGAACGATTTCTTGGACAATATATTTGAAACATTTTGAACACTGTAACATTAACAGTGCAATCCTGTTTGTTTTCTCAGAAGTAAGTTGTTTTCTCCTGTTTTCTCAGGAGCACAAGGGCTTCTGCCTCTTGGATTTGTGTGTGTGTTTGTTTCTGGCCATGTGCTCTCCCTGAGCATGCGGGGCTTGTGGTGAGTCAGGTAATTAGCTGTGGGCGGAGCTAGCTAGTGCTTGGAGGACAGCGACGGAGGAGGGAGCACAAGGGCTTCTGCCCAAGCGCTCGCAGTTTGACCCATCTTTTAGGTAAAGGGGAGCTAGTCTCAAACGTTTATTTGGGGAGACCTAGGCTTCTTTTTTGTCTTGACTTCAAGCTTTTCAAGATGGAGGGCAAGGGAATAACTGCAGTCGCCTGCAATTCCTGCGCAATGTTTGCCTTCTTGCCAAAGGATGTAGGCAGCTACACCTGCAGCAAGTGCAAGCTGGTTGCCCTACTAGAAGACAAGGTCCAGCAACTTCAGGCCCGTGTATCTACGCTCCAGAAAATTAAAGAGCTGGAGCTTTTCTTGGATGCAGCAGAGCACACTGTCTGCACCAAGGTGGAGACAGGGCAAATCCCTGAGAAGGAGGTCAGTTCCCCAACACAGGAGCCAGATGTATGGAGGAACGTGACTCGATTTGAAATTCTCTCCCTTAACATGGAAGACGAAGAACAGACTCCATTTGAAGATCTCTCCCTCATCACAGTTGATGAGGAATATGAATACGAGCAGCACAGTCAGTCCTCCGGGAATGTGCAGGTGACCTTGGAAGAGACAGCACATGGAAGAATCCTGACCAAGCCTATGAGGAGGCGTGTAGTGGTGATAGGGGATTCCCTACTGAGGGGTACAGAAGCAGTGATCTGTGGGCCTGACAAGATGTCTCGAGAGGTGTGCTGTCTCCCCGGGGCCAAGATCCAAGATGTAACAGAACGGCTGCAAGTAATCATAAAACCCACTGACAAATGCCCCTTCCTTTTGGTCCATGTGGGAACCAATGACACTGCAAGCCATAGCCTCCAGAAGATCAAACGTGATTATGAGGCTCTGGGCAGGAAGTTGAAGGAATTAAATGCACAAATTGTCATCTCATCGGTCCTCCCATTTGAACGGCGTGGCCCAGTGAGAGAGGGGAAAATAGGGGAAGTGAACAACTGGCTTCGCAAATGGTGCCAGCAGGAATGGTTTGGATTCTTAGATCACGGTCTGCAGTTTCTTGAAGATGGACTTCTGGCAAGTGATGGGCTGCACCTCACAAGGGTTGGGAGGAATATTTTTGCCAATAATCTCAAAAACCTCATCAGGAGGGCTTTAAACTGACTTATGTGGGGGAGGGAGACAGTGGTCCTGATGGTAGGAGTCTATCAAGTGCTGAAGATGATCATCCAAATGTCAAGGACCAAATGGAGCAAACAGCACACAGACCTAGTGGTGGGAGGAAAAAATCCTTAAATAAGAGACTAGGGGGAATGATCAATGGTCTTCAATGTCTGTATACTAATGCACAGAGCATGGGAAATAAACAAGATGAACTTGAGCTCTTGGTACAGCAAACTAAATACGACATAATAGGCATCACTGAAACCTGGTGGGATGAGTCTCATGATTGGAATGTAGTAATAGAGGGATACAATCTATTTCAGAGAAATAGACCAAACAGGAAAGGAGGAGGAGTGGCGTTATATGTCAGGGATGTGTATACCTGTGAAGAGATCCATGATTTAAAACTTCAAAGCCAAATTGAGAGTATCTGGGTCAAAATTAAGGGAGAGAAAAATAACAGTGATCTCATTTTGGGAGTTTACTATAGACCCCCCCCCCAGCCAAACTGAGGACACAGATGACGCCTTCCTGGAACAGATGACCAAGCATTCAAAAGGAAGTGAGATAGTAGTAATGGGGGATTTCAACTATTCTGATATTTGTTGGATGTCAAACTCAGCCAAGAGCACAAGGTCGAACAGATTCCTCACTGGCCTTGCAGACAATTTCATTGTCCAGAAAGTGGGAGAAGCAACAAGAGGATCAGCCATGTTAGATCTGGTCCTTGTTATTAGATTCATTCCCTGTCTTCAGTCATGGGCTTATTGTTATCACATGACTGTATTTATGTTTTTCATCCCACAGAGTGGAAGGGGGAAGTGACGGCAGACAGGAAGTTTTGTCTTGCTATGTATCCTCTAAATAGGACTCTTGTCCTTTGTTCTCTCTCTCGGCTGCCTGATGCTAGAGAGAGAGGAGCCATGATGTAGAGCTCCGTGAATGTAAATATGTAATAAAGTAGTTTTAGCTACAATGCTGAGCTGCTGTGTCTGTTACGCTACCGCACACTATCTGCTATTTTAATGAGTGTGCTGGATGTCTGCCGACACCAGTCGCTGTGATGTTCGGGTTAAAGAAGCTGATAAGCTCCCGGACGATCTTGGAAGGCGAGATCATGCCAGTCGGGCATGTGTCTTCGCTATGTCTTACTCAAATCAAATCAAAGAGTTTATTGCGTTAGCTTTCAGCCATAGCCCAGCAAGATAAAACATACATACAATACCAAAGACACGCAACAGAAAACATATTTCAATCAGTATTGCATAACTGCCCTAGAAGAATAATAATAAAAAAAATTGAATTGCACTGATGTAAGTAATACCAAAATTTGAGTACTGACACCAGATATCTAAAATTACTAAAAGATGTGTAGCATGTAAAAACAAGCAAGCAAGCAAGGAGAACCTGGGGTAACATCTCTAAATTAGCTAAAAATAAAAGAGGGAGTGAAGCAGAACCAGGGCTGGAACGTACTACCCTGTCAGAGGGGTCCTGAGTTTCAGCGCCTGCAAGATGAAAATGGCCACCCCGCGTGAAACTTGAGGGTTTGCGTCCACAAGTAGGAATTTCAAACAATCTTCCTTGGATGTGATGGTGGACGGGATCAAGGAAAGGAGCTTAGGTCTTATTAGCTCATAAAGGGGGCAAGAGAGGAAGAAATGTGAGAAGTCCTCTATCTCATTCGTTTTGCATGGGCAAAGGCGCTGAGCAATAGGGATCTTATAATATGTGCCCTGTAGGAAGGCCGTAGGTATGGTGTGGAAACGGGCCGTAGTAAAGGCTCTTCTCAAATCAGGCTCCGTCAGCTCGCACAAATAATTAGAAAGTGATCTTACGACCTTCACTTTGGGGAGCCACGTAGAAAGGCGGGCTGTCTTGGACCGTGCCAGGTCCATAGCTTCATCCTTGGCAAGGATCCAATCCCGGATCCTATCTTGGTCCCAGGATGGCAGCGCGCCGAATTCCGGCAGGGAGTAGCGTGTTAGGATGTTCTCCATGTCCTTAAGCCATGTACTGCTGCGGGAACAAGTTAAAAAAGCCTGCTTGGCCAATAGGGAATTTGAAGCATCCGATAATTTATTATAAAAATTAATGATCCTAATATGGGCTCTCGCTACGATGGAGGGGAGGCCCAATTCCATTCTTAACTGTGCAGCAACAGTGCCATTGGGCAGTCCTAGTATCTTTCGCGCAAAGGAGTTTTGCAGAATCTCCACGTGTTGTAGTATTTTTAGATTCCACCCCCAAATTTCTACCCCGTAAAGTAGTGTGGGTATTACTTTGCTGATGAATGCTTTTCTGATTGGCGGAACCAACTGGCCACCTTTTGCATAAAAGAATTTCTCCAGGGCTCTTATGGATCTACGGGCAGCCAGTATGGTCATATTTAGATGGGCTGACCAGCTAAGCCTGTGCTGAAATGTAATACCCAAGTATTTGAATGCCGAGCAGTGTTCGATGGAGTGGCCCTCTATGTGCCAGAATGGCTTCTGAATTGGCATGCCAAAGGACATAATTTTGGTTTTGGGGAAATTGATTTTGAGAGAGTTGGAATCGCAATATGCCATGAGTCCTCTGAGCATGTTATTAAGGCCCTGCTTAGTTAGTGATAGGATCACCATGTCATCTGCATATAATAGTATGGGGATCTTAAGCTGTTGTAAGGCGGGGGCAGGTTGGTTAAGTCCCTTCATAGTTGTTACTATGTCGTTTATATAAAAGTTAAATAAGAAAGGGGCCAGGAGGCAGCCTTGTTTGACCCCTTTATTCAAGGGAAATGAGTCAGAGAGGGCTCCATTGGGGCCAAATTTTACTCTGGCAGAAATGTCTCTATGAATTTCCCTAAGGAGAAGGAATGATCTTTTGTCAATATTGGTATTGCCAAGCTTCTGCCAAAGCCTATTTCTGGGAATGGAATCGAAAGCAGAGGACAGATCAACAAAGGCTGCGTATATTTTGCAGCTAAACCTATTTAGATATTTATCAATCAGAGTAGATAGGACAAGACATTGACCAGATGTACTGTGGCCTTTACGAAAGCCAGCTTGTTCAGGGTGGAATAGCTTCGTTTCATCTGCCCACACGGTTAATTTCTCTAGCAGGTATCTGGAGTAAATCTTGTAGGTTATGTCCAGCAAACTAATGGGTCGGTAGTTGGATGGATCATGTGGGTCGCCCTTTTTATGTATTGGGATTACTATACTCTGCTTCCAATTGGGGGGAATCATAAGAGTCGAATTGATAGTGGTAAAGAGAGATGCCAAAATAGGAGCCCACCACGTCCGATTCGTTAGGAATACCTCAGGTGGAATCATGTCCTCCCCCGGAGATTTACCACCAGTTAGCATGCTAATTAGTTGGCTACATTTCTCCGGGGAGACTGGATCCCAGGTGGGCAGGGAGGAAGCAGGAGGGACAGGGACTTCATTTACGTCTGGGCCTGGGGCGAAGTACAGCTGAGCAAAATGGCAGTGCCAGTTAGCTGCAGAGATGTTATTGGCAATGAATAAGGGGGGACTTAGGCCTGCATTAATTAAATTCCAGAATTTCTTATCGTCTCGGGCTTTAATAGCAACGGACAATTCCGTCCAGCGTTCTTTGGCAAAGAGCAATTTCTTATGTCGGAGCAGCTTCTTATAAAATGAGCGGAATTGGGCTAGCTCCCTGATTTTGCTCTGGGTGCTATCTGATTTCAAATTGGCCTGTAGAAATCTAAGTCTTCTTCTACACTGTTTACATTCTTGGTCAAACCAAGTATGATTCTTCAAGGTTGGAATCGCGGAGGGTGATTTCGTAAGTGTAGGGAACAAGAGGGATAAGATTTGCTGGAAATTTAAGAACAGATCCTCATTCGTCGTTATCAGCTGGGCTTTCAGGGCTAGAGTCTCAGGCATATTTAGGAGGGCTTTTATATCTTGCTCCAGGTAGGTATCCCACTTTTTGCGTCCTGGGGCTAGTAGCTGTGAATCCTGGGGGTGGGGTGAACAGGGAGACCCCCAGTGTGGCTGTCGCAAAGAGATGGCAATTGGTAGATGGTCACTCTCAGTTCTATTGAACACATTGAAGCAGTATATCTTAACAGTAAGTGCCGGGGAGGACCAAATATAATCTATAACACTTGTCCCCCTAGCTCCTAGGAAAGTATAGAATCCCTCAGATCGATCTTTAGGTGTGCCATGTACACTATGGAGCCCGTAATTAATAGCAAACTCCAGGAGTGAGATACCGGCCCTGTTTATGGTCTTATCATGTGATTTCCACGTAGAAAACCACTCCTCGTCTATGAGTATTTGTGTCTTATCGATAAATGCTCTTATGTCAGCTCCAGTTCTGGCATTAAAATCCCCCATAACAAGAATCTCTGACTTTGGAAAATCAGCTGCACTCTTATCAAGGATAAATCTTAAGTCTTCCCATATATGATTTGTTGGGGAGGAGGAATGGGAAGAGGGATTATATAGGTTAATACATATGAGGTCCCCAACCGATCTATGGGTGATATGCAGAGTTTGAATGCAATTACTCTCTAGCCAGGAGAGAGGAGAGATATTGAGGTGGAGCTCCTGCGAAACAAACGTTACTAGACCGCCACTTACTCATAAGTAAGACCATTCCATAACATGGTTATGGGCCCAGTGGATCGGGACCACAGACCCAGCGCCAGCAGACATGCTGGGAATTGTTTTCGTCCCAGTTGGACTCTTCGGATCCAGCATAAAGCCAGTCTGATGTTCTGAGACGGAGCGACGGCTGCAATACACTGTGAGTACAGTGAAAATAGCCTCTGCCTAAAAGCGAAAGCAAAAAGGAGAGGACTTTCTTATCGTCCAGCTGGCAACAAGCCTGCAAAGAGACGCTTGATTTATGACTGTTTCTGAAAGTATCCTAGCTCCGAATAATCTCTGGAAGAGATGAGCAGGACTGGGTCCTATTCCCCTTAGAAAACATAGAGGGGAAAAGGACAAGAAACAGTACCCTTCCCTAAAGGTTTGCATATGGGGGAGAAGAGTCATCTGCGATTGCCAGAGACTGCGTAGCTGTTTTGATTTAATAGCTACAGCGGGAGGTGTTTAACCCCCGACGCTGCGAAAAGCGGCAGGCACAGACTTTAAAGAAGACAAAGATTCTTCGGAACATTCCCTATGAGTTTGGGATTGCGGGGGAGCAGTGTTTTTACCCCGAAAGATGCAAGAGCAGTTTGACGCTGTGCCGCAGAAGCCAACAGCCACACACCATGTGTTCTGCAGGAATTTGAAGCTGCGACACACGATCCCAAGATAGCGAAAGGCTATCTAGGATGCCGGAGAAGTCTGAAGTTATCTCTCCGATGCCCACGTGATGTGGGAGTCAAGGTTCCTGTTTCCAACAGCTCCAGTCGTGTTCGGAGTAATGTTTTGGCAGAAAATGGAACTGTTTTCCTGTTCTGAGGGGAGGTCTCTTCAGAACGGAAGGGGACTGACTTGTGATGTCATCCCAATCATTCACTGCAACCAGCAGGTGGTGCTGCTGGACTCACAAGCAGTGCAACGTTTGTCCTATAAGACGTTTGGACAGCGAAAAGCTAATTGCACCACAGAACCAAAGGAACTGAAAGCATTTTGTGTTGTATCATGTGTTTTTCTTTCCAGGTTCGCAGCGCAGCGTGCTGAAGTTTATCCGGCCAATGCGACATGCTTGTTCTGATATCAGAACACAACCACCCAGAAGGACAGAAATTGATTGTTCTTTACCATGTTGTGTACATGGGGATGGTGGGAAGGTTGCAGAGACATGTGATGTGTTTTATCTGTTAACCAATTTTCCATGCAGGTTGTACGCATGAAGCTCCCAGATGCTGATGTCTGACACAACAATGGTCAAATGCACCAATGGTCAGGCAAATGGGAAAGGAGGTAATGGTATCTCACAGAGATTGTCTCAAAGTTGTGATGATGTCATCATGACAGTGACAAAGGCAACCCGAAAAAAGTCTAGATGCTAGTGATTGGCTCTGACATGTGGGTTCCAAAGTCACAGAGCGAAATGCTCAGCAAACATAGTTTGCAAATTTTTCCCAAAAAGTCAGACAAAGTTTCTGATGGGAACCGTGACAAACCCGGAAAAAGCCACGACACCAATGTTTGGGTCTGACATGTGGGTTGGAATGTCACAAAGCAGGAGGCAAAATTCTTCCTGTGGTATAGAGGCATGTACAGAGTGCTAAAGCCTCATACTGAGCTCATTTTGCTCACAAGAGTGCAGTGCAGAGTGGGGAGGAATTCTAGATGTTTTTCTCAAAACCCATTTCTGAAGACTTAAAATCTAAGTCTGTTGCTGTTATAAACAGCCAGTTGTACTCAGGTGAATTCCACTGAAACAGTGCTGGAGATGCTTCATGAAGGCGACTACAAAGGATGCTACAAAGCGTTGTTTTATCCACCATGTATGCTCAAAGAGTTCGCTACCGCAGCTGTTAAGTAAGCAACTCACAAATGGCTACTATGAGTGGTAGATCCACCGAGTATGCCGAGTTTGCTACCAAAGCTGACGTGTAGGCGGCTCAAAGTGGCTACAAAGTGTGGAAAAACTCGCAAAAGTATGCTCCAGAGTTTGCTAACATAGCTATTCCAGATTTCACTGTAGTAAGCGGTTTAACACCAGTCTTAAACCTTCAGTCCAGAGAAGGGTAAAGAGATTTTGTCCACAAGTGACAGTCCATGCCCATAGGCTGTAAGGGTAGACACAAATGGAGCCCGTAATTAATAGCAAACTCCAGGAGTGAGATACCGGCCCTGTTTATGGTCTTATCATGTGATTTCCACGTAGAAAACCACTCCTCGTCTATGAGTATTTGTGTCTTATCGATAAATGCTCTTATGTCAGCTCCAGTTCTGGCATTAAAATCCCCCATAACAAGAATCTCTGACTTTGGAAAATCAGCTGCACTCTTATCAAGGATAAATCTTAAGTCTTCCCATATATGATTTGTTGGGGAGGAGGAATGGGAAGAGGGATTATATAGGTTAATACATATGAGGTCCCCAACCGATCTATGGGTGATATGCAGAGTTTGAATGCAATTACTCTCTAGCCAGGAGAGAGGAGAGATATTGAGGTGGAGCTCCTGCGAAACAAACGTTACTAGACCGCCACTTACTCATAAGTAAGACCATTCCATAACATGGTTATGGGCCCAGTGGATCGGGACCACAGACCCAGCGCCAGCAGACATGCTGGGAATTGTTTTCGTCCCAGTTGGACTCTTCGGATCCAGCATAAAGCCAGTCTGATGTTCTGAGACGGAGCGACGGCTGCAATACACTGTGAGTACAGTGAAAATAGCCTCTGCCTAAAAGCGAAAGCAAAAAGGAGAGGACTTTCTTATCGTCCAGCTGGCAACAAGCCTGCAAAGAGACGCTTGATTTATGACTGTTTCTGAAAGTATCCTAGCTCCGAATAATCTCTGGAAGAGATGAGCAGGACTGGGTCCTATTCCCCTTAGAAAACATAGAGGGGAAAAGGACAAGAAACAGTACCCTTCCCTAAAGGTTTGCATATGGGGGAGAAGAGTCATCTGCGATTGCCAGAGACTGCGTAGCTGTTTTGATTTAATAGCTACAGCGGGAGGTGTTTAACCCCCGACGCTGCGAAAAGCGGCAGGCACAGACTTTAAAGAAGACAAAGATTCTTCGGAACATTCCCTATGAGTTTGGGATTGCGGGGGAGCAGTGTTTTTACCCCGAAAGATGCAAGAGCAGTTTGACGCTGTGCCGCAGAAGCCAACAGCCACACACCATGTGTTCTGCAGGAATTTGAAGCTGCGACACACGATCCCAAGATAGCGAAAGGCTATCTAGGATGCCGGAGAAGTCTGAAGTTATCTCTCCGATGCCCACGTGATGTGGGAGTCAAGGTTCCTGTTTCCAACAGCTCCAGTCGTGTTCGGAGTAATGTTTTGGCAGAAAATGGAACTGTTTTCCTGTTCTGAGGGGAGGTCTCTTCAGAACGGAAGGGGACTGACTTGTGATGTCATCCCAATCATTCACTGCAACCAGCAGGTGGTGCTGCTGGACTCACAAGCAGTGCAACGTTTGTCCTATAAGACGTTTGGACAGCGAAAAGCTAATTGCACCACAGAACCAAAGGAACTGAAAGCATTTTGTGTTGTATCATGTGTTTTTCTTTCCAGGTTCGCAGCGCAGCGTGCTGAAGTTTATCCGGCCAATGCGACATGCTTGTTCTGATATCAGAACACAACCACCCAGAAGGACAGAAATTGATTGTTCTTTACCATGTTGTGTACATGGGGATGGTGGGAAGGTTGCAGAGACATGTGATGTGTTTTATCTGTTAACCAATTTTCCATGCAGGTTGTACGCATGAAGCTCCCAGATGCTGATGTCTGACACAACAATGGTCAAATGCACCAATGGTCAGGCAAATGGGAAAGGAGGTAATGGTATCTCACAGAGATTGTCTCAAAGTTGTGATGATGTCATCATGACAGTGACAAAGGCAACCCGAAAAAAGTCTAGATGCTAGTGATTGGCTCTGACATGTGGGTTCCAAAGTCACAGAGCGAAATGCTCAGCAAACATAGTTTGCAAATTTTTCCCAAAAAGTCAGACAAAGTTTCTGATGGGAACCGTGACAAACCCGGAAAAAGCCACGACACCAATGTTTGGGTCTGACATGTGGGTTGGAATGTCACAAAGCAGGAGGCAAAATTCTTCCTGTGGTATAGAGGCATGTACAGAGTGCTAAAGCCTCATACTGAGCTCATTTTGCTCACAAGAGTGCAGTGCAGAGTGGGGAGGAATTCTAGATGTTTTTCTCAAAACCCATTTCTGAAGACTTAAAATCTAAGTCTGTTGCTGTTATAAACAGCCAGTTGTACTCAGGTGAATTCCACTGAAACAGTGCTGGAGATGCTTCATGAAGGCGACTACAAAGGATGCTACAAAGCGTTGTTTTATCCACCATGTATGCTCAAAGAGTTCGCTACCGCAGCTGTTAAGTAAGCAACTCACAAATGGCTACTATGAGTGGTAGATCCACCGAGTATGCCGAGTTTGCTACCAAAGCTGACGTGTAGGCGGCTCAAAGTGGCTACAAAGTGTGGAAAAACTCGCAAAAGTATGCTCCAGAGTTTGCTAACATAGCTATTCCAGATTTCACTGTAGTAAGCGGTTTAACACCAGTCTTAAACCTTCAGTCCAGAGAAGGGTAAAGAGATTTTGTCCACAAGTGACAGTCCATGCCCATAGGCTGTAAGGGTAGACACAAATCCCTTAGATAAGGAAGCTGGACCAAGTCCAGAGGCTATGTATGCCAACACTGATTCCTCAGAGAGGAACAAGGCTAGGGTTCAATTCCCACAAAGCCAAGTGTAAAGTATCCTGATAGTCAAAGGTTATGACACCAAGACTAATCAGAAGCGCAAGTTGGTAAGGCCAATGCCAATCCAGTTGCAGGTAGTTCCGAAGGTGGAACTAATGATACAGAGGTAAACTTTGTGTCAATATGCCATGTTGTAGTTACACTGATGTCAGGTGACTTCAGCACAGTGCATGAATCGGGGGAGGATGTTATTAGATTCATTCCCTGTCTTCAGTCATGGGCTTATTGTTATCACATGACTGTATTTATGTTTTTCATCCCACAGAGTGGAAGGGGGAAGTGACGGCAGACAGGAAGTTTTGTCTTGCTATGTATCCTCTAAATAGGACTCTTGTCCTTTGTTCTCTCTCTCGGCTGCCTGATGCTAGAGAGAGAGGAGCCATGATGTAGAGCTCCGTGAATGTAAATATGTAATAAAGTAGTTTTAGCTACAATGCTGAGCTGCTGTGTCTGTTACGCTACCGCACACTATCTGCTATTTTAATGAGTGTGCTGGATGTCTGCTGACACCAGTCGCTGTGATGTTCGGGTTAAAGAAGCTGATAAGCTCCCGGACGATCTAGGAAGGCGAGATCATGCCAGTCGGGCATGTGTCTTCGCTATGTCTTACTCATAAGTAAGACCATTCCATAACAGTCCTAACCAATAGTGATGACCTGGTTAGTGGGGTAGAAGTGGCAGGATCATTAGGTGGGCTTTTATGGGTATGTCCGTAGCAAAAGGAAGAACAAGGAAACAGTGGGGTCACTTAGAGGAGAAGATGGTGAAATGCAAACAGGGGACAGAGAAAGGGCAGAACTCCTCAATGCCTTCTTTGCCTCAGTCTTCTCCAAAAAAGAAAACAATGCCAGACCTGAAGAATATGGAGCAGATGATACAGCAGGGGAAACACAGCCCAGAATAACTAAGGAGGTAGTACAAGAATACTTGGCTATAGATGTATTCAAGTCTCCAGGGCCAGATGAACTACATCCAAGAGTATTAAAAGAACTGGCAGAGGTGATTTCAGAACCACTGGCAGTAATCTTTGAGAATTCCTGGAAAACAGGCGAAGTCCCAGCAGACTGGAGGAGGGCAAATGTTGTCCCTATTTTCAAAAAGGGGAAAAGAGAGGACCCAAACAATTATCGCCCAGTCAGTCTGACATCAATACCAGGAAAGATTCTAGAGCAGATCATTAAGCAAACGGTCTGTGAGCACATAGTAAGGAACGATGTGATCACTAAAAGTCAGCATGGGTTTCTGAAAAATAAGTCATGTCAGACCAATCTGATCTCATTTTTTGACAGAATTACAAGCCTGGTAGATGAAGGGAACACCGTGGATGTAGCCTATCTTGATTTCAGCAAGGCCTTTGACAAGGTGCCCCATGATATTCTTGTAAAGAAGCTGGTAAAATGTGGGCTAGACAATGCTACCATTCAGTGGATTTGTAACTGGCTGACTGACCGAACCCAAAGGGTGTTCATTAATGGATCCCCTTCATCCTGGAGAGAAGTGACTAGTGGGGTGCCACAGGGTTCTGTCTTGGGCCCAGTCTTATTCAACATCTTTATCAATGACTTGGATGATGGGCTTGAGGGCATCCTGATCAAGTTTGCAGATGACACCAAATTGGGAGGGGTGGCTTGATACCCCAGAGGACAGGATCACACTTCAAAATGACCTTAACAGATTAGAGAACTGGGCGAAGGCAAACAGGATGAATTTTAACAGGGAGAAATGTAAAGTACTACACTTGGGCAAAAAAAATGAAAGGCACAAATACAGGATGGGTGACATCTGGCTTGAGAGCAGTACATATGAAAAGGATCTAGGAGTCTTGGTGGACCATAAACTTGACATGAGTCAACAGTGTGATGCAGCAGCTAAAAAAGCCAATGCAATTCTGGGCTGCATCAATAGGAGTATAGCATCTAGATCAAGGGAAGTAATAGTACCACTGTATTCCGCTCTGGTCAGACCTCACCTGGAATACTGTGTCCAATTCTGGGCACCACAGTTCAAGAAGGATACTGACAAGCTGGAACGTGTCCAGAAGAGGGCAACCAAAATGGTCAAAGGCTTGGAAACGATGCCTTATGAGGAATGGCTTAGGGAGCTGGGTATGTTTAGCCTGGAGAAGAGAAGGTTAAGGGGTGATATGATAGCCATGTTCAAATATATAAAAGGATGTCATATAGAGGAGGGAGAAAGGTTGTTTTCTGCTGCTCCAGAGAAGCGGACACGGACCAATGGATTCAAACTACAAGAAAGAAGATTCCACCTAAACATTAGGAAGAACTTCCTGACAGTAAGAGCTGTTCGACAGTGGAATTTGCTGCCAAGGAGTGTGGTGGAGTCTCCTTCTTTGGAGGTCTTTAAGCAGAGGCTTGACAGCCATCTGTCAAGAATGCTTTGATGGTGTTCCTGCTTGGCAGGGGGTTGGACTGGATGGCCCTTGCGGTCTCTTCCAACTCTATGATTCTAAGTCCCAATGGGTGGTATTCAATTCAGTTTTACTCAGAGTAGACCCACTAGAATGAAAGAACATGAGTTAGGCCCATTAATTTCAATGGATCTAATCAGAGTAAACAGTTGAATACCACCCAATGTGTTTAATGTGTTTATTCTAGTGAGCATTGTTTAGGATTGCTGTTTAAATTATTACTGCGTAGCAACTACCTAGCTATCATGCTCATGCTTTAAACAACATTTTATTTTCATTATATTAGCATTTTACATGTATAAAAATGGGCCTCCTTACCTCCATTCATGGCATCAATTCTGATCTTAAGTTGATTTGGCCCTGTTAGCAACCCTCTGATGGCACTGAAGTCAAAGACAGTCCGTAGAAGATTGAGGTAGACTTCCACCGAATCTATTATTTCAACTGTGCAAATAAAGGTCCAAGAAATATCTAGTTAGTGTATGTTGTATTTCAGCACCTGAAAATAGATGGCACAGAAACTTTGGGGCCTAATGCCTCTACAATGCCTCAGGCAAATACAGCAGCCAAGTGCCCACAAAAATACTCCTGTTATTGTGGGGTGATGTCAGATGCCTCCTATTCTCAATATTCTTGATATTCTAGGAATAAGCAAAAATCCTATTTGAGAAGTGAAAGCTAAACAAGGTGCCACAATCAAGGAGGATACCAAGAGATAGGACCACAGGCAAGGGTAAATTGGGCAGTTGTATTCTCTAGGATGGAATTAGAGATGAAGTGACACCCATGTTCCAGCAAAAAAACATTTATTTATAATTAGCACAATCCAGCCAGCATTTATCACTGCTGTCCTGTTGATTTCCATAATGAAGTTAAGCACATGTTCATGTCTTTCCCATCATATTAAATTGGATTTGGTGCTTAATTTTGGCTGGATTTTATTTATATCTTTTAGAAATGCCCATGCTCCCTTTTCAAAAATGTTGCCCACTATTTAAAATAGAACAATATATAAATAGAACAAAACAAGTTTAAAAGCAGCAACAACAAATAAAAATTGCAGTTGTATTAAAAGCAAACAGACAATTGATTTAGAAACCTAAAGTAATAAAAATAAAAACCTACCATAATCAAAAATGAGTAGAATGAAATGAAGGAATCAGAATGTAAAGCTAAAGCTTAAAGCTCAGCAAGTAGAAACTAAAAATGAATATGCCCGGTGAAATAAAGTTCTAGAAGCTAACATGAAATAAGAATGCAATTTAAGGAAATACAGTGAGTTACAGGGCTGGGCTGGATGTCAATCATAGCCTGAGAAGCATCAGCTCCAAAATGGCATAATAAGGTGTATCAAAGATTTCCAGAAACCCTCAAATGATCATAGGGAAAAGGCCCTCCTAAAGATTCGAAGGGACAATCTAACTTCATTGCAAGAGCTGAACAGCTGGGAGACATCATATTCCCATGACAACATGGAGACCAAACCTATGACAAAGAATACAATACCACGGAAAGGCTTGAATTTGTTCTCCAAATCAAATTCTTGTCTTCCTAGCCGAGATAAGTCAATTCTCAGGTCTGAACAAATGGCATATTCTTCAAGGGTTTTGCTGATCTGGTAGATTTTGTCAGAAACAACATCAGGAGCTGGTCCTGGAAGTACAAATGCATGCATGTATAAAGTCAGTACAGGAAAGGAAAGCCGCGGGTGGCAATGTGGGTTAAACCACAGAGGGCTTGCCGATCAGGTCGGCGGTTTGATTTCCCGCGACAGGGTGAGCTCCCGTTGCTCGGTCCCTGCTCCTGCCAACCTTTACAGTACAGTGGACCCTCGACTTATGAAGATAATCCGTTCCGACGGAATCCTCGTAAGTCAAAATCACCGTAACTCGAGTCCCCATAGGAATGCGTTGGTAGAACGCATTCGTAGGTCGAAAAAACCTTCGCAACTCGAGGAAACTGCATCTAAAGCGGCCGCGACTTCCGATGGGAAGTCGAAAAAATTCAGAAGCGGCGGCCGCTTTGATCGCTCACAACTCGAAAAACTCGTAAGTTGGGTCATTTGAACTCACTCAGAAAAACTGCTAGAGTAAATATGCTCAGGATCAGAGTATAGATTTGGTATATTGTTAAACTGAGACACAATGCAAGCTTAAAATAGTGTAACACATATCAGCAGTACATGAAAGTTATATTGTAGATGTTTGTAGCCTACAGCAGTGTTTCCCAACCAGTGTGCCTCCAGATGTTTTGGGACTACAATTCCCATCATCCCTGACCACTGGTATTGCTAGTGAGGGATGATGGGAGTTGTAGTCCCAAAACATCTGGAGGCACACTGGTTGGGAAACACTGGCCTACAGAATGCTTCTTGAATTCTAATGGGTCAACAGCCTAGGTCTCTGGCCTTTGATCTCCTAAGAAATGTAATTAAGCCCTTTGAATTTGATGTCTCAGTGAATAATAGTTAATTTTCCTAGTCTACTACATGGAACTAAAAGAGAAGAAAATACAAGTGCATTCAAAGAACTTTGACCCCAAAACTAATACCCCAATTCAGTGAGATAAAGCCACATGCACACAAAGCCTCTCGTACACTGAACTGACATGCATGCATATATCTGCTGGCATAGCAAAGTCGATCTGAGCCCTACAGAATGAAATGGATGTTTCTATTGAGGCAAATGAGAATATGCACTCATATTCAGGACTACATGAAACTGAACTGCCAGAAAAAGAAGAGTATATGTTTGATAAATAAATGTCATACAATTTTCTATGCTTGCCCAACACCCTACATGACCAAGTAGGGTGACCATCCAAAGGACTTCCGTGTATATAAAAATGAGACTTCATACTAGTAAGTTTAAAATGACACCAGATTGTGCAAAAGACAATAATAAGCGTGCTGGCATGTATAAAATATCTAAAAAGAAGTTGGCAAAGCCTCCAGGACATTTGATCACTGAGCACCTGTTGGTTTCTCTAGGATACAACCCACTAAAATAATTGAATCTATTAAAATCTTAGACTGCTTAGAAAAATATAGAAACAGTATTTTTGAATTTTTAGACAAGTATAAAAGTCTATTTTCAATCTGCTTTCTAAAAAAAAATTGATAATATAAATCTTAAAATTACATACCTCCATTGGCAACATTAAACTTAACTCCAAATTCTCCTCCAGGTCCTCCAGGGCAGTGACTAGCAGTTAGAATTATCCCACCGGCTGCTTTGATCTTTCTGATAACGCAAGAAACAGCAGGGGTGGATAAGATGCCATTCTGACCAATAACCAATCTTCCAATCTAGACGAGCCAGATAAAAAGAACATGATCATGTTTTGTTGGCATGGGGTTGAGTTACTGAGTGATGCTCAATGATACCAAACAAACATAATGAAGAAACAGTGCCATCTATAAGTTCAGTACAGTGGTAGCTCAGGTTAATAACTTAATTCATTCTTAACCTGAAACTGTTCTTAACCTGAGATACCACTTTAGCTAATGGGGCCTCCCACCGCCGCTGTGCGATTTCTGTTCCCATCGTGAAGCAAAGTTCTTAACCCGAGGTACTATTTCTGGGTTAGCAGAATCTGTAACCTGAAGCATCTGTAACCCGAGATGCTACTGTATACAAATTATTTTATTTAAATTATTTATTAATTAAAAGATTTCTGTATTACCCTTCACCAAAAATGGTCACAGGGCAGCTAACAAAAATAAAGTAATACGAGCAACAAGTGGCAGGAAAAGGGGCGCAATGGGCTTCTATGTGCTTTGTCATTGACCTCTGTCATAAGCAATATTAAAATGATTCTCATGTTACTTAATTAGCATAATCATAAAAATGATTTCCAAACTATCAGCTTCTAAAAGCACAACAAAAATTGTATTTTTTCTTTTTCTTCCCCCCCTTTTTATTTTTTTTTTAATTTTTAAAATAATCTTTATTTAGCTGAACATATTATTACAAAACATATCCAACATCATACATTAATATACATCACACATTACATACATACATACTTGCCTACCTACCTACCTACCTCACACAACTACTTAAACTCTCACATACCTCACATACCCCACTCTAACATACCTCATTCTTCATACCATCCTTTCCCTATCACCTAATTTCATACATCCAAATTTACCCTGTATATGGATATGTCTTCTCTCCTCTCCCCCCTTTTCCCCCTCCCACCCTCCCCCTCCCCTCCTCTTCCCACCTACCTTTAAAATTGACCTCCTACAGTTCATCCTCATGTATCCTTTCTATCTTATTTATTTAGTACCTTGCGTTCAATCCTGTCATTATCGTTGTTATCTCTCTTTCCTAACCTATTTGTTAACACAATTCGTTTTCCTCACATTTTCTTTATTTACATTATATGTTTCAATCTAGACAAATCACTAAATCCGTTCTAATTCCTTCATTCTCTAGGTATTCCTCAACATACAACCACTCTTCTTTGACTTTCTGTTTATTTACATTTCTAATTGCTGCAGTCATTCTTGCTAGATTCATAAACTCCACCATCTTCAATTGCCATTCGTTTAGCGTTGGGATCTCCTCCCCCTTCCAATGCTGGGCCAGCAGTAATCTTGCTGCCGCGCTTGCATAAAGAAATATGCTCTTTCTATTCTCTGGTATATTATCAGGCAATATGCTCAGAATCAATGTTTCCGGCGATTTTATAAAAGTGAATTTCAGAATGTTGTGTTGTGACTATTAAGTCATCGGGGAAAGCCCTGACCTTGTATGTTTTTTCTCTGATCACAATTCCTTTTATACTCGTTCTTTCTGATACTTTGCAGGAGTGGTTCAAGAGCTAGTTTGAATAGCAGGGGTGACCACCACCATGTATGACCCCTCCCTCTATATATGGCTATGTGATGAAGCCCTTCTTGCCACCGTTACCTCTTATATGACTTTGAATGTCCTGTTGATAACTATCTGCAGCACTTTTTGTGTATTTGCACTGCGCTATGACACTATTATGGGACCCAGGTGGCGCTGTGGGTTAAACCACAGGGCTTGCTGATCAGAAGGTCGGCGGTTCGAATCCCTGCGAAGGGATTTTTTTTCGGTCCCAGCTCCTGCCCACCTAGCAGTTCGAAAGCACGTCAAAGTGCAAAGTAGATAAATAGGTACCGCTCTGGTGGGAAGGTAAACGGCCTTTCCGTGCGCTGCTCTGGTTCGCCAGAAGCGGCTTAGTCATGCTGGCCACATGACCTGGAAGCTGTACGCCGGCTCTCGGCCAATAAAGCGAGATGAGCGCCGCAACCCCAGAGTCGGACACGACTGGACCTAATGGTCAGGGGTCCCTTTACCTTTTTATGACAGTACTAGTGGACGTTCAGCCCGTTACATTAACGGGCGCTAGAACTTTATTTACACCCCCCACCTAAAGAAAAAAGAAAGAAACTCTCTTCACTTGCCTCTGTCTCAGGCCCGGGCAAGTCTCCTACTCCCCCCCCCCACACTTATTTGTGTTCCTCCGGCTCCCGGAGAGACCACATGACTCTCCCGGGGAAGGAGAGGTGCATCGGATCCCCAGCACGGATCTGCACGGGAAGGCCCCCATGCCTCTCCCAGGGAAGGAGAGAAACAGATGCAGCGGGTCCCCAGCGTGGATCTGCACGGGGAGGCCCCCATGCCGATCCCCCAGCTTGGCGCTCCCCGGCAGCGAGGCTCCCGCTCCTTCCCCGCCGCTTACAATGTCCGTCCGGCAGCTCCTCTTGCTGTACGGCGCCCGCTCCCGGCACTCCTCCGCTGGCCTCCCGCTCAAGCCCCGTCGCGGGGTCGCGGTTGGCCGGCCATCATCGCTCCGTTGCTCCCGGCGCTCCTCCGCTGGCCTCCTCGCTCAAGCCCCGTCGTGGGGCCGCGGTTGGCCGGCCATCGGCGCTCCGTTGCTCCCGGCGCTCCTCCGCTGGCCTCCCCGCTCAAGCCCCGTCGCGGGGTCGCGGTTGGCCGGCCATCATCGCTCCGTTGCTCCCGGCGCTCCTCCGCTGGCCTCCTCGCTCAAGCCCCGTCGTGGGGCCGCGGTTGGCCGGCCATCGGCGCTCCGTTGCTCCCGGCGCTCCTCCGCTGGCCTCCCCGCTCAAGCCCCGTCGCGGGGTCGCGGTTGGCCGGCCATCATCGCTCCGTTGCTCCCGGCGCTCCTCCGCTGGCCTCCCCGCTCAAGCCCCGTCGCGGGGGTCGCGGTTGGCCAGCCATCGGCGCTCCGTTGCTCCCGGCGCTCCTCTGCTGGCCTCCCCACTCAAGCCCCGTCGCGGGGTCGCGGTTGGCCGGCCATCGGCGCTCCGTTCGGGGCTCGGTTAAAAATGGCCGCCGCCCTCCTCTCCTCTCAGCGCCTCTCAGTCTCTACGCCGTCCAATCCCTGAGTCCGTGCGGCACATGCGCAGTGGCGCAATCCACTGACACACGGACTGGACGCAGGGACACAGGGACTTTATTATATAGGATTATTGGCAGAGTTGTGCCACTAGTTGACTATTTGTTCATAAGTATCTCCAGGCTTTGAAATGCACGCTGCACTTTAGTGTGTTCAATTGAGTAAAATTGTTCCTTATATTTGCAAGCCGGTTTGGTGTTTTGGTTTTGTTATGTAACCTAAGCCTGCCTTCAGGTACAGTTCTGCAAAACTGAATGAATCTAAGAGTAAAATAGTTTTATATTAACATGAATCAGATTCGTGTGTGAATTCTTGAAGAGGGATTCAAAGGGATTTTTAACCAGGAAGGCATCTTTATTAGTAGAACTCAGACGAGTCAGCAACAAGCTGATCGCTGCATAAACTTATAAAGGGGATTGTTTAACTCTGCTAAAGTAATCCTTCCCACAGATATCACAATGTTTAGCTGGTGATAAGTTGAAAACCAGATATCAGCCGGCCTTACTGGACACTCCATTCCTGAGCCTGGCAACTAAGTTGATTCCCCCTCCTCCATTATATAAAATCCCACCACCTCTCAAAAGTAAATCAGTGTTGAATACGAAGGGATCATAAGGGGGGCGGGATATTTTCAACACTCTTCTCTTTCTAGAGTACACACTTCTACCCCAGGGATTATTTATCACAAGCTGGTATGCAATTAGGCCTTAACTGTGTTAAATGGCAGAATAGAAACCTAATTAATAATAAAAAACAGCAGTTCTTGTAGTGGGAACAAGAGAATCGATCCCAGTCCTTTGCACCTTTGATTTTGTATCTTTCGTGGATAAATCAGCAGTCTAATCAAACACAAGCCCCTCTAATCTTGCCAGGAGCTAGGCAATTGGAAGCTTCCTCTCAAGCCTGGAGTCACCCAGAGGGAGGTCTGTGCTTACAGGATACAAGCAGAGAGCAAAGACAAAGCTCTGCCTCTCCTCTCTGGCTATGAGCTGAAGGGGGTGGCAGAGGGATGTCCCTGTGCCTTCCAGGTAGTTGGAGCATCAACCCCGCCCCCCAGCAGGAGCAGAGAGCAAGTAAGGTTGGTGTGCTTCTGCTGCTCCTCACCAACTCAGAGCTGAATGTTCAAGTCCTTCCATTTGTCCCCAACCTCATGCTTATGGGAATGTTCAGGGATGCAGGAGAGGATATATTGTTTGATTATATCCTTTCCAACTTGTGTTAACATGTTCTACAATTTAGCAGAATAATATTCCCCTTTTTAAACTTGCACAGCGGATGCCTTTGCACAGGCTCGCTAAAGCCTCGAAAATAAGTTTCGTTGGTAATTTCCCCTTTAGTCCCTCATAAAAAGATAGACACAACACAGTCTTCTATAAAAGTATAAAAAGAGTTTGCTCACACATTCTGTTCAAAAATGGATCCCAGAAGGCAGACTTAAGTTATAAAAGTAATATACACCTGGAAACTATCCCATAAGGAGACAACTCATTTGTCCTCTCTTGGCTGGAAGCCAATAGAGCATCTTAGGCTAAGCAGATGTTGCTTCTTCAAAGAATGTAGTCAGAGAGAGAGAGAGATGGCTGACCAATCCTGCTCTTTTGTTACCTGGGCAGGTGAGGTCACGCCCACCTCTAGTCACATGCAGAGGAAATCTGTCCCAGCCTAGGAGAAACAGGAAGTTCCAACTAGCTGGTCCAGACATCCCCTTTTATGTCCACTCTAGGGATGTTGTACTTGACTGCTCTTGTGTTTCACATCCCACAATGCTGCATTTCAAATATTCAGCATGAAGTCAGGGACAAAGTCTCTCCTCTTGGGACAGGAGCATGTACTAGTGATCACAAATATTTGGTGTTAGTTCCTAACTAACTAAATATGTTAGTTCCTGATTATTCAAACGCAAGATGCAAAGTTGCAAAAGCAGAGAAGACATTAGAGAAAAGAGATAAGCAGGAACAAGACCATGAAAATTTTAAAGATAAAAGCCTACGATGAAAGAGGAATTCAAAAGAAGGAACTACCGTAAGAAGTAAGAAACGCTCATGATTGCAATAATTTTATTGCAATGATTTTAATGTATTTTAATATATGTTGGAGGCCGCCCAGAGTGGCTGGGGGGGACCCGGCCAGATGGGCGGGGTACAAATAATAAATTATTATTATTGTTATTATTATTATTATTATTTTATTACCAAGGTAGGAAACAAACAGAATTTGGATTAAAAATTTAGCAGAAGGAATAGTTTGAAAGGATCTGATTTTAGCAATGTCACAGGCGAAAAAGCTATGATGTTTGGCAGCCAGTTGAATTTTATAAAGTTTAATGTTGTAATCCTTATTAGTATTAACTATGGTCAGTGCTGACATATTCATGAACTGTGACTAAGCCAGGAAGTGGAATTTATTCCCAAGAGGCGAGAGATTGATCATTTTGCCACAATTAAGATGGAGTCGGTGTAATGTAGTAGGTGTCAGACTGGAACCAAAGAAACCTGCATTCACATCCCCACTCAGTCTCAAACCTCATTAACAGCATCTCAGCCAAACAACCTGACAGGGTTGCTGTAAAGAAACAAATGATGCGACTGATGAAAGAACCATGTTTGTAGTCGACAGTTCCTTGGGAAAGTTTAGGATTCTTCTTTTTTATTATCTGAAAAGAAGGAGGGAAGATAAGAGGAAGTATACAGTAGGTGATCAATAAATGGAAGAACATCAAAGTTAGGTTAAGCAGAGAAGCCATCTTTCTGTTCCTTCCTTTGTTCCTTTTCTGTTCCTTCTATTTGTTTTGGTGTGTTGCTCAAACACAAATCAAAGGGGGGAAAGACCTAGGGCTCATTCATACTATTGTTTAATGTGGATAGTAAAGTTCTTGTGCCACCATTAATTGTCCATTGCCGTTATGTCATTCTCCTCTAAATCACGGCCTTAACAGAATCATAGTAAAGGTAAAGGGACCCCTGACCATTAGGTCCAGTCATGACCGACTCTGGAGTTGCGGCGCTCATCTTGCTTTATTGGCCAAGGGAGCCGGCGTACAGCTTCTGGGTCCTGTGGCCAGCATGATGAAGCCACTTCTGGTGAAACAGAGCAGCGCACAGAAAGACCGTTTACCTTCCCACCTGGAGCGGTACCTACCTGTATTTATCTACTTGCACTTTGACGTGCTTTCGAACTGCTAGGTTTGCAGGAGCAGGGACCAAGCAACGGGAGCTCACCCCGTCATGGGGATTCGAACCGCTGACCTTCTGATCGGCAAGCCCTAGGCTCTGTGGTTTAACCCACAGCGCCACCCGCGTCCCAACAGAATCATAGAATTGTAGAATTGGAAGGGGCACAAGGGCCATTGAGCCAACCCCCTGCAATGCAGGAATCATTTGCCCAACATGGAGCTCGGACCCACAACCCTGAAATTAAGAGTCTCATGCTCTACCAACTGAGCTCTCCCAGTTTTTAATGTGCTAATAACTATTTTTTATTCTTTTTAGAGATAGACAAACTCCCCCAGCCCAAATCAAATTGGACTGCTTGGACCGCTGTACAAGCTATTTCCGCAGAAGTCAGGAAAAGCTTGCTTTATTTCCCAAACCAATTTAAGTTCAGAAGTTTCCTGCCACCTCTTTCTCACCTAGCCCCTCCCCCCATCTCCCCTGTTGGCACTCAATCCACAGTAAAAGTCCTATTGGGCTTATTTAATCAATTTACTACAGAGCTTACTGCGTTTCTCATGTTACCTCCCCAGGCGATCACCCATAAACAGTACTCTATGGGTGCCCCTTGGTACGATTCTCAATGTAAACAGGCCAGGGCTCTTCTACGTTCAATTTACAATGAAGGAGATATGAAACTGCCAACCGATTATTACCAAGCCAAAATTGCTTACAAACAAGCCCTGTTAAAGGCCAAACGTAGCTAGCAGAAGAACCCCTGGCTGGCCTTACTTAATGCATCCAAATCTCAAAATTCGTGTGAATTCTGGTCATTAGTTACTAGCAGATCGAGGCAATACCCTCCGGCCATTATCCCTGCCCCCATTTGGGAACAGTTCTTGAGAAACTGTTTCTCACAAGTAGACCCTCCATCTTCCTTCTTGGAGCACCTGTTTCTCCTTCTCCCGAACTGGCCTCCTACGGATCCGGTGGCAATAAAAGGAAGTGGGCAAGGCCCCGGGGCCTGACTTGGTTCCTGCTGAGGCCCTTAGGTCACATTCTCAGTGGTGGGCCGAACTTTTGGCCAAAGTATTTGATGCCTTTCATTCCACAGGTCTTATACCCAAGTCTTGGAAAGAGGCTATTATCATTCCTATTCACAAAAAAGGCCCTACTTCTAACCCAGGGAACTACCGCAACATCAGTTTACTATCAATCTTAGGGAAAATTTATGCCCGCTTCCTACTGTCCAAATTGACCCAATGGACAGAGGAGTCCAATTTAATTGGTCATGAGCAGGTGGGCTTTAGATCAAATCGTTCTACCACTGATCATGCTGTAATTCTCTTTCATCTTGCTCAGAAATATTCTGCTCCCAGGCGGGGCCGTCTATGTGCCGCCTTCATTGATTTGAAGGCTGCTTTTGATAGCATTCCCAGGAATAAGTTATGGGTGAAACTGGCTTCTTGGAGCATTGATAGAAGACTGTTGTGGCTCATGATTCAATTGCACGAGGGTTCAGTTGCCAGAGTGAGATTATCCCCCGTAGGTGAACTCACGGATGTGGTGCCCATAAATAGGGGAGTCCGACAAGGCTGTATCCTGGCCCCTCTACTTTTTAACCTGTATATAAGTGACATGAGGAAGCCCCTAGAGGAGTTACATGCCAACCTTCATGCCCCTCGCCTTGCGGACTATAGATGCCCGCTGCTTCTGTATGCAGACGATGCAGTAATTCTTTCCTACTAACGAGTAGGCTTAAATAGAGCACTGAAGATATTTGCCTCCTATTGTCAAACCAACCATTTAACTATAAACCATTCCAAAACCAAAATAATGATCTTCTCTAGAAGTCGGAAACAATATACCGGGTACGTGGAAGCTGGATGGTGTGGCTGTGGAACAAGTTTCTAAATTCCAATATTTAGGCATTTTATTTCAACAAAATATGAGATGGAAGGCACAGATTCAATATCTCCTTAATAAAGCGAAAGCCGTGTCTTTTGCACTTCTTCAATTCTATTTTACAGATGGTGCCTTGCATGTGCCCTCAGGCCTGAAGGTGTACAAAGCAAGGGTAATTGCCACACTTACTTATGCGGCTCCACTTACTTATGCGGCTCCACCTGGCTAATCTTTCCCCTCTGGAGATCATCCAAAATCAATTCTTACGCTGTCTCTTGAAAGTCCCTACCTGTGTGAGTAACGCAGCTATCCGTGTTGAATTGAGAATGCCTTCCCTAGAGACACTCCTGTGGAAACGTGTCTTTAGTTACTGGCTAACACTTTGGTTTAGATTACCTAACTACTATATAGCCCAATGTCTTTGGTGCGATGAGTTTAGCAGCCCTTGGGCCAATAAGATTCATGCTAAACTTTTATCTATTGAAATCTCGCCCATAGAACTCTTGAACCAAGATCTTACCTTAGCAAGGAAAATTATTAATCAAAGACTGGACGACATAGAGTGGCAGCGTAATCTTATGCTTGGTGGGCGGCTATGTTCCCCGCGTCCATTGGGAGTTATTTCTCCAACTCATGTGCCATCTTACCTATCATCCCTTTCTATTGCCAGTCATCGTTTTGCCTTTATCAAAGCACGTTTTAATGTTTTCCCTTCAAATTCTCTTTTTCATAGATTTTCTAGGGGCCAAGTCTCAGTTTTATGTTCCTGTGATAATAGATCGATTGAAACACTTCACCATATAGTATTTATATGTCCTTTATATTGTGTTGTCCGGAAGAATTTACTGTTACCATTAATCCACAAGTTGCCTGGGCACCCGGCAGATTTTCGCCTGGCCTTTTTATTGCAAGATACAGATCAGCATGTAACTTTACAAATGGCGAAATTTTTAACTTCTGTTTTGACATATAAATGTTGTAATGGACTGCTGTTTGGAAACTGAAAATTCCTTATAGTATCTATTTCTAATCTGTACTCTTTTAAGTTTTACTGGTTCTAATTTTTTAAATCAAATTGCACTGTGTATTTGTTCTAGTTCTGTTGCTCTTATGAGCTTAAAGCTGAAATAAAGTGATTGAGTAAGGAAGAAGGAAGGAAGATTTACACCCTCTCCTTCCTTTCTGTCATGCTGCGGGGGGGAAGCCGGCCCCAAGGGTCCTTGAGAAACATAGCTGCTCCCAATTAATGGCAGCAGCCCCCTTCCCTGGCTGATCTAGCAGCTGGCCAGAAAGGGAAGGGAGAGATCCAATTTCCTACCTTCCTTCTTGCAGCTGGAGGGGCATCACCATTGGTTGTACTGCCATCATCATTCAGTTGTACTGCCTGATAAGAGCAATTTAAAGGCAGAGGAGGGGCTTGGGAGGATTGGAGTGAATATGTTTGTAAACTGGGAACTAGTTCCAAGTCCAAACTCAGAAAATTTTCAGGCACCTCTGTGTGTTTTTGTGTGTGCACTGGCATCGGGGGGGGGGGCGGTACGCCCCAGGTTCCATGTGGGGAGGGGGTGACAGTTGGGCTGGCCCTGCCCTGCGTGGGGCCCGCCCGCCGGCGCTGCTCCCGCGGCACCCTTGCAAGCCGCCGCGCCAAAAGCAGCAGCGGCGGGGCACCTCCCCCAGCCGCTGCACATGATCGGCGGCTGGGGGGGTGCCGCCACCGCTGCTTTTGGCACGGCGCCTCACAAGGGCACCGCAGAAGCAGCGGTGCTGGTTTGGATGGAGTGTGCACGTTCGCGCGTGCGCACTCCATCCAAACCGGCACCGCTGCTTCTGCGCCCAAAGCAGCGGTGGGGCACCCCCTCCAGCCTCCGATCGCGTGCGGCGGCTGGGGGGGCCGCCGCTGCTTCTGAGGCGCCCTTGGGAAGCGCCGTGCCAAAAGCAGCGGTGGGGGCACCCCCCCAGCCGCCGCACGCGATCGGCGGCTGGAGGGGTTGCCGCCGCCACTGCTTTCGGCGTGGCACTTCCCAAGGGCGCCGCAGAAGCCGCAGAAAGCGATTTTAAAAAAGGAAGGCTGCTTGCCTTCGCTTTCCTTTTTTAAAAAGCGCTTTCCCCCCCCCGCTGCCGGGGCGGCGAGCGAGGAGGAGGTGGAGCAGAGGGGTGTCACCCCATCGCTGCCCGCCCCTCCCCTCACCCCTGCAGGTGGCTCCGCCCGGCAGCAGGGGGAAAGCGCTTTTAAAAAAAAGGAAAAGCCAAGGCAAGCAGGCTGCTTGCCTTCGCTTTCCTTTTTTTAAAGCGCTTTTCTCCCCGCTGCTGGGGCGGCGAGCGAGGAGGAGGCGGAGCGGAGGGGTGTCACCCTTGTGCTGCCCGCCCCTCCCCTTGCCCCTGCGGCTCCGCCCGGCAGCAGGGAGAAAGCGCTTTCCTTTTTTTAAAAGGGCTTCCCCTCCTGCGGGGGGCGGAGCCGCAGTGACGTTGCATCGTGCCCCGCCCCCAGGGGTGCCTCCAGTCGCGCCGCCCCGGGTAGCGAGGAGGCTTCCTCCGCCCCTGTGTGTGTGTGTATTTTTTGAAGAACCTACATATGATTTTTAAAAAATAAAAGTATACTGTGAATTGTTTTGGAGTAGTTTTTTACCCTTTTATGACCTGTTTTCTGTCCCTGAAGCTGCATTTGAAATCATGCCACTTGCCTCTAGATTATATAGTATTGTCTTCATTCTGCCAAATTGTACTAAAAGGGTAGAGAAAATATATTCTTTTTTTACGTATTGCCAAAAGCTTTCCCTTAGCTTTTTCAATTGTTTGCTCATATACACATAGTTCTTGTGGTACAAACATATATTTAAAAACTTTTTAAAGGCATAAAACAACAACAGAAAAGCACAGAGAATGGCTACCATTCACATCAAAATCTGTTTCTCAATTGTCCCACAACATAAGCAACATTTCATATAACACCCAACAGTGCAAAAGGGCAGGTGAGTTATCTTTTAATAAGCAAATGCAAACAGAAAAATCGTGTACATATATGCCTGTTGTTCTATGAGCTTAAAGCTGAAATAAAGTTGGTGATGATGCCTGTTGTTGGCCAATGTGCCTATGATGTGCTTCTAAGCAACAGCAAAAAAGCAAAGTATCTGGAGAAGCACGGGCAAAGAGGATCCACTGAAAGTGCCTAGACACCATCAAGCTGTGAAACCTGCATGATCTGGTTCCTGTTTCTCTCTTTGGCCTAAAACAAATGGGCCGTGACTGACTTGAACTACAAAAGCTACTTCTGCTGCTGTAGAGAAGGGCACACCAACCTTTTTGAACCAGTAGGCATATTTTGAATTTTGAGAGAGTACTGTGGGCACCAGTCATAAAATAGCTGCCATGGGGAATGGCATAACATAAATGGCTGCTCTGGGGGCCTGGCACAGTACAAAATCAAGGAGAGTACAGTCACTGCTGCTTTCCCATGCACCACACACAATCGCATGCTTAGCATTATGTCTCGATTGTTCTGTTTCTTCCTCCATGATCAGCTCAGCAGTGGGACTCAGCTGTATGCCATTTTCCCTGCTATTGAGCCGCAATCTCTGATCACCTAAGCATCATGGAGAGAGATTGTGGGAAGGGGAAATTTAAGCCCTTGCACTATTCAGCTGATTGGAGGACAGGATCACACTTCAAAATGACCTTAACAGATTAGAGAACTGGGCCAAGGCAAACAGGATGAATTTTAACAGGGAGAAATGTAAAGTACTACACTTGGGCAAAAAAAATGAAAGGCACAAATACAGGATGGGTGATACCTGGCTTGAGAGCAGTACAAGTGAAAAGGATCTAGGAGTCTTGGTAGACCACAAACTTGACATGAGTCAACAGTGTGATGCAGCAGCTAAAAAAGCCAATGCAATTCTGGGCTGCATCAATAGGAGTATAGCATCTAGATCAAGGGAAGTAATAGTACCACTGTATTCCGCTCTGGTCAGACCCCACCTGGAATACTGTGTCCAGTTCTGGGCACCACAGTTCAAGAAGGATACTGACAAGCTGGAACGTGTCCAGAGGAGGGCAACCAAAATGGTCAAAGGCCTGGAAACGATGCCTTATGAGGAACGGCTTAGGGAGCTGGGTATGTTTAGCCTGGAGAAGAGACGGTTAAGGGGTGATATGATAGCCATGTTCAAATATATAAAAGGATGTCATATAGAGGAGGGAGAAAGGTTGTTTTCTGCTGCTCCAGAGAAGCGGACACGGAGCAATGGATTCAAACTACAAGAAAGAAGATTCCACCTAAACATTAGGAAGAATTTCTTGACAGTAAGAGCTGTTCGACAATGGAATTTGCTGCCAAGGAGTGTGGTGGAGTCTCCTTCTTTGGAGGTCTTTAAGCAGAGGCTTGACAGCCACCTGTCAGGAATGCTTTGATGGTGTTTCCTGCTTGGCAGGGGGTTGGACTGGATGGCCCTTGTGGTCTCTTCCAACTCTATGATTCTGTGATTCTGGTTACAACTCAGCAGAAGGGGAAAAGAGGGCTGAGGTGAAGGAGTGGGGCCTTAGGAGAGGCCAGTGTGATCAAAGATCCCCCAACCTTGGTCTACACACTGACAGGCAGAGGCTGTCAGGGACTGGCCCGAGCCAGAAGGGGTGGCGGAAGGGACAGAGGCATCAAGGGGTCACCCATGCACGCCGGAGGAGGTATTGCGAGCATGGGAAGAGGAAGAGGCAGCGCCGAGGTTGTCACCAGAAGCGGGGAAGGAGGTATGGAGGAGTGGCAGTGAAGGGGTGTCGCCGCCTGTGCTGACGTTGGAAAAGCAGGTGGCGAGGGAGCCAATAGGAGGGGATGAGGAAATGGAGACAGAGGCAGAGCAAGGGGTTGAGGATCTTGTGAGAGCCTCGACAGCAACCTCCAGGGAGGACGAAAGTGAAAGGGAAGGGGCCAGCGCCGGGACTAATAGGGTTAAGAAGCGGAAAAGGAGGAGTGAGAGGACGCGCTGGAGCTTCGCTAAACTTTTATGCTGGGGGGGAAAACGGAAGCCCTTACTCGGAGGATCTGATACATCGGAGGAGGATGAGGAGCTGTAATGCTTGCTGTTTGAAGTCTGTGAAATAAACTATTAGATTAGTAAAACGGACTGCAGAGTGGCTTACTCCTGAGGAGGACACACATCCCCCTCACAGAGGCTCTCCAGGATTTCAGATGGAAGCCTTTCCTAGCCCTGTCTGGGACTGAACCTGCAATGTGCTTCACCACTGAGCTTTCTGCTTTCCCCTGTGTTCTAGTTACAAACATATGCTGATTATGGGCAGAATAGTTTAGAAAAATTGCTGAAATAAATCAGAGATGGAATGTTTGTCAAGTTAAGGCAATATAAGGTTAATAAGATGATAACTTCCAAATGTGAGATACTGGTATCCAGTATTATTACAGCTCTGAAAACCACAAAATTTGATCCATTTGCAGTGCAGTTTCCTGCCATGCAAAACTATGGAGGTCCTTGTAGGCTCTGCAGAGATTCTGTTCCCAATGACGCCTTGGTACACTTGTATCTGGTGCTCAGAAGTTGAATGGCAAAGAAAACATCAAAGGTCTGATATTGTAAAGAACAAGGAAAGTTTATGTAACAGAAGGGGCAGGGGCAGAGAAACAAATAATCTGTTGGGTCCAGGATCAATGGTATCAAAAGCTGCAGAAAGATGGGGCAGAAGAAGCAAGGTTGCACCCCCTTGCCCCTCTCTTGATGGTCACGCATCAGAGTAGCCAAGGCCAATTTGGTGCTGAAAACCTGAACCTGGACTGAAATGGGTCTAGACCAGGCATCCCCAAACTTGGCCCTCCAGATGTTTTGGGACTACAACTCCCATCATCCGAACTAACAGGACCATTGATCAGGGATGATGGGAATTGTAGTCCCAAAACATCTGGAGGGCTGAGTTTGGGGGTGCCTGGTCTAGACCATGGGTAGGTGAAATATACTCGGAATCAAGTGTGAATTTCATGCTCTTTATTCAGCTCATAGTAGCAATGAATGAATCTTTCCCCAAAAATGTCTGCTATATATGAATCTTTCCCCAAAATGTCTGCTATATATACATTATTTACACAATGGGCCCCACATGATTGGCTAATTCCGGGCTACTCCTGTAGGCCAATCAGGTTGCAGATTCACTTCCCCCAGGAGCCTGATTGGCTGCTCTTGCAGGCCAATCAGGTTGCTGATTCACTTCCACCTGGAGCTGGATTGGGTGGCTCCTGCGGACCAATCAGACTGCTGCATTCTGGATCCTATTGTTCTAGGATTCAGCTCAGTACACAACACCCCTTCCCACTGTGCCCTTTTTGCTCTTTGCCCTCTGCAAAAGACCACCTCTCTATACTAAATTCAGCTTAGGTCTACTGAGCCCAGAAAGTCCAATTATAACTTATAAACGAAAACACAGGACCCAGTGTCTGGTTTGGTCAATGTTATGTGCTGCTGTTAGAAGGTCTGGGCTACTTTCTAATAAAAGCACAGAAGAAAGGGAATTTTTGACAGTGAACAACCAGCTTGCAAAGCTGAAGTCATTGGGAAAGTGGAGACTTTGGCATAGAATCAACATGAGGTAATCAACCATCCAAAACAACATCCAGGCAAAGGGGTACATTTTAATACTTTTTAATGCTTTTGTGGGTACCAGAGTGCCTAGAGCCATCTCCAACTGTAGGAATGTTACATTCTCTCACAGGAACACATCAACATCAAGCTCTATTTTTGTTAACTGCACAGGCATTGTAAAACTCCTGAGCTAGCTTGTGCCAAACAAAAACCATGCAACACATGGTCATAACAAACAAACAAACATACAAAAAAACCAGAAGGCCCAGAGCTCTTTAGATGATATTCTCTTAAGTTTCCCACTCCGAAAATGTGTACCACCAAATCCAGCTTTTATCCCCAGTGGCAAATATATATGCTAGGCACTGCCCTTTAAATAGTCTAAATATTTAAATATTTCTCTCTAGCATAAATACGCAGCCAAGCTACTGCAATCTAAGTTAAATATATCAGACACCATCTGAGTCAGGCGTCGGCAAGGTTATCCGGCCATGGGCCGGATCAAGCCCACGGAGAGTGTCCGTGGGCCGGACATGTGCAGTGCAATGCCGGAAATCGCGTCTGCGCATGTCTGTGGTGCCGGAAATCACTTCTGCGCATGCCCAGACATAAAAAATCATGCCTGCGCAGAAGCTATTTTCGGCATCTGGACATGTGCAGGCGTGATTTTCGGTGTCTGGACATGCGGAGACGCGATTTTCTACGTCTGGACATGCGCAGACGCAATTTCCGGCGCCACTCAGCAAGTCCCCGTGCTGTGTGCGGGGGGCTTGCTGAACGGGCGGCTCAGTTGACGGGTGGCTTGTGGGCCGGTAAACGGCCTTTGTGGGCCGCATCCAGCCCATGGGCCGGAGGTTGCTGACCTCTGATCTGAGTGGAACAAACCAGAGCTATATTCACCTTCTTACAGTAACTCCACTGTCTTCATTGTTCTTTGGAAGCAGGCACAGGGTCAGACAGACTTGGCTGCCTCAAACACAAATATGCTATTCCAAAAGACGATGAGATGAGACGAAATCTAAAGTTGGGCATTAATAAATGAGGGTACATCTCCTCCTGGGATACTGAACCTTTCTGTGCCTCTTAAACGTTGAAAATGCTGAGAATCTTTTGTAAAAGCACTCCACACATTTGCAAACCCCATGTCTGTCCACCTGCCTCTTACTCCTAAATAGATTCAAGGGCATAGATGGGGAGGTGTCATTAGACATCTGGGAAGGTAGGCAAGTTTTGGGAACCTGCAACTGTTCACTGGGGAGAAAGTCTCTGAATAGGCAGACCGCCCAAGAGTTCGCTCCACATATATGACAGCGAGCTCCACATATATGACAGCGAGTGGGGAGAGCAACGGGGGAGCAACGTGTGGGGCACCTCGGGGAGGAAGCAAGCGCGCCACGCCCCAAGAAGATCCCCTCGCTTCGGAGCCACTCGATCCCGACAGGCTTCCCTCCTTTCCTGACGGTGCTGCACATTCCTCAAGTGACTCCAGATTCCATCTTTCCCAAGGCGCGCCAACCAAGCTGCGCTCCCGCCCCCCGCCCGCGACGAGGCTGCCCCGAGGCGCCCTTACCCCGTTGGCCGCCGCCATCTGCACCACCAGCTCGACGGCCGTCCGGCTGAAGTACCTGCCGTCGCTGCCCACCACCATGGTGCAGCCCTGGCGGTCGCGGAGGTCGACGGACGACAGCACGCTCTGCACGAAGTTGGGCAGGTAGTGGCGCTGACTCTCGAAGACGGCCGTGGGTCTCCGGAGGCCGCCGCCGCCCGTCGGCTTCTGGTCCTCGAACGGGACCGTGGGCACCGTGAGCACCGGGATGGGGCTGCCCTCCATGGCGCCGGCCTCGCTCGCCTGCCTCTCTCCTGGCCGGGCGCAGAGCCCCTCCTTGGCCGCCCAGGAGGAAGCGGAGGGGGACAGGGTGGCCGGCGCCCAGCAAGCCAACTGTCCGCTTCGGAACAAGGACAGCGGAGGGGGGGCAGCAGCCGAGCCCTCTTTCGCCCGCGGCAGCAGCGGCCTCGGCCAATCAGAACCGCGGAAAGAGAAGCCGCTGCCAGAGATGGAACTCCAGGCGGCGCAGCCCATTTGTTGGCGGGGATCCCGCCCTGTCAGCTCGTCGGCTCTCGGGTTTGCACGAAGCTGCCCACCTCTCCCTGGGCGGGATGGGATTCTCCTCTTGCCTGTTGGAATGAATTGCCATTTGGGTCAGCGACAAAATTGCTCCAGGCTAGAAGCACATCCTGCGAAACCTTAACTCACACGACCTCCACTTTTATTTATATCGGTTGGGTAAAAGGATGTATTTTCAAGTTCCTTTTTTAAAAAATATTTTATTTTCATTTTTTAAACAATATTCTTATACATTCACATCATTTTTAATTTGTACACTTCTGGGATTACTTAAATCCCTCGGACTCCCCACCCCTGGTTTCCAATTTTTCCCTATTTCTATTACATCTAATTACGTTTTTCTAATCCATTTTATCGACTTTTTTTTTACCTTAAATCACATTACATTTACAGGTAGGTAGCCGTGTTGGTCTGTCATAGTCAAAACAAAATAAATAAAAAATAAAAAAATTCCTTCCAGTAGCACCTTAGAGACCAACTAAGTTTGTTCTTGGTATGAGCTCATACCAATAACAAACTTAGTTGGTCTCTAAGGTGCTACTGGAAGGATTTTTTTTATTTTTTATTTTGTTTTTCATATTACATTATAAGTGTTATAACAATCCTGCTAACGTTTTTAAGTATCTACAGTGGTCTTTAAGATATTCTATAATTTTTTCCACTCTTGACTAATTTTTTTATCATCTTGCTGTCTGATCTTCCCAGTCATCCTTGCCATTTTGACGTAGTCCATCATCTTGGTTATCCACTCTTCTTTGGTGGGGACTTTCTCTTCCTTCCACTTCTGGGTGAGTAGCATTCTTGTCACTGTTGTTGCATACATAAATAGTCTTTTTAAATCTTTTGGTATTTCGTCTCCTGTTAACCCTAGTAAAAAGGCTTCTGGTTTTTTGATTAAAGTTATCTTAAACATTTTTTTCAATTCCTTATATATCATTTCCCATGGGCCTTAGGTTGCCTACCCCTGCTTTAACTGATTTTTAGAATTACAGGTATAAGGTTGTATCCAACTAAGTTCAACTTAGCATAAATCACTAAAATGATTGAACCTAAGTTAATCATATCTATTAATGTCAATGGGTCTACTCAATGAGTAATATAATAATAATAATAATAATAATAATTTATTATTTGTACCCCGCCCATCTGGCTGGGTCTCCCCAGCCACTCTGGGCGGCTTCCAGCAAACATTAAAATACATTAACACATATGATTGTTAGCCGCTCTGAGCCCGGTCTTGGCTGGGAAGGGCGGGGTACAAATAAAAGTTTATTATTATTATTCATTATCACAGATTAAAAACTTCCCTGAACAGGGCTGCCTTCAGGTGTTTTCTAAATGTCATGTAATTGTTGATCCTTTTAACATCTGATGGGAGGGCGTTCCACAGGGTGGGCGCCACTACCGAGAAGGCCCTCTGCCTGGTTCCCTGTAGCTTTGCTTCTCGCAGTGAGGGAACCGCCAGAAGGCTCTCGGCGCTGGATCTCAGTGTCCGGGCAGAATGATGGGAGTGGAGACGCTCCTTCAGGTATACAGGACCGAGGCCGTTTAGGGCTTTAAAGGTCAGCACCAACACTTTGAATTGTGCTCGGAAACGTACTGGGAGCCAATGTAGATCTCTCAGGACCGGTGTTATGTGGTCCCGGCGGCCACTCCCAGTCACCAGTCTAGCTGCCGCATTCTGGATTAATTGTAGTTTCCGGGTCACCTTCAAAGGTAGCCCCACATAGAGCGCATTGCAGTAGTCCAAGCGGGAGATAACTAGAGCATGCACCACTCTGGTGAGACAGTCTGTGGGCAGGTAGGGTCTCAGCCTGCGTACCAGATGGAGCTGGTAGACAGCCGCCCTGGACACAGAATTAACCTGCGCCTCCATGGACAGCTGTGAGTCCAAAATGACTCCCAGGCTGCGCACCTGGTCCTTCAGGGGCACAATTACCCCATTCAGGACCAGGGAGTCCTCTACACCTGCCCACCTCCTGTCCCCCCAAAACAGTACTTCTGTTTTGTCAGGATTCAACCTCAATCTGTTAGCCGCCATCCATCCTCCAACCGCCTCCAGGACCACACAGGACCTTCACCGCCTTCACTGGTTCTGATTTGAAAGAGAGGTAGAGCTGGGTATCATCCGCATACTGATGAACACCCAGTCCAAACCCCCTGATGATCTCTCCCAGCGGCTTCATATAGATATTAAAAAGCATGGGGGAGAGGACGGAACCCTGAGGTACCCCACAAGTGAGAGCCCAGGGGTCTGAACACTCATCCCCCAACACCACTTTCTGAATACGGCCCAGGAGGAAGGAGCATAACCACTGTATAACAGTGCCCCCAGCTCCCAACCCCTCTAGACGGTCCAGAAGGATGTTATGGTCGATGGTGTCAAAGGCAACTGAGAGATCCAGCAGAACTAGGAAACAGCTCTCACCTTTTTCCCTAGCCCGCCGGAGATCATCAACCAACGCGACCAAGGCAGTTTCAGTCCCATGATGAGGTCTGAATCCCGATTGGAAGGGATCCAAATGGTCCGCATCCTCCAAGCGTGCTTGGAGTTCTTCAGCAACTGCTCAATCACCTTTGCTCAATCACAAAAGCTCAATCACCTTGCCCAAGAATGGTAGATTTGAGACTGGGCGATAGTTGGCCATATTGGCCGGGTCTAAAGATGTTTTTTTAAGAAGTGGTTTAATAACCGCCTCTTTCAGCGGGTCTGGGAAGACTCCCTCACAGAAGGAGGCATTCATCGCCCAGCCCTTCCTGGCTCGCTTTTATTAGCCAGGACGGGCAAGGATCAAGGAGACAGGTGGTTGGTTTCACTCGTCCAAGCAGCCTGTCCAAATCCTCGGAAGTAATAGATTGGAATTAATCCCATGAAACATGACTAGACAGGGCTCTAGCACTCTTCCGCCCCGGCCCTGCTCCCACAGTGGAGTCTACCTCCTTCCGAATCTGAGCAACTTTATCTGCAAAAAACTTTGCAAAAGCATTGCAGGAGATCTTGGGGTCCCTACCAGACCCCGATGACGGAGGTGGTTCTGCTAGATTGCGAACCACCTGGAAGAGTCTCCTGCTGCTATTTTCTGCAGATGCAATAGAGACGGTGAAGAAGGTCCTCTTCGCCGTCGCCATTGCCACTTGGTAGGCTCGAAGTTGAGCTCTAGCCCGTGTCCAGTCTGATTCGGAATGAGTTTTCCGCCACCAGCGCTCTAGCCGTCTCAGCGACTGTTTCATCACCCTCAGCTCCGGGGAAAACCACGGGGCTGTCCGGGCTCCATGCAATCGGAGAGGGCGCTTCGGAGCCACACAGTCAATAGCCCCGGTAAACTCCACATTCCAGCGGGCCACCAGGGAATCAGCTGAAAGGCCATCAACATGGGGTAAAACATCCCCTACCACTCTCTGGAAGCCAATTGGATCCATTAAGTAGCGGGGGTGGACCATCTGAATTGGTCCCACCTCCCGGCAGAGGGGAAGGGTCGCAGAGAAGTTCAGTTGCACCAGGAAGTGATCTGACCATGACATTTATTTTGTTTCGCTTTTACTGAGTGTCAGATCACTAGATTAACAGTGACCATAATCCATAGAGGAGGAAGGTGCCTTCAAGCAATTACCTGTTCAATGCAGGAATCTTGCAACTATTGTGTACCTAACAGATGGCCATTCACTTAAACATCCCCATCAAATGAGAGTCCATCACCTCCCAAGGCAGTGTGTCCATTAGTTTGTACTGTTAGGAAGTTCTTCCTGGTGTTTGCTTTAATAGGAATATGGTTCCTTACGGTTTCTACTTTGGAGTAATCATGCATAAAACTGCACTGTAAGAAGCTATTTATAGTCAACTAATTCGGCACTTCATACAAAGAAAAGCTTATTAAATCCATGGAGGCAATGTGGCTGCAGTTAGGACCAACTTTAATAAAGTGGGGGGAGGGCAGAAAAGCCCTGCCCCAATCCTATCCACCTACCCAATCTTGGTCACCTCCAGCTCTGCCTATTCTCCAGACCACACCCCACAAAGGCCCTGCTCTGTATCCTCCATGGGTCCCTTTGCCTAGCCGGAATGTTTCCTTGCACTGTGATAACTTCTCTTGCTTGCTTAGAGGAAGTGTGCATGAGCGCACCTCTATGCAAAGCATCAGTGGGTTAGCTGTGGGCCTCTAGATGTCGCTGGACCACATCTGCCATCATCCTTGACCCTTGGCCTGGCTAGAGCTGACAGGAGCTGAAGCTGAAGTTGCAACGGGGGTGGGGTGGGCGGTTCGCCCCGGGTGCCATGTCTGGGGGGGTGACAACAAGGCACCTCGTGGGGGCTCGTGGCGGTGTGAGCAGCCATCACGCCACTGCAGTCACATGTGGAGGATCCTCCGTTCGCGGCTGCAGCCATGAACAGATGATCCCGGCACTGTCCATATGGTGCTGGAGCGGTGGCGGCAAACCGCTACATACGGCGCATGCATCGTATGTAGCGACGCCGCACATGCGCCCTACGTAGCAACATCCCGCCCCAGGTGTCACGATGCCTTTGTTCACCCCTGATCTCAGGGTTGTGGGTTCGAGCCCTATGTTGTGCAAAAGATTCCTGCTTTGCATTGGACTAGGGGTTGGAGGACTAGATGATACTCTGGATCCCTTCTAACTCTACAGTTCTATGATTCTATGAATCTGGTATCAATGATTGATCCAGAACAAACAGAAAAATGGGTATGATAAAAATTATTACAAATTATGGAGGGAACACCAGCTTGTGCCTCATTATCTACTGCTGTGATAGTGCAAAGAAAAATAACTTTCATTGGTTTGGTGAGACATAAACTTCAAGCTCTGCGGTTTCTAGAAAAATTAGGATTTCACCTCTGTATTTTAATGGATCAGATTGTGAAGTACTTACACATGATTTGTGGTGATTGTCCATGACTGATATTAATTGTGAGGAAATTCTGATATAATAAAGACAAATGAAATTACTCTTTTAAGACCCAAGGCAGTTTACAGCATAAATTAAACAGATACAACTAAAAACATGCAATAAATATAAATATTACAAACCAGTTTAAAGAGTAACCCTATTAAAACATCATTAAAAATCTTAAAACCATTTAAAAGCACAGTATAAAAGGGTGGGTGAACTTCCCTGACACAATAGGCAAGTTGAAACAAACAAACAAACAAACAAAAAAGTACTGAAATGTTTTTGACACACTGGTTGTGTCTCACTTGTGTGAGTGTTAATTCTTCCCAGCAAACTTGTAACTATTATCTTAACTGCTTTTGTTGTGCTGCATTGTTAATCAGGTTCTGAGCTACAGTAAATTGTTCACAGTAGAGAAACTTCTGTATGCTTTATGTATTTGTGGGAAGTATCCCCCAGTATACATACTTTGTTTAACCATTGCAATGGGGAAAACCTCACAGAGGACTGTGGGCTGGTCCACCATCCCTCAGACCATGTGGTGTGGTGGACCAGACTATTTTTCTTGGGGGGGGGGATGAACAAATTCCTATGCCCCACAAATAACTCAGAGATGCATTTTAAATAAAAGCACACATTCCACTCATGTAAAAACACGTTGATTCCCAGACTGTCCGCGGGCCAGATTGAGAAGGCGATTGGGCCGTATCCGGCCCCTGGGCCTTAGGTTGCCTACCCCTGGCCTAGCTAGATGTGGTGGGGACAAACATAGTGCTTTTTCTGTGTCTGCCCTGTCTGCATATAAAGAAGGGAGCAGTGTGTCATATTCCAAGGTGCATGCAGAAGGAGGGAACTGAATCTCCCCTCGCCCTCCCTTATTCCCCCCCCATCTGATGCCCAGGCCTCTTTAATGTGTTATTTAGTCATTACATTTTTATACCACCTTTCCTGCAAGGGAAATATTGACACACACAAATGGTACAAACATGGGCTTCTCTTTTTGGCTTGCCCTAGGAAAAGGTGGGTGTGAGGCTGCCCCAACCCTTCTCAAGCTGTTGGTGTTCCATGCAAGGACCAATGGCCTTTAGCTCTAGGAACTGGCTGTTCTGGCTTGCGGGGTATGCATCAACTGGTCGGGGGGGGCCCCCTCAAATATTTTAGGGGGGGCGAAGGTAATACAGCCTCTTGGACATGGCACCTGTGGTTGAAACAGTGCCACTTATACCCAGTAAAGAAGAAAGATCCCCATCCAGGACAAAAGCCAAACACTGCTTGTTTTTTTAAAAAATATAGCAGGGACTGGTAACATATTTCAGAATATTAAAAGCATAAGGTAGTAATCAATTTCACAGAGAAACTCACACTTGTAACATATGTAAGAGGAGTTGATAAAGAATGAACAACAACACAACATTGCAACACAACATTGCAACAGAACGCCCTCCCATCAGAGGTCAAAGCAATAAACAACCACATGACCTTTAGAAAACACCTGAAGGCAGCCCTGTTCAGGGAAGCTTTTAATCTGTGATATTTTAATGTTTTGTTTTTTAATATTTGCTGGAAGCCGCCCAGGGTGGCTGGGGAGACCCAGCCAGATGGGCGGGGTACAAATAATAAATTATTTATTATTATTATTATTATTATTATTATTATTATTATTATTAATTGAACAAATCTCCTAGCAGGAGATTTGGGTAACAGTAAATCAGGCATACGAATGCATGGGCTCAAACCCAGAGTTAAAAATTGCTTTCATCAGAAGGATCATTATTTTAGCAAAGAAGGGCATTTATTTTAAACAAGGTCATAAAGGTAAAGGGACCCCTGACCATTAGGTCCAGTCATGACCGACTCTGGGATTGCGGCACTCATCTCGCTTTATTGGCCGAGGGAGCCGGCGTACAACTTCCAGGTCATGTGGCCAACATGACTAAGCCACTTCTGGCGAACCAGAGCAGCGCACAGAAATGCCATTTACCTTCCCACCGGAGCAGTTCCTATTTATCTACTTGCACTTTGACGTGCTTTCGAACTGCTAGGTAGCCAGGAGCAGGGACCGAACAATGGGAATTCACCCTGTCGCGGGGATTCGAACTGCCGACCTTCTGATCAGCAAGCCCTAGGCTCTGTGGTTTAACCCACAGCGCCACCCGCATCCCTAAACAAGGTCATAGAGCCATCTTAATTAGATTCTTAGTTTACTTTCTCTCTGCAGGAAAAAATAGTGTTTACTGGAATGTTATCTGAACAGATTATATCACAACATGACTTTTCTATTGCTTTTACCACACGACTTAATTCTCTAATTCTGTACTACCACACAGTTTATGCTCAGTGGAAAACAGGGCTCATCGGCTGTCATATTCCTCTCTGAGTATGGTCTCCCTTGCTTCACATTACACTTACTTTCCAGCTAAGATGACTCTGGTCTATAACAGAGACTCCACAAGATTCTTCAACTCCTAACAGGGCTGGTCCAAGATATTTTCGCACCTGACACAAACTACAAAATGGTGGGCCCTCCCAACCAGGGAAGAAAGAGTGAGTGAAGAGCTCAGGAAAAGGGGGGTGGGGAAATAAAAATCTACATTGGGAACGAATGTGGGAGGAGACCAGCAGCGCCACCTATTCACCAAGCCACTGCTGTGGAGGTGGCATGGAGGGGGGGGGGCTGCTGAGGAGGAGGTGGCGGCAGTTGAGGCCTCCAAGGAGCATGCCGCAGCTATCGCTGGCACTGTAACAACAGTGGCGTCAGCAGGCAAAGACCAGATGTGCTGCCCCTGTGGATCCTGTCGCCTTACCATGCCTCATGGCCTGACTCTTAGAATCATAGAATAATAGAATCATAGAGTTGGAAGAGACCACAAGGGCCATCCAGTCCAACCCCCTGCCAAGCAGGAACACCATCAAAGCATTCTTGACAGATGGCTGTCAAGCCTCTGCTTAAAGACCTCCAAAGAAGGAGACTCCACCACACTCCTTGGCAGCAAATTCCACTTAATATAACCAATTGTTATTAACAATTAATGTCTATCTGGTAAAGGTGAACTGAAGTTCCTGCTTTAGTACCTGCAGGTGTTACACCTGGCTTTGTATCTCTCTTTTTCACTTTATAACTTTTATCGTCTATTGAGAGGCTTTTTTCATAGTAAACTCCTCAGCTACCAAGAGAGTAAAATCAGGCAAGGTTTACTAAATACATCTCATCTGCTCCATACTCATGAGATTTAAAGGAAATTATCCAGAACATTAAACTCACAGCCTTAGCATTAAATCAGCTCCTATCACAGAGTATCCAACAGAGTATCCAACAGAGTATCCAACAGAGTATCACACACTGCCTGGAGTATCTTCAAAAGCAATGAAATGTAAATCACCTAGGGAGTGGCCTGCTTCTCTGAAGATAGCGCAGCCCACTTTGGTTTTTCCATGTCCGTCTGCATGCAGAAACCAGTATGGCTTCATTTCTAACAAAGCCCACAATTTAAGGCAAATGATTCAGGCATAGCTGTCAACTTTTCCATTTTTTTAAGGGAAATTCCCTTATTCCGAATAGGATTCCTCACGAGAAAAGGGAAAGGTTGATAGCTATGCAGGTGAGGCTCAAACTTGCAATCTTGGCATTGTATCTTCTCTTATAAATATTGTCTGCTGCCCACTTGCACTAGTGAATTGCAAGGCTCACAGACAGTTGTAGTAACATTAAATGTCGCTCATTCAGGGCCAGCCCAATACATTTTGATGCAGTAGTTAAAAGGACAGGATGGAGCCTGGCTCCCAATTCCATGCTGGCTGGAATGGCATTTCAAGATTACTTCAACAATGGCATAGGGACAGCACCCTCCACCACATCTGAGAGTGCCAAGCTTGCTTCGGGGGCACAGGGCAGACTGTGTGGGACACCCAGCCCTGTCCTCCAGCATTTTGCCATCACTCCCCCACCCACCCCCAGTATTGGCCAGCTGAGGTGACCACCTTCCTCTGCCTAATCTAGGGCCACCCTGTTCTTGTGCCATCAGAAAACCAGAGCACGCTAATCCTTGAGGTACCTTATTAAAGAAGTTTTTTTAAAACATATTCTGTTCAGGTTTTTGAAAGTGGTTGAATAGTGCCACCTGGAGTTCTGTGATCAAACTAAGGCAGGACTCATTAAGCAATCTCTCTCTCTCTCTCTCTCTCTCTCTCTCTCTCTCTCTCTCTGTGTGTGTGTGTGTGTGTGTGTGTCTTCTCCATTAGAGTGATTTTTCATGTTCATTTTCCCGATATGGATCAATATATATGGAAATATATATGGAAATCTCGCAAACAACTTCCCCAACAAGGAATTAAGTTTGTGCAATATATTCTCATGTGTTTAATTATTGCTTTTTGTAAGGGTGATTCATCACTCCAAATCCTGATAATTACCGGTATACATCCATTCAAATTTGAGTAGATGAGTGCATCTCTCCCTTCATCCTACACAGATATGCAATCTCTGCAGATTTGCTGGATGAGGGGTGAATCCCCAAAAGCAGAGGTTTTCTACCTTTTTGAGTTCACACCTCCTTTGACCAACTACATTCTTTCTGCAGCACCCCTGTGGGGCTCAGGAGCCCAGTTATGGCCCCCCTTGCCTGCAGAGCTGGCAGCCTCTCACTGCTGCTGCCCCCCTGGTCTCCTGTCCCTCCCCTGCTCCAAAGAGAGGTGCCTCCTCACACTGCCCCACAGGGGCCTGGGAAGAGGATGTCCCCTGCCTTAGTGGCCCAACAGAGACTGGCCAAAGATGAACGTGAGGCCAGCACCTTACTCACCTTGGGAGGCGGCTGTGGCAGCAGCAGGTGCTGCTGGGCCTGCGTGTGGGAAAGGCTCCCCTTCAGCACCAGGCACTCAGCTCCCAGGCAGGCCTTGCATACAGCAAGCACAGTGCCTGCCCGCCTGCCCAGACTCCCACTAGTCTGTCCATTCCCAACAGCAAGGGCTGGCGGACTGGCTGGCTGGGCTCCCTCCCTTGCTTGCTTGCTTGCTTGCCCTAAGGCCGCCTCAGCTCCTGGCACCCAGCACCGCCTGACTAGCCCCAGAGGCACCATTCTCCTGGGGAGCTTGTAGCCAGGGCTGCTGCAATGAATAGCTGGGCAAGCCTTTGGAGGCCGAGATGTGAGAGGGCATCCGAGGAGGGAGGGAAGGAAAGAAGGACAGAGGCTAGTGTTATGTATTGAAGTTTTCACTCAGGTCCACGTCAGTTAATTTAGGCGGGAAACTCTGGGTTGTTGTTGTTACAATGTTGTCAGCCGGCTGCCTATAAAAGCAGGCCGGCTGAGCTGTTTGAGTTCAGTTCTGTTCCAGCTTACTAATAAAGAGCAGCTTGGGGAAATCACAGTGTCGTCTGCTATGTCTACCCACTACTTAATACTGGCAACAAAGGTGGGATTTGATGGACATCAGAGCACAGCCAGACTCGGACATTGACTGAGCGAAATCACTGAGCTGAAACACTGAGCGAAATCACTGAACAGAACCCATTCAGAGCTGACCGTTCTGGCTAGAGCACTGTGTTCCATCCATCGCCCTCCACGTCGGCATCGGAACCATGGCTTCATTCGTGCCTCTACTGCCGTATGCCCCAGCCTCTGAATCATGGGACTCATACCTCGCTCGGTTCGCCTGCTACCTCCAAGCAAATGAGCTGACAGAAGGGTCAGAGGAGCGTAAGCGGGGCCTCTTCCTCAGCCTCTGCGGACCCGAGGTGTTTGAGACAGCCCGAGCTTTGGTCGCGCCGCTAGCAGTCCAGGCAATGCCGTGGGACGTGCTACAAGAGAAGCTACGCAACCACTATGCTCTGAAGCCGTCCAAAATTGCTGCCCACCATGCATTCTACCACCGGGACCAGGCAGAGGGGGAGTCGATCAACAGCTATGTCAGCGCCCTTCGAAAAGCTGCACTACACTGCGAGTTCTGAGACTTAGACAATGCCCTGATGGATCGAATAGTCTGCAGGGTCCGGGACAACCGTCTGCTATGGCGTCTCCTCGCCAAGCTAGACCTCACGCTGCAGAAGGCCATCGAGGAGGCCGCGGCCTCAGAAGCTGCTGAACTTTCTGCCCAGGAGATCCGCAAGGCCAGCAGCCTGGATTCTGCTGTGAAGCCAATCCCAGTGCACCACAAGGAGGCCAGCAGTGACGTGGCGTCCTCCAGCGAAGACGATGACATGCACCAGATGAAGCGGGAGCGCAGGAAGATCAAACAGAGGTCCAAGGACCAATCAGAATGTGCTGGTTGTGGAGGCAACCATTCCCGCGTCAAGTGTCGATTCAGAGACGCCATCTGTCGGCGATGCTCCAGAAGGGGCCACATCTCTAAGGTCTGCCGATCAGCTCCATCTGACACACCCCCTTCACCGTCTCGCAAGTCCAAGTCTTCACCCCGGTCCACCAACAGGAGCTGTTTCGCCCTCACCAACTGCCGTTGCTCATCCGGAACCATGATTGACCAAACCGACTCGCCTACGCAATGCAAACTACACGTCACCGTGCTCATCGAACAGAATTACAGCCAGCTTGACGAGGCACTGGCACTTGTGGCTGGAGTGAAGAGGTTCCACAAATACCTCTACGGGAGAACTTTCGACCTCATCACTGACCACAAGCCGCTTCTGGGCCTCCTCGCTGGTGATAGACCAACTCCACCGGTCTTCTCGCCACGTATGCTGCAATGGACTGTCTTTCTGGCAGCCTACAGCTACCAGCTCGTCCATCGCCCTGGAAAATCGCTGGTCCACGCTGACGCCCTCAGTCGTTGCCCTCTTCCAACGCTTGTGGAAGACCCGGCTCCTGCTTCATTGCTTCTCCTGATTGAGGATCTCCCAGCAGCACCAGTATCAGCCGGTGATGTGGCCTCCACATCTGCACAGGACCGCACCATCAGCCATGTGCTCAACTGGGTGTGGAGGGTGTGGCCAGAAGCGCCCTTTGCACCAGAGTTCCAGCCATTTGCAACCAGACAGCATGAGCTCTTGGCTCATCGCAGCTGCCTACTGTGGGGAGACCGAGTCGTGGTTCCCCAAAGACTCCGCCAATGTGTCCTCAAGGACACAAATGAAGGTGTTGACTCAGTGTTACATCTGGTGACCTAACCAGGCCCGTCTCTATGCTTTGGCTAAGTGGCGCCTTGCGCCACGGCGCGTGCCCATGGCGCGCCCAGCAGGGGCGCCGAACAGCTGAAGGCTGAAGGCTTTGAGCGAGGCACTGCCGGCTGTATGCAGCTGAGGCAGCCAGCTCCAGGCGCCCGCATCTTGGGCGGGGGGCATGCGTGCCCCTCTTGAGATCCCTGCCGTGGCCCCATCAGAGAGGCTGCGGCGCTGGCGCAGCAGCTGTGGGCTGTCCGAGCCCCCCTTGCAGAGGTGTAGGAAGCCTCTTGGGCAGGGCATCCTGGGGGCAGGGCATCCTGATGCATGCACTGTGACGTCACGACGCATGCGTCAGTGTGGGATGTAAACACTAGAGCAGTCAAGTACAACAATGCTAAAAGGTATCTCAGTCCTCCAGCCACAACTTCCTGGTCACCTGGTTTGAGATAACTTCCTTTTGCAAGCTAGAAGTGGGAGTGGCTTCACCTGGGAAGGTATGAACAAAAGCCACTGGTCAAAAGCCATTCTCTCTCTTGCCTCTCTGGTCTCTCTCTCACTTTACTCTTTGTGTGAGGGGGTGGGTGTGTCAGACTTCACACATACACACCTCAGACTTGCAGATGTCAAAATTAACCAGGATTAATTTAGTGAAAATTCATTTATTCATGCAAAAAAGCATTTGGGGGAGGGTAATAAACTACATGACCATTTCAATTGGTTCATATGTGTTTCATTGTAAACGAATGGCTCTCAGTTTCATAGAGAGTAAGGGGTGGTATTAAATGTTAACATGGCTTTGAGCACTCATACACAGAAGGAAATTTTGAGGGGGAAATGGCACGCCATTTGGCTCTCAGCCCAGCTGGGCAAATTTGTATTATGAACTCTGCAGTCACTAGATGGCTCAAATATTTGGGACAAAAATGTGGCTGGGAGTGGGCATGAAAGAAATTTATAATGGGGAGGGGGGGAACACTGTCTCACTAATCAGTATAAAATGGAATAACTTATGGAATTCACTGTCATCGGATGTGATGATAGCCCCTAGCTTAGAAAGGATTAAATGAAATCATGAGGAATCTATCAAAAGCCATGACAGGTAATTGGAAGCTTCATTTTCAAACATAATTACGATCTGAAGAGAAACCAGAGTTACAGGAAACCTGGGCAACAGACAACATAGTTCTGGATGGTTACCAGGTCTACAAAATCAAGGCATCCAAACCGTTTGGAAGGGGACGACCGGGGGGGGGGGGGCTTAGCAACTCTGGTTGCCACTCATTTAGCATCTCAGGTTTCTGAGCTCTTGGTCTTTGAGCAACTGGCACTGGGGATCACACTGCAACTGGAACCTAAGACTATCATTATTGTCTCTTTATGTTACACATACAGTGCAAACACAGATCGAGAGCGCATGGCGTAAATTCCACAGTTTCCTGTACACCTGCCAAATTAAGTACCCCGGCTCGCTATTTTACATAATGGGAGATATGAATGCCAGAATTTCCAATATTAAGAGAGCTAGAGGAAAATAGCGCCCTTCTTCTAAACCCGCCCCTGCGCAGACATTCGAAAGACTGCCAAATCAATTATGCTGGCTTCTGTCTGGCTTCTCTACAAATAAGTCTTGACCTGACCATTGCTAATGGGGCACTACCCGGGGACAGAGAAGGAGAGTACACATTTATAAATACAAATGGAGCCATCACAGTTGACTACTGTCTCACCAACAGGGAGGCCTTCGAATCAATTAAAAAATTCAACATTGATAACAGGACCGAAAGTGATCACCTATCTCTAATTGTCTCCACTATTGGCCAAAACTCAAGCCAGCGTTCTTACAGAGTATACGAGGACATAGATAAAGCAAATGACCCAGTACGGTGCAGGAAAAGATGGACACCTGAGACAGCGATTGCAGCTGAGAATAGATTGAATCTACAAACTGTAATTAAGCTAAGATCAATTATAATGAACAATTCATCAACAGAGTCCTCCCTGGCGGCTTATGAAAATCTGATTGAGTCCTTGCGGGATGTGGTCTCTGTCAGTATAAACTCAGCACGCAAGCCTCGCATTGCTAAAGGGTGTTGTTGGTTTGATCAAGAGTGCCGTACAAAGAAGGAAGCCTTAAGGAATGCCTATTTGGCCTATAGAAATGCCTGTTTAAATTACTTACCCCCATCCTATCTCAAAATGAAAAAAGAGTATAAAGCCCTCTTGGCCTCAAAAAAAAAGGCAGTCCGAACAAAATTCCTGGTCCCTGTTACTGAATGCTTCACTAAATAATGAAACTAAACTTTTTTGGCAACTGGTCTCTGACTCAATGAAAAACAGCCCTCCAGCCCCCAGCTGTGCCATCCCAGCTCAGGTTTGGGAGAACCACTTCAGAAATATATTTATGGAAAACTCAAACCTCACTTCCAACTTCCAGGATAACGACAGGGTAGAATTGGCACTGCTTCCACAGTGGAGACCAGTAACAGTGGATGAAGCCTATACATTGATTGAGAATCTGAAGAACGGCAAGGCTCCGGGGAAAGACTTTATCCCAGCGGAACTGATTACATCAAACCAGCACTGGTGGGCTCCGCTTCTGGCGGCTCTTTTCACAGTAGTAAACAACTCGGGCAAAGTACCACATAGCTGGAAACACACTATAGTCGTTCCAATCTTCAAGAGAGGCCACCCAAATGTACCCTCCAATTACAGGCCAATTAGCCTGCTTTGGGAAGTTGTATGCTCGCTTCCTCAGTACTAAACTGACAACTTTTATAAATGAACATAACATTCTATCTGAAGCCCAGGCAGCCTTTCGCGAGAATCATTCAACATCAGACCACTGTCATATGTTGTCCTTCCTAGCTGAAAAGTATAACAAGCATCTACAGGGCAAACATACATCAACCTTTTATTGGCATCAAACGAACATCAAAAACAAATCAATACAGAATTACCACTTCCCCAGTGGCACAAAACTTTGATAAAAGAAAGGAGGCAGAGCAGTCTGTCACATCTCTAGGTCTCCAGGGAGATCAGACGTCTGCAGTGTATTTCGACGACAAAAAACCAAATAGATATTTAGCCACTAACTTGGTGAGCTCCTGATCTTTCCCCAGTACCGTATTTTTCGCTCCATAAGGCGCACTGGACCATAGGGCGCACCTCGTTTTTAGAGGAGGAAAACAAGAAAAAAAATATTCTGAATCAAATGTTGTACCAAGCTATTTAATAAACAACCGGTATATCAGCATAATATTTCAACCATGTAAAGTGAACAGCAGTCAACAGTGTTGTAGTTCAACAACATCTGGGGACCCACAGGTTGAGAAAGGCTGATACGGTATGTGAGGTTGGGCCAACCCTAACCCTAACCCCACAAATAACCCAGAGATGCATTTTAAATAAAAGGACACATTCTACTCATGTATAAACACACTGATTCCCAGACTGTCCACGGGCCGGATTGAGAAGGTGATTGGGCCTTAGTTTGCCTACCCATGGCATAGAAGAACTTGGAAGGGACCCCAAGTGGTCATCTAGCCCAACCCCCAGCAATGAGGGAGACTCAGGCAAGGGGCTGTCTCCAGTGACGGGCTGGGGCCGATTCCTAACTGATTCCTAACCCCAAACTCCAGCGCCACCAGCAAAGCAAGCTTAAGCCCCCTCACCTCTCCTAGAGAGAGCCACCCTCCCCCACCCGGCTTCACAGATGAACTGACAGGCGTGCATCCCGGCAAACTGACAGCCAATTCGGCTGTCCGTCTGGCCCCTCCCACCCCTCCCAGCACCAGGCAGGCAGCCTCTCATTGATGAAGGAAACTGCCACCATGTGCATTACTGCTGCCAGTCAGTGTAGACAATGCTGAACTGGGTGGAACCCATGGTCATCTCACCTCCCTATTTATTCATCCATGGGCTAATTTGTGGCTGTCTTTGAAATGAGCCTCACAAGCAATTTTCAAAGTGGGGAAGAGGGGGGGGGGCTTCTGGGTGACAGTGGGGCTCAGGGTTGGCAGAGAAAGGCTGGGCAGGGGGGCAGGAGCCCCTCACTATTCAGAGGCTACTGGGGAGATGGGAGGGACAGACAAACCCCTTGGCTGTCTTACTATTCTTATTTTAAAAATGCCATTTCTTATAGAAATGCCATTTCCAAACTGGCATTCGAGTTGCAGCCCCAGGAGGAAAAGAGAAAGAAAGGAAAAGAGAGAGAAAGCTAGAGAGAGGGGGGAAAGCGATCGAGCAAGAGCAAGCTGGCTCTTCAGGGGTTTGCCTAATTCTAGCTGAGCGCGACCTGGGTTAGAAGTCGTGCAACTGTAGCCAGCTTGGCTGGGGGTGCATATGCAAAAGGGGAGGTGGGGTGGGCGGCTGGGGGAGAGCGGAGGAAAGAAAAGGTGAGAGTGCAGGGCGGGGGGGGGGAGAAAGTAGGGAGGACACCGAGCCTGGTGCATTCCCCCTCCCCGGCGGCCGCTTTGCAAACACTCTTCTCTCTCCCCCACGTGCTCCTCTTCTGACTCCGCCTGCCCTTTTTCCAAAAGAGCGGAGGAACAGCAAATCGCGAGCTGGCCATGGAAACAAAGAGGTGGAGGTGGAGAAGCAGCAGCAGAAGAAGCAGGGGAAGCGAACTGTGGAGAGGAGCCACTCTCCGTGCCTTCCTCGCTGCTGCTGCTGCTGCTGCTGCTGCTGCTGCTGCTGCTGCTTCTGTGCAATAAGCCAAGGCACCAGAGCCGCCCGAGTGGAGAGAGAGGCTGCCTACCGGGCGACGTGCGTGCGCGGGGCTGGCTGAGGGACATTTCTGCAAAGTGCAGAGAGAGAGAGAGAGAGAGAGAGAGAGAGGCTGCCTATCGGGCGCTGTGCGCTCGCGGGGCTGGCTGAGGGACATTTCATAGAGCGAGGGAAGCGTGCCTCTTTAACCCCCTCGGGCAGGGCAGTCTTGGCAGGAAAGGGGCTGCTTCCCTGCCCCGCCATCGAGGCTCGCCGCCGCCATGAGGCAGTGACAAAAGCAAGCCTCGGAGGAGGAGGCAGCAGCCCCCTTTCACTTTTCCCACCCCGCCCGCTTTGGAGGCAGGCGCGCGGGCGAGGCAGCCCTCTCGGCCCCGACCCTGGTGCAAACGCCTCCTCCGCGCTCGGCTCCAGCCAGAGCCAGCGAGTGAGCAAATGAAGAGGCAGGCAAGCCGGCCGTGCCGCTTTCCCCCCTCAGTGCCCCAGCCTTATCTCCCTCCCGATCACTTGCCAAATCAGCTGCTCTGCGGCTTCCTTTCAACACCCCCTTCCTCGTTCTAAAAAAAATAGCAAGATCTGCTTTTCGCCCCTGGGCAATTTGGCTCCAGGGACCATGCATCCGCTCGATAAGACGCACAGAGATTTTCCCTTCCTTTTTGGGAAGGAAAAAGTGCGTCTTATGGAGCGTAAAATACGGTAATAGGAAATGTATGACCTCCAACTCTGGTTTCCATTTGGGGGTGCAGAGTTGATCTAGAAATTGCTGACGGAGATCATCATATAGTTTACAATTAAGAACCATATGTGTAAGGCTTTCCACCAGGTGGTCTTCACATGGGCAAGTTCTTTCTCCCTCCACCCTGCCTGAGAACCTTCCCCAAAGGAGGTTTGATGGATTTGCATTAAACCTGGCCAACGAAAATGTACAGGGCAAACTCTTCGTGGCCTTCATGGATCTGAAATCAGCATTTGATTCCATCCCCAGATCCCAGCTATGGTCCAAATTAGACTTGATGTTACAGGACAAACGACTTCTCTTCCTCATAAAAGCTCTATATAATGGAACCAAATTGCAGGTTCGATGTGGTCGTCAGGAACAGTTATCAAACAATATCGAGATGACTAGGGGGGTGAGACAGGGATGCATCCTGGCCCCCACATTGTTTTGTCTATTCTTAAACAACCTTGAAGAGAGCCTAATGGACCCAGACAGACACCTTCCAAAAATAGGAACGAGACGGATCCCCTTGTTGCTATATGCAGATGATGCGGCCATCATTTCACGTTCCAGATCAGGTTTGAAACATCTGCTAAGGAAGTTTTCCGATTACTGTCTTGAAAATGGCTTATCCATTAACTATGGGAAATCAAAAATCTTAGTATTCGAAAGTAGCTTCTCCTGGTTAAATTGGGTGTTGGATGGCCATAACCTTGAACAGGTTAAATATTTCAGCTATCTAGGGCTTACATTACATCATACAAGATCTTGGAAGTACCACTGGCAAACCTCCCTTCAAAAGGCAGAGATCACAAAGCTAGCCATACTCAGGTTCTTTTTCAAAAAGGGCGGCAAGTATGTACCAGCAGCCTTAAGGGTTTTCAACGCAAAATCCGTCCCCCAACTCCTTTATGCTGCAAATGTCTGGCATAATGGGGACCTGCCAAAGCTAGATGGCTTTCAAGCAAAATTTTTGCGATCTCTGCTTCAGGTACCCAACTGTGTCCCCAACTCCATACTTTTATTAGAAGCTGGTGAATGCTCAATTTCAACTAAGGCATGGTGGGCTGCACTAAAACATTGGCTCAAGATTGCAGTGTTTGAGCTAGGGGAGGGTCTATATCAGCACCTGAACAATGAGGAGTATGTCAGCAACTGGCAGAAAACAATGGCAAAAAAGCCACCTCTATTGGTCTGTCACCCACCCAACTCTATTGCCTGGGTTATGAAGGTGCCCTAAAGACTTTAAAGCAAAGACTCTGGGATATTACACACAGTGACTTGCGACATCGATCACACACAGTCTGCAGTCTGCTGGCAGTAGGAGTACAATATGGGCATGCCTTTAAGTTAACATCTTATATTAAAAATCTGACAGTTCCAAATTACTGAAGGCTATTTACAAAAGCCAGACTTAACGTCTTTCCTTCTGCAGTGTTGGATGGCAGATTGAGAGGAGTTACCAGGACAGACTATGCTCATGTGCCCAAGGCATTGACTCTATAAAACATATTTTGCTGCACTGTGTGAAATTCGAGCAAGCCAGGGCTGAACTGATATTACCCTTGCTAGTACCTTTCCTAGGAAAATCAGAGGCTTACTATGTCAGGTTCCTACTGGAAGACCGAACAAATGACAGAACATTAGCAGTGGCGAAGTTTCTATCGGTGGTTGCAAGAACCAATGATCCTTATTCCTAAGTCTGAAGGCGGGCTGTCGAAATTGTGTATTGTTTTGTAATGAATTGTTGGGTCTCTGGACCGTAATAAAGATTTGATTGATTGATTGAAACATAATTACAGTGGTACCTCGGGTTAAGTACTTAATTCGTTCTGGAGGTCCGTTCTTAACCTAAAGCGTACTTAACCTGAAGCACCACTTTAGCTAATGGGACCTCCTGCTGCCGCTGCGCCGCCAGAGCACAATTTCTGTTCTTAGCGGAGTTCTTAACCTGAAGCGTACTTAACCCGAGGTATCACTGTATAGGTGCTAGAGGTATAAAATGGGGGAGGGCTGTTGACTTCATGATTTTCTTGTACCTTCCTGTGGGTGCATTCAGGAAACTGAGCAGGCTGACTTTGGTTATCCAACACAGGTTCAATTATATTTCTATTAGCTTAACTTGATTTATATGTATCACATAAATGTGTTAACTTTCAGAGTCCATCAGCGGATTTCTCACAAAGGAAAAAAAGTAGTTGTTTTCTTCGTTGGGTATCTGTGACTCTGATATCCTGACCTGTCGCAGACCCGTCCAGGCTTCTCTGCATCAGTGCATTCACAAGCACACGTCCGTTTGAAGCCATTGAAGCTTTTATTGGTATGGTAATCACTTTACAGCTTTGCAGCCGATCGTAAACACGTCAGCCCTCCATAACTCAGTTGCTATCAGTGCCGGAAGCATTCCTTTCCCACCTTCTCCTGAACCACCCAGGGACCCGGAAGCAGCCGGTCTTCTTCCTCCTTCCCCCTCCTTTCGCTGTGGAGTGAGGGCTCCGACACTTTACTGACAGCCCTGCCACCTCCCCCTCTGCATCTGAACTCCCTCGAGACTCGCTGCTTGAATCTGTCAGTAAGACAGGCTCTGGGTCTCGGTACTGACTTAAAGCAGGGGAGGGCGTGAGCCCTTCTGACTCTCTGACATGACCTAAATCTTTGAAGATGAATTAATGTTTCCACTAGAGGGCAGCAAAATTCAGTGTTCTCCGATACAGTATTTATTTTAACTCCTTGGCTCAGGCAGCATGGTAGCATTTTTGAACGTTGTAAATAACTGCTTAGTGGCTGATATAAATGCCAGTTCTCATCTGCAGTCCAAATACATTCTCACTGTGGGACTTATTCCTGCTGAAGAAATATTGCCCACATGCAAGCTAGCCCAAAGGAAATTGCTCCAAAATATTGTAAAGGGTATACTGTGGAACTTTTTTCCTTGTTTCTGTGCACATTAGAAAAAACATCAGAATAGTTCTCACTATCAGTCCTGATGACTGATCAGAACAGACACTTTATAACACAACTCACCATACTCCTGAGGGCTTCATCAATACCAGTGCCCCCCCCCCACCTGCTCACCATGCTGATAGCTACTTTGTCAATATTTATTAACTCCTTGGTACTGCCACCTGTCATACCACTTAACATGCTACTAGTACCTGTTTCTTCTGTGGAGTCACCTCTCCAGTATGACATTATCTCTCCATTAGTTCTGACCTAAGCTTCATGAACAGCATCAGCCTCAGCTTTAGTTTTGGTAAAGCTTATTGAGGAGGGGCATTCAGCACCCCTTCAGCCTTGAGTTCAGCTTCTTTAGGTGTTGTGTCCTATGCTCCCAGCACTGGCTGGTCACCTCAAATATGGCAGCTATGTAGTTCCTCCATAGATATCAACATGGGAGGCTAGAATGCTACAAAAGACATCAGCTTATTTCCCCACAGTCTATTTCGGCATAAGCTTTTATTTACACTGGATGTAAAGTAAACTAGAGGGAAAAGTACAGGGAGGAAAGTGAAAGGCTTGCACCCTTCCAGCACTCCACATCCTATTTTTATTTATTTTATTTCAATTATTTGTATGCGGCATGATCACAGTCACCTCTAAGTGAGATATAGGAGATTAAACCATAAAATCAGAACTGAATTAAAAGTCTGCTGGAATAATAATAATAATAAATACTTCATACCAGAGCAATCAACCACCAATTTAATGTTGTTGTTGTTGTTTTAAAAAAACCTAACCAAAATCTTTTTAACCAGTTAACCAATTAATATGACTTTTATGGCCAGCACCAACCAGCAAATGAATGAATTCAGTCCCAGTCCAATAAATGAATCTCTATTAAAAATCAGACAGAAAGATACATATCATTTTATCTGAGTCCCAAACAAGACATCACTTCAACAATGCACTACAGCAAATTCCAATAATCGAGGTCACATGTAATAAATATTTAGCTGGACTTTCTATTTAGATATGGGTTAAACCACAGAGGCTAGGGCTTGCTGATCAGAAGGTCGGCGGTTCGAATCCCTGCGACGGAGTGAGCTCCCGTTGCTCGGTCCCAGCTCCTGCCCACCTAGCAGTTCGAAAGCACCTCAAAGTGCAAGTAGATAAATAGAAACCGCTCTGGCGGGAAGGTAAACGGTGTTTCCGTGTGCTGCTCTGGTTCGCCAGAAGCGGCTTTGTCATGCTGGCCACATGACCTGGAAGCTGTACGCCGGCTCTCGGCCAATAAAGCGAGATGAGCGCCGCAACCCCAGAGTCGGACACGACTGGACCTAATGGTCAGGGGTCCCTTTACCTTTACCCTTTAACATACATTTGGCATTTTAAATTCTTTGGTAAACTGAAATGGGGTGATTCTGAATTTTCTTTCTACTTTTGATTAATTTTGCAGAGGCAAGTGATGATAGTAGATTTCTCAGAACATCAAACAGAGTGGTAGCCCTGTTAGGGACTCTTCAGATGCCCTTCTTATTGTGCAATTCATGATGCTTTGTGCTCACATTATTGGGATGGCCATATACGATCCTGCTTTCAATACTTTTTACACCTATAAAGGTTTTCAGGCAGTTATGCTGCTTAATTTCCAATCAGTGCTTATCTGAACTTCCTGTTGAAATCCTGTAACTTTTCATACGAAATGTTTGCTTTTGTTGTGATTTTTAGCCCCTCTGTACAACAATGTGGTCACTGAACATCTAATAAAGCAGAATAAACCGGAGAGGTAATCAACAGTGACCTGGTGGCACTTTAAAGACTAACAGGTTTATCACATCATAGCCATTCTACAAACATACTACAGTAAAGTCTTTTTGTTGAGTTATTTTAAAACATCAAGAAGTACTTTAATCTCTTTGTTCAGTGCATTCCTCGCTTGATTATACAAAATTCTATCTCCTTTGCTGTAAGCCTCCTCTTTGGCATAACTGAGTTGCTTGAGTTTTCCTGTAAACCAGGGTTTGTTATTATTGCATATGCGCAAGGTCTTAGTAGGCACACATAAATCTTCACAAAAACTAATATATGATGTCACAATATCCATAAATTCATCCAGGTTATTTGGGGCCATTTCAAAAGTGCTCCAATCTGTACAATCCAAACAGGCTTGAAGCTTAAGCTTTGCCTCCTCCGTCCAGCTTTTCACTGTTCTAACCACAGGCTTCGCAGCCTTCAGTTTTTTCTTATAAGTTGGAATAAGAAAAACCATACAGTGATTGGACGAGCCAAGGGCCGCACAAGAGACCGATCGATAAGCCCCTGGAATTGTAGTATAGCAGTGATCCAATATGTTCATTTCCCTGGTGGGACAGTTTACATGTTGTTTGTATCTAGGCAGTTCGTGAGATACATTTGCTTTATTAAAATCCCCTAGAATGATAAGTAGGGAGTCTCGATATTTCCATTCTGCACCAATAATCCGGTCTGCCAGATCTGATAATGACCGACTAGTGCAGGCTTGAGGTGGAATATAAACCCCAACCAAGATCACTGAGGAAAACTCCCGTGGAGAGTAAAATGGTTTGCAGTTAATAAATACTGCCTCCAACTCCTCACTGCAGATTTTCTCCAACACAGTAACATCTCTGCACCAGCTCGTATTTACATAAAAACAGACTCCTCCACCCCTCTTTTTCCAGATAATTCCAACACCCGGTCTGCCCTAAAAACTTGAAACCCTGAGAGTTCAATTGCACTGTCCATAACAGACTCATTAAGCCAGGTTTCCATAAAACAGATAGCAGAAGTGTGTCCAGTTTGGATAAAAAGGGTCAAATAACATTTGGAAATCAACAATGCAAAGTGACAAAGAATGGCAAAGTGTATGATCAAGCAAGACTAATTAATGGTGTGTATAAAGCAGATATTTCAGAGTCAATCCGCAAAGGTGGCACATTCAAGCCAGAAAGATGAGGCGGATCTGCATTTATGGCACAGAAGACTTGGACATAGAGACATCAATGTCATTCTAGAGCTACAGAAAGGCAAACTTGCAAAAGGATTGCAAGTAACAGCAAGTGATACAATTACAACAAAATGTGTCAGTTGTATTACCGAGAAAGCTGTAAAACCATCATTTCCATGCTGCTCAGAGCAGAGAAGCACTAAAGTACTTGATGTAGTCTATAGTGACTTATGTGGACCAATGAATGTTCCATCACTGGGTGGGAACAGATATATATTAATTTTTCTTGATGATTTCTCCAGATATTGTGTAGTGTATTTCATTAAAGAAAAGAGTGACACACTGGAAATGTTCCAGAAATACATAGCAATGGTCAAAAACAATTTCAAGAAAGCTCCAGCTATGCTAGTGACAGACAATGGAGGTGAATACTGTTCACGCGATATGCAGAATTTACTGGAGAAAGAGGGAATTAAGCATGTAACCACTATTCCCTACACACCACAACAGAATTCTATAGCTGAGAGAAAATTTAGCTCTATTATGGAAATGACCAGATATATGTTAAAGGATGCGTCTTTGCCATACAAGCTATGGGCAGATGCAGTGCATATAGCAATATATTTACAGAACAGATTGCCAACAAAGGGAGCAAAGCGCATACCTTTCAAGCTTTGGCATGGGAGAATTCTGAATCTGTCACATATACGTGTATTTAGTAGTTTGTGTTATTACCACATTCCTAAAGAATACAAGCTTGATTCAAGGGCGCAAGCAGGTATTCTGGTAGGGTATGCCTCTGGAGGTAAAGGATACAGAATTATGGATTTAAAAACTGGCAAAATAAATGCATACCATGCTGTGTATTTTGATGAACACAGCAAAGCTGATACTAAGAATACTATTCTGTCTGAAGATACAGAAAAGATTAAAGATCTTGTATATTTTCCTTTAATACCCCGGCAAAGTCCTGATCTGTCTTACAGTGAAGAAGAGGCAGAGGACCAGATTTCTGGTGGCATCAGAGACCAAAGAGGAGGATTTGGTTGGAGACATGCCAGCATTGGAGGAGGAGGAAGCTGATGTGGTGACAGTATCAGAGGTCAGGTGCTCATCCAGAACTAACAAGATTGTCCTACTTTGCAGGATCGGCGTTTCCACAAGAACCTTCCACATGGGGATAGAGAAAATGGCAGCTGCACAAGCTAGTCTCTGAAAGAAAGCTGCACAGGAGGAGATGGATGCATTGCATCAGAATAAAACCTGGTCTCTCACTGAACTACCTCCCAGTAAGAAGGCAATTGGTAGTAAGTGGGTGTTCAAAGTTAAGAAGGGGTCAGGAGAAGTACAATGCTATAAAGCCAGACTTGTGGCACAAGGTTTTTCACAACAATATGGTGAAGATTATGATTACGTTTTTGCACCAACTGTGAGATACAGCAGTGTAAGGATGCTTCTAAGTATTGCGGCTTCTAAGCAAATGAGTGTGAGACACATTGACATTGTAACTGCTTTTCTTCATGGGCAAATTTCAGAAGAAATCTATATGCATCAACCTAAAGGTTTTATAAAAAGGCACATCAGGCATACTTAGTATTCAAGCTACAAAAGGGTCTCTATGGTCTCAAGCAGGCTGCAAGAGCCTGGAATAAAAAATTACATAAAATGCTGACACAACTTGGTTACAAGGAGGGTCATGCTGAAAAGTGTTTGTATAGTAAGTTAAGTAATGGTCAATTGTCATATGTTTTAGCATTTGTAGATGATTTGATTATTGCTACATTAAATGAAAAGGACAATGTACAAATTGTAAAACATCTTAGTAAAGAAGTAGAGGTTAAAGGAACTGGGAGGAGTACAGTATTATCTTGGAATTCAAATTGAAAGAGAAAAAGATGGATCATTTATTCTTAGTCAAAAGCAAAAGATCCAAGAAATTATTGAATGCATGAATATGCAAGATGCAAATACAGTAGATACACCCATGGTCACTGATTTCTTAAAGAATCAGCAAAACTCAAAACTGTTACCAGACAATAATAAATATAGGTCAATTATTGGTAAACTTTTATATTTAGTCACTACATGTAGACCTGATATTGCTAATGCAGTGGGGATATTTAGTAGGAAAGTAAATGCTCCCACTGAGTATGATTGGGCAGGTATAAAAAGAGTGGTGAGGTATCTAAAGGGTACTATAAATTAAGATTACCATCTGTCAGTAATCCTAGTTTGTTTGGGTATACTGATTCAGATTGGGCTGATGACAATGTTGATTATAAATCTACGTCTGGATATGTACTGTATGTATGTTTGGAGATGGACCTATTTCATGGGGAAGTTATAGCGTTATCTTCCACAGAAGCAGAATATATTGCAGCTACAGAAACATGCAGAGAGGTTGCCTGGCTGGATCAACTCATTAAAAGATTTTGGGTTGGTGAGCAAAGTACCTGTCAAATTGCTGGAAGATACTCAAAGTTGTATAAAGTTATCTCAAAATGAGAAGTTTCATGCAAGATCAAAACATATTGGTGTGAAGTACCATTATATACGTGATATGATTCAAAGTGGGGAGGGCAACCAAAATGGTCAAAGGCCTGGAAACGATGCCTTATGAGGAACGGCTTAGGGAGCTGGGTATGTTTAGCCTGGAGAAGAGAAGGTTAAGGGGTGATATGATAGCCATGTTCAAATATATAAAAGGATGTCATATAGAGGAGGGAGAAAGGTTGTTTTCTGCTGCTCCAGAGAAGCGGACACGGAGCAATGGATTCAAACTACAAGAAAGAAGATTCCACCTAAACATTAGGAAGAATTTCTTGACAGTAAGAGCTGTTCGACAGTGGAATTTGCTGCCAAGGAGTGTGGTGGAGTCTCCTTCTTTGGAGGTCTTTAAGCAGAGGCTTGACAGCCACCTGTCAGGAATGCTTTGATGGTGTTTCCTGCTTGGCAGGGGGTTGGACTGGATGGCCCTTGTGGTCTCTTCCAACTCTATGATTCTGTGATTCTGTGATTCTGGTCTTGTGGAGCTATGTTACTGCAGCACCAAAGAGATGACAGCAGATATCCTGACAAAACCTCTGACAAAAGAAAGTTTCCAGAGCTTACAAAGAAAACTGGGACTTTGTGTAGTAAAGTTGTTTAATTTATTAATGTTGTATTGCCTGAGAAGGGGTTTGTGGGATATGCCAGTCAATTCAACATTCCATGAGATGACTGACTGCCATCTATGAATCTGTCAGTTAGGTCCTTTGGTCAGTTAGGCTGCTGCTGCTGGTTGTAAATGCTTTGATGGAGTCTCTCAGGACTCACTAATGTAATATATAGTTTATATCTTTTGTTCAGTAACCTAAGTATGTACATGAATGAATCTGTCAGTAAATTAGTTTATTTTGGTTATTAATCAGATTCATGTGTATCTTTATTTTAAGAGGGATAAAAGGTATTGACAATCAAGAAGGGACAAAGGACTCAAACGAGTCAGCAATCCGTTTGAGTCCTTCGTCCCTTGATTGTCAAAATACTTAGAGTCAAATCAAGTTATGCCATGAAAAAGAAATTACCAGATTGCCTAGTGATCTTCAATTTGAGATGAATTATGAAAAAAGGCTCATAATTGGTGAGGGAAATGTCATAATGTCTGGCCCCGACATGGTGGAATGGTCTGCCGCAAGAGACGAGGGCCCTGCAGGATTTGGCACCCTTCCGCAGGGCCTGCAAGACAGAGCTGTTTCGCCTGGCTTTTGGGTTGGGTTGAGTTGAGTTTAACCCTGACGTTTTATTCCGTTGGTTTGTTGGTGGACTGCTTAAAATGAGGTGGCATTTTAAAATTGTAAATTGTATTTTAATTTGCATTTTTAACTGATTGTTTTGTGGTTTGTTGTGGTTTTATGATTGTTAGCCGCTCTGAGCACGGTCTCGGCTGGGAAGGGCGGGGTACAAATAAAAGTTTTTTATTATTATTATTATTATATATTTTACTCAGAGTCATATACTACATGTAGAACATTTTAATCATATTTTCTCTAATCCCTTCAGATGCTGTAAAATTCAAATGTCTTTCCCATAATTTCTCCCATTTTTCTAAATTTATCGTTTTCCCTAAATCCTTTGCCCATTTAATCATTGTTTCCTTTATCATTTCATCCTTTACCTCCCACTCGAGTAGTACATTATAAATGTTGGAGATTACCATATTATTAATTTGCAGTAGGTGTATTTCCAGCAAAGATGGTTCACTCAAAAAGCCCTTTTGTATTTTGTCTTTGTTAAATTTACTATTTAATTGGTGGTATTGAATCCACCCCATCAAATATTGTTTTATTTCGGTATATTCTTTTTTTTTCAATTTCCCTTCTTTTTGTTCTAAAAGATCTTTATATTTTCCCCAATTCCCTTCCGAATTTACTTTTTCCCCTGTCATGATTTCAATAGGAGATAGCCATTTAGGGGTTTTAGGTTCTAAAAGTCTTTTGTGCTTTTCCCATACTTTCAATAGCGATTTTTAAATAATATGACTATTAAATCCTTTATGTACTTTTATTTTATCCTCTTCCAGATAAGCATGCCAGCCAAATTTATTTCCATAACCCTCTAGGTCTAATAGTTCATGATTTTCTAGCAGGAACCACTCTTTTAGCCATAGGAATCCTGGTATCATGGTAGAGTTCCAGGTCCGCCTCTTTTTTTGTTATCGGTTAATAATTTATATTTAATTCTTGCAGGTTTATAATTCCAAATGAACTTGGTGATATCCTTCTTCCATTGTTTAAATATATTTGTCCCTGAACCCAAAATAGGTAGCATTTGAAATAAAAATAACATTTTCAGGAGAACGTTCATTTTGATGGTTGTGATTCTGCCTAATAATGATAGCTGGAGCCTATTCCAAATATCTAGGTCCCTCTTTATTTCTTGCCACATTTTCCCAGTTGTCCTTTACTAAATTATTTGTTTTATTAGTAATCCAAATTCCTAGATACTTTGTTTTATTTAGCACTTTTAAACCTACCTCTTCCTGAAGGCACTCAATTTCTTCTTTAGTTAAATTCTTAGTTAATATATTAGTTTTATTCATATTTAAATTGAAGCCTGCCACTGTCCCAAAATCTCTGATTTTTTTTCATCTGCCCCTCTTCTCGTGTTGGAACTTTGTCTTCCTTCCATTTCTCAGCCAGTAATACTCTCGCTGCTGTCTTCGCATACCACAAAAGTCTTTTCTGAAAAGAGGGGCAGATGAAAATGATGGACTATGCCAAAATGGCAATGCTAACCGGGAGACTCAGAAACCAGGAGAAGAAGTTTAAGAAAGAATGGGAGAAATGTATAATGTATTTAAAAGAGCATTGCAAACAATTAAAAACTTTGGCAGGATTAGATTAATACTTGTAACATAAAATAACACACAAGGAAAAGATGACAATATAAATAACAATTTAGATAAAATTGGTTAAGCTTTATGGAAAAAGGGAGTGTAATGGAAATCAGAGAGGGGTGGTGGGAAGTCACAGGATTCAGATAATCCTATATGTAATGATGAATGATATGCTTTGATGGAAATTTTATTTGTAAAATTCAATAAAAATATTTTTGTTAAAAAAAGAAATAATAATAATAATTGTAATTATAATAGGGTTCTATTGTGCAAGAAGACAAGAAGACCACATAATCTCCATTTCCTTCTAGCTTTGTGATCTGATGGCATTTGATTGTGAGAACTGATAACTTACCTTCTTTTTTACCATTATATCAATAGTCATGACAATCTTTTTTCCAGTCAATCTTCAAGTCAATATAATAAAGCAACACTAGACCCTGGTAACTTGGGGAAGCTAAAGTGAATTAGGTTGTGCATGCATGCAAGCCCATTCTTTCAAACAATAACTACAGTCGTACTTTGGTTCTCAAACGCCTTGGTACTCGGATGTTTTGGCTCCCGGACGCCGCAAACCCATGTGAGTGTTCCGGTTTGCAAACGTTTTTCGGAAGCCAAACATCCGACGCGGCTTCCGATTGAGTGCAGGAAGCTCCTGCAGCCAATCAGAAGCTACGCCTTGGTTTCCGAACCGTTTCGGGAGTCAAACAGACTCCCGGAATGGATTAAGTTCGACAACCAAGCTACGACTGTACTCCATTACAGTAGACGCTCGGGTTGCGAATGTGATCCGTGCGGGGAGGCATGTCCGCAACCCACAGCACCGCATCTGTGCATGCGTGGATCACGATTCGGTGCTTCTGCGTATAGCGTGATTTAGCGCTTCTGCACATGCATGAGCGCCGAAACATGGAAGTAACCCGTTCCGGTACTTCCGGGTTCGGCGCGGTGCACAACCCGAAAACGCGCAACCTGAAGCATCTGTAACCCGAGGTATGACTGTATTTAAGTATACATTCCAATGTCTGTGAAGAAGCAGTTTATGAAATTAATTTAATGAAATTTAATAAAATCAAATCAAATCTGCTAAACTGTAGAAGAATCAAATTTTAACAGCAGTGCAAAAGCTGAAAACAGCTCCAGGACTCTGGCTCATTCATTATAAAAATGAAATGTTGAAAGGTACTTTCTTCAGAAGATGACATTAACCATTTCCTCCTCTCTTAGTCACAGTAGCTATAAAGGCATCTTTAAGGATATCTCTATCCAAGTTTCTACCTATAGAGAGGACAACAGAAAAAAGAAAAACATTTTAAAAGAATATTTTGCATTATTAAATAAAACCTAAGCAATCAATACTATTGAAACAAAGCAAGCACCTAGTACAGTGGACTAGCCAAGTACCACTTAAACGATAGATATACAGATACAGGGCAAGTGTCCCAGCAAAAGAGCAGGATAGCCCCATTATCTTGTCTGACCTGTTGCAAACATTTTCTTTCTCACCTCAATACAAGAATATTATTGCAAATAGCTGAACATATAAAATAGGGGGCTGAAACCTCACATATTTCCTAACCCTTCATTCATATTGGGAAAGTTCATTTTGTTACCTAAGCTCCCTGCTTGTAGTTGACCAGCAATGGGGGGGGGGGGCAGGAAAGCAGGTAATTAAACGAACAGCAAATGGTGCAAAAATAGCTTTGGCATGATGCTTTGTCATTTTTCTGTCCAGTGTGTTCCTTAGATGTGCCTCAGCTACACACTCAGACAGGGCAAGATAGATGTTCACCCCAAGCTTGTTTGCACTGCCTCCACCCAGGTGAGAGCAACCCTGGCTTCCGGAGTTACCATACTTCACAAGGAAGAAGTCTGCTTAAAAAATCAGTGAAGCTACTCTGCTGTGAACAAATTGCTACTGATTGAGGTGCATGACAAAAACTTTATTGTGGATAACGACAGATCCAAGTCTTTAGATACAAGACTGTCCAGATAACTTGTAAGCTTAGGAGTGCCAAACCATAATCACCGCCAACACATTATTCACTTCTCTCTAGGTGCATTTTTCTACTAAAGCTTATTTCTAGTTTTAGAACCGCATTGAAGGGAAGAACGGTGTGCAAAGATAAACTATAGGTAGAAAACTTGTCATTCCCTGTTCATGTGTCCCTTTTGCTCTTTTAGATAGCTCTTCCCCACAGCCTGCTTTATATGTCACTGGAAGCCACCCCACATTTTACAACACTCTTCTGTAGCTTGGGCCACAAAGAGAAAAATAGACATGCCAAGAAAAAACAAACAGCACTACTGAAAAGACCATAATAGCTTGATAGAAACTTGACATTATCTCAGTTTTTTTTAGTAGATCTTGCACAGTACTCTATCAAGAACAATTTTATAGATTATCTTTATGTTTTTGTATAATCATTTGGCTTTGCTCAGTGATTTTGTACAATAGGCCTATGAAATGTATATACTGCTCTTACCTATTACAACCAATCTATTTGTTCGTTCAGCCTCCTCCTTCCATGTTACAGTGGTTTCTTCTAGATCATACAGCTCATGAACACCTTGGACTATCACCTGATGAGGTTTGTTTTTGATAGACACAAGTCCCTGGTTAGAAAGAATATAAATAAGTTACTGGAAATGGAAAGTATCTATAGATTTAATTTGAGGTGTGGTAATATTATGTAGCCAACACACACACAAAAATAACATTGCCTGGTGTTCTTTCTAATTACTTTGAAAGATTGAGAAAAGGCTAAGCTCATTACAGCAAATACAGAAAGTATTTCTGATGCAAGTGAAAATCTAATTCTATAACTATTTGATTATATAAAATTATATAATCTATTGTGATATATCATTATTGTTGTACTTTGGGTTTTTTAACAATTCCAATATATCCGGGAAAATGTTGTCCTCACATTAAGAATGGTGGATTTAGCACAGACCTTGGAAACTGGCACATGGGAGGAGGTAACAAGTATGCACAAATCTTCTACTTAACTGGACAACACTATAGAATCATAGAAGTGTAGAGTTGGAAGGGGCCACAAGGCCACAAGGCTAGCCCAACCCCCTGTAGTGCAGGAATCTTTTCCCCAAAATGAGGCTCAAACCCACAACCCTGAGATTAAGAGCCTCATGCTCTACCGACTGAGCTATAGGTCACCCTCAAGTAAAGAAGCCCTGCTCAGGGATCATGGAATGCCCCTCTTCTACAACACTGGGTACTAGTAGAAGTTCTGGGCTGCCTTGGAGGAGCCCACAACATGGCTTCTTCCCACACCACCTCTGTCCTAGATTAGAGCTAATGCTTATGTAGGAAGGAGTGATATATCACAGATTCCTCCCAGAAGGTTTACAGATTCAGATGTTACCCAATAGCTGCAGGAAAGTGCCATGCTGCTGGCTCCAACAGAACAAAGGTAAATCTCAGTATTCAAATGCTACTGATTCAACAGATACATCTGAACTGACGCACACTAATTTAAGCTTGTTTGCTGTGCATGTAGTCACTTTTTGTGCCCAAGCCAAAACAAAAAACAAAAAACCCACAAACAATGCTTCTGAAAACAAGTTTAGTAGGACTGAATACTGAACCTTGAGTCTTATTACTTCCATGGGGTTACCTCTCTTGTCTTTTACATTTTTCTCCCACAGAAGATCCTATAAACAGAAAGGGGCTTTTAATAATGAGGCATTCATAATGTGATAAACAAGAGAGTGCATGTTCTCTTTTCTGTTCTCTGCCTAGTAGATAAATAACAGATTCATAGACTTGTAGAGTTGGAAGGGACCTCCGAGTCATCTAGTCCAACCGCCTGCAATGGAAGAATCTTAACTAAAGCATCCATAAGAGAAATTCACAAATGATTATGCTTTTAAAGCAAAGTATATAGCACTTACTTGAACAAACACATTTAGCTCTTCTTCAGTTGTGCTTCCTAGCACTTCAAATGTGAATGTAACAATACTCTGAAAACAGAAATGTAAAACTTGCTGTGATCAGCTCTTTAATAAGGGCAAAATACACCTTGATCAAAAAGTTTTAATACATATTCACGGCAGTGTACAAAAACAATATGAAATAAAGCCATAAAATATATAGAACGTGTGTGTGCATGTGTGCTTTTGTAATACCCTGGAATGCTTTAAGTCTGAAAGTTCAAGCTAAACATAAGCATAGTATCAGTACGTGCCCCCATCCTCCTAATGCTTTTTATCAGCTGAAATCCCCCGCCAATACTTTCCTATCACATATTGTATTTGTAGTTTATACTAAGGTAGTTATCTGAAAAATATTTCAAGTGGCCTTTCACAGATTTCTGAACCACACGACAACTTTATGCAATACAGCACCAAGCAATGGTGTTTACTCCAGTATGGTAACATTGATGAACACAGCAGTACTAATGCAAATCCACATGTCATGATGTTTGTTGTGAATCCAATTCTGACCACTTATTTGCTAGTACAATATATTATTATACAGCCTTATTAAAATTGGACATTTTTCATATATTAGTTTCCATTTGGTCCACATAAAATTGTGCCTTTGAAATAAATGGTATACCTGAAGAAGCGTCTCTACGCCCATCATTCAGCCCAGACACTAAGGTCCAGCTCCGAGGGCCTTCTGGCGGTTCCCTCACTGCAAAAAGTGAGGTTACAGGGAACCAAACAGAGGGCCTTCTCGGTGGTGGCGCCCGCTCTGTGGGACGCCCTCCCATCAGATGTCAAGGAAATAAACAACTATCTGACTTTTAGAAGACATCTGAAGGCTGTCTTAGGGAAGTTTTTAATATTTTATTGTGCTTTTAATTCTGTTGGGAGCTGCCCAGTGGCTGGGGAAACCCAGCCAGATGGGTGGGGTATAAATAATAAATTATTGTTATTGTTATTGTATTATTGTTATTCTATTATTATTAGTTTTTCCTTTCAACTCTACTAATGTAAAAAATCCCATTTGGTTCTAAGGCAAAGAGGGTCACTCAATCCTCAGGAGAGCTTGAGATACACAGAGGGCTGCAATTGGATGTGGAGAAGGACTGTGCAAATGGAGTTTTGCTTGCTCTTCTATCTTAATACTAAGACTGAAAACACCACAAAAATTTGTAAATACATTAGCAGCAATGTCTTTAAAATGTTGCAGGCTAAAAATAAGCAATATGCTGTAAAAATATACCTGCACACGTGCACAAAACTACTAAGTTTTCAAGCTCTTACAGTAATTGCTTCTTCCCTTTTTACCATTCATTAGACTGACTTTAGCACGTTTCCCTGTACCCCAAGATGACTGATCAAGTTATGAGGGGTGAAAAAGAAAAGATACAAATGCATTGTTACCGGTATGTACATTTTATAAATGAAATAGATACATAAATAATGTGTAAATAGTTACAAACACTTGCCTAGCAAATCAAGCTTAATGTAGAGCTGCTAGATGGATATAAGATAAAATAAATACCTTATCAAGGTGTGGTTTAGGTACTTCCTCAAGCTGCAGCTTCTGCTGAAAACTTGAAATAAGTAGAGCACAGACAGCATTATGTTAAGCAGAAATAAAAAGAAAGTATCTAATATTGTGAATATAAAATTCATTTAAAAAGCATTTGCAGGATATTAAACTAAGCAGTCAGAAGTAAATTGGCAAGTGTAGGGTCAAGATACCACCAGAGACAAACATTTTGGCTGTGTACAGATGTTCCATTATCCTGGAGCAATGGAAACTGTTGTAGTGACACAGATTCTTCCATCCGGGTCAATCTTTCATCGCAGGGAATACAGCAGCTAGTCCCCAATTGAAGGCTGATAGTTAAATGCAATTCCCCCCCAGCAATTTCCACCTTTGCTTTTCAGGCTACTGCATGTTAAAGTGATTGTGCAACTGACTAATTTGTGCCTGTGACCTCAATAATTAAATGGAATTCCCAGGAGCGGCAGTGTAAGCTTTTATATTTTCTTTTGCTATTGACACTGAGAGTGGCACTGAGAGTGCTCTCTTGGAATGTTAATGGACTTAATCTTCATGCAAAAAGGAACCAAATTAACCATGTATTGTTGAAACAGAAATTGGATGTTATTTGTCTACAAGAAACTCATGTTACAAGAAGCCCTAGAAAAATTATACAAAACAAAAAGTTGGGGCAAGAATTTATATCATCGGATACTGTTAAGAAAAGAGGCGGAGTGATTTACGCCAAAGAGAAATTTGCACCAAAATTAATCATTAAGGATGAAGAAGGAAGATATAGTCATACCCCGGGTTGCATACGCTCCGTGTTGTGTACATTCAGGATGCGAACGCCGGCAACCCGGAAGTAGATTTTTGCCGCGCGGACCCTTCTGCACATGTCCGCGCGGTCCGTGGATGCGCAGAAGTGTTCTGTGCAGTTCGCACATGCGCAGAAGGCTCTCTCACTCTCACAAGATCTCGTGCGCTCTCGCGCATGCGCAAAAGCGCCGCCCGGGTTGTGCATTGTTCGGGGTGCGAACGGCACCCTGGAACGAATTGAGTGCGCAACCCGGGGTCGAACTGTATTGCAGTGGAAATTACAGCACAAGGCGAAAAACTTTTATTATTGGGAATCTATGCACCAAATGATGGAAAAGCAGGTTTCTTCAAGAATTTGTAATTAAGGTTATTAGACTATTTGGATTACAAAATAATTTTATTGGGAGATCTCAATGGAGTAGTCTCCACGTTAATGGACATAACACAGAGACAAAAGATTTCTAATGATGGAAGACTACCAAAGACTTTCTTTGATTTAGTGGATAATTTTGATTTGATGGATATTTGGAGATTGAAGTATCCATTAGAAAAGGACTCAGATAGAAATCAATCATTCTGTCAACTGGACTATATATGGATAACTAAAGACCTTGTTCCAAGATCAACTATTGGAACCAATATTGTCAGAAATATTGCCAAAGACCTGCTCAGACCATGATGCTGTTCTTTTGGAATTGAAATTATCCCTGCAGGGATCCTTTAGATGGAGAATGAACGACACTTTATTTAGAAACGAACAGATCATCAAGAAAGCCCAGAAGATTATTTTGATTTAAATATGAATACAGACACAGATTTGAGGGTCGTATGGGACGCAAGTAAAGCTGTTATGAGAGGTTTCTTAATTCAGCAAAATTCAATTAGAAAGAAGATCCAGAGTGAGAAAAAGGAAAATATTTTGTCTCTTTTGAAGGAGAAAGAGAAAAAACTTAGAAGCAATCCTAAAAATCAACAGATTCAAAAGGAGATAAAATTTTTACAATCACAGTTTTCACAAATCAATAATCAGGAGATTATTGTGGAAGATAAAAATGATGAAACAAAGGACTTTTGAATCTGCAAATAAATGTGGAAAATTATTGGCATGGCAATTGAAGAAGAGACAGAAACAAAATACAGTTACACATATTGTGGTGGATGGAAAATCTATTGAGAACCCTGCAGAGATCAGAATTTTTTTCAGAAATATTATAAGCATCTCTATAAAAAAGAAAAGGAGGACAATGATAAATTAAAATAGTTTTTGGACTTAAAAGGTTTGCAGAAAATTCCCATAGAAAAAAAGACCCTACTCAATGACCTGATAACAAGACAAGAAGTTGAGATGTCCAACAAATAGAAATTGGTTTAACATCCAAGTATTATAAAACTTTGAAGGATTGGCTGATTCGAACGTTGATGGATGTATGCAACAAGATACTGGGGGGGGGGGCAGGCACCCGAGACCTGGAAGGATGCTTTTATCACTCTGATTCCAAAACCAGATAAGGACAGAGCTCAAGTGAAAAATTACCGACCAATTTCATTATTGAATGTGGATTACAAAACTTTTGCAAATATTCTGGCTACAAGGCTGAAGAAGGCTTTGAATGAGTACATAAATAAAGATCAGGCAGGTTTTTTACCTGGAAGACATATGAAAGATAATGTGAGAAATGTTATCGATATTTTGGAAATGCTAGAATCTAAAAAGGATTGTAAAGTCATTTTAATGTTTATTGATGCAGAGAAGGCCTTTGATGATGTTTCTTGGAGTTTTATGAAAATGAATTTGCATAATATGGAGGTCGGTCAAAATTTTCTAAATGGTATAAATGCGATTTATTCTGAGCAAAAAGCAAAAATTATTGTTAATAATGTGGTATCAGATGAACTTAAAATCGAAAAAGGAACCAGGCAAGGGTGCCCCCCCCCCCGCTTTTTATTTCTGTCCTGGAGGTTTTGCTGAATATGTTAAGAAATAATGATGAGGTAAAAGGTATTATAGTAGGATCAAAACAGTATAAGTTAAAGGTCTTTGCGGATGATTTAGTGTTGACATTACAGGATCCAAGTAAAGCACTGGATCTGATACAAGAGTTCGGACAATTTGCAGGTTTTAAATTGAATAAGAGTAAAACCAAAGTTTTGTCTAAAAATGTTTCAACAGATGAAGTAAATAGAATAGAGAAAATCACTGGTTTGAATTTTGTTAAAAAGGTGAAGTACCTGGGTGTGAATGACTGCAAAAAAATTGAATTTGTATAAGGATAATTATGATAAGCTGTGGAATGAAATTAAGAGAGATTTGGATATTTGGTCAAACCTGAAGTTATCATTGTTGGGCCGAATTTCTACTGTGAAGATGAATGTATTGCCAAGGATGTTATTTTTATTCCAAGTGTTGCCTATCATTGATAATATGAAATGCTTCAAGGAATGGGAAAGGAATCCAAGTTTATTTGGCAGGGGGGAAAACTGAGGATTAAGTTTAAAATATTAACTGATGTTAAAGAAAGAGGTGGCTTCTCCCTGCCAGATTTAAAGATTTATTTTGAAGCTGCACAATGGTTTGTGTTGGAGAATACTGATTTGCTAGACTTGGAAGGTTTCGATAATGTTTTTGGTTGTTTTTTTCAAAAAAAAATTATTAGCTTTTAACAATTAAAAACAAACATCAAAAAACATCAACATACAATAACAAAAAAAAACAACAATAAGAAACATAACAACATAACACACATCCTTTTAACCTAATCCTTCTTCCTTTTCATTGTAGGTTGACTTCCTCCTGTCCTCCCTTCCTGCGTTCCATGTATCTCATCTTTAGTAATTTCTTATCATCTTAAAAACATTTTTAATTAATTACATTCATCTCTCTTCTTATCTAAGATCCTTATCATTAATTCCAACAACCCTAAACCTTAAATCTATCTTCTACTTCTACAGCCTCAATTGTCTTCCAGCTTACTTCTACTCTTTAATCTTACAATACTTTTTAAAATATAATTTAAATTTCTTCCAATCTTTTTCCACCGCTTCCTCCCTCTGGTCACGAAGTTTCCCGGTCAGCTCAGCAAGTTCCATATAGTCCATCATTTTCATCTGCCATTCTTCTATTGTTGGTAAGTTCTCTGTCTTCCAGTTTTTTGCTATCAAAATTCTAGCTGCTGTTGTGGCGTACATAAAGAAAGTCCTATCACCTTTTGGGATTTCCTGACTTACCATACCAAGTAAGAAGGCTTCTGGTTTTTTATTAAATGTTTCTCAACACCTTTTTCAATTCATTATACATCCTTTCCCAGAAGTCTTTCACCTTTGGGCACATCCACCATGTATGGAAAAAAGTTCCTTCTACTTCTTTACATTTCCAGCATTTTTTACTCTGTGCGTGGTACATTTTTGCCAATTTAACCGGCGTTAAATACCACCTGTACATCATCTTCATGACATTTTCTCTCAAAATATTACATGCTGAAAATTTTATACCCGATCTCCATAACTTTTCCCAATCCTCCATCATGATGTTGTGCCCCACAACTTTAGCTCAGTCTATCATTACTGATTTTACCATTTCATCTTGTGTATGCCGCTCAAGCAACAGTTTATACATTCTGGATAAGTTTTTAAATTTTGGCTCTAACAATTCCGTTTCCAACTTGGATTTTTCCATCTGAAAGCCAAGTTTCTTATCTAGTTTAAATACTTCATTAATCTGATAGTAATGTAACCAATCAGATACTTTACCTTTTAATTGCTCAAAAGGTTTTAATTTAACTTGTTCACCTTCTTGTATCAAAATTTCACTATATTTTGGCCAATCACTTTCCATATTCATTTTCTTATGGGCTTTTGCTTCTAGTGGTGACAACCATCTGGATGTTTTTCTTTCTAACAAATCTTTATATTTCATCCATACCAAAAACAACGATTTCCTAATTATATGAGATTTAAATCCTTTGTAGGCCTTAATCTTGTCATACCAAAGATAAGCATGCCATCCAAATACATTGTCATGACCTTCCAAGTCTAGTACATCAGTATTTTCTAACAAAAACCAATCCTTCAACCAGCAAAAGGTGGCTGCTTCATAGTAAATCCTTAAGTCTGTTTTTGGCTGGCATGCTTACATATGGTATGATAAGATAAAGGCCCACAGAGGATTCAAGACTCATATAATTAGAAAATCATTGTTTAATGTTTGGATAAGATATAAAGACTTAGAAAGAAAAACACCTAGGTGGATTTCACCTTTGGAGGCTAAGGCCTATAAAAGGTGAAATATGGAAACCAAGTGGTTGAAATATAGTGATTTACTGTTGGAAGATGACAAATTTATGTTAAAGTCATATGAGCAACTTAAAGATAAGTTAAATGATTGGTTACAGTATCATCAGATTAATGAAATGTTTAAGGAGGATAAAAAAATACAGGTTTTCAAGTAGAAAAATCCAGACTGGAAATGGAATTGTTGGATTCAAATTATAAAAATCTTTCTAGGATGTATAATTTATTGCTGGAGTGGCATATGAAAGATGAACAAGTGGAGTCAGTAATGATTGATTGGGCTAAAGATGTTGGGCATAATATTATGTTGGAAGATTGGGAGAGGTTGTGGAGAAAAGGTCTTAAGTTTACTGCTTGTACTGCTTTGAGAGAAAATATGATGAAAATGATGTACAGATGGTATCTTACACCTGTGAAACTTGCAAAAATGTATCGTACATATGATAATAAATGTTGGAAATGTAAAGAAAAAGAAGGAACCTTTTACCATATGTGGTGGACTTGCCCTAAAGTAAAGGACTTCTGGGAAAAGATTTATAATGAGATGAAAAAAGTGTTGAAAAACACTTTTATTAAAAAACCAGAAGTCTTTTTACTTGGTATAGTAGGGGGAGAAATCCCCAAGAAGGACATTACTTTCTTTCTGTATGCCACAACAGCTGCAAGAATATTAATTGCCAAGAACTGGAAGAACCAAGAGATACCTACGGTTGAAGAATGGCAATTGAGGATAATGGACTTCATGGAACTTGCCGAGCTGACTGAGAGACTCCGCAACCAGAATGAGGAGACGGTGGAGGAAGATTGGAATAAATTTAAAATTTATATGAAAAAATATAGTAATATTTAAAAATATAGATTCCCTAGGGAAGGTATTATAGGTTTTTGGTAATAAGGTAGGATTTAGGTTTAATTATATCTAAAATGTTATAGGGTAAGAATTTTTTTAGTTGATAGATTTATGGATTAGTAAATTTTATGTAATTGTTAAATTTAGGAAATTTACAAAGAGGACTGATATTGGAGCCCAGAAGGAGGAACCGGGGGAAGTCACCCTAAGATGTGAAAAATGATGAATGTGTGTAAGAAATTTTTGTGTTTTGTTTGTTTTTTCTTATAAAATGAATAAATATTTTTTTTAAAAAAACAATTAAATGGAATTCACACCTCCACCCCCTAGTCCTAATGGCTTACAGGTGAAGATGGCGACAAATAAGACTGCTTGTCTTTGAGCTCCATGGTTTTGTTTTAATCTTGAATAGTTGAAAAGTCAGTTGGCTCAGCAGTTAATGAATAATTCCTCTAATGAAAGCTTAGCTCACTGGTCACTTGATACAGACTTGTTAGAAGCAGATATATATGCTCCCAGGCAACCTCAGCTCCCTCCATAACAAAACCTCAACAAGGCATAATCACAATCTTAAGCACAACAAAAAAACCTGCGTGTAGCACTCTTTGAGCAGAAAATCACAATCTTGGCATAATAGAATCGGCCACAACAGAGCTTGACATTCACTCACTGTGGGAACTTTTATGTGATCCTTTAGCAGAACTGATGCATTGGAAAAGGAAGTTTGGGGTTTGAATGCTATAATCAGTACACTGGTTGGTAGGTCTGGGCAATATAGCATTCAAAACTGGTTTGAAGTCCCTATCATGATACTGATTTCATAATTTTTGACCTGGCAAATATATTGTGAATCATGGTGTGTATGTGTGTGCAAAGCAAAATTCACAATGTGGGAAAAACCATGAAGCCAGCCAATGTTTCTCTCGATTCCTGTAGCCCGTTAACTCTGCCAGCTCAGCTCTCTCCTGCCTCCTGCTGGGGGCAGCAAATCGCAAGTGCAGGTGCCAGCAAAAATCACAATGTGGGGAAAACCATGCACAGCTCTATCCTTATTTCAGACATAATGATATATTGGTATATTGCGATGTTCAGCTGGTAATATATCACAATGTTGAAAACCAGATATCGTCTAACCCTACTTGGGTTAGTGGAGATAGGAATTCTGACTGTAGTCTTGCAGATAAGACCTACTGTACCAGTAAAGAAACTGAAGTTAGTGATGGTTTGAAGGTGTGATAATAATCCACTTGCTGCCTTCCAAAAAAAATGATCTCAGCCGGTCACCTAATCTAATTTGTTCAAGTCCCAATCTGGCGTCTTTCGGTGAAACTCTGAAGGCTTTAGGTAGGTATTCCACTACTCTACAGTGCAGCCAGGAGCAAAAAGAAGTGAACGGTGGATTAATAAATGTACTTGGAAAGGTACTGAATGAGCGGGGAAGTCTTGTTCTGGAAAGAGGTCCCCAGATGTTCTACAGGTGATCATTCATGAATGGCCAGTGAAGAAACCCAGCAGAATAGTGAAAACAGGCTCTGAACTGCAAGCAGGAATTCAAGCCATTATAGGGGCTTTCCTGGATTTAAGAAATGGATTACATTGTAAATACCTGTCTAATTGTGACCAGAGAGCCAGTATCGAACTAAACTTTCAGGATCCTGATGTATGGGATAAGTTCTGATTTCTAATTCAAATGTTTGCTGACAGAGAGCGGTTATTTGAATAAAAAGATTGTCCAAATAACCCCACCTCCAATGACAAGTTAGATATCCATCCCCCTTTCTAGAGAAAGGGAAATGAAGTCTGGAAAAAGCAGTTTGAGAGAAAGGAGCAGGAAGTTCTCAAGCTACAAGATTTCTGCCTTTGTCATCTATCCTAATAATAAACCAGAGCCTAGGGCTTGCCGATCAGAAGGCCGGCTGTTCGAATCCCCGCGACGGGGTGAGCTCCCGTTGCTCGGTCCCTGCTCCTGCCAACCTAGCAGTTCGAAAGCATGTCAAAGTGCAAGTAGATAAATAGGTACCGCTCCGGCAGGATTTCTGGAAAATGGATTGCTGGCAGGGTAGGAGTTTTGGGCCTCTAACCTGGGCATATTTCCCCCCAATACCAGCATTCAAGTCAATATAATGAATCTTCCCTTCTTGCCTATTGGAGCATAAAGGTAAAGGGACCCCTGACCATTAGGTCCAGTCGTGACTGACTCTGGGGTTGCGGCGCTTATCTCGCATTATTGGCCGAGGGAGCTGGCGTACAGCTTCCAGGTCATGTGGCCAGCATGACAAAGCCGCTTCTGGCGAACCAGAGCAGCACACGGAAACGGCGTTTACCTTCCCGCTGCAGTGCTACCGGTACCTATTTATCTACCGGTACTTGCACTTTGACGTGCTTTCGAACTGCTAGGTTGGCAGAAGGGACCAAGCAACGGGAGCTCACCCCGTCGCAGGGATTCGAACCACCAACCTTCTGATCGGCAAGCCCTAGGCTCTGTGGTTTAACCCACAGCACCAACTACATTTTCAACTCACTTCTTCTCTAACTTACCCAAGAAGTTATATACCACTCTATACCTCCGGGTATAGAGTGGTATATAAATTCAATTAATAATAATAATACCTAAAGACCATGGGTTTAATCCAATGCTAGTTGTACTCAGAGTCGACTCACTGGAGTTACTAGACGTGACTAATTTAGGTTCAATTAGTTGGATATAACTGAGTAATTATGGCAGTCCTGAACCTGGGTGTGTACCTGAGACTGTGTACCTGAGACAAGTTGAATTCTAAATCATAACTCCACATAATTCTTATGTAAAAGCTATCAATCTGCTGATCAAATAACAGTGTAAAATAAAATCTTACCTTTTTCCTGACAAACTATCAAATGCATGAAGATCTAAGACATCAGAGATGTCAACTCTAAGAAAAAAACAAATAAATTTACTTTTCCCCTACTGAAGTGTTTTATGGATGAGCAGAAGGCCTCTTTTACAAAAAGTCTTTTCCGCTTTCCTTCTCCACCCCTGCAGCCCCTGAAAAGCTTCTCTTGGTGGTCAAGGGACTCTCAATAAATGTCTGGGATCTAGTGGGGAGAGGCTGTATACTATATCATATTAAAAAGACAACTGCAAAATAGAGAAAGGAGTCCTATGGAGTGACCACTTCTTTTTAATTTTAATCTTTTTAATTTAAAGCAAGACCTTTTTCTAAGAGAAATCACTGCAATGCACAGATAACAGCATAAGCAAATATTCTCTTTTATTTATGGCCAGCTGTGTTTGAAATATCTGCTCTCTGCAGTGCTCCAAAATCTGTATTCAATAGAAGGCAGCATGAATGGAATGTAGGGGCTGAAAAAAGCATACCACGGTTATAGGTAGTAAGGATATTTTGAGTTCCTAAGGCTCAGTTCAGACATAGTAGGAAACACAGGCACCAACTCCTAGGGGCCGAGATTCCTTCAGAGCCCACCCTAAAATATTTGAGGGGGCCGCCCCCCCCAGTTAATGGGCATTATCATTACCTGGATCTCTTAGTTTCCAAAATTTTGACAACTCCATTTATTGACCTAACATCATTGGGGGGAAAAGAAACATAAATTTAGATTGTAACAAGAACATTTGTACCCAGCCATATATACCTTTACCTATATCTGATACTCTTTAATGCTGTGGGAGCGTAAGTTCTCAAGAAGACACTAACAAAACCCTGAAAACTCTATGCACAGTTTGTGAGGATCTGGGGCAAGTCAAGGAAAAACTGGGGGTAGAGGGGTTTTCGGCCTAATGGTGTCAAACTTCAGACTCATGGCACACTGTGGGTAAGTATGGACACATCTGTCAATTTTGTTTTCACTCCATTTCTCATTTTTCCAACAGTAAATTCAGTTCACTCCTGTTGCATTCCCCCCCTAAATGAATGAAAATTTGTATGCATTCTTCTGCACAGACACATTTTTGCAAGTAATGTTCCCTAATATAATGTGGTTTTGTATGTTGTGCATACTTATGCATTGTGTGCATACTTTTTGGTTGCACTCAACATTTGGATAAGTTCAAATGTTGAAGGATACCTATTTTTGATTCATTTGTTGGTTAGGGAAGTAGAATATAGGTACAAACCATTTTTTATTCCATCCCAACTACACGCAATATTTTACACTCCTTAAATTGTGTCCAAATCTACTGTTAGAACATGCCATTGCCCCTCTTTATTATAAGGCCACAAATGCCTATATTCCAGAATACAGTGGTACCTCTGGTTACGTACTTAATTTGTTCCAGAGGTCTGTTCTTAACCTGAAAATGTTCTTAACCTGAAGCACCACTTTAGCTAATGGGGCCTCCCGCTGCCGCTGCGCTGCTGCTGCCCGATTTCTGTTCTCATCCTGAAGCAAAGTTCTTAACCCGAGGTAATATTTCTGGGTTAGCAGAGTCTGTAACCAGAAGCGTATGTAACCTGAAGCATATGTAACCCAAGGTACCACTGTAACTTGAGTACTGATCATTTCTCCTTGAAAGACTGACATTGATCCATGTAAAACCCATCAGAAGAAAGGATTATGCAGCTACTGAGTCTGCTTGATGCAAGCAAAACATCAAGCTTGCAGCAAGTAAATACAGCTGACAGTTCTCAAGAAAGAAAGCATACTTTCCTCTTGAGTCCTAACCCATACTGTCATAGTAATCATGCAATCTGCAATTCCAGTTGCTACCAGGCATACTGCAGATAGGAAACAGGAGTCGAAGAAAAATTCACCAGCACCTATAATTATTTATTCCTGCTTACCTGACAGCTGTTCTGAGTTTCATCAGTGCTTCTTGAGAAACCAAATCAGTTTTATTGATGATTATAAGATCTGCTAATGCAATCTGTCTACACAAGAAAGAGTGAACTCATGAATAAATAGGAGGTGCAAGAGCGAACTCTTCATTGTCTATCAATACAGGTTTGATCTTTTTGCCACTGTTAACAGAAATTCCATTTATACCGTATTAGCCTAAATATAAGCTGCACTTTCCCCCCAAATTCCGACCATAAAAGGTTAATGTGTGGCTTTATATTCGCAACCTTATGGTATGCAGCCAGGAGTGCAAGGGGAAACAGGGCCAGGAGCGTGGTGAAGCAGCACCCGCCCCGCACATAGTTCCCCATCCTCTCCCCCAAGGCAGGGAAGGGAGAGCTAGGAAGGGGAAAGGCCGCCAGCAGCACAGTGAGGCTCCCCTCCGCCACCAGTATGCAGCCAGGAGCAGTGAGGAATGGAACGGCTTATATTTCTCCCCCCCCCTCCAATTTTAAAGCTGTGGCTTATATTTGGGTGCAGCTTATATTTGGGCCAATATGGTATATCAAGAATAGGGTTTTGTTATGATGCTGCAAAACCCTTCACGTAAATTGCCCAAGTAAACTTTACCAAGCTCAGCAGATTGTAGATGGGGGTGGGTTGAAGTTGAGAGAAGGTCTCAGAAGTATTTATGGAGTTCATGACTAAAGTGAGATTTGAATCAGGGATATCCCAGTTCACACTTTTAGCCACTGTACCATGCACTTTTTCTCTTATTCATGTCCTTAAGAGCAATTTGTCTATATGGCTAGCACCCATCATTTTTTTTAAAAAGATACAGTGAAATGCTGCTGGCAACTTCACATAAATTGGAGTACAAATAAGAAAAAAATGAATACTGGAAATGATATTTAACAAATAAAACTACCACAAAGAAACTGGTACAGCAGGATAAATCCACAAAATGAAAACAGCTAAAACAAGCGAGTCAGGTCTAGAAATTAAAGCTCAAAATTAATAATGTCTTTGGTCAAGGCTGCCTTACAATACTATGCTTCCCAATAAACAGTTCAGGATTCACACATGTAGAAAATGGTCGTTGTACTAATACCTAGCTGCTTCATTGATAAGGCCACTGGGTTTTTCTTCTATGAGATGCTGAACAAAGATTTTAAAAAAAGACAGTTACAATAGGAAAATTATTGATTTTATTAACTGAATTGCTGACAGATACTGAAGGCACTTTATACAGCAAATACTGAGGGCATCATTTAGCTCTTCTGTTCAGACACAAATAATTGATTTAGAAGGAAAGCTTGGGTTACTTGCAACCATGAATTTACATATACAAAGTCTTAAGGACCATGTGCTTCAAAGGATGTGAACTAGCTTAAGAGATAGGAAGCAAGCTGAAATGCTTTGAGGCTCATGTTGTCCAGCTGTCCTAATCCACAGACCTTTGGATCTGTCTCAACACTTCTGACTTTGAAACGTTTACAGATGGTTTTTGCACAGGAGACAAAATCCATGGGTTTGTGTGTCCACAGAAGTAATAAATAAATGAATCCAATATTGTATGGTATTGGGACTAGATAACCCTTGGGGCCCCTTTCAACTCTACAATTCTATGATTCTATAATGTACATACTACATAATTATGTTCACGCCTGTTTAAAAGTAATTTCTATTAAGTTCAAGGAGAGCTTCCCCCATGTAAATACATAGAGGACTGCACAGTTAACTTATTCATCTACATGATTATCCATGTTCCAGGACCATAACTGAAATTATTTTAGATTTATGCATATGCTTCAACCTTTACATAGCAGTGACAGTTATACTAACGTACATCATGGGCACCCAAACTATAACAAGTGCGTTCCATCTATAAGCCCCAAATAAATTTATTTACTTTTCACTAACTTCAGATAAGGCGTAACTTATTTACAAACAGCAATGTTTCAATAAGGAAATTCCATATAAATATTTTTCGAATGTAGGCAATTTTTTTCAGCAGCCCCTGAATGGGGAAAAAACAGCAAACTTATTTTAACTAGTAGAGGTTGCTGCTACTTTAAATGCTACTGAATCCTCAAAATGATTTCATTGCACAATGTCTATTTTCCTGACATCTCCAGTCAAAACTGTTATCTGACTAAGTGGTTTGAAGAGTTTGTGCAATAACAGGATGACGAGAACAAGACCTCTCTTTTGTCCTTTTCTCTGTAACTCCAACATTCATTTATTCTTTTGCATGAAATACTGTCAGGCTTTGTAGATTTGCAAAGAACAGTGTCAGTAGCATCGCTTTAGGTCCTTAAGAATTGTGACCTGTCATTGCAAGTTGTCCAATCGTTTGCCTTTTGATTAAAACATGAATATTTCAGATTGCTGGGTGACAATCCCATTAGAGTGATAGCCCATGATATCAATTACCACTTCAGTTTCAATTTGGCTTGCAAGCCACAGGGTACAATTTCTCAGCTTTGATCCATGAAGTGTGACACCTCTAAATTGCTGCCTATTATCCTAGTGTCATTGTTGTATTGCCTCCAGAATTCTTTAAATTGCAAGCCAAGGTGGAAGTCAAGCTTTGAAACCGGAGGAATTGGACAAGTGCACAAATTCTCTACACAAAGCAAAAGTTATTTATTTGGCATATAACTGACAAAATTCAAAAGCTGCTATCGCACTGACAGCATGTCAAGATTTGTACCTGTTTATTGATTTAAGAATGCAAGATGATGCATTGAATTCCAAAGCTACTGAATATTATACATTTATTATTTCAAAGCCTTTTTGGAGTCTTTCTTTCTTTGCTGACTAGGATAAGGATAAAATCTGTTTTTATTTTTGTGTAGTCTAGAAAAAAGATGCAAGGAGCAAGTACTTTTCTCTACTGAGTAATGATTGCGGTCTTACTACTTTACCTGTAGTCCATACTTTGCATCAACAACAGATATGATACCTGCAAAAAGAAGTTTGTAGATAGGAGTTTGAACTTGAGGAGCACAAACAGCAAAGTGAAGTCTAAGTTGCTCTTCAGCTTTTCTACATAGAGATAGGAAAAACCATCAGAGATCTCTAAACCAGTGGTCAGCAACATGTGGCTTGGCTTTGGCCTAGTTTTATGTAGGTGATAAGGAGTCTATGAGAAGAGAAGGAAAAGGGAATGGGAAACAGGATTGGGGAATTGAAGTGAATGGAGCAAAGGAAGGAAAAGGGAGAAAAATCCTTGGCAAGTGTCTAGTTCAGACCTCCAGCAAGAATGTACGGTAGTATCCCTCATCTACCAGCCTGTTGGAAGGAGAGGAAGAGAAGAGAAATGGGGTGACCCCGCCCACTTTTGGTTCTGGTCCTGCCCACTGCTAGAAGGCAGCCCTGACAAAACTAACCATAAGACAATGTGACTCTCAACAGAAAGGCTCCCTATCTATGCTCTAAACCAGTGTTCCCCAACCTTGGGCCTCCAGATGTTTTGGGACTATGACTCCCATCATCCTTCGCTAGCAAGACCAGTGATCAGGGATGATGGGAATTGTAGTCCAAAAACAGCTGGAGGCCAAAGGTTGGGGAACACTGCTCTAAACTATAGAACCTAGCCATTTTACCCACCTTCACGGATATTGTCTAAAATCATTAGCACACATTATGCACTCATAATGCACTCATAATGTACATACACTAGATCAGGGGTAGGCAACCTAAGGCCCAGGGGCCAGATCCGGCCCAATCACCTTCTAAATTTGGCTCACAGACAGTCAGCGTGTTTTTACATGAGTAGAATGTGTCCTTTTATTTAAAATGCATCTCTGGGTTATTTGTGGGGCATAAAAATATAGTCCGGCCCACCACATGGTCTGAGGGACGGTGGACAGGCCCACGGCTGAAAAAAGGTTGCTGACCCCTGCCACTGACACAAATGTAAGCTGGGGAGAGAAGAGAGAGGAGGGGAAGGGGGGGAAGTATGTGTGAATGGATATGTGAGGGGTGAGAAGAGTGTGTGTGCATGTATAAGAAACCACAACTGTGGCCCCACCCACTGTCTGCTCTGTGCCAACACACTGCAGGGATGTATCCTCCCCCATAAAGAATGTGGTGTGGCCCTTGTGGGAACAAAGTTTCCCAAACATGCACTAGAAAAACAATTGAGTAACTTGGATTTAATTTCTTACCATCAAGATAAATGTCACTTCCTAATTCCGCATCAACCCAAAACATGGAGGCAACAGCACCTATCAATACATAGCTCAGGATATATATGCATCGCAAAAGGCAGGTTTTTAAAAACTGGTTGAAAAACAGAAAGTTGGGGGGAAACCCAGTGGCTATATTTAGGCCAAATCACAGAGCTTACTTGCCATGAATTATTCAAAGGCACATAGAAACATATATTTGATCTGCATTACCAGTACTGAAAACCTCTGGCCAGTATCTTGGACAGTTTTTTGCACTTAAAACAGCACCATTGCTAAGAAGGCAACTTTTTTAGCCAGCCTACCTTCAAATTGTGCATTGATAAACACACCATGGCTTAGATATTACAATTGTCATTTCTAACTTGTAGCTGCCATTTGTATGCATGGGAGTGCTCTTTCCCTTAAATTTAAAACAATGTTCCAGACAATCGTCTCTTAGAAGATATGGCTATAGATATCAATGATACATACTTTCAGGCAGGCATGTAACACTATTATGGAACAAAAGTGTTTAGAAATTAATTATGAATTGAAGAATGGAATTACTAGGTCTGAAATCACACACTACTCTTACCCAGGGTTGGAGTTAACTATTATATACAGAATTAAATTCTTCTCACCAATATGATTATATGGGAGCATCTCCAACCTACATAAAGAACCACGGCTGCAATCCTAACCATGTCTACTCCAAAGTAAACCCCACTGAATTCAATGGAGCTTACTCTTGGGTAAGTGAAGTTAGGATTGTAGTCCAGATCATCACACCTGTAAAGTTTTAAAGCATATTGGATTCCCTGGAGTTAAGAGATACCCATTTTTAATAAAGAACAGTCTGAAAACTATTTAGTAGGAATCTGTAAAATTCCTTATCTTTTCTTTGTGGAAAAGTGTGAATACATGAACATTTATTATTACTGAACAGTAAAGAAATAACAAAACTTCTGCAGGATGCTATATTTTGAAAAATAAGAAAAATATTGACATGGGCTGATTCGACATGCACTTATGTCACAACATGAAGGATGCAAGAAACAGACAGCAATGAAAATATTTTATTTTTCAAAAGCTCACAAATATAATTGATTCAAGGGCTGTCTTAAAAAATGAAACACACAAGCATAAACAATAACAGCTGAAGACTTTCCAATGTCTGAAGCTGTCCACATGAGGTGACAAGATGTGGTCTCCCAAGCATCACCGGGTGTCACGACTAAAATACCTGTCAGCTGTTTACAGTGATTACTCATGAAAATATATAGCAAGGGCCACATAATCTAATGGTTTCCAGGTACCTATTGATTTTTTTCTCAAATGCCTTAATAGTTTTTCAACTAAACTGAAATAGGATTTGTGTATAACAGGAGCAGAATCAATGTTCTTTCTTTTGAAGAAAATTATTTTACCATTACAATTATTTTGCTTTGAAATGTAGAGTGTCAGTCTCCTTAACAGGAAACAACTGACTTGCAAAAAGGAATTTTATTCACCCTCCTAGCCAACAGCTCAGAGGTTTAATTAAAATGGTCCATAAAATATTTAGGCAGCTTTTATTCATCAATGAATGTTTAGGCTTTATTTTTTGCAATGCCTATGTACTGCTGGACTAGTAAACACCAAATATGCAACTTCAAGAAGTGTTTAAAAAGCGTATTATACTAAAGTACATTTGATTTCACTGAAGCCCCCAAGGGGCTAGAATTAAATAAGAAATATTCCATCTAGATTCCGTATCTTGTAATAATAGGTCTCTAGACACAGTTTTTCCATGGAAAACAGTGCATACAGCCAAATCCTAAACATGAATTCTTAAGCAATTTTTTTTATCCTGGCTTTCTCAGATTAGCTTTTAGACCAAATATAATTATAGCTGTTGTGGGCTGGTCTGAGATGTTTTGTCTCAGTAAGCAAAATGCCCAAAGCCATCCCCAAAGTCGCCACCACAAGCGTCCCCTCACCTGTCCCCACGCTACTGCCAATGCAGCAGCAAGGGCACAGCAGTGAAGGCAACAGCACTGTGGCGGCAGTGTGAGCCAAGGTGTGGCAGGGCTGGCAGCAGGGATGGGGGGCAGATCTGCCACCCAAGGCAAATGGCTTCACCTCGCCTCACTGACAAGCCACTCCTGGATACCATAAATGTGTGTGTGACTAGAGGTTTGAGAGGAGCAAGATGTTGCATTGATGTTGCATTGATGAAACCCAGCCAGATGGGCGGGGTATAAATAATAAATTATTATTATTACTATTACTATTATTATTATTAAGGTTTCAAAAAATGCTCCCTCTGTTTGTGGTTGGCTAGTGTGAGAACAGGATGCTAAACTAAATGGGTCTTTGGTCTGATCCACCAGGTTCTTGAATTATGGGGGTTATAAGATGCACTATTTACAGAAAGGATGGTTGTTGTGGAATCACCTTCGGCTACTCTTGTTTCCTGACAATTCCATTCTTTTTCTTTTGTATCCAAGCTACATCTACATCCTGACAGACAGGCACAACAGAATTCCCACCCAATGCATTTCTGTTCATCCATAAAGAAAAATTCTAACCCAGATTCTCACAACACAATCCTAACCACATCCTACTGAATTCAATGGAGCACTCTTAATCCATCCCCTTCCCCAAATTATAGTTACCTGGATCTGCCAATCCAGTTGTCTCTAGCAAGATGTAGTCAAACTTGCCTTTCTTCTGCATTAAATTTTCAATAGCCTTCAAACCATTGTCCCTGCATGAAAAAAGAAATCATTCAAAAGGAATTATCTTTATTGCTATTTATGCTACAGTATTTTCAAATGAAAGCACTATACTATCCTAAAACCAATTTAGTATCCAAATTAGAAATCTACATGGTAATTAATTTTATTGTAATTCACTCATAGAACTTTGGTTATTAGGCAGCAAAACCTGTAGCAAATAAATAAAATAATAAAAAAAAAAGTTCATCAAGGCTTTTAAAAAACTTTTACGGATTGCAATACCTCATACCCTGTAATTGCAAGCTTGTTTTAAAAATCCATCCTAATTTTTTTTAAAAAGTGCTTCCACATATCCAACCTTCAGCACATTTCTGCTATCTTGCATCTTCTTCAGTATATTCATTAGTTTCAATATGAAATCATTAAAAGAGAAACTAATTTTCAGGTCTGGTCCTACTGAGGCTAATGTTATTTAAAACACAAATGAATTTGATTCATCTAGCTTGTCAGGTGCTAGACTGGTATCTGGAGGCAGCAATGGACTGCATGAGGACCAATAAATGGAAGCTGAATCCTGGTAAGATGAAGAGATTGATGTTGAGTGGTTCCTCGTGTTGGGAGATGTCTGTTCTGAAGAGAGATCCTTCTTCTGATGTTTGTAACTTGTGGGTGTTGTTGGAGTCATCACTGCCACTTGGAACCTAGGTGTCTTTTGTGGCAAGGGAAATGCCTACCTATGCCTATCTCTGGCTGGTTCACAAGCTCTTTCCTTACCTGAACCAAGATAGCAAGGCTATAGTACTATGTGCTCTTACAACCTCTTGCTTAGACTACTGTAAAGCTCTCAACTTGGGGCTGTCCTTGAAGGTGGTCTAAAAACTGCAGCTGGTGCATAATGTGGCCTCCAGCTTGTTGACTGGCTCCACAAAATGGGATTATGGAATAGCTCAGTCAGTAGAGCAAGAAACTTAATCTCAGGGTAATGGCACAGAACAGGAGCTCTTGCATAATGGCACCCCAAATGCAGAGCTCCCTCCCCACATTTGTCCTCTACTGTTTTTAGGCATCAGCCTAAGTTGCATTTGTTACTTCAGACCTATGGGAATTGATGTATGATCTCAACGGCTGCTAGACTGTTTGATCTTTGAGGTCTTTTTCTGATACTTATTTTATTTATTGTTGGCTCTTATATTCACTGTGTTTTAAGTAGGTTGCTATGTACTGCCTTGGGAATCTTTGGGTTGAAGGCAGAACACAACTTTAATAAACAGCAATATATTATGTATTTTTTTAACACTGGAATTCTTACCAACTGGTTCCTGCCACAGGAGAACTACTTAATAACTACAGGAGAATCAAGCTGAACTATGAAGACACATGAATTAAAAGGGAAAGGATCAATTTTACAGTCAGTGGTTGTTGTTTTTAAAGGTAAAAGGTAAGGTAAAGGACCCCTGGACAGTTAAGTCCAGTCAAATTTGACTATGGGGTGCAACACTCATCTCCGCTTTCAGGTCGAAGGAGCCGGCATTTGTCTGCAGACAGCTTTTCCAGGTCATGTACTGGTATACTTTCAAACTGCAAGGTTGGCAGGAGCTGGGTTTGCAAAGTAATGGGAGCTTACCCCGTTGTGTGGATTCAAACTGCCGACCTTGCGATCGGCAAGCTCAAGAGGCTCAGTAGTTTAGACCACAGTGCCACATGGGTCCTTTACCTTACCTTAAAAAAACCCCTTACTTTACAGAACAGCACAGACATCCATTTCTGAGTTCCAGCCATTCTTCATAGAGTTCTCCACCCTGACTTACAGCCAAGGATTTTTCCAAGGCACTTCCTGAAAATACAAGAAAAACACTACCGTAACATTGTGTCTTACACTCAATTTTCATTCTGTCTGATAAAAGTGAGAGAGAAGGCACAATGATCAAAACTCCAGCAGTCACAAAGCAGAATCCAAAATGTATTGGCTTATATTCTTCTCAGACTAAAACATTATACCTCAACTGAACTATAAAGGGTGTCCACAAAAATCATAGCCTAAGTCCAAATCAAACTCCATTTTAATTAGGCTGAGAACCTTTCATACTTCATACCGTCTCATACTTCAGTTATAACATACTAACTTGAATAAGAGGTAAAAGGAAAACATAGTAAGAAAGAGGAAACTCTTCAGACCATTTGTATTGCTGAGCCTCTCCTCTAAACTAGATGAAGACCATGGATTGATGTCTGAATGAAGATGTGACAAGTGAGGTGTGCACCTTTTACTAAACAAAATGATAATTCAGGTAGGGTTTAATTTTGTTCCACACCTCATAAAGAGCAGTCTAGATTATGATATCCTATAACACTGCCATCCCAGCTGAGCAAACAGCTGGAAAAAAGCTGCAGTGAAAACTTCCTTATAGTATAGTATGTTGCAGAAATCTCCTGAATCAGTCATGCCAGACAAGTGTCTATCTGATGCCAAAAAAGTACACACTAAAGATCACACAGATGCACTGTCAATGTCCTCCAGAGAATGCTACCTGAAAATGATAGCAGACAAGTAACCCTTCCTTTCCTCTTATAAGTGAAAATGAGTGTTTCTAATCTTCCTTATCTCCAAGGAGTGGGAGGGCAAGCAATAAGTTTCAGTTCCTCACCTCCAAGCAGTAAAACATAGGGAGCAACAACAACTTCCCAAGTGGTTGCATGTTTTGTACCTAGTTATCTTAAACAACCTCTGAAAAGTTACAGGTAGATCATGTGTCCAGCTTTGATCTGTTCTGGTCTAAGGAAGAATCCTATTCAATCCTAGGAAGGAGATACTTCATACCTTGAAAAGTCAGCTGAGAACATTTGGGCCTGTTCTCCTTTGTGCTGGATGAAAATACTATGTGTTCAGCCTGCAGGGATTAGTCTAATACCAAAGAGCACCCAAACACATACGGCTGGGTGAGCAGATGTACATGTTTCTAAGCAACAACTGTACTTCCAATAATTTAAAAGATAAAAAATGAGTTTTCCCCTCTCTCAAGGATGTATGTGTGCAAAGCGTTTCAAGAGCATTTTTATTTTTAAAAGATTTAGGCTCTGATATACAAAACCTCTTTGTTTTATGCATATTTATACATACCTTCACCAAATTCATTTAGAATAATTGCTATCCTCTTGTTGTGCTGTTCTGTCAAAATATAATTAAGAAGAGTGGTTTTTCCAGCACCTAAAAAACAGAACAAAATTATTATGCAAAGAAAAGGGGGACGGGAATACATATACAACTTAGAAATAAAAACATGCTTTCAAATAGAACTTTACAGGCAGTAACCAGAACTTCCTGAAATGTTAATCTTAATTCCTGATCTCTTCACAAACATTGCACATATTGTCTTAAGATAGACCTCATGTTCTTAATATAAATTTATGGGACACAGCACATTTTTCAAGCTACACAAAAAACATTTCTTTCTTTGCTTAATGTAATTTTAACATCCAGTGTGTGTATGTATGTATGTATGTATGTGTATTGATCACTACAAAGTCATTTTCCCACTATTTATAAACAAGTACACCAAACAATGGAAAACTCCTAGATTTGATATGACGGCATATCTTCAGAAACTTATGAAACAAACTTTGAAACTAGGAAATAAACTTCAATGTACTTTGGTCAAATTTCTGGGGGCTAAAAAAATGCAATTTTAGTAAGTTCTTGATTCAGTTATAGTTATAGAAATGTCTTTGAGTTAAAAATAATGATGTTTCTTTGTGGTCAAGAAGGGCACCATGACTCTATGCCCTTAAAGGATGCCAAGGCACCATCATCACCTTGCTATCATAGAACTCGAAAACTTCTTTGTGATAGCAATTTAGCCCTGTATAGATGCTCAAATCCTGCAAAGTTGCGAATCAACATCATGACTGATATTTGCATCTTGACTTCTGATTTACCTAGAGATTATACAATGCATGTAAGCTTCTGTGCAAATTTAGGTGATGGGCTGCTGCAAACTAATTCTCCATCTCACAAAGAGAACCAGTATAAGGCTTCTACATTTGTTTGCTTCTAGAGGCAGGCTTGATGCTCCAACAACTGACCTGAACATCCTTGCTCTCTAATCACATCACGTCAACAGCACAAGGATTTAATTCATAGCACAATTTATTTATTTTTTACATTAGTTTAAATTTCTTACATGAACTCTACTATACTCCTCTCTAGTATAGAGTATATACAAGGAAAACAGAAGACACGTGCAAAAATTGATGTAATACTACTTTTAAATAAAACAAATCATAGCTCCATATAATAATAAAAATGCATTATTAAGCACCCTACAGTGACAATTCGACATACAGTTTATTACCTAAATAGCCAGTAATAATAGTAACAGGAATCTTATATGGAATGTCCTGTCCTGCATGGTCCTTTATCTGCTGTTCTCTTATTGGAATCAGCTCAGGGCAATCCTCTTCTTCCTCCATAGTAGAGCCTTCCATTTCTAAGTCACTAGAACCACCTGCCAATCAAAGACAACAGTTAAAAACAATGGGGACGGGCTCAAGAAGCCTTTAAACACTAAGAACCAGAGGGCTGTGAATAAGAGACCCTGAAACCCTAACTCTTCACAACCATGTGTGCTGCGCCTCATTTTTGCCCCTCACATATTCCTCATTAAAGCATCATGCAGCTTCCCCCTAAATCTATATAAAAGCCAGTCTCCTACCTTGCAGTACAATAAAGCAAAACAATCCAGAATGGGGCCATTCAGATAGGAAGAGGTCAGTTGCTCAATGCCTTAGTTTTCAATTGCTGCATCACTAAGAGCAGGAGTTGGTGTGAAGAAGTGTTCCACTTTACTTTCTCCCACAATACTGAATGGCTGCCATTCACTCCTATGGGATCAGGTCAAGTTCTGCACTTGAACACAGCCTCACAGCAAGGAAAAACCTGCAGACCATGTGATCGCTGACATCAACACTGTGTGCAGTACGTACCTCCACTGAAGGCATAGCTGGGGGGGGGGTCACCATTCTGTCTGGCTCTCTAGCAGATTTGGAATGCCTCAACAACAGTTGTTTTAAACTACTTTCTTTTGACCCCAAGTGTTCAGGAAAATCTATCAAAATCTTCAATCATTGAAAACTAGGAAGTTAAATAAAAAGTAACATTAGGGAGTACCTTTCATGCGGTTGAAATATTTTGCAAAATTACAAAGAACATGACTTTTTCAATTTTATTTTTAAAAGTCTGAAGTAAAATATTTAATGAAAGTATTGTGCAAAAATATATTCTGATTATTTCTACTTTTAGTATTTTTATTTGTTAACTTGATGGGGGGGGAGGCAGCTCCCCCCCACGCCTACGCCCCAACCCTTAGTAAAGGGCAAACATCCAGCGCTCCAGATTCAGAGGGTATTCTCACCAGGGGCGAAAGCTGCCCTCCATTTCCTGAGAGGAACGAGGCCTGGAGGCTGAAGAATAATGTCGTCACCCTTTTCAACTCATCGGAGCCAGAGAGATACTGCGTGAGGTGAGGATTAGAAACGCAAAACAGATTCCGAATCGGATCCCTCTGGCGAATTCCTCTCTCTCCCTCGCGACCCCAAAGGAGATTCGGAAGCACCGCGCAGATCTCGCGGGACCCCCTGCGATCCCGCGCGCGCTGATTGCGCGAGAAAGCCCCGCTACACTGCACATGCGCAGGAGTTCGCGCAGAAGAGGCACCTATTGAACGGACAGCCGCCCTTCCTTCTCTCGCCGCTTCCTACCCAGCCACGCACGCATGCATGCCTCCGTCGGCATCGGCGTCACAGGAAGAGGGTTCGGGGAGACAGCGGACCCCTCCTCTCACTCAAAGAATTCTGGGCCCTGTAGTTTACAGAGCTTCAGCTCCCAGCGAAACTTAACAAACTACAGTGCCCAGAATTCTATAATAGCACCTTTTTAAAAAGAAACACCCACACACTTCAGTGAAATAAAAAATAATGATTTTAAAATCAATTGTGAAAGACCGTGCTTGGGTGGAATGTTCTGCATGGCAATATCAGGCCCCTTATTGTGGATGGAGCACAGTGGGATGGATGTTCCTGCAGAAAATGTGCTTTGCCCATAGCTAAGGGTGGTGATATGGAAAACTTCGGAGGGACAACCCCCCCCCCCTCTGTTGCGACTGCAGCAGCCAGTGCGGGACCTCCCTTCCCGTTGATCTGCACCCCTTTACCCACTTTGCTTTCCCCTTCTCTCCCCACACCATGTTGTACAAGCACACACACAAACCCTCGCGAAACTCAGTTTCAAGTGGTTATTAATACTATTTGGATATATTGTATCAAGTTGAACTCTGAACATGTACAGAGCCTTGAAACCTTTAGAAATTCATTTAAAATAGTAGCCTCCATGGATTTTCTCTCTGTTTCCGCCATTCTACTCTGACTGCCCCCCCCCAGGTCAGCCCTTGTCCTCCATCATCCCTAAGCAGGAGACCATGTACACACACCTAGGGCCTCAGGAAATGCCACACCTGGGTAATCCTCTCACAAGCACCCATCCTCAGGTTCCCAAGGCGACAGACAGCCTCCAAGATGTTTTCCATTGTTCCACCCCGGTGGAAGCTCAGGATGTATATTAAGCCCACCCAAAACCCATTTACCTGTTCCTGTAACCTTTCACCCATATGTTAATCATGTTGTACCCTCCTACTCTCCACCCCTTCTTGACATTTTGCTTATGCATTAGTGATGTAGTTGTGATGTATGGTGAACTGTATTCTGGGTTGTAGCAGGAAGTTTTAAAAGTTTCTGTCGCCCTTTGTTCTGGGTCCAGTCCCGTGGCTGTAACCTGTTGCGCAATAAACTCATTTGCCTTTGCTCCAACTTCTGGCTGTTCTCCTTTGATCTCCGCTGCGAACCACGGGCTTCTCTCGTAGGGCTGGGTGCTGAGCAACCTCTAACCCAGGAATTTCCTCTAACAGTGGAAAGAGCAATGGGTTGGTAGCATTAGAAGCACCCATCTCAAATGGCAAATTCTTCCATCCAGCCATATAGAGCTATGCTCCATTCCTGAATCAGAGAAGCTGGTTATAGTTAAGTCCTAGTTTGGTTTTCACGTGGCTTTGAAAAAGTGCCAATAGTCTTCTAATCAGCCCCACATGGAGAGACAGCTGCTCATAAACACTGCTTTGTGCGAGTTCCACCAGGCAACCTGTGGGCGGGGGTGTAGCAGGGGCTGGGCCGCAGGGGCAGTTGGCCATCATTGGTCAGAGAGAATTGAGCGGAGGCAGGACCCAGTGAAAGAAAGGAAGATTTTATTTTAAATTTGAAACAAAGGAGTGAGGAGGACCTGGAACAAGGGTGAGGGAACCGCCAGAAGGCCTTCGGCGTTGGACCTCAGTGTCCGGGCAAAGCGATGGGGGTGGAGACGCTCCTTCAGGTATACTGGGCCAAGGCCGTTTAGGGCTTTAAAGGTCAACACCAACACTTTGAATTGTGCTCGGAAACGTACTGGGGGCCAATGTAGGTCATTCAAGATCGGTGTTATGTGGTCTCGGCGGCCTTTCCCAGTCACCAGTCTGGCTGTCGCATTCTGGATTAGTTGTAGTTTCTGGGTCACCTCCAAAGGTAGCCCCACGTAGAGCACATTGCAGTAGTCCAAGCGGGAGATAACTAGAGCACGCACCACTCTGGTGAGACAGGTAGGGTCTCAGCCTGCGTACCAGATGGAGCTGGTAGACAGCTGCCCTGGACACAAGATAAACCTGTGCCTCTATGGACAGCTGTGAGTCCAAAATGACTCCCAGGCTGTGCACCTGCTCCTTCAGGGGCACAGTTGCCCCATTCAGGACCAGGGAGTCCCCCACACCTGCCTGTCCCCTGTCCCCCAAGAACAGTACTTCTGTTTTGTCAGGAGGGGAGAGACTCCATCAGGCAAGGCCTTCTTCCACCTGCCTTGCCCCACCCTCCGGTCTCTGCTTCTCTGCACTGTGGCTTGCCGTTGTTTTATTGATCGTAGTTTCAAATTTTATTGTAATTGTTAAGAGTGGGTTTCTGTTTAATTTTTATATGCTGATATTATTATTCTATACTATTTTAATGATTGTTGAATGCTACTTTATTTGATGTAGATTGCTTATTTTAAAGCTATGTTTTATTATCACATTTTTGTATTGCATTAGATTGTTATAAGATGTATATCTTTTGTTTCTTCAGCTTGTAAACCGCCTTGAGTATTGTAAGATAGAAAGGCGGTATACAAATTTAAAGTGATGATGATGATGATGATTCAACCTCAATCAATTAGCCACCATCCATCCTCCAACCGCCTCCAGACACTCACACAGGACTTTCACTGCCTTCACTAGTTCCGATTTGAAAGAGAGGTAGAGCTGGGTGTCATCTGCATACTGATGAACACCCAGCCCAAACCCCCTGATTAACTCTCCCAGCAGCTTCATATAGATGTTAAAAAGCATGGGGGAGAGGACAGAACCCTGAGGCACCCCACAAGTGAGAGCCCAGGGGTCTGAACACTCATCCCCCACCACCACTTTCTGGACACGGCCCAGGAGGAAGGAGCGGAACCACTGTATAACAGTGCCCCCAGCTCCCAGTTCCTCTAGATGGTCCAGAAGGATGTTATGGTCGATGGTGTCAAAGGCCGCTGAGAGATCCAGCAGAACTAGGAAGCAGCTTTCACCTTTGTGCCTAGCCTGCTGGAGATCATCGACCAGTGCGACCAAGGCAGTTTCAGTCCCATGATGAGGTCTGAATCCCGATTGGAAGGGATCCAAATGGTCCACATCCTCCAGGCGTGCTTGGAGTTGTTCAGCAACTACCAGCTCAATCACCTTGCCCAAGAATAGAAGATTTGAGACTGGGCGATAGTTGGCCATATTGGCCTGGTCTAAAGATGTTTTTTTGAAGAAGCGGTTTAATGACCGTCTCTCAGCGATTGTTTTATTCCCCTCAGCTCTGGGGAAAACCACGGGCTGTCTGGGCTCCATGCAATCGGAGAGGGCTCTTTGGAGGCAGGCAGTCGATAGCCCTGGTTAACTCCGCATTCCAGCGGGCCACCAAGGAATCAGTTGAAATGCCATCAACATGGGATAAAGCATCCCCTACCACTCTCTGGAAACCATTTGGATCCATTAAGGGGCGGGGGCGGACCATCTGAATTGGTCCCACCTCCCTGGAAGGGTCGTAGAGAAGTCCATTTGCACCAGGAAGTGATCTGACCATGGCACTTCTTTTGTTTCGCTTTTACTTAGTGTCAGATCACCCACATCCATAGAGGTAAACACCAGGTCTAAGGCATGTCCGCGGCTATGAGTTGGGCCAAACTTATTCAGGGACAGCCCCATGGAGGCCATGCTTTCCACAAAGTCCTGAGCAGCCCCTTGTAAGTTCGTGTTGGCATGAATGTTAAAATTCCCCAGGACAACCAAACTAGGTGTCTCCAGGAGAACGGCCTGAAGCAGCATGGGCAGGGAAACCTTGGTGCAGCGGGGAAGTTGGTATACCAAAAGGAATCCTGTACTGCCCCTACTGCCCAACTTCTAGAACATGCACTCAGAAAACTGGGTCTTCCCAATAGGACTCCTGGTGCAAACTAATGACTTCCTAAAAATCACTGCAACCCCCGCTCCCCGCCCACATGACTTGGGTTGCTTGTGGGTGTGGTAGCTGGTTGAGGCTGATGCGGATGCAGCTGTGTGGCATGGTGGGGATACGACTGATGCACTGTGGCATAAAGAGCCTGGGGTGTAGGTTGCTCTGCTTGGGGATACTGGGGGGTAGACGATGAAACAATAGCCTGGGGATGGCTGCCAGAAGTCATCATACATGGGTTGCTCTGCAGCATGGGGGCAAATACAGGCTGCGAGGGGTAGTGTACCATGGGCTGCATCATAGTTGGTTGTCCTGTGAACTGCTGGGGGTTGTAGGATATATATGAGGAATACAGAGTGGCAGCCATCAGCGGGGGCCCTGCGGCTGCCGCTGCCTGCATAATGGGAGGGGCTGAGGTGGGCTGATGCTAGTCCGAACTCTGCGGGGGCAGAGAGCCTTTAGCTCCTCTATATTTGCTCTGCTGTCCAGGCACCGAGTTAGAAACAGTGTAAGCGTACATCAGGGTAAGGGTACAAAACAAAACAGTAACAACAATTATACTAAAATTAATCCCTAACCAGATGTCCATCCCATCCCCAACAAAGCAAAAGGGGAAAAAAGAATAAACAAATAAAAACTTTAAATGCCACAGACTGCTTAAGAACATTTTAAAACACATTAGATACTTGGAACAGGGAAGCACCCCCCCCCAGCACTTCCCCAAGAGTTTGTTCCAATGAATCCAGCCCCACCCTCTAGGCACTGGCACAGGAGTCCTTTTGTGGCTGGGAGTGTGAGGGCCTGGGCCCCATCCCCTAGGCCAGTTGGAAAAGGCCTTGGAAGGGAGCAGGCCCTGCAGTCCTCACCACAGCCCATGTAAGCAGTATGTGCTGGGCGGGCCTCTCCACGTCCCAAGCCAATCCCAGGAGTGCAGGAGGGCAGAGGCCACTGGCCAACCACCTAAGCACCTTGCTGGCTCACTCGCCCCCGAACGGGCGAGTTCTTCCCTGGACTCAACTCTCAGGCCACGGACTCTCGGCCTGGAGCCCCTGAGAGCCCAGCCCGGGTGCCCCGCACCCCTAGCACCTATGGGTAAGATGGCTCTGTGTGGCTTATATACTTGTGCATGTGTGTTTACCTTGTGCACTTAAGAATATTTATTTTATAACTAGCTGACCCGGCCACGCGTTGCTGTGGTTTTTGGAATGTTTTTGTAATGCTTAGGTGTAATGTTTAGGTTAGGTTAGGTTTTGTTGTTTGTATCATAAGACTTGACGGTAGATTACATTTTTTGTTTTGCCATTGTCTGTGTAGATATGTAAGTTTTGTGGATTTCCAACTCTAGAGCATGGAACATACAATTGTCCATGAGAGAAGCAATCAGTTTCTAGATGTATACCGCAGCAGTTCAAAGTTTGTCCTTGGGATTTGTTGATAGTCATTGCATATGCTAATCTTATTGGAAATTGTAGTCTTCTAAATTGGAATGGTATATCTGATGGTATTATTGGTATTCGAGGAATGAGTGCGTATGATGTGGGCGTTGTTTTGTTTTTTGTTTTATTTTTTTTTGGTGATTTCATAGAATCATAGAGTTGGAAGAGACCACAAGGGGCCATCCAGTCCAACCCCCTGCCAAGCAGGAAACACCATCAAAGCATTCCTGACAAGTGGCTGTCAAGCCTCTGCTTAAAGACCTCCAAAGAAGGAGACTCCACCACACTCCTTGGCAGCAAATTCCACTGTCGAACAGCTCTTACTGTCAGGAAGTTCTTTCTAATGTTTAGGTGGAATCTTCTTTCTTGTAGTTTGAATCCATTGCTCCGTGTCCGCTTCTCTGTAGCAGCAGAAAACAACCTTTCTCCCTCCTCTATATGACATCCTTTTATATATTTGAACATGGCTATCACCCCTTAACCTTCTCTTCTCCAGGCTAAACATACCCAGCTCCCTAAGCCGTTCCTCATAAGGCATCATTTCCAGGCCTTTGACCATTTTGGCTGCCTTCCTCTGGACACGTTCCAGCTTGTCAGTATCCTTCTTGAACTGTGGTGCCCAGAACTGGACACAGTATTCCAGGTGAGGTCTGACCAGAGCAGAATACAGTGGTACTATTACTTCCCTTGATCTAGATGCTATATTCCTATTGATGCAGCCCAGAATTGCATTGGCTTTTTTAGCTGCTGCATCACACTGTTGACTCATGTCAAGTTTGTGGTCTACCAAGACTCCTAGATCCTTTTCACTTGTACTGCTCTCAAGCCAGGTGTCACCCATTCTGTATTTGTGCCTTTCATTTTTTTGCCCAAGTGTAGTACTTTACATTTCTCCCTGTTAAAATTCATCTTGTTTGCTTTGGCCCAATTCTATAATCTGTTAAGGTCATTTTGAAGTGTGATCCTGACCTCTGGGGTATTAGCCACCCCTCCCAATTTGGTGTCATCTGCAAACTTGATCAGGAGACAGGATAGGGAGTGTGTGGAGACAGGATAGGGAGTGAAGCGTAGTTGCCGAGCTTTCTCATCCTACACCCCCCCCCCGCCATAAGGAATGGTATGGCCCGGGCCAAAAAACCTTTTCCTGCCTGGAGCCAAAACTACTAAGAACGTTTCTGGCTGGGGAAGGAGAGTTTAGGCCTTCCTCTTAACTGTTTTTTTCCCTTTCCTACACTGATTGCCTGCTTAGGGTTATTTGTTTGTGCATACACAGTAAAGAATCGGCCTGCTCCCGTTGAAGCCGCCTTCGCTCCCCTAGGCCGGGTCAATGCGGCACTTTCCGGCGGGCTATGGACACCAGCGACCTCTTCACCAGCTGCAAGAAAGGCGATTTTTTCCGAGTGCGGTAAGGCCCTTGCCCAGGTTGAACTACAGGGCCAGATGAACTACATCCCAGAGTATTAAAAGAACTGGCAGAGGTGATTTCAGAACCACTGGCAGTAATCTTTGAGAATTCTTGGAAAACAGGTGAAGTCCCAGCAGACTGGAGGAGGGCAAATGTTGTCCCTATTTTCAAAAAGGGGAAAAGAGAGGACCCAAACAATTACCGCCCAGTCAGCCTGACATCAATACCAGGAAAGATTCTAGAGCAGATCATTAAGCAAACGGTCTGTGAGCACCTAGAAAGGAACGCTGTGATCACTAAAAGTCAGCATGGGTTTCTGAAAAATAAGTCATGTCAGACTAATCTGATCTCATTTTTTGACAGAATTACAAGCCTGGTAGACGAAGGGAACACTGTGGATGTAGTCTATCTTGATTTCAGCAAGGCCTTTGACAAGGTGCCCCATGATATTCTTGTAAAGAAGCTGGTAAAATGCGGGCTAGACAATGCTACCATTCATTGGATTTGTAACTGGCTGACTGACCGAACCCAAAGGGTGCTCATCAATGGCTCCTCTTCATCCTGGAGAGAAGTGACTAGTGGGGTGCCACAGGGTTCTGTCTTGGGCCCAGTCTTATTCAACATCTTTATCAATGACTTGGATGATGGGCTTGAGGGCATCCTGATCAAGTTTGCAGATGACACCAAATTGGGAGGGGTGGCTAATACCCCAGAGGACAGGATCACACTTCAAAATGACCTTAACAGATTAGAGAACTGGGCCAAGGCAAACAGGATGAATTTTAACAGGGAGAAATGTAAAGTTCTACACTTGGGCAAAAAAAATGAAAAGCACAAATACAGGATGGGTAATACCTGGCTTGAGAGCAGTACAAGTGAAAAGGATCTAGGAGTCTTGGTAGACCACAAACTTGACATGAGTCAACAGTGTGATGCAGCAGCTAAAAAAGCCAATGCAATTCTGGGCTGCATCAATAGGTGTATAGCATCTAGATCAAGGGAAGTAATAGTACCACTGTATTCCGCTCTGGTCAGACCTCACCTGGAATACTGTGTCCAGTTCTGGGCACCACAGTTCAAGAAGGATATTGACAAGCTGGAACGTGTCCAGAGGAGGGCAACCAAAATGGTCAAAGGCCTGGAAACGATGCCTTATGAGGAACGGCTTAGGGAGCTGGGTATGTTTAGCCTGGAGAAGAGAAGGTTAAGGGGTGATATGATAGCCATGTTCAAATATATAAAAGGATGTCATATAGAGGAGGGAGAAAGGTTGTTTTCTGCTGCTCCAGAGAAGCGGACACGGAGCAATGGATTCAAACTACAAGAAAGAAGATTCCACCTAAACATTAGGAAGAATTTCTTGACAGTAAGAGCTGTTCGACAGTGGAATTTGCTGCCAAGGAGTGTGGTGGAGTCTCCTTCTTTGGAGGTCTTTAAGCAGAGGCTTGACAGCCACCTGTCAGGAATGCTTTGATGGTGTTTCCTGCTTGGCAGGGGGTTGGACTGGATGGCCCTTGTGGTCTCTTCCAACTCTGTGATTCTATGATTCTATGATTCTATGATTCTAGGTTATGGGGTGGGGTGGGGGGACCCTCAGGAGAGGGCCACACACCCCATTGGTGCTGCGCCTTGGCAGAGGCTGGGGCTAGGGAGCTTAATAGGGGGCTGTCCCTGCTGTCGCTTCCTCCGGTGCTTGCACACGGCAAAATGGCGGACTGAGGTTACAGAGTTTTTTTGGTCCGGGTAAGGTCTGTGACGTTGCCCTGCGATGAGCCTTTCTATTGGAAGCTGTTGGAGTCTTCAGTGCTGTTGCTGGTGACGTCTAATATGGGCGCCATTCCCCCCCCCCTGTTTATTCTATATTTTAGGTATGTCAGGTGTGGTTTTTATGAAATTTAATTTTGCCGGATTACTCCCTGATGGTCATGGAACGCTGTGTCCAAATTTGATGCTATTTGGTCCAGCAGTTACGGAACAAGGTTGCGACCACCGCGCACGCAATGGGAACATTTATATATGTATAGATTGGGACCTTAGAATTCTTAAAACACGTTCAACTCAGTAGCTAAAGTGCTTGCTCATTCAGATTCCAAGTGCATGTGCATTCAACTGCCTAACAGCATCCGCGTCTCCCAGGAAATAGTAGTCACAGAGATATGAAAAGAAGATTCATTCCACTGTCTGGAGAGGTCACTTCCTAGTTCGTATGGAGACACCATTTCAACTGTCAACTCTTTCCCTATTCAACCTTCCAGACTGTTCATTCCAAACACCACAGAAGAGATGACAATGATCCCATTCTCCTTTTATATACACCTTTTGCTTCCTGTGGGACACTGAAGTAGGCGCACACAAGGAAGCCACAACTGGATGCAGCTCTCTGGCCCATGTCACCCACAGGATCACACCCTCTTGCTCCCAGAAAGAACACCACAGCAAACGGGAAACCAGCCTGACCTCGGTCATCGGCCAGGCAATGTGCACTGTGGGAAGTTGCTTCCCTCCTTGGCAGAAGGAACTCTGTTCCAACTGCCGGCTGCCCTAAGGGAGCAGAGGTAAGACACTGGTGCAACAGGAAAAAGGACTATTTGTATATGCTTTTGTATCGTTTTGATTTGTTGCAAGATGACTTGGAGATAATTTGTTCAGAAAGGTGTGATATTCGTATTAAAAAATAAACAATGAAATAAAACTATGGAGTTGCCAATATGCAATTCATGTGTGTGTGTGTGTGTGTGTGTGTGTGTGTGTGTAAAATATTTTTTATTACTTTCCCATTAAAATAATAATAATAATAATAATAATAATTTATTATTTGTACCCCGCCCATCTGGGTACACAAATCACAATCAAATCACAATCACAAATCAAATCATCAAACAGAAAGAAAGAAAAAGAGAGAGAAGGCCAAATTACATTCCAAATTATTAAATTTCAAATGGACTTCCCATGTTCTGAATCTCTGAAGAAAGTATCTCACATAGTTATATTTCTGCTTTCTTCTTGTTTTTCTCTTAACTTCCAAATTCCGATCTTAAACTCTCAAAATCTCTCAGTCACTGGTATGCGATTCTCAATCATGTTAGACAAGCAAATATCCATTCATCTGCCAGGTACAGTTTAATTTATGGTTTTTGTTCATCTGTAAATTTATTAGCGCCGCTCTCCTACTAGTCCATCCTCTTGTCTCCCGATCTGGGCTGTTGTCCAAGCCTGCTTTGTTTGAAGTTTAATGATGCAGTGAACTCCCAAGTTGTTTAACATACTGTTCATAGGTTTATGTAGCAATGAAAGCCATAAGATATAATTAACAGTTAGAAATCATTTGGCGATTAATCAGGTTTTCCAGGATCCACACATATCCCCTCCCTCTGGGCCCTAGAAGGGGGGGGGGCTGCTTCACCTTCTCTTTTGCCTTTCATAATAAAGAAAAACATGCAAACAAATGCACTGTATATTGTGAAGTATTTCCTGAATTATAGTCTTGACAGTTGCAGTCCAACAAATGTTTCCCACTCCCTTAAAGAAGGGAGGAATTAACTTCTCCCCTTCTGCATCACAACTAACAAACACCATTCTGTCCACTCCTTTATCTTTTGTCAAGTCCAATTAAAACATCCAACGGGGGCTGCGCAGCTAAGTAGCTAACTGTAGATAGAGACCCACCTGTACTCCGTTTAAAAATTTAGTTCTTTCTTAGTAAGGTTCGGCATATAAAAGCAAATGTAGATATAAGAGAGGAACATACCGAGCACCTCCGTAAATCAAAACACCATGATGAGAATCCATTGAAGTCCAAAGCTTGAGCTCCAGTGACTGTGCAGTTCAGCAGATTGTTTCTTTCTTCAGTCCAGAACATGCCTGTTGTCCCTGTTTGAGAGATTGACTGTGGAGAGTTCCCAGTCTTCCGTGCCAGGCTCGGCACCCAGCATCCTCTGCCCTCGCATCTTATTGCAGGCGACAGATAACGGATGGTCTGTGGGTGACACAGCTCCCTCCTACACTGGAGGGGGCAGCAGGACTAATTACCCTCTTATTAGCCCTGAATTTCTGGCACGACTGGGGGTCTGATCTCATGGGAGGCCCCCATTTCCCTAGGCAGGAAACAGAAAGTCCAGTAAGTATATTTAAATGTGCAATCTTAATATTGCAAATTAAATAAAGACTGTAATTATTGATCAGAAGGCAATATCATTGATTAACCTTGTATAGTTATTTTAAAATATTTCTATCCCACCTTTCCACATTTCAGCCTGTAAAGTGGTTACAAGAATAAATCACATATCCAGGATTCCAACTTGCTCAACAGAAATGGGGGGGGGGATTTGGTTTGGTAATTTTGCTTCTCCTCGTGCCCTCTCCTAACCAAGGCTAGGTGGTGAGAACAAACAGGGGAGAGCGGTAACCTTGAAGGACCGATAATAATAAGCTGAAAGAACTATTGTTTTGAGAACAAGCCATGAAACTGGCTGTTACAGAAATAGTGTAAAATAATTTAGAATAACCAGAAAACAGGCAGCCGCAGCTACAGCGATCAGAAGGGCATCTGTGCAGGAGATACCTGATAGACCTGTCTCCCCAGAAATGGCAGACTTTCTGTTAGAATTTTAAAAAGATATGTTACAATATTAGGAATTAATTGGGGAAATAATACGCAGGATGAATAAATTTAAAGTAAAACAAAGTGGAAGTATGAGGGAAGTCCAGGGGAGGGGGGCAGGAAAAAATGGGAAATTGTTAGAGAGATATTTCATAAAGGATGTATATATCGAAAAAACAATAAAAACTATTTTAAAAAAAAATATGTTAAAAGAAATTCTGAAAAACATTCTGAAAAGATGGTAGCAGAATTGGGGGGGAAATACAAAGATGGTCACAGAGATGTCCAATAAACCAGAAAATTTGACAAAAAACAAACAAACAAAAAACCAGAAGCTTTGGACCTCTCTGTGAAAGGTTTGGAGGCCAAATCTCAAAAAATTGAAAGTGACAACACTGATTTGAGAAAAGAGCAGGAGACAATAAGGGGGGGACATGGCAGGACTGTCTGGTAGACAGAATCAATTTGCAGACAATTTAGCGGTTTTGGAGATGAGGCAGAAATCACAGGTAGTGAGAATGAGGGGTGGGCCAGACGAGGGGGAAGAGGACCTCAAAGTTTATCTAGCCAAGGCAATTGCCGATTGGCTAGGTGAAGAACAGGATCACATTTCGGATGCAATTGACAGCTGTTTTGGGGTGAGGTCTAAATTTGTTAAGGCCAGGAAATTAGCTGGAGACTGTTTGGTGACTTTTAATTCCAAGAATTTAAGGGGCGCTATAGTCCAAAATAATTATACAAACAGACTCCAGATGGAAGGAAACCCGATTCTCATGCTGAAAGAAATTCCACCTTGTTTGTTACAGAAACAAATTCAGTACAAATTCCTGACAGATGTTTTGAAAAGAGTCAACATACAATTTAGATGGGAATTTCCAGAAGGAATTTCCTATAAAATTATAAAAGACAAAGACGCAGATTTACCAACATAGATCAAGCACTGGACTTCTGGCAAAGACATGAGAGAGATTGTGACAACCCATACACACCAACTGAACCAGAGGGAGCAACAGGAGGAATAGGAGAGAGGACAATGGGGGGAAATAGATAATTTCAATAATCAAGAAGAAAAGGAAAAGACAAGACTCTAGGGGAAGACTCCCTAGAAAAGACCCTGATGCTGGGAAAGATTGAGGGCACAAGGAGAAGGGGACGACAGAAGATGAGATGGTTGGACAGTGTTCTCGAAGCTACTAACATGAGTTTGGCCAAACTGCGAGAGGCAGTGAAGGATAGGCGTGCCTGGCGTGCTCTGGTCCATGGGGTCACGAAGAGTCGGACACGACTGAACGACTGAACAACAACAACAACAAGGGGAAAATGGCAGTTTTAAAAGTGCGGAGTTGGAATGTAAACAATCTAAACAATAAAGCTAAAAGAAACAAAATTGAACATGTAATTGTAAAGCAAAATATAGATCAGCAGTCAGCAAACTTTTTCAGCAGGGGGCTGGTCCACTGTCCCTCAGACCTTGTGGGGGGCTGGACTATATTTTGAATAAAAAGATGAACTAATTCCTATGCCCCACAAACAACCCAGAGATGCATTTTAAATAAAAGCACACATTCTACTCATGTAAAAACACCAGGCAGGCCCCACAAATAACCCAGAGATGCATTTTAAATAAAAGGACACATTCTACTCATGTAAAAACACCAGGCAGGCCCCACAAATAACCCAGAGATGCATTTTAAATAAAAGGACACATTCTACTCATGTAAAAACACGCTGATTCCCGGACCGTCCACAGGCCAAATTTAGAAGGCGATTGGGCCCCATGATATAGATGTAATACCGGTATGCCTACAAGAGACCCATGTAGCAAGAAGACATAGTTTTAATTAATAAAAGTTAGGAATGAAATTTATAACAGCAGACAAATAAAAAAGAGGCGTGATTTTGTACATTAAACCAAAATTTGAGCCTTTTTTTAAAAAAAAAAAAAAGATGAGCAAGGAAGAGTGATTGCAGTACCGATAGTAGTACAAGGTGAAAAAATCTTATTAATTGGAATCTATGCCCCTAATGCAGGGGCCATATTTGATGAAGTGAACAAGTTGTTGAGGTTTTTTTTAGGATTGAAGTTGTTGAGCTTTGGAAACAATTTTTTTTTTTGCAATATGCTGATCAAAAATGATCTTAGTGGGTGATTAAAATGGGGTGTTTTCACTTGAAATGGACAGAACAATTATAAAAAAAGAGACTAAAAAAGGAAGACTCCCAACAAGTTTGTTTTATTTGGCAGAGAATTTAAATTTGATAGATGTTGTTGTTTAGTCGTTTAGTAGTGTCCGACTTCGTGACCCCATGGACCAGAGGACGCAAGGCACTCCTGTCTTCCACTGCCTCCCGCAGTTTGGTCAGACTCATGTTGGTAGCTTCCAGAACACTGTCCAACCATCTTGTCCTCTGTCGTCCCCTTCTCCTTGTGCCCTCCATCTTTCCCAACATCAGGGTCTTTTCCAGGGAGTCTTCTCTTCTCATGAGGTGGCCAAAGTATTGGAGCCTCAGCTTCAGGATCTGTCCTTCCAGTGAGTACTCAGGGCTGATTTCCTTAAGAATTGATACTGTATATTCCTGCGTATAAGACTACTTTTTAACCCAGGAAAATCTTCTCAAAAGTTGGGGGTCGTCTTATACGGCGGGTCGTATTTCTTATACGGCGAGTATATCCCAAACTATATTTTAACTGGAAAAGTTGGGGGTCGTCTTATACGCCCAGTCGTCTTATACGCTGGAATATACGGTAGGTTTGATCTTCTTGCAGTCCATGGGACTCTCAAGAGTCTCCTCCAGCACCACAATTCAAAAGCATCAATTCTTCGGCGACCAGCCTTCTTTATGGTCCAGCTCTCACTTCCGTACATTACTACTGGGAAAACCATAGCTTTAACTATACAGACATTTGTTGGCAAGGTGATGTCTCTGCTTTTTAAGATGCTGTATGGAGAGTCAAACATCCTCTAGATAGAGAGTTCACGTTCTTCTCACATGTGCATAAAAGTAGTGCAAGAATTAATGCAAAAACAGAATTATTGCCAAGAACATTATCAGACCACAATCCATTAATTTTAGAATTGAAAAATGAAAAACATTCCACTTTTAGATGGAGATTAAATGAAGATCTGCTAGACAACCAGAATATGTTAGAAAAGGCAGAAAAATATTAGGGGACTATTTTGAGTTAAATTTAAATCAAGGAATTTTGCAGATTTATATAAGATAGGACCAGAAAAAAAAGATTGAAATAGAGGAATTATTGAGAGCAAGTAAAGTACCAAAAGGGACCCAGGTGGCGCTGTGGGTTAAACCACAGAGCCTAGGGCTTGCTGATCAGAAGGTCGGCGGTTTGAATCCCTGCGACGGGGTGAGCTCCTGTTGCTCGGTCCCTGCTCCTGCGCACCTAGCAGTTTGAAAGCACGTCAAAGTGCAAGTAGATAAATAGGAACCGCTCTGGCAGGAAGATAAACGTCATTTCCATGCGCTGCTCTGGTTCGCCAGAAGCGACTTAGTCATGCTGGCCACATGACCCGGAAGCTGTCTGCGGACAAACGCCGGCTTTTAAAAAAAAATATTAATATTTGCTTTAAGCCGCCCAGAGTGGCTGGGGAGACCCAGCCAGATGGGCGGGGTACAAATAAATTATTATTATTATTATTATTATTATTATTATTATTATTATTATTATTATTATTAACGGCGTTTCCGTGTGCTGCTCTGGTTCGCCAGAAGTGGCTTAGTCATGCTGGCCACATGACCCGGAAGCTGTACGCCGGCTCTCGGCCAACAAAGCGAGATGAGCGCCGCAACCCAGAGTCGGACACGCCTGGACCTAATGATCCCTTTACCTTTAAATTACCAAAAATCCCAGATGAGAAGTTAGTAATTTTAAATGCCCCAATAACATCTTCGGAGATATTGCAGGCAATCAATTTGGCAAAAGCAGGGAAAATGCCAGGACCAGATGGATTGACAGCTAAATATTATAAAAAATTATACAAACAATTATTAGCACTATTACAAGTGACAATGAATAAAATTTCAAAACAAAATAAAAAATAAAAAAATTCCTTCCAGTAGCACCTTAGAGACCAACTAAGTTTGTTCTTGGTATGAGCTTTCGTGTGCATGCAGACTTCTTCAGATACATTGAAACAGAAGTCACCAGACCTTTATATATAGTGAGAGGGTGGGGAGGGGTATTACTCAGAAGGGTGGTGGGAATGGGTGATAGGCTGATAGCTGTGGTAAAGCTGTTGACGACTGTTAACGACTGCAATTGGTCTAACAGGAAAAAGCAAGGGATGAGAAGGTTAAAAATAGCTTTGTCATGTATAATGAGATAAGAATCCAATGTCTTTATTCAGACCAGGTCTCTCCATGGTTTTAAGTTTGGTAATGAGTTGCAATTCAGCAACTTCTCTTTCCAGTCTATTTCTGAAATTCCTTTGTAATAAGACAGCTACTTTGAGATCTTGTATAGAGTGTCCTGGGAGATTGAAGTGCTCTCCTACTGGTTTCTCTGCCTTGTGATTCCTGATGTCAGATTTATGTCCATTTATCCTTTGGCGTAGTGTTTGGGCTGTTTGGCTTACATAACTTTAATCCCTAAACAAGAGACAGACCTGACATCAATAAAAAATTATAAGTCAATTTCGCTATTAAATAATGATTATAAACTGTTTGCTAATATTTTGTCCAACAGGATGAAAACAATATTAAAGGGAATTATAATCATGATTAGACAGTCTTACTTCCAGGCAGACAAATGAAGGATAATATAATAAATATTGTAGATGTGATAGAATACCTGGAAGTAAGAAATGAAAAACAAGCAGACAATGATAATGAAGAATTTAAAAAGGACTGGGAACCTTTTATGTTGTGTTTACGGAAATACTGTAAAGATATGGACTCACTAACAGGGTTTGATTAAACACTTACAAGTAAGAAAATAAGATCAAAGGTTAAGTAAGGACAACATGGAATGAAACTGACTGTAAGATGTAATCGTGAAGCAAAATTTGGTCTAAAACTGATAATAAGAGTATCCTATATAATAATCTTGCTGTGTCCGTACGTACCACTTTCCGTGTGTCACAGGAATTCGCCAGTGCGCGTGCATTCCTGTGACACACGGATTGGACGACGGGAGAGGGGGCGTGTCCGAGAGGCAGAGGCGGCGCATGCGCACCGTCATTTCGGTCACTGCCAGGGTGCCATCGTGCCGAGCCTCCCGCTGCAAGCTTTCCCGCTGCAAGCTTTCCTGCTTGCAAAGCGCGGAGGGAGGGCCGTGAAGCGGCCCTCCCTCCGCCGCCTTCAGCCTCCTGAGCAGCGCTCCCCCCGCCGCCTTCAGCCTCCCGCTGCAGCCGCCTAACACCGTCGGCTACGCGCGGGGGCTCCGCAAGTGCCAGGACTGCCTACGCGGTGAGGCGGGGGGGGGAGACGGGGCCCGGCCCTTCCCAGCAGGCTTACTCGGGAGTAAGTGCCGCCGCCCGCGAGCGGAGTTTCCCGCTGCCGCCGGCTTCCTCACTGCTCTGGCGGAGCCTCCCACTGCGAGCGCCGCCTCGCCTCTCCTTCCCCGGGAGAGGCATGTGGTCTCTCCGGGAGCCGGAGGAACAAAAAACAGTGGGGGGGGGAGTAGGAGACTGAGCCCGGTGGCCGCTCCTTCTCCCTCACACTCTCCCATCCCAGCGCACGCAGCCTTCGCCTCCAGGGTAGCAGTGGCGGCAGCAGCGGGAACAGCGGGCTCTCTGGGGTCCGGGCCCGGGGCGGTTGCCGTCTCAGCCGTGCCCGCTCCGGGTCCGTGCGGGGCGGTGTCGGGGGTCTCTCGGCACGGCGCTACCCGTGATGCAGAGGTTGGGGCTGGGCCGAGGGTCCCGACCGCCGGCCCGCCTTCTCTCCCCTCCCAGCGCACGCAGCCTTCGGCGGGAGGGCAAGAGCCCTCACACTCTCCCTTCGCCGAAGGACCGCATGCGTAATAGCGCTCTCCTCGCTCCCAGTCCCGCTCCTCCCTCTTTACCAAGTTTTACCTCCCTGAGGGGAAGGAAGGAGGGACGGGCCGAGGAGGATGGAGGAGGTGCCTGGCGGGGGTTGCCGCTGCCGCCGTCGTTGCCGCTCTTGGCCGCGCTCGCTGCACTGGAGAAGTTGCCGGCGGGCGCCAGGCCTCTGAGGCCGGGGAGCGGGGGTTGGCCTCGCGCACCTCAGGAGGAGGAGGAGGCGGGGCCGCTTGGCGCGCGACTGAGAAAATGACTGACGCGAGGCGGAGGGGGCAGTGTTCGGAGGGCAGTGTTCGGAGGGGGAGGGGCGCCCCGCTCGAGAGGGCGGCGGGGGGGAGCTCTGTGAGGAAGGTGCAAGAGGAGGGGAAGGGGGCATGGAGGTGAGGCAAGAAAGGCAGGAGGAGAAGGGGAGGGGCCGGCGCAGGCAGAAATGGGGCTGTGGGGCAGGAGGGGCTGCAGAGTGAGAAACGAAAGTGGCATGGGGCAGGAGGGGCTGGTGAGTGTGCGGGATATGGGGCTGGAGTGCATGGGATGTTGAGGGGCCATGGGGCAGGAGAGGCTGGTTATTCTGGGAGGATATAGGGCAGGAGGGGTGGGGTTGGGGTATGGGGCAGGAGGGGCTGGTGAGTGAGAAAGTAAACGACAGGAGGCACTGGTGAGCGTGTAAGGATATGGGGCAGGAGGGGTGGGGGTGTTATGAGCCAGGAGGGGCTGGTGAGTGTGGGAGTATGGGGCAGGATGAGTGGGGTGTTGGGGGTATGGGGCAGGAGGGGGTCGGATGTGGGGAGTATGGGGCAGGAGGGGCTGGTGAATGTCGTGGGATATGGGGCAGGAGGGGTTGGTGAGTGTAGCAGGGGTATAGGGCTAGAAGAGTGAGGGGCTATTGAGCGAGATAAAGGAAAATGGAAGTATGCGGCAGGGGAGAGTGTGGGGGTGTGAATTAGGAGGGGATGAGAGGAAAGGTGGCAGGGTGTGAGAGAGAAGTGGGTGTACAGACAGAAAGGCAAACTATGTGTGGAAATGTGGGGAGTAGGGGGGAGATAGGGGGATGCAGCGTTTTTGCACATGGGGATGCGAGGTGTGTGGGGGGGGGAGAGAAGAAGTCTGGCATATCACATATAATCTAGCGCCCGTTATTAACGGGCTTAATTCACTAGTTAAGGTATAAGATTATAAAAATAAGATAATAATTAAGCAGAAGTAGTAAATATTTAAAGAACCAGAAGGGGAAGTTGAGGGAAGTCACGGGGGGAGGGTTTCTTTGTCTTTTATATGACAAATGTTATATTGTGTTGTTTGACTGAATATAAAATTGTAAAAATCCAATAAAAATTATTATTTTAAAAAAACAGAAATCAGTGGTGAAATACCAAGTCTTGAAATACTAATATTTAATTATTTAATTTAATATTTAATAATATTTAAATATTTAATTTAAATACTAATATGTAAGGTTGATGCAAACAGCTCAAGATTTTTAAGGGTGGCTTACTTTGCAGGGATTCTTTAGTTGCAGAGGTGTTTTAATTGCCTTTAGCAATACTGTATTGATGGTAAAAACAAAATCCTTGTGATTGTCCATGAATCCACTAGATGGCACTTCAGACTGAACATTTCTACATTTTGAATCACACCTACTTTTTGCTTATCCCCATTTGTCATTCCAAGGCATTTTATTCATCCCGGCATCTACAACCACACACAGCCTTTCTTGGTGGAATGTGCAGGATTGGGCTGTGAAAATGTTCCTGGCTAAAAAAATAACCATGCTATGAGTGTTATGGGAATTTCTCACTGGAACTAATCTGAAAGTGGATTTTTATCATTTTACTAGTGGTTTAAGCCCGTTTAGTTAACGGGCGCTAGAGAGCCTTCTTTCGCCACTGGGGGCAGCGCTGCCGAAGCGCTCTGAGGGGAGCGGCCTGCTGGCCGCCTCCTCTCCCGGCTTCTCGCCCACGGCCTCCTGGGGGAGAGAAGGCCGCGCCGGGGGATCGTCCGGCTGAAGCGCCGCGCGAGGCGGAGGCAGCGGAGGATCCTGGGCGGGCCCGTGGCGGCGGGAAAGCCCTCCGGCGCCGCCTCCGCTCCTGGGGCAGGTAAAGAGGTTCAGGCGCTCCTCCGGGGAGGGAGAGGTGGCGGAGTGGAGCAGGGCGGCCGGCGTGGCGGCGGAGGAAGCAGCGGCAGCGGAGGCGCTCTGCGCTCTCTCTCCCTCCCCCCCTCTGATTCCTTGGGAGCTCCGTGCGAGGCGGCGGCGCTGCTCCAACTGACGACGTGCGTGCGCCGCCGCTGCCTCTCAGACACGCCCCCCTCTCCCGTCGTCCAATCCCTGCGTCCGTCTGGGACATGCGCAGTGGAAAATTTCCACTGACACACAGAACGTACGCACGGACACAGGCACTTTATTATAGAGGATTTTACTGTCCTAGTGGACCAGCAATCCAAGTAATTTAAAAGCCAGGTGGTTAATTTTTTTCTGTAATAAGACAATTGTGTGCAGTTTTGTTTGTTCTGTGACTCCCACACAGTTAGCTCTAGTCTAATTTATCTTAATTGATCCACAGCACAACCCTATACATGCCTACTTCACTACAGGGTTTAGGATTGCTATCTCAGTATTCTGTCTAGAAGTGGAAAGGAATTAAACTTTTTTATATGCTGTTAATCTGTATTCTCTGAGCATCAGAGCTGCTACGCAAATTGAAAAGGCAATGGATTATATAATAACTAGTAGATATGATGCCCGTTAAAATAACGGGCACTAGAAGGTTAGTCTGCCCTGCGCCGCCATAGCCTCGGCCCCGGCCGCCTTTGCCCTCGGAGCGTCTCGGAGCAGCAGCCGCAACAGCCGCACCGGCCACCCCCGCCCGCCCGCCCGCCGAACCGCCCCTTCCCGCGCGTCGCCTCACGGCCGCCGCTCCTCTGTCCCCTCAGCCATGTTCACAGCCGCTCAGCTCATCTTCCCCAGCTCCGTGCAAGGCAGCGGCACTGACCCAACTGACGACGCGCGTGCGCCGCCGCCTCTCGGACACGCCCCCCTCTCCAATCCCTGTGTCCGTGAGGCACATGCGCGGTAGCGCAATTCCACTGACACACGGACTGGACGCAGAGACACAGGGACTTTATTGTATAGGATAATAATAATAATAATAATAATAATAATAATAATAATAATAATTTATTTATACCCCGCCCATCTGACTGAGTTTCCCCAGCCACTCTGGGCGGCTCCCAAACGAATGTTAAAACAATACAGCATTAAATATTAAAAACGTCCCTAAACAGGGCTGCCTTCAGATGTCTCTTGAAAATAGGATAGCTGCTTATTTCCTTGACATCTGATGGAAGGGTGTTCTTTAATAAGGATTAATGCTATACTTCAGGGGTGGCCAACTCCCAAGAGACTGCGATCTACTCTCAGTGTAATAATAATAATAATAATAATAATAATAATAATAATTTTTATTTGTACCCCGCCCATCTGGCCGGGTCTCTCCAGCCACTCTGGGCGGCTTCCAACAGACACAAAATACATTAAAATCACAGGTTAAAAGCTTCCCTAAATAGGGCTGCCTTGAGGTATCTTCTGAATGTCAGATAGTTGTCCATCTCCTTAACCTCTGCTGGGAGGGCGTTCTACAGGGCGGGCGCCACTACCGAGAAGGCCCTCTGCCTGGTTCCCTGTAGCTTTGCTTCTCGCAGTGAGGGAACCGCCAGAAGGCCCTCGGCGCTGGATCTCAGTGTCCGGGCTGAACGGTGGGGGTGGAGTTGCTCCTTCAGGTATACAGGACCGAGGCCGTTTAGGGCTTTAAAGGTCAGCACCAACACTTTGAATTGTGCTCGGAAACGTACTGGGAGCCAATGTAGTTCTCTCAGCAAATCCACCTTTTGTCCTAATATCTCCGATCCAAATATTACTACGTTCGAACAAGTAGTCCTAAGGGACATTACAAAATTGGAGAAACAAACACAACATAATTGGTCAAATCTCTCGAGGGACACCAAATTGGGAGGGGTGGCTAATACCCCAGAGGACAGGATCACACTTCAAAATGACCTTAACAGATTAGAGAACTGGGCCAAGGCAAACAGGATGAATTTTAACAGGGAGAAATGTAAAGTACTACATTTGGGCAAAAAAAATGAAAGGCACAAATACAGGATGGGTGATACCTGGCTTGAGAGCAGTACAAGTGAAAAGGATCTAGGAGTCTTGGTAGACCACAAACTTGACATGAGTCAACAGTGTGATGCAGCAGCTAAAAAAGCCAATGCAATTCTGGGCTGCATCAATAGGAGTATAGCATCTAGATCAAGGGAAGTAATAGTACCACTGTATTCCGCTCTGGTCAGACCCCACCTGGAATACTGTGTCCAGTTCTGGGCACCACAGTTCAAGAAGGATATTGACAAGCTGGAACATGTCCAGAGGAGGGCAACCAAAATGGTCAAAGGCCTGGAAACGATGCCTTATGAGGAACGGCTTAGGGAGCTGGGTATGTTTACCCTGGAGAAGAGAAGGTTAAGGGGTGATATGATAGCCATGTTCAAATATATAAAAGGATGTCATATAGAGGAGGGAGAAAGGTTGTTTTCTGCTGCTCCAGAGAAGCGGACACGGAGCAATGGATTCAAACTACAAGAAAGAAGATTCCACCTAAACATTAGGAAGAATTTCTTGACAGTAAGAGCTGTTCGACAATGGAATTTGCTGCCAAGGAGTGTGGTGGAGTCTCCTTCTTTGGAGGTCTTTAAGCAGAGGCTTGACAGCCACCTGTCAGGAATGCTTTGATGGTGTTTCCTGCTTGGCAGGGGGTTGGACTGGATGGCCCTTGTGGTCTCTTCCAACTCTATGATTCTGTGATTCTGTGATTCTGTGAGGGAAGAATATTTAGCATTGAAAAACCTCATGACGGATAATAGTATTATCATAAAACCGGCAGATAAGGGCGGAGCCATAGTAATATTGGACAGAGTGGATTATTGCAGAGAGGTACAACGCCAACTCAATGATGCCTCTTACTACAGACAATTAGACCATGATCCAACTAAACACATTAGCAGACTTATAGATGTAGTAGTACAAGAGGCTGAGATGTTAGGTCATATAGATCTCCACCTTAAAAAATACCTCATCAATCAAAATCCTAGAACCCCACTTTTCTACATTCTGCCTAAAATCCATAAATCAGGTTTCCCTCAACCCGGTAGGCCCATAGTATCAGGTTCCGGCTCACTTTTGGAGCCTCTTTCAAAATATATAGATTCCTTTCTAAATCCCTGCGTTACTCTACTGCAATCTTACCTACACGACACCAGAGATTTTATTGTAAAGGTCGAAGGTTGGTATATACCAACAACAGCTATTCTTGTGACCATGGACGTTACCTCTTTATACACAAACATACCTCTGGAAGAGGCTCGCTGCATAGTAGAAAATATATTTTTGGCCAGAGAAACACAGCAACCACCTACTTTCTTTTTGATGGAGTTGGTTGATCTAATTTTCGAACACAACTTTTTCAAATTTGGTAAGGATTTCTTTATACAGACTAAGGGAGTTGCTATGGGCAGTTGCTATGGGCTCCAAGCATTGCCAATTTGTTTATGGGAAAAATTGAAGAAGATTTCATTTTGAATCGAGAAGCCAATCCATTTTTTGACAAAATATTAATGTACAAGAGGTTCGTTGATGACCTGTTCTCGGTTCTTGAAACAGCGGAAAATATAACTGAGTTTTTCTCTTGGTGTAACAACACCCATTCTAGCATTAAATACACATGCCATTACCATAGCCAAGAAGTGACTTTCCTGGACACCATAGTATATTGAGATACTATTAACAAACTAGCAGTTCAAACTTTTTAAAAGCCCACCGATAAAACATCATACCTTCATTATAAATCGTTTCACCCACAAAATTTAAAACATAACTTACCTTTTGGTCAATTTTTACGTATCAAACGTAATTCCACTTCCCCCAAGGATTACAGCAAGGATAGTCAGGTCATGGCACAAGAATTTCTCTCCAGAGGTTATCCACACGAAGTGATTAAAACGGCACAAACCAGAGCCCTGCAAAGACCTAGACATAGTCTATTTTACAAACGTTCCAAGCAAGAAACTTCACCCATAACATGTGCCATTGACCACACTCCACTGTCATATTCTATCAGTAAAATAATTAAGAAACACTGGCACCTGATAAAAGAGATACCAGGTTGTTCTTCAACACCACGCATAGGTTTCCGCAGAATGAAATTTTTTAAAAGTATGCTTGTACATGCAGCATTACCAGAATTAGAACGTCGTAACCAATTGGACTTACGGGGACATTTTAAATGTGGCAAATGTGCGGTGTGCAAATTAACCAAAGAAGTGAAAGAATTCACTATACCAGGGACAAATAATACCATCCAACTGGAATCATTCACTACTTGCGACTCTAGAGGAGTTATATACGTTATACAATGTACCTGTGGTTTATGGTATATAGGAAGCACTATAAGACCGGTCAAAACGTGAATATTAGAGCATAAAAATCGCATTCAAAATAAAATCATGGAAGCACCCCTCACTTCACATTTTGTCGAGGCGAATCACAAACCCACAGATTTTCAATGGTTTGGGATTTACAAGCATAACATCCCCGAAGTAAATACATAAGTTCTTAAAAAGAAATTATATCAGAAAGAGTCCTACTGGATATACAGATTTGGGTCCTTAGCCCCCACAGGTTTAAATCTTAATATTGATTTTAGTTCTTATCTGTAATCTGCGCGTAACCTTCTTATTTGTAACCTTAGTATACTAACTAGTTGAAGTTAGCCCGTTCAATAACGGGCGCTAGAGGAGGAGGAGGCAGGAGGAGGCAGAACAGCGGCCGCTGGGGGGTGGAGAGGGGCTCCCTCCCCCTTCTTCGTTTTCCCCGGGGGCGGCTGTAGCGGCGGCGGTAGCGGCAGCGAGGATGGGGCGGCCCTCTGCGTCCGTGCGAGGCAGCGGCGCTGGCGCAACTGACAACGCGCGTGCGCCACCGCTGCCTCGCGGACACGCCCCCTCTCCGCCCGCTCCAATCCCTGCGTCCGTGTGGGACACGGACATGCGCAGTAGCGCAATTCCGTGACACACGGAACGGACGCAGGGACACAGCAACTTTATTATATAGGATGAGTTGTTCATACAAATCGGATTTTGGTGGCAATGATGATGCTTTGGCCTTTTAGAATCTTTCTAAGATTGTTAAATATATTCTTTTAAAGGGCTTTTGGAAGTTTAAACATTATGTATGGACCGTTTTCAAATGTATCTATACCTTTAAATCTCTGCATCAAGTATATTAATGATCTGTTCCTTTAAATGTTTAAATGTTATCCCGTCTGCAAGTATTTAACTGGGAGAGTTGTTTGAGTCTGGATTAGCTTTATTGGAATGATGTCTGTTTGAGTCTCTTAGAATAGCTTAGCTATGCTGAATTTACTAGTCCTGTGTTGATGGTGAGTACATAAATCTTTAATAAGCTTTTTTAATGTATATTTATTTATATTCCTGGTAAAGTTGATGGTATGTACTGTTGTTATCTAAGATAAAGTCCATTCCTTGACGAAACTGCTGGTGAAACGGGAGTATTCGAAGCTGGCCACCCGTCGGAAGACATACCCATACGGTTGATGGACTTGGATTAATCATCTTTAACACTGAAAAGATAGACTCATACGTCTGATGAACTTTGCACAACCATCTTTATTACCCATATATTGCACTTTAAATTAGCACTTTGAATGTTTGGAAGTATATACAGGCTTTTGCCTCTGAGGAGATACCTATGTATGCTTTTTGTATAACTGTTTCAGTTTAGTCTGTGATTCAATACAATTGTCATCTATAGTTGTTCACGGTTTTGTATTTTATCTTTGGTATCGTTCCCGTGACTGTCTGTTGGATTTTCTACTGCGTACCAGATGGAGCTGGTAGACAGCTGCCCTGGATACAGAATTGACCTGTGCCTCCATGGACAGCTGTGAGTCCAAAATGACTCCCAGGCTGCGCACCTGGTCCTTCAGGGGCACAGTTACCCCATTCAGAACCAGGGAGTCCCCCACACCCGCCCGCACCCTGTCTCCCAAGAACAGTACTTCTGTCTTATCAGGATTCAACCTCAATCCGCCATCCATCCTCCAACCGCCTCTCTATCTAGAGGATGTTTGACTCTCCATACAGCATCTTAAAAAGCTTCAGGTCAAAGTTGTTGAGCTTTTTTTAGGGAAGAGGAAGGCCCATTTTAAGGGGTTCAGGTCTAAATTGCAGTTACAGGTAGGTAGCCGTGTTGGTCTGCCATAGTCAAAACAAAATAAAAAATAAAAAAATTCCTTCCAGTAGCACCTTAGAGACCAACTAAGTTTGTTCTTGGTAGGAGCTTTCGTTCGCATGCACACTTCTTCAGAAGAAGTCTCTAAGGTGCTACTGGAAGGTCTAAATTGTGTAGCTTTTTTTAGGGAGGAGGAAAGCCAGTGATCTACCACAGACATCCAGTGATCTACCAGTTGGACGTGCCTGCTATACTTCAATATACCAAGTCCCATTGTGACCTGGGCAGAATGGGAGGTGGGGTAATGAAATATATATAGGGGTGAACGGATGCAACAACAACAAAAAAGAGTACTGGTGAAGATATCATCCTGAGGTCGTTTTTATTTCCTCCGTGCTTGTATTGAGCATGCTTGTATTGAGAACGTTTTTCTGATTGAACGGGGTCTGCAACCTTTAAGACAAAAAGAGCCACTTGGACCCATTTCCGAAGAAAAAAAACAACTGGGAGCCGCAAAACCATTGCGACATTTAAAACAAACATAACACTGCATATATTGTTTCTTACCTTAATATGTATATATCTTTATTGTCATTGTACAAGTACAACGAAATTGGATTTAAAATAATAATAATAATAATAATAATAATAATAATAATAATAATAATAATAAAATAATTTTTTAAAAAAAGTTCATTTAACAGCAGTAAAAAGCAGGGGTGTAAGTGACATCCTGCTTTACACATCCTGGGTCACAAAGGCTGCAGCCCTAGCTGCACTTACCTGAGAGTAAGCCCTGCTGAATCTAATAGGACCTTACTTCTGAGTAGACAGTAGGACTGCAGCAAGAAACACAATTGGGAATTAGGGCTTTCTGTTTTAAGTCTCAACCAGAGGAAAATGTAATATTGGAGATTAGGGAGAAAGGAATATGAATAGATTGGGGGGAGGGGGCTGACGAGACACCAAAAACCACAGTTAGCAAGACAAGGCACACTTTCTGGGGAGCAAGTCTCACAGTTGCTTGGGGCGAGGACTGCAGAGGGACCATAGTTGGGTTGTGCGTGTGTGTTTTTCAGAAAAACGTAGAATTGGAAAGGACCCTGCAGGTCATCTAGCCCAACCCCCTGCAATGCTTTTTAGCTTGCATTGATATTAAAAACCTTCAGTGCCATTTTTTTTTAGTTGGATAGGCAATTAACAGGCTTGTTTCACAAATAAGGGAGAAGGAGGGTTGCTCACTTGGTTTGGTTTCTTTGTTCTAGTTTTTAGGGTGTGCTTATTACCGCAGTTTCATGCAGTGAGCCACCCTGATATTTATGGGTGAAGGGCAGTAGTAGTAGTAGTAATAATAATAATCTTTTTCATGGGGGTTGGAGTGAGCGGGTGATGGCCGGCTGCTGGAATGAATGGGGTTGGTGCTAAATGGTCTGGCTTGCTCTACAACCCCTACTAGGGACCTTGTTGGTGGGGTGGGGGCGAATAAGGAGCCCACCCCTGAAGAAGAAGAAGAAGAAGAAGAAGAAGAAGAAGAAGAGGAGGAGGAGGAGGAGGAGGAGGAGTGAGGGGAGGAGGCTTCCCTTCACCGGGATAGAGTTGGCATGATTCCAGGGAGAGAAACCAGGGCAGCAGCTGCTGCTACTCACGGCTCAGGCTGGATGTAGCTGAACAGAACGGGCAAGGGGACCCTGCAAGCAGGGCTGCAAACACAGTGCGGAGGCTCTATCGTCCTCCTCCTCGGCTTCCCGCTCGCCATCACCCGCCTCCCTCTTCTCACAGGGAGGGCGGGTGAAAAAGAGAGAGAGAGAGAGAAGAGAAGAGAAGAGAAGAGAAGAGAAGAGAAGAGAAGAGAGAGAGAAGGCGCCTCCACAGCCCGGGTAGAGAAGGAAGAAGGGGGCGAGTTGGAGGGCGCCTCTCTTCTTCTTCCGCCCCACTGGCCCCCTTGCGCACAACTTTCCCTTCGCCTCTCTCTTCCCACAGGGCAGACCGCCTCGCTCTGCACGAGGCGGCAACTGAGCAAAGCCTGGGGAGGAGGCGAGCCTGTGTCAAGGGAGGGCACGTGTGCCTCTCCAGCTGAGCGTCGGCTTGGTTTTTTCCCTTTTAGCCTTCTGGCGCCCCGCAGAATTCGGTGCCTGCAGGCTAAACACACCGGCCCTGGGTACCTGCGCGCAGCGCGGGGTGCTGGTGGCAGCTAGGGGAGGGGGCAGCTGCCTTCTAGGGCAGCTGCCCCCTCCTGGCTACGCCCATGTCCCCGCCGCTCCAGCCGCCGCAGCCACGGAGCCCAGGCTGGGCGTGGGCGGCAAGCCCAAAGCGCTCCTGTGCAGGGAGAGGAAAGGCTCTCCCTGCTGCTCCAGCCGCCGCAGCCACGGAGCCCAGGCTGGGCGTGGGCGGTGAGCGCATGAAAACGCCGGCCGCACCCCTTTCCCGGCCCGGCACACGAGGCTCAGCGCCAGGATTTCCAAACCGGGATACTGGACTAGTATCCGCGCTCCGGAGCCGCAGCAAGGGTGCGAAAGAGCCACATGCGGCTCCGGAGCCGCGGGTTGCCGACCCCTGAACTATACCTTTAAGGAGATTAAGGGGCTATCTCCTCCCCCTTCAGAGATATATAAGACAACAAACTCTCCTCCCCAGGGGCGTAGCAAGGGGGCGGGGGGCGGGCCGCCCCGGGCACCACCCTGCTAGGGGTGACACTTTGGGGGGCTTTAAAAAAAAAAATAAAAAAAAAATTTTTTTTTTAAAATTTTTTTTTAGGCTATTTTCGGCGCTGCCGGGCGTAGCCGCAGGGGCGGCCAGCGAGGAGGGGTGTTGCGCTTGCCGCTGACGTGACACCCCCCTCGCTGGCTGCTCCTATGGCAGCGCCGAAAATAGCCTCCTCCCCGCTGCTGCGCTCCCTGGGCGACGCCGCGGCATGGAGGAGAGGGGCGGGCCAGCAGCCAGGAGGGGTGTCATCTCCTCTGGCTGGTCCGCCCCACTCCTCCATGCCGCGCCTCCGCCCAGGGAGCGCAGCGGCGAAAAGCCGAAGCAAGCAGCCTGCTTGCCTCGGCTTTTCTCTTTTTTAAAGCGCCTTTCCCCCCGCTCACGGGGGGAGCCACCCGCAGGGGCGAGGGAAGAGGCGGGCAGCGATGGGGTGACACCCCTCCGCGGAGGGGTGACACCCCATCGCTGCCCGCCTCGCCCCTGCGGGTGGCTCCCCCCGCGAGCGGGGGGATAGGCGCTTTTAAAAAGAGAAAAGCCGAGCTTTTCGCCGCTGCGCTCCCTGGGCGGAGCCGCGGCATGGAGGAGTGGGGCGGACCAGCCAGAGGAGATGACACCCCTCCTGGCTGCTGGCCCGCCCCTCTCCTCCATGCCGGCGTCGCCCAGGGAGCGCAGCGGCGAAAAGCCGAGGTAAGCAGGCTGCTTGCCTCGGCTTTTCTCTTTTTCAAAGCGCTTTCCCCCCGCGATCGGGGGGGAAAGCGCTTTGAAAAAGAGAGAAGTTCCCCCCCTGCCGGGGCGGAGCCGCAGTGACGGTGCGTCGTGACGTCACAACGTGACGTCACGACGCCCCGCCCCCAGGGGTGCCTCCTCCGGTCACCGCCCCGGGTACGGTGGAGGCTTCCTCCGCCCCTGCTCCTCCCAGTGGGAAACGCATAGAAAAACACAGGAAAACTTGAATATACATTGATCCACTTATCTAAGGTGAGGGAACACAAAATTGAGTGTCTTTTATTCGCATACAATTCGACTGAAGATATGTAACTATTGTCAATACTTATGATTTGCAGACGCTACATCCACCAAAGATTCAAAAGAAACAGAAATTATATATTATTCACATTCTTTTCAAAAAAACGAGGTAAGGAACCAAATACTATGAAGAGCTATTTTGGGCAATTACAATGAATGATACTCTAGAACTTTTATGTATATTGTTTGATATTGTTAAAACATAACCATTGTTAGATCTTAATTACTGAAACCTTAGTACTTTGATGTATTTTGATATATTATTTGATAATACCAGTTGAAGAAGGCATCTGCTCCGAAACAGGGCCCTGTCCTGGTTTCCAGTTTTCGCATCATACATCTGATTCACATCTCAGAAGCCCTTACTTCAATCTCCAAAAGACTTTTCTTTGTGAAACTATTATTTTCGTTTAAGACTGTAATTCCTAACAGGATTGATATGCTATTTGAATTTACTCACGAGTAAACTTATTCTTTTGTTAAAACTTGTGGCCAGAGTTCTTGGTAACATTTATTCCAGTGCTTCTAAATGTCCAGCCCTGCTTCCCAAACTCCATCCCGAGGAGCCCCACATCCCGCCGCCGCCCAATATTTTCCTTGGATTGAAACCTGAATCTTGTTCAATGAGCGATCATCTCGAGCTTTCCCCCGCAAGCGCCGAGCCTGAAGGGCGGCGAGAGCGGCACTCGCTGAACGCGCCGCGTTTCTGAACGGAAGGGTTTGCAAAAGAGCAGCTTGTGCAAGCAGCGGACACGTTCTCGCAACTGTCTTAACGGCTTGGCCACGGAATCTTGCGCGCAGCTCAGATGACAAGGGCGGCTCGGTAGTGTTTGCACATTATTATGCAGAACAGCCCCAAACTGCGCCCCCGCCCCAGTGCTGAAAAGCTAAAAAGATGTTCGGGGAAGGGAGGACGAGATCTCACAGCGCAGCGCACCGATCGGAAACCCCGATTGGGCTTCCAGCCATTAACGCACGTGGAGATCTCCCAAGCGGGACCGACATGACCTTACCCCTTCAGACTTCGGCCGGCTGCCATTCTTAAATGCTTTCTCATAAGGAAACAGATTCCTCGCAAAACGAAAGAAACGTGTTTGATGGCACTTCGAAACCGTTAAAAAAGAGTAATAAAATAAAATGGCGTAACGCTTTAACAAGCTGGGCAGAGCAGGTCTGGAGTCCGGTCAGTGCCCGGCCACAAGTATGGCATCCCATGATGTGAGAAACGGCAGGGTAGAAATGTATGAAGACGACTCACACCTAAAAATGGAAAGCCAGCACCTCAGGGGAAATGGTTCAGCTTAGTCCTCTCCCTGATGAGCTAGACTTATTTTTTATCTTGCAGGGGTGTTTTTATCTATGCTACGCCACATTCCAAAATGTGACACTCCACCTCCCCGTCTGAGTGGTCCAACCCCCCCTCCCCGCCCGTCCGCCCTTCGAGCCTCCAGCGCCTCGTTCTGCTACGCGGGCAGCTCCAGCCCCGCGTGCTCCGTCTGGCCGCGCTCCTTCCGTTGCGGGATACCGGCTGCCTCCGGCGGGAAGGCAGCCGCCCGCCGTGCCAGAAGCGTCTCTAGCCCCTCCCCGTCGCCTGTGGATTTCAAGGAGGAAGACAGAAAACGCGGAAGTTTCTTCTGCCCCGACCTGCGCAGGGCTTTAGGAAGAGCCGCCGCCCCTGGCTTTCTCATCGCCGGACCGTGACACTGCGGGGCGATCGCTGCCCGGCCCCTCGGAATGGCCACTCTGCCCAGCTCGGACAGAAGAGCCTTTGCTCTGAAAATCAACAGGTAAGGGCACCTGACGGCATTTCCCAAGAGCTGCTCTTGACTGGCCGCGCTGGCCGGGGAAGCTCCGGCTGAGACGCGTCAGGAGAGCAGATCCGCCGCTTGCACAGATCTGCCCATCGCCCGGGACTCCGCAGCAGATCCACGGTCACTCCCCGGGACGTTAAGGAGAGGCTAAGCAGAGCGCGCACGCACACATGCTCCGAAGGAATTTACTTTTTTGCGGGGGGAGTTGGAATCAGTCTCCCTCATTCCAGACTTGTTTGCGCTTGGCATTGGGTTAGAAATCTAGATGCAGCTTGTTGTTTTGTCGATTTTTGAAGGAGAAAACCTCACCTCCTGGGGTAAAAACCCAGATCATATTATTATTTGCACAGAGAGGTGGTAATAACTTGATAGAAGGTTTTTATAGCTCTGAGAAATAGGAAATGTCTAAAACTTGGTCAGAACTTGTCCTCAGCATGGTTCTAAATTGCAGTGAATCAAAGTTTTTCCTTCCCAAGGGTTTAAGGTTGCAAAAACTTATTATGGAGTAGTGCAATATACAGGTACCGGTACTTCACTGGGATTCTCATGACGACTACTCTGTAAAAGATTATTCTCAGTTGCAGCCAGACTCTAATCCACAAAACTGGCATACTTCCATTAAAAAAAATCCTGGTGAAAATGCTGGGATTATGTCAATTAAGTTCAGTTAAGGCTGTAAGTAACTTGTGGCTTGTTGTTGCTTGAATGTTTCACCTTTTCCATACACCTTTAATAACTGTACAAGCAGAAATTCAACAGGCACCACTTTCCTAGGCATAGAAATACAGTAATGGGTAGACTCACCTGCTGAATATATGGCTCACACGAACTTAAACCAACTCTTGACCTGTTAAGGCCCAGGAAATGGCTTGGGGGGAAAAGAAAAGAAAAAAGTTATTTGAAACTCTGCTCAGTTTAGCTCCCCCCCCCCCCACATTTTGGTATCTAATAATACAACCCTAATCCTCTATAATAAAGTGCCTGTGTCCGTGCGTACATTCCGTGTGTCAGTGGAAATGCGCTACTGCGCATGCGCCCCACTGACACAGAGATTGGAGCGGGCGGAGAGGGTGTGTGTCCGAGAGGGCGGCCGTGCGCAGGCGCGTCGTCAGTTGGGTCAGTGCCGCCGCCTCACACGGTCGCCCTCCCGGCCCGCTGAGGGGGCAACCGACCGCCGCCAGGCTCGCCCTGCCCAGGCACCTCCGCGGACCTGCCGGTTTCGCCAGGGGCGCTTTGGCCCTAGCGGAGCCTCCCTCCTCAACTGGGCGAGGGGGAGACCCGGACGCCGCCCTGGAGGCAGCTGAGGCGAGCGGCTCGGGTTCTCGCGGCCTCTGCAGCCACAGACCCGCCCGCCTCGCCTCGCCTCACCTCACCTGCCCGGTCTGATGCGGCTGCAGCCTCAGACGGGGGAAGCGGCCCAAGGAGGACGCTGTGGCTGAGGCGGGATTTGAACCCGGGCCTCCTCGCCTCCTCCTCCTGGGGCTCTGCCTCCTCCTGCCTCCTCCTCCTCTAGCGCCCGTTATTTAACGGGCTAACTTCAACTAGTCCTATTAATCCTAGTAGAGCATACTTTCAGGCAAGACAATTTTTCCTACCAGAAAAAAGTATGGAATTAAATTTACTTTTTGTGGATGCATACTTTGATCACTGATTATATTTCCTACTGGCCATTTGTCTAAACCACAGAGCCTAGGGCTTGCCAATCAGAAGGTCGGCGGTTCAAATCCCCGCGACGGGGTGAGCTCCCGTTACTCTGTCTCTGCTCCTGCCAACCTAGCAGTTCAAAAGCACCTCAAAGTGCAAGTAGATAAATAGGTACCACTCCAGCAGGAAGGTAAATGGCGTTTCCGTGCGCTGCTTTGGTTCGCCAGAAGCGGCTTAGTCATGCTGGCTACATGACCAGCAGACAAACGCCGGCTCCCTCGGCCTATAGAGCGAGATGAGCGCCACAACCCCAGAGTCGTCCGCGACTGGACCTAATAGTCAGGGGTACCTTTACCTTTACCTTTACTGTCCATTTCAATAATCTTGTTTGTGGATGAACTAATATAACATTTTATTTAATCCTTTATGTTGCTTTACATGACTAACTACCTAGTGAAATCAGAGACGTGGAGAGCTTCTTTCAGTTCTTTTATTTAAATCAACAGAAATACATGGATCCCACGGAATATGCTCCCTCAATCTACTCCACCCCTCTGGCAGTTACTTCCTAGCTTCCATACCCCTCCTGCCGTCTACGGTGGCCAGCAATGAAATCTTTCTGTCCTGATACAGGAATGGAGAGCCTAGTTCTAGGAGGAGGAAGGGGCTCTACAAGACTTTCAAGTGGCATGGTGTCAACTGTCCACTGTACTGTACCACTTCTGACTCCTATTCAGGACTAGTGCATCTGCTAGCTTGCTCCTGTTCCTCACCCTCCAGTATTTCCCAGCTCTTTGCTTCTTCTTCTGGGGTGTGCCACCACCACGAACCTGGGCCCATGCTATCTTCATCTGTCTCCTGCCTGGAAGCCTCCAGGGATGGCAGTCTCCCCCACTCCTTCTCATCTGCCCAGTCCCTGACACAACAAGATGGAAGGCTTTCGTTCTTTGAAATAAAACTGCAGATAAAAATGTTAAAGGTATTTCCCAGTCTGAAGCATTTCACACATTTTGATGCTTTTCTATGTGTAGTCAAATTCAGTAAGTTGAAGGATAGAACAACTGGGAGATTCTGCAGTTGTGCAATTGCAAAAATGTCTTTGTAGTGTGGCAGTTGAGTAAAAGCCACTGCAGAAAATGTAAGAGATTGCAGAAACTCAACTGTTGGGACCTTTTAGATGCTGCAGTGCTCTCCCTCTAGCATGTCCAGGTATATAATTCCAGTTGCTAGGATAAATGAAAGGAGATGACTATTATGGGTATCTGGCTGGTCACTGGTATAGAATAAATGTGGGACGAGATGCACTTTTGTCTGCTCCAGTAGTGCAATTCATATTTCCATGCTCTTTTGTCAAAGGTGTAGTGTAGTGTAGTGGTTAAGAGTGGTGGACATGTACAGTAATCTGGTGAACTGGGTTCGCGTCTCCGCTCCTCCACATGCAGCTGCTGGGTGACCTTGGGCTAGTTGCACTTCTCTGAAGTCTCTCAGCCTCACTCGCCTCACAGATAAAGGTAGATAGCCGTGTTGGTCTGTCATAGTCAAAACAAAATAAAATTTAAAAAATCCTTCCAGTAGCACCTTAGAGACCAACTAAGTTTGTTCTTGGTATAAGTTTGTTCTTGTTCTTGTTCTCATACCAAGAACAAACTTAGTTGGTCTCTAAGGTGCTACTGGAAGGATTTTTTTTATTTTATTTTGTTTCGCCTCACAGAGTGTTTGTTGTGGGGGAGGAAAGGAAAGGAGATTGTGAGCCGCTTTGAGACGCCTTAGGGATATCAAATCCAAAGCAGGATATCAAATCCAAACTCTTCTTCTCCTTCTCCTTCTCCAATAATCACTGCCATCAAACTGAAGAGTTCCAGGTTGTACTACAAGGTTATCCTGCTTTTTGTACCAGAATCATGCACATTCTGTGTTTATAGAGTGAGGAATCATGGAGGGCAAAACACAGATAAATGTTTTAAGAATGACTGGCACATGCAGATTTTATTTTTGAGTTTTCATGATCTTATCAGATCAAATGAATAATGAGATCACAGTGTATAAATAGCAATTGTTCTTCAATATGTGTTGAAAGTTACCTGTCAAGATAAAGACATATTAATCTTGTTAAAGACACCGTTGCTCTACAACTAAGCCCATTTTAGTTTTCTGTTTTACAATTCATGTTCCTAGGGACTTCAGATCACTTGTGATTATTCCTCAGGAGACTCATATCTAGTAAAATGTGTTTCACTGTACATGCAAGATTAAAATGTCGTAATTATTTTTAACTGTTTTTAACTGACAACTTATTTGTGGTCAAAGTCAGGTCTCTTTGTCGGATGTGCCTGGAAGGAGAGGAGGGAGGGAGAGCTGGGGGCCCCAATCACAGTGGTTCAAGGTAGGGGGAGGTATGACGTGGGAGGGGGGCAGGCTGGGTAAGGGGCACACAACACAGGCAGTTGGTGACTCTGCCATGTGCCATCTCCTCCTCCAACCTGGGGAATTGCCGTTGTCCTATCGGCCAGCCCTTGGTTCTGTGGCTGCTGTTGCTGAATGCCAGGTCCTTGGATCAGTCAGGGAGACCACTTGCGCTCTGGAACCTTCTCCCTCTTGGCTGATAAAAACCAGCAGGGAGGGGACAGCTGGCTGGGCCAAGGAGATGGTTAATGCCTCTTTACGAGAGGGGGTGGTCCCTGCCTGCTTGAAGGAGGCAGTGGTGGATTCAGAAAATCTCACAAACTACTGGCCAGTTGCTAATCTCCCATTCCTGAGCAAGGTTCTAGAGTGGGTGGTTGCAGACCAGATCCAGGCACTCTTGGAGCAAACTGATTTTCTAGATCAATTTCAATCAGGGTTTAGGCCCGGTTTTGGCACAGAAACTTTGGTTTTGGTCACCCTGTATGATGCCCTCTGTTGGGAGAGAGACTGGGGAAATGTGTCCCTGTTACTTCTCTGTGACCTTTCAGAGGCTTTCGATACCCTCAACCATGGTATCCGAACCAGGGGTGGGTGACACCGCTTTGCGGTGGTTGCAGTCCTACTTGGATGGTCATTCCCAGAGGGTGTTGCTTGGGGAGTATTTTTCAGCCCCATGGAAGCTTTGATGTGGGGCTCGATTCTCTCCCCTGTCCTGTTTAACATCTACATGAAACTGCTAAGTGGGGTTATCTGGTGGTTTGGAGTACGTTTGTCAGCAATATGCTGATGGCACACAGCTCTACTTCTCCTTTACATCTGCAGGTGAGACAGTGGAAGTGCTGGGCCAATGGGCCATTGTCTTGTCTTGATAATGGACTGGATGAGAGCCAACAAAGTGAAGTTCAATCCAGATAAGACGAAGGCACTGTTAGTGGGTGGTTCCCTAGACCGAATGGCTGGGAGGTTGCCTGCTCTTGATGGGATTACACTTCCTCTGAAGGAGCAGGTTCGTAGCTTGGGGGTACTCCTAGATCCTTTGCTGTCACTTGAGGCTCAGGTGGCATCAGTGGCGCAGAGTGCCTTCCTTCAGCTTTGGCTGGTGGCCCAGCTACGCCCCTATCTGAACAGGGATAGCCTAACTACTGTCATAGAATCATAGAGTTGGAAGAGACCACAAGGGCCATCCTGTCGTCCACACTCTGGTAACCTCAAGGTTAAATTACTGCAACGCATTATACGCAGGGCTGCCTCTGAAGATGGTTCAGAAACTTCAGTTAGTGCAGAACTCAGCAGCTCCCTGGGACAAGACGATTTGAGCATATTACACCAATCCTGGTCCGACTGCACTGGCTGCCGATTAGTTTCTGGGCCCAATTCAACATGCTGGTTTTGAGGTATAAAGCCTTAAACAGCTCAGGACCGCAATACTTCAAGGACCGCCTGTCTCCATATGAACCTACCTGGACCCTGAGATCATCCTCTGAGGCCCTTCTTCATGTGCCTCCTCCTTGAGAGGTCCAGAGGGTGGCAAGACGAGAACGGGCTTTCTCTGTAGTGGCTCCTTGTTTGTGGAAGGCTCTCCCCAGGTGCCAGGCAAAAACATTCCTCTTTAACCAGGCCTTCGGCTGATAAACATCTAGGTAAAGGTATAGGTATCCCTGACCATTTGGTCCAGTCACGGACGACTCTGGGGTTGCGCGCTCATCTCGCTCTATAGGCCGAGGGAGCCGGCGTTTGTCTGCTGACAGCTTCCGGGTCATGTGGCCAGCATGACTAAGCCGCTTCAGGCTAACCAGAGCAGCTCACGGAAACGCCATTTACCTTCCCGCCGGAGCTGTACCTATTTCTCCACTTGCACTTTGACATGCTTTCGAACTGCTAGGTGGGCAGGAGCTGGGACCGAGCAACGGGAGCTCACCCTGTTGCGGGAATTCGAACCGCCGACCTTCTGATCGGCAAGCCCTAGGCTCTGTGGTTTAGACCACAATACCTAATAATAATAATAATAATAATAATAATATATTATTTATACCCCACCCATCTGGCTGGGCCTCCCCAGCCACTCTGGGCAGCTTCCAACAAAATATTAAAATACAATAATCAAACATTAAAAGCTTCCCTAAAGTGTGTTTGTGGGAGGGGGAAGTTATTGGGGTTATAAAATCAAGTATTTTGTGCTTTTTTATTGTATTTTTATGTTGTGAACTGCACTGAGATCTGCAGATGAAGGGCAGTATACAAATTTAATAGAAATAATAGCTCATCTGGTTGAATGTCTACCAGGTGGCAAACAACAGAGCCACCTTAAAATTAGGTTGTGGCTTCTACATGTCTGAAGGATTCCCTAGCTATATAGAAGCATATAAGTTTGTCTGTTAAAAGAAAAACATTTTCTTAAAATGGCAGACAAGGAGCTGTGAGCTTCCAGGACACCTACAATATGTTGAGGTGTTGTTGGGGGAAGAGGTGGGGTAAGGAAAGAGAAGGAGGTTGTCCTTCTCAGGCCTGTAAGCCCTTTAGCAAACATCCTAGAGGTAGGGGGTTATGTTTGGCGGGGGATCTTTCAGAGAAGGGGAGGAGGAAATGGCACCTCTTGTGTTTCACAGTATCCAGATCCACACCCACCTGCCACCATTCACAATAGTTATAAAATACTGAGATATTGAGTTGGCAGCCAGTCCATCCAACCTCCTAGTAGATTTTGTTTTGTATAGGATTTCTTGAGTCTATTGATACGTTCAGAGACACCCTGCTATTACGTGATACCATCACAGCTCACTTAACTGCTGGCTGCCTGATTTCATGACAAAACCGTACAATTTTGAACAGTAAGGGTTTTTTGAACAGCTTTGTGGTCACTGCCAGCCTTTCCTGTGTGCTGTCTTCCACAAGTGTGTGTCATGAGGGATACGACTTGTGCGCACCAGGGATCCTGGTGGATTGTTGTGACACAGCAACTTCCTATTTCTGAGTTTCCAGTTTTGAACAGTATTTGCATGACTGGCAAAACATTGTAACAAATATCCACTCCTTTTGTTATCTTGCCTCATGTCTTGCCTTGGTAATGGACTGGGTGAGAGTCAATAAACTGAAGTTCAATCCAGATAAGACAGAGGCCATGTTAGTGGGTGGTTCTCTAGACCGGATGGCTGGGAGATTACCCTTTGAAGGAGCAGGTTCGTAGCTTGGGGGTGATCTTGCATCCACTACTGTCACTTGAGGCCGAGGTGGCCTCAGTGGTGTGGAGTGCTTTCTGCCAGCTTTGGCTGGTGGCTCATCTGCTCCTATCTGGACAGGGGTAGCCTGACTTCTGTGGCCTATGCTCTTGTAAGACCTCTGAATATGGCTCAGAAACTTCAGTTGGTGCAAAATTCAATGGCCAGATTGCTCACCAGAGTAAGACGATTTGAGCATTTAACACCAATCCTGGCACAACTGGACTGGCTGCTGATTAGGTTCTGGGCCCAATTCAAAGTGCTGGTGTTGACCTATAAAGCCTTGCACGGCTCAAGACCTCAATGCCTTAAGGATCATCTTTCCCCTTACGAACCGACCTGGACCCTGCGCTTGTCATCTGACGCCCTTCTCTACGTACCCCCATCCCAGAGAGGTTTGGAGGGTGGCAACAAGAGAACGGGCCTTTTCTATGGTGGCTCCCCAATTGCGGAATGCTCTCCCCAGAGAGGCTTGCCTGGCACCATCATTACATGTCTTTTGTTTTTGTTTTTTTTAATATCATTTTTATTTATTTTCAAAACATTTTTGCAATTTACAATACACATACCTTCTCACAACTTATACCTTTTGGCTTTTTACAGCCTTGACTTCCTTCAGTCCATTCTAAACGACTTTATAATTTTTATTATTTAACTTATATTTCTTATATCTACCATTGCTTCACCTCTCACTCAAAACTTATCACGATAAATTTACACTTAACAACGATATTTCTTCTTAACTCTACAATGCCTCTTGTAGTCCTACCAACGTATTCAATTCAGTACTTTCTTTTAGATAGTCTGTAAATTTAGTCCAGTCTTTGACGAACTTCTGGTCCCGCTGTTCTCGGATTCTCCCCGTCATTTTGTCCATTTCTGCATAGTTCAGTAATTTCATTCTCCATTCTTCTATTGTCGGTGTTTGTTCTTGCTTCCAATTCTGTGCTATTAACATTCTCGCCGCCGTCACTGCATACTGAAAAAGCTTAATATCTTGTTTTTTAATGTCTGTACCTATTATTCCCAACAGAAAGGCCTCTGGTTTTTTAGCAAATGAATACTTCACCATTTTCTTTATTTCACCATATACCACATCCCAGAAGCTTTTCACCCTTTTACACTCCCACCACATATGAAAAAAGGTACCTTCTTTTTCTTTGCATTTCCAACACTTATTATCTACTTTATACATTTTCGCTAGTTTGACCGGCGTGATATACCATCTATATATCATTTTTAACACATTTTCTTTCAAAGCATTACACGCAGTAAATTTCATATCTTCTCTCCAAAGTTTTTCCCAGTCATCTAGCATAATATTGTGCCCAATATCTTGTGCCCAATGTATCATCACCAACTTCACTTCCTCATCTTTCAGATGCCATTCCAGCAGTATTTTGTACATTTTGGACAATGTTTTATATCTACTTCCTAATATTTCTACTTCGAATTTGGATTTGGTATCTCCAAATCTGTTATTCTTCATGTCCTTTTTAAACACTTCATTAATCTGATGATAATGCAACCAGTCTTTAACAAATTCTTTTACATTTTCGAACGGTTTTAATTTCCATTTCACTCCATCATGTTGTAGTAATGTTTCATACATTGTCCAATTTTTCCTTGTATTTATTTTCTTTGCACTAGTCGCCTTCAATGGTGACAACCACCATGGTGTTCTTCTTTCTAGTAGGTTTTTATACCTATCCCATACTTGATAGAGAGATTTCCGGAAAATGTGGTTTTCAAAACCTTTATGTATCTTTATCTTATCGTACCATAAGTATGCGTGCCAGCCAAATCTGTTATCATGTCCTTCCAGATCTAAAAGGTCTGGTTTTTCTAATGTCATCCATTCCTTTAACCAACTGAGACAAGCTGCTTCATAATATAATTTCAAGTCTGGCAAGGCGAATCCACCTCTATCTTTACTCTCTGTTAACAGTTTAAATCTTATTCTTCGTTTCTTCCCCTGCCAGATGAACCTTGAAATTCTTTTTTGCCATTCTTTAAATATTTTTGTCCCCTTGATTATTGGAATTGTTTGAAATAAAAATAACATCTTTGGTAGTACGCTCATTTTAATTGCTGCTATTCTTCCCAATAGTGAAAATTGCATTCTTTCCCACACTTCCAGGTCTCTCTTTATTTTGTTCCACACCGCTTCATAATTGTCTTGGAATAAGTTGATATTTTTGGGTGTTAACCATATACCCAAATATTTCACCTTTTTCACCACTTCGATACTTGTCTGTTGTTGCATTTTTTCCGTCATTTCATTATCCATGTTTTTTACCAACATCTTAGTTTTTTTCCTATTTAGTTTAAATCCTGCAACTCGGCCGAAATCCTCCATTTCTTCTAAAACTGCTTTGGAGCTTTCTATGGGGTCTTCAATTGTCAGTACCAAGTCATCTGCAAAGGCTTTTACTTTGTGTTGTTTTTCCCCAATTGCAATTCCTTTAATATTTTCTCTATTTCTTATTGCATTTAAAAGGACCTCCAGGACCGAGATGAATAATAGTGGTGAGAGTGGACACCCCTGTCTTGTTCCCTTGTTTATTTTTATACTTTCTGTCAATACATTGTTTACAATTATTTTTGCTTTTTGTTCTGAGTATATTGCTTTTATACTTCTTATCATTCTCTCTCCAACATCCATTGCTTCTAAGTTCTTTAACATAAAGTCCCATGATATATTATCAAATGCTTTTTCTGCATCCACGAAGATCAATGTGGTCTGCTTTTCGTTCCTGGCAGACAAGTATTCTATTATGTTTATCACATTCCTTGTATTGTTATTAATCTGTCTGCCAGGTAGAAAGCCTGCCTGGTCCTCGTGTATTATTTCCAGGGTGGATAAAAATCAATGATTTTTTTAAAAAAATCAAAAAAATCGGATTTTTTTGATTTAAATCGGATTTTTTTGATTTAAATCGGATTTTTTTAATTTAAATCGGATTTTTAAAATAAAATGCTTTTGGAGGAAAAATCTTTCTAAATATAGTCTTCTATTTAAGTTACATTGTAGTCCAAAGGCTATTCATCAGGAAATAAGGATGTGTTTTAAGTTTATCAAGTGTGCTAAAACTCAGTCTGAGTTTTTTTTTAAATGTTTAACCACATCAGTTAACAAACATGGATACATATGCTATCATGTTATTGTTTTAGTTAAATAAATTGTTTAAATGGTTATTAAGGAAATGATTATTTTTTTCCTTCCAATAAAGTACAGCAGAAAAGTTGTCCAAATATAAACAGTTAACTTATTAAACCTCACCATAATTTCATAATTATCTGTCTATGTATTTCTAGTAGTATAACCAAATCAGTAATTTTTTATATAACTGTAAAAACTACTCTGAAAATGTATTATTCCAAAAATGAAACCTTCATATGGTTGTAAATATTAAGATTATACCAGCAAGAATGAGTCTTTCTGTAAAAAAAATATTTAAATCAAGTCTTACTGACTAGTGATTTAAATCGAGCCTTACTGACTAGTGATTTAAATCGTGATTTAAATCGTGATTTAAATCAATTTGATTTAAATCAAATCCACCCTGATTATTTCTTTTAACACGTTCTTCATTCTGCATGCAAGGATGCTGGCAAAGATCTTATAATCATTATTTAGCAATGATATAGGTCTATAATTTTTAACTTGTAGCAAATCAGAGTCTGGTTTTGGTATCAATGTAATGTATGCATCTTTCCATGTTTCCGGTATTTCTGCCTTATCCAAAATATTATTTAAAACTTCTTCCAAGGGTTCAAGTAAGGTGTCACTTAGCTTTTTATAATATTTTGCCGTGAAGCCATCCGGTCCCGGGGCCTTTCCACTCTTCATATTTTTGATTGCTTTTATAATTTCCTCCTTCTTGAATTTCCCATTTAACTTTTCTTTCATCTCCGTCGGAATCTTCTGCACTCCTTTTTTATTTAAATACTCATCGATCTTGGCTAGGTTATGTTCTCCAGTGGTTTTGTAAAGTTGCCTATAGAACCTTGCAAATCCTTTTCTTATTTCTGCTGGATTCTGTACTTCTTTATCTTCAATCTGTATTTTATTTATTGTATTCTGTTCTTTCCTCTTTTTAATCTGCCAGGCAAGCCATTTTCCTGGTTTATTTGCATGTTCAAAATGTTTTTGTTTCATCCATTTTATTTTCCATTCAACTTCTTGATTGATAATCATCGCAAACTGACTTTGTAGAATTTTTATATTCTCACTTGCTTTCATATCCTTTGGCTTGCGTGACAGTCTTTTCTCATTATCCATTATTTGTTTCAGAATCTCTTCTTTTTTCCTTTCTCTTGTCTTCTTCTTAATACTATTTTGTTGTATAAAGAATCCCCGCATCACTGCTTTGCTTGCGTCCCAGACAACACTTTCTTTTGTCCCTTTGTTTCTGTTGTTCGCAAAGTAGTTTCTCAGTTCCTTCTTCGCTTTTTCTTCCACTACCTTGTCATCCAACAGGTTTTCATTCAGTCTCCATCTAAAACTTCTTTCTTCCAGTCCCTTTATTTCACAAAATATTGAATTATGGTCAGATAGTGTCCTTGGCTGGATTTCATTTTTTCCAATTCTTGGAACCAGTTCACTGGATACCACAACATAGTCAATTCTCGCTGTAGATTGGTTAGGATCAGAAAAATGTGTAAATTGTTTGTCTAGTGGGTGTCTCAGTCTCCAGATGTCTACCACATTACAACTTTCCATCAATGAGAAGAATGATTTCGGAAGTTTTCCTTCTTTTGAGTCTGTTTTTCCCCTCATTCTATCCATTTCCAATGAGATCACTCCATTCATATCTCCCAGAATCAACATTTTCTGGTCCAAATATTCAAAGAGCATTTCTTCTAATTTAATGAAAAATTCCGACTTGTTCTCATTTGGTGCATAGATTCTGACAATGATTATTTTCTCGCCTTGCGTAGTGACTTGGACTGCAATTATTCTTCCTTCTTCATCTTTAAAAAGTTGTTTAGCTTCCAAATGCTGTTTAATATATAATACTACTCCTCTCTTCTTTGTTTTGTCTGATGATATAAATTCATTTCCCAGTTTCTTTTTAATCAAAATTCTTCTATGTTTTCTTGCGACATGTGTTTCTTGCAAACAAATAATGTCCAAATTTTTCTTCTGTAAAATATGTTCAATCCTATTTCTTTTTTGCTTTTGGTTAATTCCGTTCACGTTCCACGTCAATGTTTTTAACGCCATAGTTGTTTTCTGTTTGCTTATCTGTTTTCTTTACTGTTCTTATTCTTCTTCTTCTTCCTCTTCTTCTTCTTTATTAATATTTTCTTCTTCCTCTTCTTGTTCTCCCATCCCGGCCCCAACCGGTGCGGCACAGGCTCCTTCCAATTGTTCTTTTTCTTGTTCTTCTTGTTGTTCTTCTTCCTTTTCCAAATCCTTATCCAATTCCTTATATTTTCTTAAAATTTTTGCGGTGTCTGCTTTATTTCTCAATCTGTGTTTCTTCTCTTTGTAATAAAAGGATACCCCTTCCGGGAATTCCCATTTGAAGTCGACCTTCTTTTTCCTTAGCATTTGTGTCAAGGGTTTGAATGGGTCACGTTTCTTCAGAAGACGGAGAGGAATGTCCTTAAATATGATTATCATTGTATTGTCGATATATAACTTTTTCTCTCTGTTCTTCATCAGAATTGTGTCTCTCATTACTTTGTCCTTGAAGATTATCAAACAGTCTCCTAAGTATTTTTTCCCTTTCTTATTTTTTGGTTTGATTCTAAACACATTCACCACATTCATTGCCAGTTCTTCCATTTCCATTCCAAGCCATTCTGCCAACCCACCGATAATCTTCTCTCCGATTTTTTCTCCCTGTGTCTCTGGGACCGCTCTCAATCTCAAATTTGTCTCCCTCTGTCTTAAATCCTGCATCGCAATAGCACCCAACATTTCTTCTTGTGCCTTGTTAACTTCTGTCACTGCGGTGTTGAGCCTTTCATCCTCTTTTTTCAATTCTTTAACTACTTTCTGGACACGATTAACTCCTTCTTCATTTTTCTGTACTCTTTTTTCTACCTCCTGTATTTGTGTTTTCAATTCTTTCACTGTCAAATCCCATTTTTGATCCATTTGATCCAGTTTGCTTTCCATATTTTGTTTACTTTGCTTTATATCTTTGATGTCCTTCTTCAATTCAGCCAGCATCTTAATTATTTCACCTGTTTCTTCCTGCTTTGACCCCCTTCTATAGTCCCCTGGTGTTGCTCCACTCTCAGATGGTTTCTTCTTAATTTTCTCTCCCGCCATCTTACAACACTTGGGGCACCCCCCTCTATTTCCCCACACTCAAAACCACAGAAATCAAAAACAGATACAATCGCACTTGTCAACAGTCAGCTATATCAACTCAGTTCCACTCTTTAAAATGTCTACACCTTTCCAGCCAAATTGTTTGTCTGTTTATAACAGTACCTTCGCTTTCTCTTCTGCCACTTGACTGGCCAAATCCAAGTAGGACACAAAGTTTCAATTTTCAAATTGTAATCCACAACGGCCCACTCCCCAAAAAGACACAGAGATTCCACCAAGAGAGAAAAAATTTCACACTTCTGCCACTTGGATGGCTAGATCCAACTGTGCCAATACAAAGAACTCAAGAAGAAAATTGAAAATCTTCAGCCTTTCGGCTTAATCCAGGCCGCCCGACTGGGGCCAGCAGGGGGGGGGGTTCAGGAGAGGATACTTTGTCTCAGCACAAAGAAGGGAGGTTAAAAAAATAGCAAGCCAGGGTTTTCTGCCGTGTTCGCAGAAAAAAACACCACTCAGACTTAAAAAATAAAAATAAAACAATACTAAAATGTTGGTCCCTCTCTTCCCAATTATAATCCACCGCTGGTTAGGCAAAAAAATAACAGTACGGAAAGTTTTCCAAAGTTTTCAGCAACTACGCAGTTCAATTAAAAGTGAAAGTAAAAGAAGAACTCCTTTCCCAGCGGGTCTCCATTGTTCCACAAAAACCAAAAAGAAACATAATATCACTCACTTTCACACTGTCTCTTTCACTCTTAATTTCCAAGGCAAAACGCCTGTCGTATCTCACATTTGCACCGTAGGTTTTAAAGTTTTTAAGTCTCTTCAAGGTATTGCGCTATATTTATATATATACAGTCAGTCGCAGTCAGGGCTGACCTCCTTTTTAAACCCTTCTGTCTTCCGAATTTTAATTGAATTATTGAATTAGGTTATACCGACCTTTTAAGTCCAAATTCAGATTTTTTCTCTATTTGAGAGCCGTTAGAAGAGCCGCGGAGACTCGAGGCTGCATCTCCCGCAAGTAGAAGATGGCGATCCGTGCCGGCGCCTCGATCTCACCCACCCTCCCGCTCCCAAAAAAGAGAGCTTCCAGGTGGCGGAGAGGCCACTCTTCAGCACTGCCGGATCCTGTCCTCAGAATAATCCTTCTGAGGCTTTCAGGGGGTTGTGGCGCCCAAACAAACATCCCTTTTTCTTGCGGAAAACTGGACTTCCCCCGGAGGGTTGAGTCCCGTCTCCTTCTCGGCTCCCCGTTCCGACCGGAAGTTCCATTACATGTCTTTTGGCACCAGGCAAAAACATTCCTCTGAATAACTACCAAAGGGACTGCCTGGTTTGAATCTGTTGAATCTGCGGGCTAGATTCAGTGGATTTGTAACTGGCTGACTGACCGAACCCAAAGGGTGTTCATCAATGGCTCCTCTTCATCCTGGAGAGAAGTGACTAGTGGGGTGCCACAGGGTTCTGTCTTGGGCCCAGTCTTATTCAACATCTTTATCAATGACTTGGATGATGGGCTTGAGGGCATCCTGATCAAGTTTGCAGATGACACCAAATTGGGAGGGGTGGCTAATACCCCAGAGGACAGGATCACACTTCAAAATGACCTTAACAGATTAGAGAACTGGGCCAAGGCAAACAGGATGAATTTTAACAGGGAGAAATGTAAAGTACTACACTTGGGCAAAAAAAATGAAAGGCACAAATACAGGATGGGTGACACCTGGCTTGAGAGCAGTACAAGTGAAAAGGATCTAGGAGTCTTGGTAGACCACAAACTTGACATGAGTCAACAGTGTGATGCAGCAGCTAAAAAAGCCAATGCAATTCTGGGCTGCATCAATAGGAGTATAGCATCTAGATCAAGGGAAGTAATAGTACCACTCTGGTCAGACCTCACCTGGAATACTGTGTCCAGTTCTGGGCACCACAGTTCAAGAAGGATACTGACAAGCTGGAACGTGTCCAGAGGAGGGCAACCAAAATGGTCAAAGGCCTGGAAACGATGCCTTATGAGGAACGGCTTAGGGAGCTGGGTATGTTTAGCCTGGAGAAGAGAAGTTTAAGGGGTGATATGATAGCCATATGGGGACCAGGTGGCGCTGTGGGTTAAACCACAGGCTTGCTGATCAGAAGGTCAGCGGTTCGAATCCCTGCTCCCGTTGTTCGGTCCCAGCTCCTGCCCACCTAGCAGTTCGAAAGCACGTTAAAGTGCAAGTAGATAAATAGGGACGGCTCCAGCGGGAAGGTAAACGGCGTTTCCGTGCGCTGCTCTGGTTCGCCAGAAGCAGCTTTGTCATGCTGGCCACATGACCCGGAGGCTGTCTTCGGACAAACGCCGGCTCCCTCGGCCTATAGAGCGAAATGAGCACGCAACCCCAGAGTCGGACACGACTGGACCTGATGGTCAGGGGTCCCTTTACCTTTACCTTTATGATAGCCATGTTCAAATATATAAAAGGATGTCATATAGAGGAGGGAGAAAGGTTGTTTTCTGCTGCTCCAGAGAAGCGGACACGGAGCAATGGATTCAAACTACAAGAAAGAAGATTCCACCTAAACATTAGAAAGAACTTCCTGACAGTAAGAGCTGTTCGACAGTGGAATTTGCTGCCAAGGAGTGTGGTGGAGTCTCCTTCTTTGGAGGTCTTTAAGCAGAGGCCTGACAGCCACCTGTTAGGAATGCTTTGATGGTGTTTCCTGCTTGGCAGGGGGTTGGACTGGATGGCCCTTGGGGTCTCTTCCAACTCTATGATTCTATGATTCTATGTTGCTTCCTCTTTGCAGTCAGTAGATTCACACACACACACACACACACAGAGTTTTAAATATTTATGTAAGATACAGAATGAATCCTATATAATAAAGCTCAAGTGTCTCTGCGTGCCCGTCCGTCCGTCTGTGGGTTTGCGCTACTGCGCATGTCCCACACGACGCAGAGACGCGTGCACCAATCAGGGCCGCCTCTATTCAAACAGCTGTGCGAGGGAAGCACGTGCGCTTCCCGAGCCTCCGCGGCTCTCTTCAAACAGCAGACAGCAGCGCGAGGGAAGCGCGTGCGCTTCCCGAGCCTCCGCGGCTGCCTTGCTGTCCAATTCAGGACGTCCATGCCTGGCGCCGGAAGCCTTCGACGGCGGCTTCCTCCTCCTCCTCTCCCCGCAACTTGGCCCCTCCCCCCGCTTCTCCTTCTGCGTCAGGGGAGATGAGAAAGGTGGGGAGAAGGGAGGGATTGCGGGAGAGGAAGGCACACGCAGCCTTTGGCAACCCGAGAACCAGGAGGTGCCGCGGGGAGAGTGGCAGACCGAGGCCGGAGTTCACCTGCCCGACTCGGCCAGGAAGCCCCCTGGGTGGTTTCCGCCGGGCACTGCCTCCCCAGGTCGCGGGGATGAGAGGAGGAGCAGGAGAACCGTGTATACCGATAAATAATATCTCGCCGCCCTTCTTGGCCGTTGCCGCGTGGCCAGCCGGGGGCCGGCCTTGGGCTTGGGCTGGGCCCACGGGGAGGGGGCTGGAGGGGTGGGGTTGGGGTATGGGGCAGGAGGGGCTGGTGAGTGAGAAAGTAAACGACAGGAGACACTGGTGAACGTGTGAGGATATGGGGCAGGAGGGGTGGGGGCGTTATGAGGCAGGAGGGGCTGGTGAGTGTGGGAGTATGGGGCAGGATGAGTGGGGTGTTGGGGGTATGGGGCAGGAGGGGGTCGGATGTGGGGAGTATGGGGCAGGAGGGGCTGCTGAATGTAGTGGGATATGGGGCAGGAGGGGTTGGTGAGTGTAGCAGGGGTATAGGGCTAGAGGAGTGAGGGGCTATTGAGCGAGAGAAAGGAAAATGGAAGTATGGGACAGGAGAGTGTGTGGGGGTGTGAATTAGGAGGGGATGAGATGAAAGGTGGCAGGGTGTGAGAGAGAAGTGGGTTTAGAGCAGGGGTGTCAAACTCAAATTCATTGGGGGCCGCATCAGCAGTTTGGTCACCCTCAAAGGGCCGGTTGTATCTGTAGGACTATGTGTCCACTCTTTATAACAGCAGGGCTGTTGTGGGGATGAGGAAGGTGAGACCCAGGTAAAGGGGGGGGTTGATAGAAATGCAAAATAAAGCTGGGTAGACCACTCTCGGTCCCCCCCTTGCGCGGGATCAGGCGCCCCTTGGCCCCTCCGCAACCCCCACCCCGAGGCGCGGCGGCACCCACCGTGATGTTGCAGTGGATGGTGAGCGGCGGCGGCGGGGGCAGTGGCGTGGGGAGGCTGCCTCCCCCGGCGCTGGCGGGGATGCTGGCGGGGGTCGTGGCGCTGGCGGGGGTCGTGGCCTGCGGCGGGGCCGGCGGCGGGGCGGCGGGGAGCAGCACGAACTGGCAGTGGATCACGTCGAGCTTCCAGGAGACGATGCGGAAGCGCTCGGGGTCCTTGTCGAAGATGGACTCGAGCAGCTTCAGCTCGGCCTTCAGCCCTGACATGGACATCCTGGCCGCATCTCCGGGGCCCGCCGGCTGCGGCCTGCCTTGCCTGCCCGCCGGCCCGCCCCACTCGCTTCCGCCCGGCCCGCGCTTGCGGCTCGGCCTCGAGGGCGGCGGGGGCGCCTCGGCGAAGCCGGCCAGCCCCGCTGGAGGCCCCCGCCCGCTCGGCAGCAGCGCAAACACCGCGGCCGCCGCCTCGGCCCGCTTCGCTGAGGGAAGAAGAAGCAGCGCTCGCCGGCCGACCGACCGACCGACTTGTGGCTCTGGATGACTAGGCCGGGGCGGCGGGTCTCCGTGCTCCTCGCTCGCTCGCTCTCTGGCTGGCTCGCCCTCTCGCTGGGCCGGCCCCTTCCTCCGAGACAGGGGTCAGACCCACCCACGGGGCAGGGTTTGAGCCGACCCCGAGGAACACGCAGCGCACTGCCTTCCCTGAGAGAGAGAGGGAGGGAGGGAGGGAGGAGTGTGCCCCACATCTTGACAAGGGGTCGCTCCCAAGGGGGCTGGGAGGAGGAGGAGGCCGGGCTGTTTTGCTTTTTCAGGGGGGAGGCGGGGAGGAGGCCGGAAGGGCTGCACGAAGAAGTCAGGCGTGTGTTTTCTCTCTCAGGCTGAAATGAAATAGAGGAGGGGTTCACAGAAGGGTAGGAAGGCACCAGCCTCTTCCCGGGCCACATGACGGGCCACATGACGAGGTCTGGCGGGCCGGATTAGGCCCGCGGGCCTTGTGTTTGACACCCGTGGTTTAGAGAGAGAGGCGAACTATGTGTGGAAATGTGGGAAGCAAGGGGGGAAATAGGGGGATGCAGCGTTTTTACACGTGGAGATGCGAGGTGTGGGGGGGGGGAGAGAAGAAGTCTACCATATCACATATAATCTAGCACCCGTTATCTTAACGGGCTTAATTTACTAGTGGTACATACTTCTGAATAAATAAAGATTGCTTAGAGTCTTTTAAATCCATACTTGATGTAGTCTTGTAATTGTTTTCTTTCCACCATGGTCTTGGGAATCAACTCCCACCAGCCCAAGCCACCTTGGCCATGGTTCAAGCGTTCTAGGGGAGGGCCACAAATTCCTCACTCCTGATCTAAGGGATTGTTTTGCTTCGTAGTCACTAGAGGCTAGGCATAGAAATATTGAGAATTCATGCTCTGCTAAACATTTCTGCTAAACATTTTTATGGGATTCTTAAATTGGTGGTTTGATTTGACTTCTCCCTCCTTTCCCTTTTCTTCACTTGCTATATACTAGTAGGCATAGAAGCTCCACTTGATTTATCTTGCTGTGAGTTCATTATGCCTAGTTTAGAGGCCATGAGCATATTTTTATACAAAGATAGTACATGCAGGTCTCACTATCCAAACACAATGTGATCTCAGGAAATCATTTGTTAGGCAAGCATTTACATAACAAGTCTGCAATTTCCATGGATTCCTATAGGGAAACTTCTAATGCGTACCTAACCACAGAATGTAGACCCCAAAAGGATGAAAAAACCATGGAAAACCACCTGAAACCTTGCAAAAACTAAACAAGGAAAGAAAAAAAATGCTCTCTTATTTGTTGAATCGTCCCCGCCCCACCAGGGTTTCTGACAAAGTGGCTGCTGAGGACCAGCAAAACACAAAGAAGTAAGGCTTGTTTAAGGTGCTTATTTATTTATAGTACTACACGCTAAACACTACATGTTTGGAAATCTGAATTTGTTGTCTGTATTTGGGTGCTAACTCCTCATGTTTGGATAAGTGAATTTTTGTAAGACAAATGTTTGGATAGCAGGACTTGTGTGTATCCTTATGTGTCAAAATACTTAAAGTAAAATAGGACCTAATTTGGGAATGGCTGATATCTTCTTACTTTTTATGTCAAAGGCATTCCTCGGCAGAAATAAGACGACACTTTGTGCAGCAGGCAAACCATGGACAGTTGTCTCAGCGAAGTATCAGCAACCCTGGTTTCTCTTCTCTTCAGCTAGTAAGTATGGAGCTCGTGGTGCATTTCTGTGCTCTTTACATGGCGTTAGTTCCAGTTAACACAAGGAATGGAGCCTTTGAGTGTGTGGGATGGGCTATAGGAGGGAATTTGGAGTGGAGAAACTGGGCAGGGAAGAGGTTATGCACACAGCCTTCTGCCACTTCTTAGCTCTCCATCTCCCTTTTCCTATAAAACAATGCTGTTAGTATGTTTGCATGTAACATACATTATTACATAAATAGGACCGCCCACTCTTCAGAGATGTTGTTTGACCATTGTAAGTGCATCTACCTGACAATGATTTAAAATCAGACCAATAATGTTTAGGATTTTAAAGTATCGTGATGAAATGCATAATTTTATTGGTGTGTCCCCTTATTTTAAGCAATTGAGAATGAATACCATGCTTAACAAGGGAAAATATTTATTTATATAACGTCTCTTATGTAATTATTTCCGGGTAGTGTACAAGAATTAAAGCAAAATATACAAAATATACAATAAAATTAAAAACAATACAAATTAAAAACAGAACAGTATAACATTAACAGTAGCTAAAATATTTAAAATTGTATGTGGAATAACCTGAGGTGGCATTTTCAAACTTGCAGCATGATATGTTCCGTGGAGCTGTATACAGGAGGTGTAGGAAACCTCTGGCTTGCATGCCATTTTCAGTTGCAAATTTTAGCCAAAAGGGGCTTTGCACATACTGCCAATTGGCAGTGCCTACGAAGCTCATTGTTCAGGGCTTCCAACAGCCCAATGAGTAGCTGATTCTCAGGTGTTTGGGAAATGCTGCAGAAAGTGCTACACTCTGACAGGTGTCAACCACCTGATGTCATTCTGACACCAGATGATTGATTGACTGGTGGGTGGTTCTGCCCATGAGTCAACATTGGCCCGGGGCGAGGGGATGGAGATAAAGATCTTGCAAAACATAACTTATCATTATTTCTCAAAGTGGTTTACAACAATCTAGAATAAAACATGACTGAACAAAGTAAAATATAAAGTATACATTCAAAGCACCATAATTAACAGGAAACTAAAATATTATCTTAAACATTTCAAAATAAAACATTACAAAGGAAGACAACTACAGACTGCACATTTAATGCATCAAAATTAACAATTAATAATAAATACTGTGTGGCCGGATATTGCTTTTGTTTGTTACTATGTTATATATTTTTGTGTTTTTATATTGCAAACCACCCTGTGATCCTTGGATGAATAATAATAATAATAATAATAATAATAATAATAATAATAATAATAAATTATTATTATTATTTGTACCCCGCCCATCTGGCTGAGTTTCCCCAGTCACTCTGAAGGGAGGTATAGACATTTAATAAATAAAAAGAAATAATAAAAATTATCCCACCCTCACTTTAGAGTTATACAGTCCTAAGGTAACTCTACAGTGCATTACTTTTTCTAGACTGTCCCCATGATGTTTTGAAATAACATGGAATCTTTCAGAATAGCTGCCTATTCTAAACTAAACATGACAACTCTTATTTTTCAGATATAATTATTCCTTTCTGTTTCATCTAAATGTAAAGGGTATTTTGTCATTGCATAGTTTTTGTTGAATATGAGATCTTCAGACTTTTAAAACTACATTTTCTTAAGCTACAGCTTTGGAACGCTGTAATAATTGTACACTTCCTGTCTGTCAAAGCTAACCACCATCATTTTACTCACTTCCTCAATCTGAGAAGTTGTGGTGTTTAACTTGTTCTTTGTGGGTTATTCGTTGGGAGGGTGTGTGTGTGTCCATCTTTTGCTCTCAAATGCTTCTGCTGAGAAGCTTGCTAAAACTGTTTGTTTCCTGTATCCGCCATTTTGATTGCTGCTGATTGTACCGTACGGAAAAGGTATGTACCCAATTTGTGTGATGCTTACTTTGCTTTTCGCTGGATAAACCATGTTTCTTAAATAGGTTCAGCAGTTCTTCAGCAGCTGTACTGAACTTCTTTTTTTGACATATTTTCTTTTATAATGAATACTCCTCCAACCCTTTTCTCATATTTTTCATTCTTGCCTCAGAGGTTTGCAAAACTTTCTTTCTGGAAGTGACAAGCACACAATTTTAGAGAAGCAAATTATGCACAATTTACATGGATGGAAAGCAAAAACACATGGCACAGCCTGTGTTTATCCACAAGTACATTTAGATTTCGTTTATTAATTTTAAAACTCTTTGCAGCCTAATGTGACAGAATTGTGTGTGCCTTATATAAATTCCAGAGGGGCCAAAAGTGGATCCAGTATACAAAATCTGATCCTAGAGTATATTTGTTAGTCTTTAACTAACCTCAAGGTGTCATAAGGTATCATAGTACATGGTTCTTCTCAAATGAAAATGGGTGTGTTCAGTTATGAACATGTAAGTGCCATTGATTTAAAGAGGATTTAAGCTTGGAGAATCAAGCAATGGATTCCGAAGCAAAAGGTTTCTCAGATAGCTTCCTTTGATTATACCAAAACAGTTAAAAGGTACATCTAATGGAAAACTTGTGTCCTTGAAAGAAATCATTTGACTGTGAAAAATGTTATATGGTGAAATAATATTTTTGGCTATTGTCCAGTAAATGAATGGGATTTAAGCACCCTAACACGTTGTAAGATTGCAGTCTTAACAGTTAACTTACCTAAAGCTGCTTAAGAACCTCAAGTAGCATTGTTCTTCTCTACAAAAGAAAACAAAGACTTGAAAAAAATAAAACTTAATTTATACTTATCAAAATATTCAACCCAATAAGTTATTGACAGGACTGTTTAAAAAACTGGTGAGGTGAACAAGGATGTAGAGAAGGGTTCACTTTTTAATACTATCTCAGGACAGAAAATGAGTTTCCAGCAGCAGGATAGAAAACTGATGCTAATTTCCAGGGTTTAATTTGAACACAGGCTCACCAGGACTAACTCTGCAAGCCTAACAATGTCTATTCAGAAGAAAGTCTTAATTGAATTCAGTGGGGCTTCCTTCCAGGTACGTGGGGATTGCAGCCATGGTGCTTAAACCAGTTTTAGTATGAAGGCAATTTTGAAGAACATATGAAGTCCTGAGAGTTCCTATGGGCAGAATGCTTGTCCCTCTTCATTAACTATAAATGCTTGTTCACATATCCTTGGACGTTTTTAGTCACTATCCTTTTCTTGGCTAGATTGCACAGTAATATCTAACCCATCAAACAATGTTGCCCTTTGCAGTCTCCCGCCATTGGGAGCTATGTGAAAAGTAATGTTTTTAGAAACAACTTGCTTTACTTCTGACTTACAGTTAAGAATACAGTGGTACCTCGGGTTATGAACTTAATTAGTCCCGGAGGTCTGTTCTTAACCTGAAACCGTTCTTAACCTGAGGCTTTCACTAATGGGGCCTGCCGATGCCGCCGAACCACCAGTGCACGATTTCCGTTCTCATCCTGGGGCAAAGTTTGCAACCCGGAGCAACTACTTCCAGGTTAGCGGAGTTTGTAACCCGAAGCGTTTGTAACCAAAAGTACCACTGTAGCTCCTTCAACCCTAAGCCTTTTACCCTCAAATTATCACCCACTCACTTTTCATGACACCTCCAGATGACATTGCTAAATCATTGCATTCAGTACTTTATGTGTTATCCTACTTTTTCAGACTTAACTTTTGGTGGATTTTTGCTTTTTTTATATAAACACAGTTGCTGTGTCATATTGCCTACTTACTGTGGAGAGGCTTTTGAGGATTTTAAGGGCTTCTGTTTCTTTAATCAAAAGCTTCCTGTTTGCAAAGTTTCACTGCTTCCTGTTAATTGCTGGGGGATTAATATTAATTCCCTTGTAATTATCCAGCATCCGGGGATATTGTTATATTGAAGTAGTGCTATTTTTCCATAAAAGAAAGAAAAGGAAAAATGGTTGAAAGGAAGCAAATAATTAAAGCCAGTGCTTTTTTTCTGGGGGGACACAGGGGTACGCATACTCCTAAATATTTTGTGAATCTAAGTTTGCCCTCATTGAGGGGCAGTATTTCAATATGAGTAGGATAATGAGAGTACCCCTAAACATTTTTTTAAAGAAAAAAAGCACTGATTAAAGCCCGCCCACCCAAGAAACAGAGGGCTCATCCATGTTTGCCCTATTGCTTTTCTTCAGGAAAACCTGGGGGCACCATTAATTTAATTGGGTTTACCTAAGTAAAACTTAACTGAATATGATCCATAGTCATTGGCTGTACTTAGAACATTCCTATATAAAAAAGTTATAAACCACTTGTTTCCGTTTTGTAACATCTAGCCTCAGTTCTATGATGCTGTAGAACCAGTGGATTTTGAAGGTTTCCTAACAATGCAGCTGAATAACTTGGATTTGGAACTCCTGCAAGAACTTGGTGACTTTCCTGAAGATGATTTGGAAGTAGTCTTTACTCCAAAGGAGCACAGGACCTTGCAGCCTTCATTGCCAGAAGAAGGGTACGGAAACAGTGATTACTTTTTAAAGAAACTCCCAACAGGTTTGCAGCCCACCAGAGAGATAGTACACTTTCCGAGCTAAGAAGCCTCTCCCCTTAACCATCAGATGATGTGTGTGGGCTGTGAATACTCAGTGGCTTAGGGAATAGACTATTATTATTACCCTTGTTTGGGGCTTCACCCCGGTATTGAAAATACCGGTATGTTCCAGGGAAACATCTGGGGAAGAAGGGCATGTATTAAATTCTGTGGGCACATTACTGTATAACACGCCCCCTATTTTGGGGGACTCCAAATTGAGAAAATGGGGGGAGATTGCCCAGAGTTGTTGAGCCGCCAATCGCACGCCATATTGCTGCAGCAACAGCCAGTCAACACCAGCCCTTGACACAGCTACCAATAACACGCCAAATAGTCGCTGCCAATCTCTGACTCGTGGTAGCAACCAATCCCATGTCCTCCCTATGCACTATCCATGTATAAGACAACCTCAAATTTTAAATACAATTTTTAAAGAAAAAAACATTGTCTTATACACAGAAAAGTACGGTAATTGTCACAATGAAACATTTTGTTCCTTCAAGGAAGGCTTCCTGTTCAATGCCGTGTTTCCATAGAGAACCAGCATGGACTGAGTTAAGTGATAGATAGTAGAGGATGGTGGTTTTCAACCAGTGTGCCGTGGCACCCTGGGGTGCCTTGAAGGATGGTCAGGGGTGCTGCGGACAACACTAGCCTCTGTCCTTCTTTCCTTCCCTCCCTCCTCGGATGCCCTCTCACATCTCGGCCTCCAAAGGCTTGCCCAGCTATTCATTGCAGCAGCCCTGGCTACAAGCTCCCCAGGAGAATGGTGCCTCTGGGGCTAGTCAGGCGGTGCTGGGTGCCAGGAGCTGAGGCGGCCTTAGGGCAAGCAAGCAAGCAAGCAAGGGAGGGAGCCCAGCCAGCCAGTCCGCCAGCCCTTGCTGTTGGGAATGGACAGACTAGTGGGAGTCTGGGCAGGCGGGCAGGCACTGTGCTTGCTGTATGCAAGGCCTGCCTGGGAGCTGAGTGCCTGGTGCTGAAGGGGAGCCTTTCCCACACGCAGGCCCAGCAGCACCTGCTGCTGCCACAGCCGCCTCCCAAGGTGAGTAAGGTGCTGGCCTCACGTTCATCTTTGGCCAGTCTCTGTTGGGCCACTAAGGCAGGGGACATCCTCTTCCCAGGCCCCTGTGGGGCAGTGTGAGGAGGCACCTCTCTTTGGAGCAGGGGAGGGACAGGAGACCAGGGGGGCAGCAGCAGTGAGAGGCTGCCAGCTCTGCAGGCAAGGGGGGCCATAACTGGGCTCCTGAGCCCCACAGGGGTGCTGCAGAAAGAATGTAGTTGGTCAAAGGAGGTGTGAACTCAAAAAGGTAGAAAACCTCTGCTTTTGGGGATTCACCCCTCATCCAGCAAATCTGCAGAGATTGCATATCTGTGTAGGATGAAGGGAGAGATGCACTCATCTACTCAAATTTGAATGGATGTATAATTATCAGGATTTGGAGTGATGAATCACCCTTACAAAAAGCAATAAGAGGGAGATTGGTACAGATGCTGCACTCTCCACCCCCTCATGAAGCTAACAGCAGTTCCCTCTCCCTGTCTCTGTTACAGTGGAACGTCGGTTTTTGAACTTAATCCATTCCGGAAGACTGTTCGAGTTTCTAAATGTTCGAAAACTGAAAACACAATACAGAAGCCTCAGTACAATAGGGAAACTCAAAACGGAAGCTGCCTTGGAAGTTCGACTTCCAAGGCGCGTTTGAAAACAGAAGCATTTACTTCCGGGTTTACTGCGTTCGGGTTCCAAAACGTTTGTGAACGGAGACATTTGAAAACCGAGGTTCCACTGTAAAAGCTAGATGCTGTACCTCTCATTCTACCCACCCCTCCTTCAGAATTAGTAGCTATAAAAGAAATGATTTAGATTATTACACTGACCCCAGCCCAATTGCATTGGCTGCCAATTAGTTTCTGGGTCCAGTTCAAAGTGCTGGTTTTGAAATATAAATCCACAGCTCAGGGCTGCCTCTCTCCATGTGAACCTACCCAGACTCTGCAATCACCATGTGAGGCCCCACTTTGTGTGCCTCCTCCACAAGAGGCTTGGCTGGTGACAACACCAGAAAGGGCCTTTTCTGCAGTGGCTCCCCATTTGTGGAATGCTCTCTCCAGGGAGGTTTGTCAGGCGCCTCCATTACATACCTTTAGGCGCCAGGCGAAAATATTCCTCTTTAACCAGGCCTTTGGCTGACTGACATAAAATGTGTTGGGGGGGTTATTGTTTTGGGGTTTTTTATTATGTATTTTGTGTCTTGTATTTTTCTTGTATCTTGTATTTTTATGCTGTACCTCCCTGAGATCTACTGCTGAAGGACAGTATACAAATCTAAATAAATAATTAAATTTAAAAAATAAGGACAGGATTAGACACCTTCTCCTAGAGTGCCACTGCCCTAATCTAAAAAACATTTGCTTAGGGTTACTAATTAAATCTTCCAAAAAAAATTATGTGGGGAGGAACCTAGTCACAGCTCACATATTACATATTACATTACCTGGATGTGACACTTGAAGTGCCACAATCAGCACATTAAAAAATCCCTTCTGGATCAGACCAAAAGTCCATATTCTCTCACAGTGCCCCCCCCCAGAAGCAACAGCACTCTCCCCACTTCTGAGTCCCAGCAACTGGTATCCAGAGGAATATTGCCTCTGACAGCATTTTAAAATTGTTAATAGTCACTGAGAGGGTGGGTTTTCATCAGAACTGTGGCACATAACCAGTGAAGATCCCGCCCCCACTTCCCCACTAGTATACAAACAGTGGCTGTTCATCTCCTGAGGCATTTTTCCACTGGGGAGGAAGGAAAGGTTCCCCCCTTCCTGCACAACATGGTTCAAACTTCCATTGAAAGTCAGGACACAACCCTGACAGCGGTTAGCAATTTAAAAAGCCCAACTAAGTCGTGTCAGGGGATGTATTTAGCACAGTGATGGCGAACCTATGACACGTGTGTCAGCACTGACACACACAACCATTTTCGGTGACACGCGCAGGGGCGTCCTAGCCACCTTCTGGAGGGTGCCAGGAAGAGGCGGAGGCTGGACGCGGCGCCACTGCCAAAGCCTCCGCCGGCCGCTTTAAGCGAGAGCAAGTGACTTTCGGTGAGGCAAGATGGCGCACGGCATGGATCCACGGAGCTCCTGAAGATGGCCAGAGCCATCGGAGCTGCCTAGCCAGCTTCCGTGCCTCCAGGAGCACCGCCACCGCTGTGCGGGTGCAGGGGGCTACCGGAGGTAGCAACCGGGGAGCCACGAGCCCCCCCCAGCACACCCATGAGGCCGAGGATACCCGGCCAAAGGCTGGGCGGAGCACTGAAGCCGCGAGACAGAGGCCTGGGACGGCCCATCTCGCGGAGCGCCGGCGCTCCGGAGGCCAGAGAAGAACACCCCGAGCCTCCACCGCTGCCGCCCCCACCACCCCCGAGGAGAGGAGAAGGGAGAAGGTGGAGAAGGCCCCCTTTCCCACCCCCCTTAAGGAAAAGGAGAGGGACCTCCGGGGGGGGGGAAGCCCCAACCTCCTACCGCCATCGTTGCTGCCATCGTTGCCACCGCGCTGCCATGCCCCGGGGAGGATAAAGCCCTGGCCCTGCTGCCCAACGTAGCGCAGCCGCCGGCAAAGAGAGGGAGAGGTAGGCAGAGAAAGAAGCACAGGCCCGGCCCGAGCCTACCTCCCCAACATTAGAAGGCCTGAACCCAGAGGGAGGTCTTCTGTTTGTTTGTTTTCTTTTTCTTTTTTCTCCCCCCCCTTTTTTTTTCTTTCCCCATTATTATTATTATTATTTCTATTTCCCTTTTTTCCCCTATGGGTTTTTTTCTCGAAGTGACACACCACCCGAGCTATGCTCGGTTTTTTGGCGAATCTTGACACACCAAGCTCAAAAGGTTGCCCATCACTGATTTAGCATCATGTTTGGCCCTCAGTGAAGGGCAACTTTCAGTGGGGGAGCCAGGCCCCCTCAAGGTTCTGTAGCGGCTGTGCATGCACGCTGTGGGGCATGCTCACATCACATGTGGAAGCCGGGTGGTGCCTGCAGGACACGTCAGCATGCCCTGCAGTGTGTGCACCCACTGCGTGACCCCGGCCCCCTCAGTTGTGGAGGCAAGGCAGCGCATGTGCCCTCAGTTTAGACCACTGAATGACTAGCTTATAAAACATGTAAAAAGTGAAGTATAAATATGAAGCTATCTGTGAAAGAATATTGATGAAACATGTCTCTCAGTTAGGACAGGTTTGTTTTAAAAATTAGATATAAGTTTCATTAGTCTTCAGAAAGCAGAAAATATATATGCAATAACACTAATTACCACAAGAGAACACAACTGGGTATGTCCATTTTCTGTGATTTAAAACTGCTGTTAAACAATCTTGTGCATTTTCTTTTCAAAAGTAAACCTCACTTTTGAGTGGGTTAATCACAAGTAAGTGTGCATAGGATTGCAGTCTAAGTCTTTCTCTAATTCAGTGGGATTTGCATTTGAGTAGACCTACACAGGATTTGGTTGCAATAACCCTATAAATAATTCCATGTCTGGCATGATAAACTGTGCTAGTAGCTAAGTGCAGAGATAAAAGTACAAAGGACCTTTGATGCAAGTACATTTTTAAATACCTGACAGTGAAACTTCAATGACAGCATCTCGTATGCAACAATTTGCCCTTGTAAAAAGATTGGTCAGCAGACTCCAGTGTAGTTCAGATATTCAAAAGCAGGTATGGCTGGACAGAGATAGAGACTTTACACTGCAGAGATCACAGGTATCTTGCAGGGAGCAAGTCTATGGTATTCCTGCAGCTTTCCTATTAAATCGGAAGTCTCTCACAATAACAACACCTTCCAGATCAGTACAGTGGTAGCTCTGGTTACAAACTTAATTCGTTCCAGAGGTCCATTCTTAACTTGAGGTACCACTTTAGCTAATAGGGCCTCCCGCTGCCGCCAGTGCGCGATTTCTGTTCTCATCCTGAGGTAAAGTTCTAAACCCGATGTACTACTTCCGGGTTAGTGGAGTCTGTAACCTGAAGTGTTTGTAACCTGAGGTACCACTGTATTCTTAACGGGCTATAAATCTTCTGAAATATTTGAATCTGAGAGTTTCCATACTTTATGACAGATCAAGCCTGGTTCACTCAAGCCTGGTACACATCAGCAACAGCGGATGCAGATGGAAGCTGGACTGTGTTCCATTTCAGATACTGTAGGAACTATCACTGTTCACTATTGACTTAGGAAACCAATGAAAACATTTTGAAATTCACTTTGAGTGAGAATTTGACGCTCTGCTGACACCTTGTGGTCTTTTCCTGCTGCTATATCGACACATGCAAGCATCTGCCACACATGAGCCACTCACTTCATTTGAGCTCTGTATTAATATAGCTGCTCCCTCCTCTATCTACTAATCACTAATATTCTCTTTTCACTACGGTATATCGTGGGTGGGACAGAGTGAGAATGTCATTTTAATCTACATGTGCTTTGGAGAGAAATTTAGAAGAAGTTCTGGATAAAGCTGACCGGCACTGCGATTTTGACATTTGCTGAGGAATGGGCAACTCAGCAAATTAAATACTTAGCAGGTGCAACGTTACCCCCTGGCCAAATATAAGAGTGAACAGATGAAGATGTCTAATGCTGAGTCTCTTTGTTGGTCCAAGCCTGGAGTTCCCCATTCATATTCCTAAAAAATAAGTTGTGCATTGTAATTAGCTATGCATATTAATATTCTTGTATCCTCCCCAGGGCTGAGTTGGATCCGCATGTCCGGGATTGTATTCAGACCTATATTCGTGACTGGCTGATAGTGAATAGAAAGTAAGTGCCACATTTGCAGCAAAGAGTCAAAACAATGATTTTAAATATTTTTTCTTCCCAGAGGAATATTAACATCTTTTGTTTTGACTAGTCCCTTAACTTGTCAAGAGGTAGGATTAGTCTCTCATTAGATATTTGCACTGGCTCAGTCTAGAAAGGCCTGAAGGAAGGACAATAGCTCAGTGGTAGAGCATTTGCTTTGTAGGCAGGCGGTCCTAGGATTGATCCCCAGCATCTCCGTGCAGGGCTGGGGGGGAAACTCTTGCCTGAAACCCTGGAGAGCAGCTGCCAGTCAGAGTAGGTAGTGCTGAGCAAAGATGAACCATTAGTCTGACTCAGTATAGGGCAACTTCCAATGGCGTGGCATAATTTTGATGGTTATTTGCCTGTCCTGGTATATTTTGAACATGAAAGCAGCAAAGCATTAAATGCTTACAAAGGAAGTGTCCACATTTTCACCACATGAAAACAATTCTCAGACATTATAGCTTTATAATAAAAACTATACAGCACTCTTGTCTTTAATGCTGTGTAGTTAAGACAGATTCGCAAGCAAGGTCAATTAAAACAATTAAAATGCAATCTATTAAAAGACAACAACCAGTGCATATAATTAATTTACTCCCCCAAAATGTAATAAAAAGTGTCTCTGTGATCAACAATTGCATGACCTCCAACATTTCTCCGATGAAAATAGGGACATCCCATTCTATAATGATAATTTTACCAGTACTATTTATACCCCACACATCTTACTGGGTTGCCCCAGCCACTCTGGGCAGCTTTCAACATATATAATAACATAATAAAACATTAAACACTTTTAAAAAACCTATACAGGATTGTGTTCAGATGACTCGGGGGTTAGATAACTCCATACCCTGCAACATTTCTCCAATAAAATGGGGACATGATAAGGAAAAGTGGGACATTCTAGGATCAAATCAGAAACCGGGATGGCTTCTCTAAATCAGGGATGTACCTGGAAAATAGGGACACTTGGAGGGTCTGCAGTTGTTTATTGTGGCATATTTGTTATGCAAGACAACAAAGCATTTCAGTGTATTGCTGTTGCTTTGGAAAGAAAGAAACCTGAATTAATCAACATGGTGTTACTTAGTAGGCCTTAGTGTTTTCTCAATATCTCAAAATGAAAGCGGCTCTGCTATGGGGACACCCATGGGTTTCAGTCTAGCAGTAAATTAAGCTGCTTGTAGCAGAATCTCAATAAAGGGCAGAATCTATCATGTTTAAGGGTGTACTATGGGACCTAGAGCTACAGGCAGGTAGTTCTGGTGACCCTGCAGTGGAGACGGGCAGAACTCAGAGGGGCTGCCATGTGGCATGGGATGAGTGAGTTTGACTGGTAGGTTCAGATGATCCTATTTATGGCCTTATTAGAACCCTGCATGGAAGCAAACATTAGAAAGTCTAGAGATTTAGAGTCAGAAGTAACTAGGTCAGAAGTAAGACTAGATACAACCAAAGCAGTGGCAGTAGTCTCTTGGTGGCTTCCGCTGGAACACACATTGTGGCTTGGAAAGTTATGCAGAGTATGGTGTTGCATGGAGACCATTGTAAGGGCAGCTGCTGTCTTGTATCGCTCCACATGCCATATACTTCATGCCTCTGACCATTCTAAGATGTCCTTGCCCAAAACTTCAAATTACCTGCTTGGCAGTTACATAGTTCATTTGAGTGACTTAGAGCGGGGCATTCTTTTGATGAACAATATAAATATAAATATGGAATATCCTTTGTAATCTGCTTTAACTTGAATTTCATAATAAGGATATAGCATTTCAGTATATTATGATAAATTTATATTCCATTTAAGCACATCTTATGTTAATTAATTAGACTGGCACTATTGTATGGATGCCATGATATTTCAGCTGAACTTATTTATTTGATAGCGATTGTGCTTTCACCGCCCCCCCCCCTTTTTATTGTAACCTAACTTGCTATTTTTTTATTATTTAAGAAACCAAGGAAGTAATGAGACATGCATCTTAACAAAAAGGGGATCCAGGAGCGATTTCCACAAGTCCCTTCAAAAGCAAACATTTGAATCTGAAGTTTTAGATGACCGTGATTCAAATTATCAGGTATTTTCCTTTTTGATAGCTTCTGGCCTGGGCTGAACAGAGAAGAGGGGTAGAACTATCAGCAGCAGCAGCAGTATCATTTATTTCTACCCCGCCCATCTGGCTGGGTTTTCCCAGCCACTCAGGGCAGCTCCCAACTAATTGCATTCTTGTCCACTGCATACCAAATATGTATTTGGTACATTAGGCACACTAGATATTTAATTCATCACTTGCTCATTGGTAAATCTAATGACTCTAAAGGGCAAATCACTTGTAATTTTTAATATTGTTGCACGACACCCCAATCTCCAAGCGATGTGAGATTCCAGGAGTTCCAGGCGCTTACACAGGGATTGTGTTTCCTTTGGGGAATGAGGCACAGTGGAGACTGGTATCTTTGTGATATATGATTTATTTACACCTACAACAACCTTGATGGCAGAAAGTGAGGAGGAATTAAAGAACCTTTTAATGAGGGTGAAAAGGGAGAGCGCAAAATATGGTCTGAAGCTCAACATAAAAAAAACCTAAGATCATGGCTACTGGTCCCATCACCTCCTGGCAAATAGAAGGGGAAGAAATGGAGGCAGTGAGAGATTTCACTTTCTTGGGTTCCATGATCACTTCAAATGGTGACAGCAGTCACAAAATTAAAAGACGCCTGCTTCTTGGGAGAAAAGCAATGACAAACCTAGACAGCATCTTAAAAAGCAAAGACATCACCTTGCCGACAAAGGTCCGTATAGTTAAAGCTATGGTTTGCCCAGTAGTGATATATGAAAGTGAGAGCTGGACCATAAAGAAGGCTGATGGCTGAAGAATTGATGCTTTTGAATTATGGTGCTGGAGGAGACTCTTGAGAGTCCCATGGACTGCAAGAAGATCAAACCTATCAATTCTTGAGGAAATCAGCCCGGAGTGCTCACTGGAAGGACAGATCCTGAAGCTGAGGCTCCAATACTTTGGCCACCTCATGAGAAGAGAAGACTCCCTGGAAAAGACCCTGATGTTGGGAAAGATGGAGGGCACAAGGAGAAGGGGACGACAGAGGACAAGATGGTTGGACAGTGTTCTCGTAGCTACCAACATGAGTCTGACCAAACTGCGGGAGGCAGTGGAAGATAGGCGTGCCTGGCGTGCTCTGGTCCATAGGGTCACGAGGAGTCGGACACAACTAAACGACTAAACAACAACAACATATAACATGAGCCTACAATGTAGAGGTTCACAGCATTAACACCCCAAAAGGGTCTTGTTTCTCCCATAGCTGCAGCCTTGGATTCAAACAGAAATCAAATACAGTGGTACCTTGGGTTAAGTACGCTTCAGGTTAAGTACGCTTCAGGTTAAGAACTCCGCTAAGAACAGAAATTGTGCTCTGGCGGCGCAGTGGCAGCAGGAGGTCCCATTAGCTAAAGTGGTGCTTCAGGTTAAGAAAGGACCTCCGGAACGTATTAAGTACTTAACCCGAGGTACCACTGTACTGTCTCCAGCTTACTGCTTTTCTTCTAGGTCACATCACTGCCACAATTCTTTACTATTCTAAACTCTGACTTTATCTGTTGAAGGAGGAGGACCCACCCATTTGTCATCTCACACCAAACCCCTTAATAGCCCATCACCTCACTAGGAAATTAGATTGACTTGATTATATTTTAACACTTACTGGATCCAGGGATTAGAGGGATCTGGCACCCCCCCTAAAAAACCCCCCTCATAAGCTGAGCCCTTTTTTAGCCACTGGAACTCAATTCTAGCACCTCTCAGTTGGGCACCATTGTCATTATAAGAGAACAAGGGAGGCATTCACGGTGAGTTCCGGCACCTCTTTTTCTAGAAAAATAGCACTGTTCATAGCAATATGAACCCAAAGTCCATCTTTATCCATGTGTATACAACTGGGGAGAGGGCATTTCACATGACAATGCTTTCATGTGACTGGCTCTCCATATAGTCCCAATGATTTCCCCCCTGAAATATCAGTGCACCCTTCCCTTTTCCAGTAAAGGTTGCAGTTCATAAACATCACCAGAGCTTCTACCCTATCTTTCATTTTTTGAAGAAATAATAATAATGAAATAAAGAGAAAGGAGAAACCATGTCACATTTTCTTTACCCCCCTACCCCAAAGTTATTAGAATTCAGTCACTTCTCTTGTCAGAACCCAAACTCCTGCCTGTTTTTTGCAGGGGAGAAATGATCCCACAAAAACGAAGGGGGGATATTTGGCTTGGCCTTAGTCTATCAATATCATCTGTTACTTGTTTTGGGGAATAGTTATTTCAAATGTATTATTGCAGTGAGTTGAAAAAGAATTATGGCAGAGAAATACTGAGTATCTTTAACATCTACGAACTAAAGTGATTAATGATGTTGCCTCCTACTTCATGCCCTCTTGAGCAGACAGCTCCCAGGCATTTAAAAGTCCTCTGTGATGACTCCAGTCGAGCCACACTGACATCTGGGGACTTTGACCTGCGCAGCCTACAGCCAGATGCTCGTCTGGCAGACCTGTTGCAGCACATTAGTGCAGAAGACTTTCGAAGGCAAAATGAGGAGCAACGACAAGCCAACAGGCCTGCAGAACTATTTGCACTGTATCCCAGTATAGATGAGGTGAGCCATAAACCTGCATTGCACAGTTGCTTGCTTAACAAGGAAATATCTCACAAAGAATTAAGATTCAAACAAGAGTTGTGAGCTTGCCTCAGTCTGTGCCCACAAAGCATCTCACCATTGTGCTTTCCTTGCTGTCTCTGTGTTGACCACATTATGTTAGTGCAGGCTTTGCCAACCTGGTCATGCCAGATGTTTTGGGCTACAACTTCCAGCATCCCCAGCCAGAGCAACAGGTAGGCAGAGGCTGTAGAAAGGCAACATGCTCTTAAAACGTGTCTCTGTTGGTGCAGCTATATTCCTCCTTAAGTTGAATTGGAACAGTAGCATGGCACAATGTGTAGTTCCATGTTATGTTTAAGATCAGGCATCCCCAAACTGTGGCCCTCCAGATGTTTTGGCCTACAACTCCCATGATCCCTAGCTAACAGGACCAGTGGTCAGGGATGATGGGAATTGTAGTCCAAAACATCTGGAGGGCCGAAGTTTGGGGATGCCTGTTTAAGAGGAACCAACTTGGGTTGACAGCAGCTCTGCGTGCTCTTGTCAGTGGTGCACTTAGATAAGTTTAGACTCTGAATTGAATATGTTTTTTGGGGGGAGGTTCTTTCTATAGTAACATTCTTTGTTTCACTTACTTCCAAATGTGGTCATCCAACCTTCTGTCCTGCATTTGGGGACCCTCCTTCTCATGATGCCGAATAGAGCCTTGGATATCTGCTCCAAAGAGTGCACCATGATTGTATGGGGGAAATATGTGTCACACACTGTGGCGATCACATAGGGTCCACGGACGTTTCACGGTCTATTGATCCCTGTGCCACCACAGCCCTCTGCTGCCACCAACCAGGCTTTTCCTCCCCCCCTGGTAAATTACTGTCACAGTCAGGGTTTTGAATTGAACAAAGGAACAAGGTTCAGTTATTAGTTACACTGGTACACGGTCATCACTTTCTCAACCCTGTCTTAATCCTATTCTCACTACTCTACCTCTCCACCAACCCTCACAACCACCAACAACCCCCACTTCCCAACTGTCTCAACCAACTGCTTCAATCAACTGTCTCCCATCAACTGTCAACTCCCCCCCCTTCTAGGTTGGGTTTCAAAGCCCCTTAGCTCCTCCTCCGGCTTCTCATTGGTCAGCCGATGGTCAGCCAATTAACCCTTTCCCCACTCCTGCACAGTCATATTTTCCCCAGGAATGGACGAACGCTACACACACAGATCCCACAGGCTAGAAGTGTGCCAAGTGTATCCAGTAAACAACCTCAACCTGTGGAATACCAGAACCTCAGACAAAGCCTGAATTGTGGCTTTTTGCCATGATACTGAATCATTACCTCTGAGCTCTGATGGAGAGCTCAGATGATCATGCAGCCAAATTCACTCCAACTTCAGTGAGAGCTAATTAAAAGTTGCCATCCCTGTTGTGGCCTTGTGGATCAGCCTTACTTTGCTTAGGTTTCATGTGCAGATATCTCATCCTTTCATTAGAACTGGAAGGGTTTGTGAGGTGGGTTGGCATTTCCGACTTCAGCTGAAGGGATTAGCATGTGGGTTATAAATTAAATTAAAAGGATTAATGACTTTGCTCCAACTTGTTCATGGCAGACTTGTTGGTTGAATTGCCTGAAGCATATGGTTTGGGAGATCTGTATGTGAATATCTTACTGAATGTTACCAAACTAAGTCATGCACAAAGTCAAGAGTAGGGAGCCTTTTCAGACGGAGGACCTATTCTGCTCTTGGAAACATTCCAAGTGCCACATGCCAAGCCATGTGAGGTTCCCCACCCCCTTCTCAGAGAAGACCCATTGAAATCAATGGACTTAAGTTACTTGCATTCTTTGATTTCAGTGGCTCTGCTGTGGATATGATTTAGTTGGATATCACCTTTGTCGTTTTGTGTGCAGCCTGGGTTACGTCTGCTTTTGTTGGGACTGATAACACAGAAGCATCATAAATATTTGGATCAAAAAGAACTGTTCCATAGTGTGTTTGTTAATAGGAGGATGCTGTGGAAATACGACCGGTGCCTGAGTGCCCCAAGGAATATCTGGGCAATAGGATATTGGTGAAAGTACAGACTCTGAAGTAAGTATCTCTGTGACTTCTGGTTCCACAGGGCATGTTTTCAGGTTTGGACATTGTTCCATCGTGTGACCTTCAGAGGTTGAGGTTACACCTGCACATGCAGCAGAATGAGATGGGATACTTCTGAGATGGTAGAATGGACTCTGCAACTTCAGTCTGCAGATGTGAGATCATATTGGTGGATTCTTCCCTTATTTACCTTTTTTTTAGGCAAAAAAAATCGGCAGATCAGTGAGAGGACAGGTCTTGAACTTTTCTCTCTAACGTGGCAGTCTTTTGCTTGTGTGAAATGTTTCTGTTTTTTTAATAAATCATTTTTATTAAATTTTCCACTTTGCCAATCCAATCCAATCACATTAAATATTCCAAATTATACATATACATATCAAATAGTCCAAATATTCTGCCAAATTATAATTTTTGGGGGACTTCCCATGCTTCAAGTTCGGAGGGCTCTGATCAACATCAAACTTCTGCTGCATTCCATAATAATTTCCGATGGTTCCTCTGATTCTTTCTGATATTATCCTTCATTCTTTCTTTCGCAGCCTCTTGAGTTGTTCCCACAAGCGAGATAAAACAAACAAAGATATGTTTCTGTGTGGATTTAATGTCTATGATTCCCTTCCATAAGTTTGTAGTGTCTCCTCACACGCTGGTGTTTCTGTCGAATCAATCCAAAAGTCTTCACTGCAGTTCAATCTAAGCGTCTGCTCAGTAATTTCCCCAAACCGGTTGCATCAAACAACAAACTTTAGCCTTTCCAGGGGAGATTTACCAAATCAATCTGGAAGTACAAATATAATGACATATTAAAGGCTCACCTCCCCCTATGACTATTTATAATTCTGCAACCCGGTCTTGACTTCCAAAATGGTGGATTTCCCAATTAAAACTGCGACACTGCCCACAAAGTCCAGGAAACCATCCAAAGTTTTTAATGAGACTCCAGCGGCTACTGAGATCCTGCTTCTGACTGATATCAACAAATTGGAGAATCTTTTATCCTCTTCCAAGCAAATAAAAAAATCAAAAGCCTTAATTATGTAATATTTTTATTTCCACACAGTTTATAATTTTGAAGCCATATTATGCCCACAAATACCAAATTTCAAATCTCGCTTGTTTTAAATGATGAAAACGGTTCTTCTGGGGTTGTTTTTTGCCAAGTAATTTGAAGCAAAGTACAATAGTAAAAAAAGGCTTGCCCCCCTTTCCATTCCGTTCCAACATACCGATTAGATGTTAATCCTTCTTCCTCTCAGTCTTTTCTGTCACCTCAGTGGCTGGGTAGTTTAGCAAAGTATTTCCTCCCTCCTCGCTTGAAGCATGTCCAAAACTTAAATCCAATTTTTCATCTTAAGAAATGGAACTTGATGTGCTCACAGAGACAGCGTCCAGGAGAGCCAGACTATCTCAGGGGCTTTCCATCCAGTGCCCCCCAGCCCCTCCTTCCTACCGAATTTGGGGCTGAGTTACTGGGCATCCGCATATGAGACTGTGTCTTTCCGTACCCCCGGGAAGATTTTGGGAGGCTGATTACTCCCATCTCAGCCTCTAATTACCCCGTGAGAGCCGGAGTGATGGAATTTTCAGCCATCTTCTGTGACGCCTCAAGTAGAAGTCGTATGAAATGTTTCTGGTTCTCTCACAGTCAGTACACCATCTACAGAGGTAGCCTCCTGAAATATTTACCCATCTAGTATTTTGCAAACCTTGTCTCTACTTCAGGATATTTTTAAAAACCTTCTTCTGTCTTAGTTTAACTGAAGTTTTTTTTGGCTTTGAAGGCCATGAAGAGGGGAGAAATCCACCTACGGATCTGCTCTTTTCTGCTGGATTGAAAATAATAATACCATATTGGCCTGAATATAAGCCACACTTCCCCCCCCCCCAATTCTGACCATGAAAAGTTAAAGTGCGGCTTAAATTTGCGAACTTACAAAAATTGGCTTTTACGATATCGCTGCTAAAACATACATATGGTAAAATGGAATGGGTGTGAGTGCTGGTGAAATTTTAAGGGAGGGGCTCATATTCGGGCCAATACAGTAATATGGAAAAATTGCCAAAATGCACTAATAATAGTGAACAATTAATAGTAACCCATAGTAACCCTCTTGATATTGTCACTGACAACCATTTTGCTCATATCTGACAACGTGTTCTTCTTTTTAAAAATGGAACAAATTTAAGCTAACAAAGACCAATTGCAATTTCAAATGCTATTTTACTATGGCAGAAGTCAAAATATAGTGGAGTGATCATCAAATGTGTATCTCAGATTTTATCATCATCATCTGTCAGGGACTGGACTTAAGGGGGGTGGAGATTGAGGGGACCACCCCCTTCCTCCTGAAGCTTCCAGAGCAGAGGAAGGCAGTATTGATTTACAGCAGGGGTTTGAGGAGACAGGCAAGCAGAAGAGTTGGGAGGTGTTGGGAGAAGAGAAGGGGGAGACAGCCAGAGCAGCCAGCTGACATGTTGTCACTGGAGAGTATAGCTGACCCCCCTTCTCCTAGAACTCGGTGTTTGTTAAGAGTGCAAGAGCAAAGGGTGCAGAGACAGTTGGCCTCGGGCAGACACTGTAAGGGGAGGTGCTGTTGCTAGGAACGGAGGGGGGAGGAACTCGGTTGGAGCAATGCCATTAATTTATTTGTCTCTCACCATGATGATTAAATAAACTCATTAGTAAGGCCTCTCTTTGTTATTCCCTGCTTCTTGCTGCCACCAGGGGAGGGATAGAATTCCTCGAGCCTAACATCATCATCTACAGTTGGTCATAGGCAGAAACAGCCAGGTCTCTGTCCCCAAGGAGCTTACAATGTAAAATGGACAGTGGAGAAAAACAGAAGGAAGGGTGGAGAGAGACTGGTCAGAAGTGAAGAATATGCAAAGCACATACGCTTAAAACTTGGCTAGAATAGGGAAGGAGGATTAAAGGGACAAGTCAGAACTTGAGTTAAATGAATGTTGCCAGTGCACAGATACACACATTTACCCTTGTGTTGTGTTGTGTTTTGTTTACGTGTCAAATGTGCCTAGTTATTTATCAATGCCCCATCTTTTCCTGTTTCAGATTTGAGATAGAAATTGAGCCATTATTCGCAAGCTTAGCCCTCTATGATATAAAAGAAAGGAAAAAGGTAAGAGTGCAGATGAACAAAACCAAGGGTAATGATAAAACAATGTAAACAAGGCATTGGTTTATGATTACCAGATTTTTTTTCAAAGAATCCGGGGACACTTTTGTTTTGTTTTGTTTTTTGAAGCTGAATAGCAACAAGGAGTCAGTAGTGGGGATGGTGAGGCAAAAGACCCTGGGCCCAAGCACACATGCATATTGTATAAAGGTGCAAAGCCCTTCTTTCACACCCTGTGAAACATAAATGCCCAGAGTTTTTAAATACTGGGCAATGGTGCGCCACCCGCCCGTGACTCCCGAACCTTCCCCAATCTCCTGTCCGCTTCCCACTTTGTTTTGACAGATCGGGGGAGGCTCGGGAGTCATGGGCAAGCGGCTCTTGCCCAGGAGGGGCACAAGGTGCACAGTTTCTCTGCCAGGCAAGGTGCAAAGCCCTTCTTTTGCACCCTGTGAAACATAAATGCGCAGAGTTTTTAAAAAAACTGGGCAACGGCCGCCCACCCGCAACTCCCGAGCCTCCCCCAATCAGTCAAAACAAAGGGGGAAGGAGGCAGGAGATCCGTACCGCCGGACGTCCCCGGTTCCCCTTCGGCAATGGCGGCGACAGTCAGCAGCCCGGAGCCAGCCTGGTAGCGCAGCCCGAAGTTGCAGCAAGGAAAAATGGTGGGCGCCACGGCAGCGGGCAGCAAGCAGCTCCTGAAGCCAGCCAGAGCCAACTGTGCTACCAGGCTGGCTCCGGACTGCTGAGGTTGCCGCTGCCATGTTTTCCGGGGACAGATTTGCAAATCCGGGGACTGTCCCCAGGAACCAGGGACGTCTGGTAACCCTACATTAGTTAACAACATCACCCCCTCCCTCATTTCAAAATTGTTCACATATGAATTGTTGGGACTGTGGTTTGGGTGGCTACAGATGACTGTGGGAGATAGGAACCCACATGGAAAGTTGGTCATGTGAGCACCTGAACACATAGTGAGGCAACCTTTACCAGAGCTCTGCAATCAGTTGAAGCAGTAAGGTAACAGAGACATGGGACGTGTCCAGATGTGATAGGTAGCCATAGATTTTCCCGTAGCTGCATGCATGCTGCAACAATATACTGACAAATGGTCACCACACGGTAAATATCCTTTGGATGTACCCTATCCTTAAGTTTGTGCGACTCAACATTTTCACAACTGAAAATAATTTATGAACCATAATAATCAACCATAATAAGCTGCTTGCCATGTTTTGCAAAATAAAATCAGTCACTATGAAATTAATTTAGCAGTTTCTAAAATGTGCTTTGAAAAAAACCACCACCTTATTTATCCACTGCAATTAATTAGGCACAGTGATGGATGAGTGAGAACTAATTTTGGCAGACTTTTGAGATTCTGTCTCTGGGTTGTATCCAGTGCTAATTAAATTGAGAGCAGGTCTGTTGACGGGCATAACTAATTTAGGGCAATTGATTTCAGTGGGTCTGGTCTGAGTAGAATTTACTTGGCTAAAAACCAATATGTGCATTTGTGTGGTTCTATCATTTTAACCTCACCATAATCCTGCAGAGGGACCATTGGGATTAGAGAGAGTTCCTGAGTGTAAAAACTCACATTTCTCCGACTCCCCAGAGCCAAAATGTCCACTGAAGCTGGAGTCTGTGCAATCTCACCTCTAAAGCAACTGGCTCTGTTTCAGTGCTTAAAACAACACCCACACCAGAATTCACACACACATTAGTATAATAATAATAATAATAATAATAATAATAATAATAATAGTAAACTTGTATTTGTATCCCACCCTCCCCAGCTGAGACCGGGCTCAGGGCAGCTAACATCAAATATATAACATTGATATAAAATCAAACAATAATTAAATCACCTCTTAAAAACAAGTCAGGATCAAATTAAAATCTGAATTAGATGGCTTTATGCAGGATTAGAGTTGGGAACAGTAAATGCTCATCAGGCCCAAATGTGTATGGGCCTGTGAGAATGCTGTGATTGTTTACTTATGATAGGTTGCGCACCAGTCCCTGCAAGAGTTGTGAAATATCTTTTTGTTTTTACATTTTTTTAAGATCTCAGAAAATTTTCATTGTGACTTGAACTCTGAACAGTTCAAAGGGTTCTTGCGATCACATGCACCATGTATTGACTCATCTAGTCAGGCAAGGTCTGCAGTATTTTCTGTAACATATCCATCTCCGGATATCTATCTAGTAGTGAAGGTAAGTCATATTTGTATCCTAATTATGGATTTTAAAATCGTATTTTCTGACTCGTAACTAGAACTGATGCAGAATAAGCAAACTTGTGTATATCAACTTTATGGAAAGATCAGACACAATAAAATTCTCTTGAGTCTACTGAGCATGACCTGGCAATTAGGGCCCATGATCCACATCTGGCCCATTAAGTATTTTCTCCAAAGATAAGCTTCCCCCACCCCCAGAAAAGTTTCATAGGGTGACAGTACATAGATAAGTTGATGCTGTCCATGGGCTTATCATGCTGCCAATTATTTTTATTGATTTTCCAAATTACAGCACAATTTTTACAAATTATTAGCAAATTAAAGTTTTATTTAAGTGACTTTCCACTCGCCATTGTCAATGCATCCTTAGTTTTTTATGTTACTGCATTGGGTTCATCCTCCAAGTTTAGTCCAGATAATATTGTATTTTGTGGGGAGACCAGGCCGATCCTGGCATTGAAGTCGCCTCCCAAGACAAGCTGAGGGTTGGGTGAAAGAGAGTCTATGCTTTCAAGTAGTTGGTCACGTTTTTCCCAATATGATCTCAGTTCCCCGCAAGACTTTACTGGAGGTATGTACATGCAGATACAAATAAGTATTTCTCCGGAGACTATCAGAAAGGCACAGCACAAAAAAATTAGGAGTGGTCAGTGAGGGACACTATTGAATTGATACATTAAGAGATGTTGACACCAGCACCACCAGCCCTCCGCTAGGCTTTCCACACTTTACAGTTTTAAGAGCTGGTTGAGTGTAACTTGTAAAACCCTGTAATTCAACCTTAGTGCCCTCTTTTGCTCAAGTTTCTTGAAGAAAGATGATATCATGTGTTTGTAGATAGGAACAGAAATCACTGTCTTGGATCTTGTTCGGCCACCCTGTTACATTCCATGAGAGAAGTTTACTTGTTTTACAGTGATTTACTCTTAGTTAATTGTTGGCCAATGTACTCTCAGAATTTACCAGTTTTTGAGGCAACATGGTATCGCTGATGCTAGTGGAATGATCCATGTTTGATTATTTCAGTCATTGTATATAAAGTACTCACGTTTGTGTTCACTGGGCCTTTTCTTTGCAAATTGCTCACCAGCAGGGATTCCTTGGGCGTAGTTCCTGACTCCTCCTCATCTAAGTATCTCACCTTTGTCCAGTACTCCGGTGGTTCTATAGTTATTATTATGTTGTGGACATTGGGTCTATTGTCAGTCTCTACCTCCAATTCTTTAATCTCTTCCAATGTCTGGCTCATAAGATCAAGCCTCTTGATGACTGTTTGTTGCTCTTCCTGAGGGAGGTTCCTAAAGGAGCTGAGAAAATCCTCTTCCAAAGAATTTACAGAGTGCTCTGGTTCCTGAAGATGATTACCGGTATCTAGAGCAGTGGTTCTCAACCCTGGGTCTCCAGATGTTTTTGGCCTACAACTCCCATCAACCCTACCCTGTTTCCCCCTTTTTAATACTTTAGTAGTCATAAAGTAAGCCATGGCGGGGGTTTTTTTACCTTTGTGAGAAGTAAGACGTACCCCAAAAGTAAGCCGTGGTGCCGCCATTGTTCCCGTCGCCTCCTCAGCCTCTCCTGCGTGCGCAGGGAGCCAGCACAGGGGGGGAAACGCGCCTCTTGCGAAGTTCTGGCCCGCCTGCTTAGCGCGCAGGGAGAGGCGCGGGGGGGAAAGACACCTCTTCCTGCCCCGTCTGTTCCCCGTGCGCAGGGAGCCAGCGAAGCAGCGAGAGGCGCGGGGGGGAAACACGCCTCTTGCGGAGTTCTGCCCCGCCTGCTCAGTGCGCAGGGGGAGGCTGTACCGTACCATACTGACGTAATAAAAAATAAGACATCCCCCCTAAAATAAGCCACCCTGTGTTTTTTTGAGGAAAAAAAATTATAAGACGGTGTCTTAAAAAGGGGGAAAGACGGTAGCTAGCAAGACTAGTGGTCAGGGATGGTGGGAGTTGTAGTCCAACAACATCTGGGGACCCAAGGTTGAGAAAGGTTGGTCTAAAGGAATTGGCTGTTGAATGGGTTAAGTTACAGAACCTGTTGAATGGTTAAATTATACATTTAACGTAACTAACATCTAAAATATCATTGCTTAGTCCTGGCCCATTTATGTGGGCCAGGTATTCCTCCTTTCCTCAATTTCATATTTCGGTTGACTTCCTCCAGTCCCCCTCTGTTGAATTCAATATCTATCCTCTTTATCAGTTTTCCAAATTCATAAACTTATCTATTTTTACATTCCTTATTCTTTTTCACAATAACATAAAATACCATAATCATTTTACTTAAACTAACTCCATTTTTTCTATACCTCGGCACCTCATTACTTCTGATACTTTCCTAAACCCTTATCAAATTCCCTTATTCGAACCTAATTTAACGCTTCTAAATTTCTTCTTTTTACTCCCTTTCCTCCCTCCGGTTTCAAAATTTTTAGCTATATTTCCCACTACAACCTCCTTATTTTAAACATATAATCATTAACGCCAGTATCCAGGTCCAAACATCATAACCACTTACACAGGAAACTATCACATCCAAGTATATCCTCCAAACACAAAAATCAGTCAATGCCGTGTGACATTCTCCTCTCTTCTTCTGTGATATGGTGTTCTTCATAACATCATCTTTGCACGATTCAGTCCATAGTGTTTGCAATTTTCTTCTCCTCTTTTGAATTGTACTGTGCTTCCTATCCTCCTCTTTGGAAATTCCCTCCTCTATGTCCTGTGTGTCTTCTTCTGTGCAGAACAGTCCTTTTAAGTTAAGTGTCAAACAGCTCTTTCCTATTTTTTGTTGAAGTTCGCTTAGCAAAGAGCCTGTGGTTAGATTTGTTTCTTTCAAGTTTCCTTCCAACTCCTTAAGTTTCTCTGGAGCTGGCACTTTAGTTGCATTTTTTTCAAAGTTGTCCAAAATCAAATTCGAGGCTCTGACAGTCTGCTGCATTTCCTGTAATAGTTCCAAAGTTTTCCTTTGAAAGGAAGCAGACCATTTTCCCTTTGTCATTTTCAAGGTTGAAAAACAACTTTGTAGTCAACACAATCTGTAATACTAAAATCCAGCATCCATATTGTCTAAGTTTCTTGCTAAATCTTCCAAGACCTCGGGTAGAAAAGGGTAACTTTTTGCCAAATCATAATTTGCAACAATTAAATCCTCCAACTCTCCCCCTTAACAGTCACATAAGTTTCCTTTTTTTACTTTCACTTTGACAGCTGCCTTGGAAAGAATGTTACACTGTTTCCTTCTGTTTCAACCGCAAGGGACCGACCTCCGTAATTTTAAGTCCCTTACTTCTTCCAAATTACTTCCAAATTCTTTTTTCTTTTTAATTACTCACAGTTCCGATAGTTCCAATCCAAATTTTTACGGAGAAATTAAGCGCTCATGGCAGTCGGCAGTCGCAGCTTCACACAGCAAGGGCAGCCGCTAGATCCGAAGAGCTCCGTCTGCACCCCGCTCGCTCTCAGCAGCTCTTATTAGAGCTTACCGGGGAGCAGGGGAGATGTAACGAGCCCCTGCCGGATCGCCATGCCCACAGGACACTCTTCCTGGGGTTCTTCTGGGGTCCGCAGTGCGGTTGCAGGTTCCCCTCCCCCTTGCCATGCCGGGGAGTCTCGAGCCGAGATTCCCCCGACCCATCGCAATGGCGCTTAACCGGAAACCATTAATTATGTAGCTGTTGACTAAGGGATTATTATTATAACTGAAATGTAACTGATATTAATTAAGATTATAGAATGCAGTGATATAAGATCGAAAATGCACCCAAGCCATCATGTGGGGAGCCACTTTAACTAAAATGTATTAATTGGAAGTAGATTGGCATTTTGAGAATTGTATAATTTGGGAATTAATTGAAACAAAATAAAAATAATCCTTCCAGTAGCACCTTAGAGACCAACTAAGTTTGTTATTGGTATGAACTTTCGTTTGCATGCACACTTCTTCAGACAACATGGCTACCTACCTGTAATTGGGAATTAATTGTTATAGTTATAATTTGGCTATTATTGGAGGTATATTGGAGAATTAATTTAAAAAAATTACAAAAAAAGAGAAACACCAATTTAAAGCATTTACATACTTTTGTAAAGCTTCAAGTGATAATATAATACTGCTTTCATTTCATTCTGTGTACGACAATTCTACCGTTAGTATATAATTTTCATTGACCTTATCCTCTGCCATTTATATCAATCATCACCATTTCCAAAGATGACCTTGAGCAGCATTCCTTTCTGGGTGCCTGCTGTGCTGTTGTGGTTGTTATTCAGTGCATAGCTGGTTTCTCAAGATTAACTCAGCCCCTCCACTCCCCAGCTCAGCACTTCCTCTTTTTTGTTGTTCTTGGTTAAATAATTTTTGTTAATTTTCACCAGCTTAGCACTTCCATCCCATAATACTCCAAAAGCAACGGTCCTTGCCTTACGTACATCTTTTTCAACAATTCTGAAGATCTCTCCATTTTCTTCTCCTTTGAATCTCATTAGCACAGGGAGGGAAGGTATTTCTCTCAGTACTGATCCAGGTTGTAATTAGTAACTATAGCTTATGTTCCAAATTTTGCTATGTTGACATATACTAGCAATAACAAAATAAAATAAAAAAAATTCCTTCCAGTAGCACCTTAGAGACCAACTAAGTTTGTTCTTGGTATGAGCTTTCGTGTGCATGCACACTTCTTCAGATACACAATGTAATGTACTTTATTAAATGTACTTTATTAAATTTACTTTATTAAATTTAGCAATGTACTTTATTAAATTTCATTTTCTTTTTGGTTTTTTGAAATCTCTTTTTTCTTTTCTTTTCTTTCTTTTTTGGTAGATTGAAAAAGTCCTTCAACAAGGCGAAATTGGAGATTGTGCAGAACCCTACCTGGTTCTAAAAGAAAGTGAAGTTGGGAAGGTACATATGATATAATAAAGATCTTTACATGAAATGTATACCTGCTCCCCTGATACAACTGTCAAAGATGGCTTGCGAAAGCTTAAACCAGAAATATTATTAAAGTGCTCCTATTTCAGTCTAAATTCAGTGCCTCGGGACTGTTGTGGTTTTTATCTTTGTATAATAATTGGCGGGCTATGTTCCTGCTCTCTCTGCTTACACGCTCCACCTGCCATTCCCCCACATTTTGGCTTATTGTTGATTTTATTTATATATTTGCTGTTTCAAATAATCTTTTTTATCTGTTTTTCTACTGATGGTTTTGTTGTTTTTTATAAACCATTTTGAGGTTTGTTTCCAATGAAAACAGAATATAAATCTTGTGAAATAGATTAATAAATAAAAGAAAGTAATGAATTAGCAAACCCTGTATACTTTCCTCTTCCCATGCAATTAATAAGCTCACTTTTTTCCTTCCCAATCCCATTTCTGAAGCTATTTCTCTCTTCTATTCTGCCGCTTCGGTTTTCACTCCACCCCTGTTCTAACAACCTTAAATTATGGCATCCATAGAGGAATTAACAGAGGTTGCTAATGTGTGTTATAAACTAATTTTCAGAGTGTTTGGATCCATGTCTTATTTTAGGTAAAGGTAAAGGGACCGCTGACCATTAGGTCAAGTCGTGACCGACTATGGGGTTGCGGCGCTCATCTTGCTTTATTGCACTTTGCAGGCTTTATTGCACTTTGAGTGCACTTTATTGCAGGCTTTATTGCACTGGGCTGGTTGCTGCCCAGGAGGACTCCCCTGTGTGAGTGCCTTAGGGCCCCGTTCCTGCCACTCACCATCTGGCCCAGGGCGGGACCTGACAGGCCTCAGGAGGACTGCTGCCACCGCTTCTGCTGCTGGTTGCTGCCCAGAACAGTGCAGAATTCTTTTTTAAATGTTTTTAAATGTTTTTAAAGGTTTCTTTTCATCTTTTTAAATTTTTTTGTTGGGGGGGTGGGATGGATGTTTAGTGGGATTTGGGGTTTTGTTTAATTTTGGTTTGTTTAATTTCAGTTTATTGTAGTTTTCATAGTTTTTGGTTTTGTATTGTTTTAGTGTGTGTTTTTATTAGGTTTTATTTTGTTCTTAAGGGGAGGGGTCAGGGCTGCCTGGGAGGGGGTCCCAGCCAACAATATGGCTGGGGCAGGTTCCACCGGGGGGGGGGGGAATCCACTGGGACAACCGATCTCAGTGATCTCGGGTAGGAGGAGGAGTTACGCTAAGACCAGACCATGTCATTGCCGAGGAGGCAGGTTTAGTCGTTGTCTGAGGACTATCCCTGCCTCTGGGTCTGGTCCTGACCGGATGGATACTGGAATCAGCAAGGGATACCCACATGACCTGAAGGTGCTGCTGTGCAATGCCAGGTCAATGATGAATAAGACCACTGCCATCCACAACCTGATTGTGGATGGAGGACTTGACCTGGCATGTGTAACAGAGACTTGGTTGGATGAGGCAGATGGGCCTGTCCTTGCCGCTGCTTGTCCACCAGATTTCTCTTACGCACAGCAACCCAGGCCTTGTGGGCGGGGAGGGGGGGGTTGCAGTGATTTTTAGGAAGTCATTAGTTTGCACCAGGCGTCCTATTGGAAAGACCCAGTTCTCTGAGTGCATGTTCTGGAAGTTGGGCAATAGGGGCAGTACAGGATTCCTGTTGGTGTACCGACCTCCCCGCTGCACCAAGGATTCCCTGCCCGAGCTGCTTGAGGTCGTGGCGGATGTTCTCCTGGAGACACCTAGTTTGGTTGTCCTAGGGGATTTTAACATCCATGCCGACACGACCTTACAAGGGGACGCTCGGGACTTTGTGGAAAGCATGGCCTCCATGGGGCTGTCCCTGAATAAGTCTGGCCCAACTCATAGCCAAGGACATGCCTTAGACCTGGTATTCACCTCTATGGATGCTGGTGATCCGACATTTTAAAAAAGTGAAACTAAAGAAGTGCCATGGTCAGATCACTTCCTGGTGCAGCTGGACTTCTCCGCGACCCTTCCCCTCTGCAGGGAGGTGAGACCGATTCGGATGGTCCGCCCCCGCCATTTGATGGATCCAAATGGTTTCCAGAGAGTTGTAGGGGATGCTTTATCCCATGTTGATGGCCTTTCAGCTGATTCCCTGGTGACCCGCTGGAATGCGGAGTTAACCAGGGCTATTGACTGTTTGGCTCCGAAGCGCCCTCTCCGATTGCATGGAGCCCGCACAGCCCCGTGGTTTTCCCCGGAGCTGAGGGCGATGAAACAATCGTTGAGACAGCTAGAGCGCTGGTGGCGGATAACTCATTCTGAATCTGACTGGACATGGGTCAGAGCTCAATGTCGAGCCTACCAAGTGGCGGTAGCGACGGCGAAGAAGACTTTCTTCACCGCCTCTATTGCATCTGCAGAAAACAGCAGCAGGAGACTTTTTCAGGTGGTTCGCAATTTAGCGGAACCACCTGCTCCATCAGGGCCCAGTATGGGCCACATGCTCTCCTGCAATGATTTTGCAAAGTTTTTTGCAGATAAAGTCGCTCAGATTCGGGAAGAGGTAGACTCCACCGTGGGAGCAGGGCCAGGGCGGGAGAGTGCTAGAGTTGTGTCTAGTCCAGTTGTGTGGGATCAATTCCAATCTGTTACCTCCAAGGATGTGGACAGGCTGCTTGGACGAGTGAAACCAACCATCTGTCTCCTTGATCCTTGCCCATCCTGGCTTATAAAAGCTAGCCGGGAAGGGCTGGTCGATGGGCTTTGCGGGGTGGTGAATGCTTCTCTTTGCAAGGGAGCCTTCCAAGACCCGCTAAAAGAGGCGGTTATTAAACCGCTTCTTAAAAAACCATCTTTGGATGTGGCCAATATGGCCAACTATCGCCCAGTCTCAAATATTCCATTCTTGGGCAAGGTGATTGAGTGAGTGGTTGTTGAACAACTCCATGCATGCCTGGAAGAAGCGGCCCATTTGGATCACTTCCAGTAGGGATTCAGACCTCATCATGGGACTGAAACTGCCTTGGTCGCACTGGTCGATGATCTCCGGCGGGCTAGGGACAAAGGTGAGAGCTGTTTCCTAGTTCTGCTGGATCTCTCAGCGGCTTTTGACACCATCAACCATAACTTCCTTCTGGACCGTCTAGAGGGTTTGGGAGCTGGGGGCACTGTTATATATATATCCTCCTGGGCCGTGTTCAGAAAGTGGTGGTGAGGGATGAGTGTTCAGACCCCTGGGCTCTCACTTGTGGGGTACCTCAGGGTTCTGTCCTCTCCCCCATGCTTTTTAACATCTATATGCAGCCGCTGGGAGAGATCATCAGGGGGTTTGGACTGGGTGTTCATCAGTATGCGGATGATACCCAGCTCTACCTCTCTTTCAAATCAGAACCAGTGAAGGCGGTGAAGGTCCTGTGTGAGTGTCTGGAGGCGGTTGGAGGATGGATGGCGGCTAACAGATTGAGGTTGAATCCTGACAAGACAGAAGTACTGTTCTTGGGGGACAGGAGGTGGGCAGGTGTGGAGGACTCCCTGGTCCTGAATGGGGTAACTGTGCCCCTGAAGGACCAGGTGCGCAGCCTGGGAGTCATTCTGGACTCACAGCTGTCCATGGAGGCGCAGGTTAATTCTGTATCCAGGGCAGCAGTCTACCAGCTCCATCTGGTACGTAGGCTGAGACCCTACCTGCCCGCGGACTGTCTCGCCAGAGTGGTGCATGCTCTAGTTATCTCTCACTTGGATTACTGCAATGCGCTCTACGTGGGGCTACCTTTGAAGGTGACCCGGAAACTACAACTAATCCAGAATGCGGCAGCTAGACTGGTGACTGGGAGCGGCCGCTGAGACCACATAACACCGGTCTTGAAAGACCTACATTGGCTCCCAGTACATTTCTGAGCACAATTCAAAGTGTTGGTGCTGACCTTTAAAGCCCTAAATGGCTTCGGTCCAGTATACCTGAAGAAGCGTCTCCACCCCCATCATTCAGCCCAAACACTGAGGTCCAGTGCCGAGGGCCTTCTGGCGGTTCCCTCACTACGAGAAGCCAAGTTACAGGGAACCAGGCAGAGGGCCTTCTTGGTAGTGGCACCCACCCTGTGGAACGCCCTCCCTTCAGATGTCAAAGAGAACAACAACTACCAGACCTTTAGAAGACATCTGAAGGCAGCCCTATTTAGGGAAGCTTTTAATGTTTAATGGATTACTGTATTTTAATGTTCTGTTGGAAGCCGCCCAGAGTGGCTGGGGAAACCCAGCCAGATGGGCGGGGTATAAATAAATTATTATTATTATTATTATTATTATTATTATTGTTGTTGTTGTTGTTGTTGTTGTTGTTGTTATTGTTATTGTTATTGACATGCTTTCAAACTGCTAGGTTGGCAGGAGCAGGGATCGAGCAATGGGAGCTCACCCCGTTGCGGGGATTTGAACCGCCGACCTTCTGATCGGCAAGCCCTAGGCTCTGTAATTTAACCCACAGCGCCACCTGCATCCCTCTATGTCTTATTTTAGCTAACCCCTTTTCCTGCTTTCTTTCAGACCAAAGAAAAAATTGAGAAATTAAAAGTGCACGCTGAGTCCTTTTGCCAACGTTTGGGAAAGTATCGTATGCCTTTTGCTTGGGTTCCAATAAATTTAGCAAATTTCTTCAGTGTTTCCACACTTGAAAGAGATATAGCAGAGTTAGAAGTTTTAAATGGTAAGTTTAAATGTTGTGTGCATGAGTACATAAGCATTAATACTAAAACAGGAAGTTTTAACAATATGTTAAGGAAGGGGCTTTGCTCCGGCCTCTAGATTATAATGTAATTTGTGTCCTGTATTTGTAAAGCATGTTTCGGAAGATCCGTGAAGTTGGCAGTTTACAAGAATATGAAGGAGAAAAAAGTATGGCAAAAAATAACAGGTTACTCTCCAAGGCAATGCAGCCCTCCACAGGAAAAAAAATAATTCCAGTCTTCAATTGGAGTTTAAAAGTGCACTACATAGGCACAGTCACCCTTTACAGCAGCATTGCTAAGATTATTTTATTAACACTTGTTGTTAGAGTCGGATGGGAAGCTATATTGACTCTGTTCAGACCCAAAGGAATAATACTAAATTTCTCAGTGAGATGTAATTCAGCAATTTCATGCTGCTGCCTTCACTGATGTGTTAATTTACAGCGATGACAGGAACAAGCCCTTATGGGAAGACTTTCTTACCCTGTGGTAATACAGGGTAAGCCTCTGGTTATGTTTCCTGCAAGGCTGTTATGGAAATGAATGAAGTATGGAGGTGTTTACAATTTTCTTGAATTAAGTATGTGATATTCTTTATTTATTTATATACTGCTTAATTGTAAGACTTGCTTCTATGAAATATATATATGTATATGTTAATAAAATTAGCAATTTTATCACATGCTAAAACATAGGATACAATTGTTTCATTCTGCATTAAGTGATGTCTTCCAGCTTCAAGATAAGGTGATGGCCAAGGCAAACAATATGAATTTTAACAGGGATAAATGTAAAGTACTACACTTGGGCAAAAAAAATGAAAGGCACAAATACAGGATGGGTGACACTTGGCTTGAGAGCAGTACATGTGAAAAGGATCTAGGAGTCTTGGTAGACCATAAACTTGACATGAGTCAACAGTGTGATGCAGCAGCTAAAAAAGCCAATGCAATTCTGGGCTGCATCAATAGGAGTATAGCATCTAGATCAAGGGAAGTAATAGTACCACTGTATTCCGCTCTGGTCAGACCCCACCTGGAATACTGTGTCCAATTCTGGGCACCACAGTTCAAGAAGGATACTGACAAGCTGGAACGTGTCCAGAAGAGGGCAACCAAAATGGTCAAAGGCTTGGAAAGGATGCCTTATGAGGAACGGCTTAGGGAGCTGGGTATGTTTAGCCTGGAGAAGAGAAGTTTAAGGGGTGATATGATAGCCATGTTCAAATATATAAAAGGATGTCATATAGAGGAGGGAGAAAGGTTGTTTTCTGCTGCTCCAGAGAAGCGGACACGGAGCAATGGATTCAAACTACAAGAAAGAAGATTCCACCTAAACATTAGGAAGAACTTCCTGACAGTAAGAGCTGTTCGACAGTGGAATTTGCTGCCAAGGAGTGTGGTGGAGTCTCCTTCTTTGGAGGTCTTTAAGCAGAGGCTTGACAGCCATTCTGTCAAGAATGCTTTGATGGTGTTCCTGCTTGGCAGGGGGTTGGACTGGATGGCCCTTGTGGTCTCTTCCAACTCTATGATTCTATGATTGTATGAAAATGTAAGCAAACGAGGAAGTCTTTCAGTTTTTTACATCCTGAAAGTGTGCAACATAACAATAGTAAAGTGATTCATTTTTTGATTGAAACCAAGATGCATTTGAAATTTTTCCTCTGAAGGCAAAGGGTCCACTGGTGACAGAAGATCAATGGCAATGCAAGGTAGAAGACTTTCTGAAAGAAGCCTTGGATTGGAGGATGTTCCTGCCTTGCCAACCTTCAAAAACACCACCCTGACTTTCAGCACATTTTTTAAACAGGTACAGTACAGACTGATATCTTCAAGATTTTTATGGTTTCCCCCCTCCAGTTACCTACAAACAAGTAGCCTAACAAAATAGCATGAAAGTTAAGAGGAGTACTTTTACCACTGTATTTTTGGGTAGTAACGTAGAGGAAATTGAAAATACCAGTATGCAATTTCTGTGTTTTTCTTGTCTAATAAATATTGAAAACAAAAAAAGTTCAGCATTTTTAATTCTGTTGCAGAATTATGAATTGTTTAAGCTGTAACTTTAGCCCCACTTCCCTGGGAATAAGCTCCATTGAATTCAGTAGGACTTATTTTGAGTAGACAAAAGTTCTCTTCTGTCAAGGCAGTTAAAATAACTTGGCTCCCATCAAACTTACTTTTTCAAATTGTGTACCTTTCAAAATGAGTAAAATTTTGAATATATTATATTTTGCTTAGTTTTTGTGATTGTGCGTTTCTTTTTGATAATTTTTTGGAATGCTATATTTTTGTAAGTGAACACAAGGGATAATCTGAGTTGTATTTAACAGTGATACATAATTAGTATCAAGCTACATGATAAACATGAACATGGAAAATTGATACCTACCAGACCTAAGTCACGCATAATGTCATAGTGTTTCATATATAGTTAGCTGCAAAAGAAAATATTTGATTATAATCATGAGACTGTTATCAAATTTCTCTCTGTTTACAGGAAGGAGATCGGCTAACTGATGAAGACTTATTCAAGTTCTTAGCTGATTACAAGAGATCGTCTTCTTTGCAGAGAAGAGTGAAATCTATACCAGGTACAGGTACTTTAATATTAAAGCTAGGTCCAGCCATATACAGTGACTGGATTTAGACAGGCTTTCCCAGCTCCATAAGTGATGGCTTATTATTCTGGTTTGTTCACTGACATTAAGCTACTGTCCACCATTTTGGACGCAGTGAGGAACTTGGGATTAATACAAGTCAGGAATGAAATACCTAAAGATGATGGCTGAAGGAAGAGCATTCTGCACAGCACTCCTTCCCTGCTTCATAAACCCTGGTTTGTCAAGCTGAGAAAGATTATCCAAACCTTGCCAAGTTTGTTTCTTGGGATTCCTCAGGTGTTGGAGCAGGCAAGCAGTATTCCTGCTATTGGGGATTTGTGCTGGAGTATTTGCCTTGAAAGGGACACGGGTGGTGCTGTGGGTTAAACCACAGAGCCTAGGGCTTGCCGATCAGAAGGTCGGCAGTTCGAATCCCCGCGATGGGGTGAGCTCCCGTTGCTCAGTCCCTGCTCCTGCCAACCTAGCAGTTCGAAAGCACGTCAAAGTGCAAGTAGATAAATAAGTACCGCTGCAGCGGGAAGGTAAATGGCGTTTCCATGTGCTGCTCTGGTTCGCCAGAAGCGGCTTAGTCCTGCTGGCCACATGACCCAGAAGCTGTACGCCAGCTCCCTCGGCCAATAAAGCGAGATGAGCGCCGCAACCCCAGAGTCGGTCATGACTGGACCTAATGGTCAGGGGACCCTTTACCTTTTTATTTGCCTTGAAGGAGTCATCTGTTCTCATTGCCACCCCGGGCTTATTTAAGCACTCCTTCTCCTGGGCTGAGGCTGAGGCTACCTTACCCCAGTTCATGTCATTCTCCTACAGTTATAATTTTCCCTAATCAATTCTTTACCTCTCCTCCCCATTCCCATTTGTTCCCCACTGCATCATATCACAGGTGCCTCTGTGAGAATCACCTAATGCTAAATATCCTGTGGAGGATGGTGTACCCAGTGTTCACACTCTCAGCCATCTCAGGCTGTGTACATGCTGAGACTATATGTGAATCGGAGTGTATTGACCTGTCTCATTTGTTAGATCTGGCATTTTCTTCTGTCTTGTTTATTTTTAATAAAGCATTTGTCTTTCATGTTACTATATTTTGCTTAAAGGATTGCTCAAGTTGGAGATCTCCCCTGTTTCAGAAGCTCTAAGTTGCTGCCTCAGCCCAGAGTTGTTGCTGGTGAAGCCATTTCCTGAAAACCGCAGTCGGCCTCATAAAGAGATTCTGGAGTTTCCAGTACGAGAAGTCTATATCCCCCATACTGTATATAGGTAAGACGATTAACATGATCAAGGTAAATCCATTCTCTTCCTGGATTAGGACCCACATATCTAAATCAAATGAGCTAGACCTCTTGTCTAGTCAGTCATGGGTATCCCCAGGGCTGGCCCTGTCATTAGGCAGAACGAGACGGGTGCCTCAGGCCACAAATACTGAGGTATGTAGGGGGGCAGTGAAACAACTCTTCTGGCCATTCCTCCTGAGCCTTTCTTGAAGGAAAAACCCATGCGTGTCATGCAGCCTGCCCAGTGGCCCTTAAACTAGTTTGCTGTCCTCACAGTGGAGGATGCAGTTCTGTCTCCTGTTTTGAAATTCAGTTCAGCTTCTGGTCCAGCTGGCCTTTGTTGGTGAAACAAAGGTGGTGCCATCTTGTCCTCTGCCTCCAACAGCATAATGGCTTGGTCCAGTCCTATGTGTGCCAGTGTTTAACAAGAAACAAATTTAGTTTGTAGGAGACAATATGCACCTACAAAGTTCAATATTTTAAGTCATAACATTCTTGTGGGGAAAAGGGCACCCAAGCTATATGGGCCCACTAAACTTTAGCCAATGGTTGTAGTTCATTGGGCCATGGGTTTCATTCTTTAGAGCAGTGTTTGGGTGAGTCAAGTATGGAGTCATATCTGCTGCTGAAGACATATGGGGAAAGTAATTCATAGCAAAGTTATCAGACAATAAATGTTGAAGACTGTGGAAGTATGACTAGGTGAGGTTGCTGAATGCCTCCTCAAACTTTATTTGTGGTAATTCTAGTGACAGAGAAGAACTACTGCATGTGGGGTGCAGTGGCCTAGTCAAGATACACACTGGGAAAGGATTGGAGAAAAGTCTCACCCCTTTCCTGGGAGCCACTGCATTTCCATAGAGAAATCTGCCTCCTTTTCTGAGAATTGCTACAACTGAACAATTGGGAGAAAATGTTAGGTGGTTTTTTGAAATGATTAAAAATGTCCTCCTTGTGTGTTCAGTGCCCTTCTGCATATATCCCAACTGTCTATTTACCCAGGATAGCCACTGGCTTCTGGTTATGTATGGTTGTCCACATTTGGAGAGATTGGGAGGGGGGGATGCTCTTCTAAAATACTGGCAAGGTGAATTGTTTGGACCTCCTCCCCATCTTACCTCATGGTCTTGAAAGGTTAAATCTGTGAGACTAGGCAGCGGGTACAGAAGACAACTGCCACCTGTCCTGAGTCTGTGTGCATGCCAATGCATGTCCATGAACACTTAATACATCATCCAGCACACTGCCTGCAATTGCACACATTGCAACTGATGAGGTTTGGTTTGAATAGTCAGCAGCCTATCATCAGGCAAATAAGTGTTTTCCCTGTGTCTATTTAGTGTGCTGTTTGCTTATAAGTCTGTGCAGAATAGGCTATGAATGAATGAATACAGCTTATAAACGGCTGAGACTTTTGGAATGTGCAGTGGGGGTGCAGTGGATGGGCAATCTTGTAGTGATTCTTGTCATGAAAACAAGAGTCTTACACAGTGCATTGTGTGCTCATTTCCAGCTGTGAAATGTTAAGATGGCGTGCATGCCAGATACCGAACAATTATTAGCACCCATTGCATTCACAACAACAACAACTTATTATTTATAACTTGCCCTGGACACAGAATTGACCTGCGCCTCCATGGACAGCTGCGAGTCCAAAATGACTCCCAGGCTGCGCACCTGGTACCCCCCACCCGCCCACCCTATCCCCCCAAAACAGCACTTCTGTTTTGTCCAGATTCAACCTCAATCTATTGGCCGTCATCCAACCGCCTCCAAACACTCACACAGGATCTTCACTGCTTTCACTGGTTCTGATTTGAAAGAGAGGTAGAGCTGGGTATCATTCGCATACTGATGAACACCCAGCCCGAACCCCCTGATGATCTCTCCCAGCGGCTTCATATAGATATTAAAAAGCATGGGGGAGAGGACGGAACCGTAAGGCACCCCACAAGTGAGAACCCAGGGGTCTGAACACTCATCCCCCCCACCACTTTCTGGACGAGGCCCAGGTGGAAGAAGTGGAACCACTGTATAACAGTGCCCTCAGTTCTCAGCCCCTCCATCCAGAAGGATGTTATGGTCAATGGTATCAAAAGCCACTGAGAGATCCAGCAGAACTAGGAAACAGCTCTCACCTTGGTCCCTAGCCCGCCGGAGATCATCAACCAATGCAACCAAGGCAGTTTCAGTCCCAGGATGAGGTCTGAATCCCGATTGGAAGGGATCCAAATGGGCCGCTTCTTCCAGGCGTGCCTGGAGTTGTTCAGCAACCACTCGCTCAATCACCTTGCCCAAGAATGGAATATTTGAGACTGGGCGATAGTTGGCCATATTGGCCGCATCTAAAGATGGTTTTTTAAGAAGCAGTTTGATAACTGCCTCTTTCAGCAGGTCTGGGAAGGCTCCCTCACACAGGGAAGCATTCACCACCCCACCAACCCCACCCAGCCCTTTGCTGGTTAGCTTTTATAAGCCAGGATGGGCAAGGACCAAGGTGACAGGTGGTTGATTTCACTCGTCCAAGCAGCCTGTCCACATCCTCAGAGGTAACAGATTGGAATTGATCCCACACAACTTGACTAGACAGGACTCTAGCACTCTCCCGCCCTGGCCCTGCTCCCATGGTGGAGTCTACCTCTTCCCAAATCTGAGCGACTTTATCTGCAAAAAACTTTGCAAAATCATTGCAGGAGATCATGTGGCCTGTACTGGGCCCCGATGGAGCAGGTGGTCCCACTAAATTGCACACCACCTGAAAGACTCTCCTGCTACTGTTTTCTGCAGATGCAATAGAGGCGGTGAAGAAGGTCTTCACCACTTGTTAGGCTCGACATTGAGCTCTAACCTGTGTCCGGTCAGATTCAGAATGAGTTTTCTGCCACCGAAGCTCTAGCCGTCTCAGCGATTGTTTCTTTGCCCTCAGCTCCAGGGAAAACCACGGGGCTGTGTGGGCTCCATGCAATCGGAGAGGGCACTTCGGAGCCAGACAGTCAATAGCCCTGGATAACTCTGCATTCCAGTGGGCCACCAGGGAATCAGCTGAAAGGCCATCAACATGGGATAAAACATCCCCTACCACTCTCTGGGAACCATTTGGATCCATTAAGTGGCAGGGGTGGACCATCCGAATCGGTCCCACCTCCCTGCAGAGGGGAAGGGTCACGGAGAAGTGGCAATGAACGTTCACCCTATGATTCCTTACCTTTTATAGAACATCTTTTGTCACAGATTCTTTCCTTCACAAAAATGAGGTTCATTTTTTCCCAAAATAAAATTGCCTCAGAGTTACATTAACTTAGATCCCGAATACTAGGGGGGATTGAAGGATTAGCAGAAAAGTAATGTGCTTGAACTTCTCCTTCCTTGGCATCAAAGTCAGAAGATGAATTCATGTGTCCTTTCTTGTATCAGCATCTTCAAAACAGTAATGTTTTTGTCAGAGAACTATTTTCTTCTAATAAAGAGCAAAACAGAAATAAAACATTAGGTTTGTTACATTCAATATGCCATCTGTCGAAACAACAGCACCAAAACCTACTATAGTTAGTGCAAAAACAGAAAAGGTGTGATCTACATCTACTAATCATAGGCCTGCCAAAGTTTTATTTCTCTAGTAGAAATGACTGAAATTGCCTAATCGACTGTTTCCATACCACTGTTCTGTGTACTCAGTAAGTTGGGGTGCAAGTCCTAGAATACAGATGAAGATTATTAATTTTTGCTTGAAGGCCAGATTTCCTCTGGGGGCCGCAAGCCAGCAGTGGGTGTGACCAAGACCAAAGTGGGCACCCCCATCTTATTCACAGTGTGTGCAGGTACACACATACAATACAGCACATCCCACTCAAATGCATGCATTCACCACACACAGACAGAGACACACATGCATAATTTGTATTCAACACACGCATTCTCTCAGAGGGTCTCCCAGCATTATCCCTGCATAATCCCTGTTTCCTTCCTGCAACTTCTGCTTCTAAAATCAGTAATTTGGATCAAAGTATATATTCCTCTGTTGCCCACCCCCAAATAATCCAGAGAAATGCCAAGGACGCCTTCCTCAGTACCAATTGGCATTAATGCCAAACCAGTTGTTGTAATACAGTTCAAGCGGCCTTTGTCTGGCTCACTTCTCCAAAAGGATATGGGAGAATGTGATGCTAATTTCTAAAACCAAGATGGAGGTCTATCAAGCTGCTTTCGGGAAGTGAGGCACAGGCACTGGTGCCAAATTCTTTTGTTGTGGGTGCCCAGCCTCTGCCCCCCATTACCTTTGCCCTTTCCACCACTGCTGTGCCCCAGCACCGCCCAGCCTTCTCCCCCCCCCACTCACCAGCATCGCCTTCAGCACTCAGGTGCCGTGGTGGTGACTGGGCTGGGGCCTGTGTCTTCATCATGGGGCCTTTGTTGGGGCCCACTGTGGCCACAGATGGAGATTTCGCAGCGGCCAGAGTCCTCATGGTGAGGCGCAGGCCCCAGTCCAGGTGGGTGGTGGCACTGGAACACGCAGTGTGTGCATGCTGGGCACCCACGGTGTGGGGCCCAAGTTGGCGCAGTGTGGGGCAAGTTACAACCATCAGGAGTAACACCTCAACTCATTCCACATGTGCTGCATTAGGAGGATTTGGGGTATCAAATGGCAGGACAGAATTCTAAACAAATACAAAAGTGACATAAAATTATCTTTTGGTTTTCTGAAATTTCATTTCCCCCAGAAATCTTCTTTATGTATATCCACAACGGCTGAATTTTGCAAACCGCCTGGCTTCAGGCCGAAATATTACTATTAAGATACAGTTTATGTGTGGAGAAGACCCTGCCTGTGCAATGCCGGTAAGATTGTCTATTGTACATTTCTAGCCAAAATAAAAATAGGCACTTTAAATTTAAAAGTAGTCCATTAATTTCAGGGTAAGGCTGAGCCAATTTATGACAAAACAGATCAGATAGTAGCCGAGCTAATTGCAGCTGAAATTAACTAGGGTGAGATCTAAATGTAGTAATCAACATTTTAAAAATGTTCATGTTCCACCCATTAAAGCTACTTCTGTTAACAAGTCAACTTTAGTTTTTATATTTTAAATTAGCATTTGCATGACCTGAGCCTGATCCAAACCTGAACCTGTCTTCAAGTGAATGCTGAATACTGACTCAGTATGTTATAACCATAAGCTGTATGTCTTGGTCACTTTTTAATTAATGTTGTTTAATGTATTATGTTTTGTCATGTAGGTCATTTTTGGGAAATCCTCAGGTCCAGAATTTGTTGCAGAGGTTTGCACACCTGTTACATATCATAACAAGTAAGGTTATCATTACCATCTATGGCATGGGTCGGCAAACTAAGGCCTGCAGGCCGGATCAGGCCCAATTGCCATCTAGATCCGGCCTGCGGACGGCCCGGGAATAGCCGCGTGGATCGCCAGCATGCACGTTCTTTCCCTCTCTCTCACATGGTGGTACTTTTCTTCTCAGGGACGGAGCAATCTTGTCCCACGGCGGGAGTTGGCTTGCCCGCTTGCCCGCCTGCCCGCCTCAGCAGGGCAGCGCTGTGAAGGGGGCGTGTGACACTGGCTGCCAGCTGCTGCTGCGTTTTCCTCCTGCTCCTCCTCCCTCTCCCTCAGTCTGTCCTTCCTTCTCCGCGCCCTTTTTCCACACGCTTTCTTCGTTGCCGCCTGCCTGCCTGCCTGCCTGCCTCCCTCTTTCATTCCTCCCATGGCGTTCAGGTGGGTTGTTGCGGTGGCCGCGGCCACCGCTTGTGTGTTGGCAGGCAGCTCTGTCTTCTCCGTGGTGCCTCTCGGGAAGCAGCAGCAGCAGCAGCAGCAGCAGGTGGGTAAAAGCTCTGGCGATGCCCCGTTTGCCCTACCTCCGTATGCGGCTCCTACGCCGGGGCTATTGCTTCCGTCTTTGCCGGCCAACGCAGCCTCCTACCCCACCATGGCAGCTGGCTGGCTGGCTGGAGAAACCCAACTGCGGCTATTGGGACAACAACTGGGACAGGTAAAGCAAAGCATCTTCAGGCCTCTTTGTGGGCTTAAGAGGCTCCAGAGAGGGCTCCGGGACACTGCTGCTCCTGTGAGTGTTTGGGAAGACTGCTCCCTCCTCCAGCTAATTCCATCGGGCCTAGGGGGTGGGGCCTACACTCACACATACCCTGAGCAGCTCTCTGCAGCAAGTGACGAAAATGTTTTGAATTTTAAAAAAATGTTCTTATTATGCTGCACCCCGAATGGTGGTTTTTAAAAAATACTATATTATTATTTTCTTTCTATTTGGGGAGGGACAAATGTTTAGTCAGGGGGCGGAGTAGTTTAATTTTAGCATAATTGGTTCTTGCTTTGTTTTTACTTTCACTATTTTGTTAAGTTACTGTATAGTTTGTATTTTGCTTTTTAAGGAGAAGGGTCAGGGCTGCCTGGGAGTGGGCCTCAGCCAACAGAATAGCTGGGGTAGGTTCCACAGGGGGGATGTATTGGGACACCCAATCTCAGTGATCACGGGCAAGAGGAGGAGTTACGCCAGGACCAGACCATGTCATTACCAAGGAGGCAGGTTTAGTTGCCGTTTGAAGACTATCCCTGCCTTCAGGTCTGGTCCTGACCGGAAAGATACTAGAATCAGCAAGGGAGACCCACATGACCTGAATGTGCTGCTGTGCAATGCCAAGTCAATGATGAATAAAACCACTGCCATCCACGACATGATTGTGGATGGAGGACTTGACTTGGCATGTGTGACAAAGACTTGGTTGGATGAAGCAGATGGGCCTGTCCTTGCCGCTGCTTGTCCACCAGGTTTCTCTTACGCACAGCAACCCAGGTCATGTGGGCGGGGGTTGCAGTGATTTTTAGGAAGTCATTAGTTTGCACCAGGAGTCCTATTGGGAAGACCCAGTTTTCTGAGTGCATGTTCTGGAAGTTGGGCAGTAAGGGCAGTACAGGATTCCTTTTGGTATACCAACCTCCCCGCTGCACCAAGGTTTCCCTGCCCATGCTGCTTCAGGTCGTTCTCCTGGAGACACCTAGTTTGGTTGTCCTGGGGAATTTTAACATCCATGCCAACAAGAACTTACAAGGGGCTGCTTGGGACTTTGTGGAAAGCATTGCCTCCATGGGGCTGTCCCTGAATAAGTTTGGCCAAACTCATAGCCGCAGACATGCCTTAGACCTGGTGTTTACCTCTATGGATGTGGGTGATCTGACACTAAGTAAAAGCGAAACAAAAGAAGTGCCATGGTCAGATCACTTCCTGGTGCAACTGGACTTCTCCGCAACCCTTCCCCTCTGCAGGGAGGTGGGACCAATTCAGATGGTCTGCCCCCACCCCTTAATGGATCCAAATGGTTTCCAGAGAGTGGTAGGGGATGCTTTATCCCATGTTGATGGCATTTCAACTGATTCCTTGGTGGCCCGCTGGAATGCGGAGTTAACCAGGGCTATCGACTGCCTGCCTCCGAAGAGCCCTCTCCGATTGCATGGAGCCCAGACTCCACTGTGGGAGGAGGGCCAGGGTAGGAGAGTGCTAGAGCCCTGTCTGGTCGAGTTGCATGGAATCAATTCCAATCTGTTACCTCCGAGGATGTGGACAGGCTGCTTGGATGAGTGAAACCTGTCACCTTGATCCTTGCCCATCCTGGCTAATAAAAGTGAGCCAGGAAGGGCTGGGCGATGGGCTCTGAGGGGTGGTGAATACTTCCCTCTGGGAGGGAGCCTTCCCAAACCTGCTGAAAGAGGCAGTCATCAAACTGCTTCTTAAAAAAACATCTTTAGACCCAACCAATATGGCCAACTATCGCCCAGTCTCAAATCTACCATCCTTGGGCAATGTCAGTTTTAGCGCTTCTCCCCCGCAAGACACGGAACACTGGCAGTTTAAGTAGCTGAGGTTTATTTCTCAATAACAGGCTTACAGCAGTCCAAGCTTCCACAACTCATCCTTCGCCGTCGGAGTCAGTTGACTCGACTGACTTCTGACCCCTCCCAAGGCCAGATATACACCACGTCCTCCCCCACCTCCTGCTGGCCTGCCTCTGCTCTAATCACTTGCTCCACCTCCTCCTTCTTGGTGACTCAGGTGTAGCCAATTCCTCCTCTGAAGTTGGAGACTCGTTGTTCTTAAATTTTTTAGTCATGTCCGACTCTTTGTGACCCCATGGACCAGAGCACGCCAGGCACTCCTGTCTTCCACTGCCCCCCGCAGTTTGGTCAAACTCATGTTGGTAGCTTCGAGAACACTGTCCAACCATCTCACCCTCTGTCGTCCCCTTCTCCTTGTGCACAACATCAGGGTCATTTCCAGGGAGTCTTCTGTTCTCATGACATGGCCAAAGTATTGGAGCCTCAGCTTCAGGATCTGTCCTTCCAGTGAGCCTTCGGGGCTGATTTCCTTCAGAATGGATAGGTTTGATCTTCTTGCAGTCCATGGGACTCTCAAGAGTCTCCTCCAGCACCATAATTCAAAAGCATCAATTCTTTGGCGATCAGCCTTCTTTATTGTCCAGCTCTCACTTCCATACATCACTACTGGGAAAACCATACGGACCTTTGTGTCTGCCTTATAAGGGTTCTATTTAAGATACAGTGTCTTGTAGTATCCAAAATGGCCCGCTGTAGGGTTATCATGACACTGTTGTAGCTCTCGAGCCCGAAGTTCTCCCACCGGAACATAGAGCGCCTCCCCCTTGAACAGCAAACTGTCTTTCCCAGTGAAGCCCTTGACGCTGTCCCCATTTCCTTATACCGCTTCTTGTTTATCTTGTACAAATTCATCCGCTACCATCTGCCTCTTAAACTCTGCGAGGTCCGCTGCTCGTGCCGCCGCCAGTTGCAATTGGTCTGGTTTCAACATATCTCTCAACCCGGTGTCTGGCTCTCCCTCCAGGTATTCGGGCTTTCGGGACAGAGCGCCTGCTCTCTGATTTTGGTGTTCTGGTACATATCTTATCTGGAAGTTGAATCAGGGAAAAAACTCTGCCCATCGGATCTGTCTCTGATTCAGCTGCCTCGCAGTTCTCCAGTACTCCAAGTTCTTGTGGTTTGTACGCACCTCTACCTGGTGTTGGGCCCCTTCGAGCAGATGCCTCCACACGCCCAGAGCTTCCTTTATGGCAAGCAATTCTCTTTCCCAAATGGTATAATTCTGCTCCGATGCATTCAACTTCCGAGAATGAAACGCACACAGTCTCAGATCTCCATGCCTGTCCCTTTGTAGCAGCACCGCTCCTATTGCTCTTTCTGACGCGTCCTTCTCCACTATCATTGACTGGTATGGGTCTGCATGGTGCAGGTAAGAAAGCCGACTTCAGAAAACTTAGGGAAATGCTGGGTGTGATCCCATGGTCACTAATACAAAAAGGGAAGGGAGTTCATGATGGATGGGAGTTTGTTAAAAGGGAGATATTAAAAGCAGTACCAATGAGACAAAAACATGGAAGGTGCCTAAAGAAGCCAGGGTGGCTATCTAAAGAACTTTTAACTGAGTTAGGATTTAAAAGCGATATGTACAAAAAATGGAAAAAGGGGGAAACCACCAGAGAGGAATTCAAACAAATAGCCAGCACGTGTAGAGACAAAGTCAGAAAAGCTAAAGCACAGAATGAACTCAGGCTTGATAGAGAGGTTAAAAGCAATAAAAAGGGCTTTTATGGGTATGTCCGTAGCAAAAGGAAGAACAAGGAAACAGTGGGGTCACTTAGAGGAGAAGATGGTGAAATGCAAACAGGGGACAGAGAAAGGGCAGAACTCCTCAATGCCTTCTTTGCCTCAGTCTTCTCAAAAAAAGAAAACAATGCCAGACCTGAAGAATATGGAGCAGATGATACAGCAGGGGAAACACAGCCCAGAATAACTAAGGAGGTAGTACAAGAATACTTGGCTAGTTTAGATGTATTCAAGTCTCCAGAGCCAGATGAACTACATCCAAGAGTATTAAAAGAACTGGCAGAGGTAATTTCAGAACCACTGGCAGTAATCTTTGAGAATTCCTGGAGAACAGGCGAAGTCCCAGCAGACTGGAGGAGGGCAAATGTTGTCCCTATTTTCAAAAAGGGGAAAAGAGAGGACCCAAACAATTACCGCCCAGTCAGCCTAACATCAATACTAGGAAAGATTCTAGAGCAGATCATTAAGCAAACGGTCTGTGAGCACCTAGAAAGGAACGCTGTGATCACTAAAAGTCAGCATGGGTTTCTGAAAAATAAGTCATGTCAGACGAATCTGATCTCATTTTTTTGACAGAATTACAAGCCTGGTAGATGAAGGGAACGCCGTGGATGTAGCCTATCTTGATTACAGCAAGGCCTTTGACAAGGTGCCCCATGATATTCTTGTAAAGAAGCTGGTAAAATGCGGGCTAGACAATGCTACCATTCAGTGGATTTGTAACTGGCTGACTGACCGAACCCAAAGGGTGTTCATTAATGGAGAGAAGTGACTAGTGGGGTGCCACAGGGTTCTGTCTTGGGCCCAGTCTTATTCAACATCTTTATCAATGACTTGGATGATGGGCTTGAGGGCATCCTGATCAAGTTTGCAGATGACACCAAATTGGGAGGGGTGGCTAATACCCCAGAGGACAGGATCACACTTCAAAATGACCTTAACAGATTAGAGAACTGGGCCAAGGCAAACAGGATGGATTTTAACGGAGAAATGTGAAGTACTACACTTGGGCAAAAAAAATGAAAGGCACAAATACAGGATGGGTGACACCTGGCTTGAGAGCAGTACATGTGAAAAGGATCTAGGAATCTTGGTAGACCACAAACTTGACATGAGTCAACAGTGTGATGCAGCAGCTAAAAAAGCCAATGCAATTCTGGGCTGCATCAATAGGAGTATAGCATCTAGATCAAGGGAAGTAATAGTACCACTGTATTCCGCTCTAGTCAGACCCCACCTGGAATACTGTGTCCAATTCTGGGCACCACAGTTCAAGAAGGATACTGACAAGCTGGAACATGTCCAGAAGAGGGCAACCAAAATGGTCAAAGGCTTGGAAACGATGCCTTATGAGGAACGGCTTAGGGAGCTGGGTATGTTTAGCCTGGAGAAGAGAAGTTTAAGGGGTGATATGATAGCCATGTTCAAATATATAAAAGGATGTCATATAGAGGAGGGAGAAAGGTTGTTTTCTGCTGCTCCAGAGAAGCGGACACGGAGCAATGGATTCAAACTACAAGAAAGAAGATTCCACCTAAACATTAGGAAGAACTTCCTGACAGTAAGAGCTGTTCGACAGTGGAATTTGCTGCCAGGGAGTGTGGTGGAGTCTCCTTCTTTGGAGGTCTTTAAGCAGAGGCTTGACAGCCATCTGTCAAGAATCCTTTGATGGTGTTCCTGCTTGGCAGGGAGTTGGACTGGATGGCCCTTGTGGTCTCTTCCAACTCTATGATTCTAGGTACTCCTCCGTGGCAAACGTCGCCTTAAGGCTCTCAAACGCCTCTTGTGCCGCCTCTGTTCAAATGAAAGGCTTCTTCCCCCGCAAGCAGTCTAAGTGGAGCTGTCAGCCGAGAATAGTTAGGCATGAACTTGGGGTAAAATTAGCGAAGCCTAAGAACCTTTGCAAGTCCTTCTTTGTCTTTTACCTCTGCCAATCCAACACTGTCTATACCTTGACCGGGTCCATTTACACCCCTTCAGAAGAGATGTGGTACCCCAAAATCCTCCGCTCCAGGATGTCTTTCTTTGCCACGAAGAATACTGGTGACCCTTCAGGTGCCCGGGACACTCTAATGAACCTCCTCTCAAAGTTCTTTTTCAGGAACTCCCTCAACTTGGCCAATTCCGTTTCTGACATTGAGTATAGGCGGCAGGTGGGCATCTGGGAACCCGGCACCAAGTCTATTTTACAGTCATAAGGTCTGTGGGGAGGTAGCCTATCTGCTTCCTTTTTGCAGAACACGTCCCTGTAAGCCTTATATGGAAGGGGTATGGCGTTTTCCTCTCCTGTAAGCTTCCCTCCTACTTTGGCCCCTTTTGCCCCTATCTGCTTTGGCGCTTCAAACCCCAGGCAGGGTGCTTGGCAATACGCTGAAGCGAACGTCAGAGTGCTGCCCCCAAGCTATCACAGGTATATGTTTCATGAGCCAAGTCATTCCCAAAACCAGTGGGTACGTGCCCAACTTCGTGACGTGCCCACCATCGTCACCTGGTGTCCCGACAACTTCACCCATGTGGGCTGTGTAGCATAAGCAACTTGTCCTGACACCAACAGCCTGCCATCAATCGTTCGCACCTCCAAAGGCTCTTTTAGCCGCTGCATGTCCAGCTTTAGTTGCTCCACCAAATCCAAGTCCAAAAAGTTCAGAGAAGCCCCCGAGTCTACGAGAGCATGTACGGACACAGTGCGACCGTCTGGAAATTGCAACGTCACTGGCACAGCAATTCCTGGAACAGCTTGTTCAACCTGAGGCCACTCTACTGATTCGCCTCCCAGTCATTGGCCTCTTTCACGAACTGGGGCTTCCCCTTTCCCGCCAGGGTTTCTTCTGCTGGACATTTCTTCCACCCGGGCTCCCGATAGAGGACCCCCCCCCGTCCCTCTTCTGGGGCACTGTCTCGCTAAGTGTCCAGGTTGGCCACAGGTGAAGCAACGTCGGGTCTCTCTACCTCGTCTGTTTCTCTCCATCCACCCCGTTCCAGGATTCCCACCACCTGCCGATCCAAGCTGCATCGGTTTGGGCTTGTCTGCCCTGTCTGGGCAGGCTATCCTTTCCTTGCTCCGGTGTGTTTGGACCTTGACTGCTCACAAACATCGGTCGAGACCGCGCCCTCCTCTCCAGCCTCCTCTGCTGCTTTCTCAGTCCCAGCTGCAAGGATGATTGCACAAGCGCTTCCAAGGATTCAAGGGGGCCCATTCTCGATAACTCATCCAAAATTGAATCACTCAAGCCAGTACAGTGTACAGTACAGTACGGTACAGTGTGACCACAGGTTTACTGTCTAGCTGCCAGCCCAGTTTTTGAACTAACAAGCTGAACGAAGTCCAATAGGCAGAGACAGAATCCTTGCCCTGCCGTAGATTCAGCAGCTGCTGCTCTGCTGCTGCATTCTGCACAGGATTCTTAAACATACAATCCATCTGCAGAAACTTGCTCAGATGTGATAGGGCATGGTGCTTACTAGCCATAGGTGGCAGTGTCCATAACTTAGCATTGCCTTCCAGCCGGCTGATTACTTAGGCAACTTTTTCCTTATCAGACTGAAACTCAGCTTCCTTCAGGCCCAAATAATACAACTCCGTTTTAAAGGCCATATAATCATCAGGCTTACTGGACAATCTTGTAGGGTCAGGCACATGCATCTTACTTGCTCTGAGTGTCCTCTCTGCTTCTAATTGCCTTCTCTGTTCTCCCAACGGTTCAGTTAATGAATCCACTTGTGCTTTTAGCTACTAGCTGTATTGTTGAAGTTCCTCTAGAGCACGGGTGTCAAACACAAGGCCCGCGGGCCGAATGCGGCCCGCCAGACCTCGTCATGTGGCCCGTGTAGCCGCCGCCGGCCGCCAGCCTTCACCTTTTATTCTCGCTTTTTTTTTTTTTTGAAACAAGAAAGCCGCCTCTCCTTCAGAGCCTTTGGAAACGAGGCTACAGTTCCGCCCGCAGCCTGCAGTGGGCGCTGCTGCTACTCCCGCTGGCTCGCAAGGGACAAACCTGGGACTTGGAGCCTCTGTTTTCCCTTCTCCGTCCACATCTCCTCCCTCGGCCCCGCTGGGGTGGCTTCTTCTTCTTCTTCTTCTTCTCCTCCTCCTCCGCTGGGCTGGTCTCCCCGCCGCCGCCGCCCGGCCTGGAGCGCAGCAAGACGGCGAGGGCGAAGAGCGCTGTGTGCCAAAGCCGCGGGGAAAGCGAGGGAAGAAGGCGCGCGGAGCGAGCGGAGGGGAAATGCAGCGACGGGAGGGAGGCGTGAGCCACTGAGCATGTTGAGCTGGCCTCCGCCGCTTCTTCTGGGTCCATCTTCGCCAGCGGCGCTGCTGCCAACCCTCCCTCGACCCCTTTGGCAGCCGGTAGGCGCCCTCCTGAAGGCGACGGCGTCTAAGACACCCTGAAAGGCGGGCGGGGGAGAGAGAGACCCAGATCCCTTAGGAAGCCGCCTCTCCTTTAACCCGCCGTCTCCCCCCCTTCCACTTCGGCTTCAACATGAATCAGGCTGCTCCCTGCCGCCGAGAGGAAATTTAAAAGCCGAAGGCGACCCGCAGCAGATCCTTGGTTGCTAAGCTAAATTACGATCACCCTTGCACAGCTTCCTCGCTTCTTCACCCCCCCCCCAAAAAAATCACCAAAGCTTTGTGGGGCAAAGATGCCTAGCAATGCATGACCCCCACCCCCCACTTTCCCACGTTAAAGGGACACGGGAACTCATTAAATCGGTTATTCGGTTCCTTAAACCCGAGCCCCAAGCAATGTGTGCAACTCCCTTTTGTGCAATGGGTGCGAAAAGGAGGAGCGGGGTTCGGATGAAGCAGCAGCCAGCCTCGCGGGCCCCTTGTCTTCCCCCTTTTGTTATTCTAGGGATGCAAATGAGTTGGAGGAGAGCGCCAGGCGACGAACTGGATCGCAGGCGTCGCCGTTGTAAACGCGCCCTCAGCGCGGCGTTCCATTCGGAGCGCAGCTATTTGCATGTTTGGGGAGGAACGTGGGGAGGGGGGTGCGCGCGCGCGCGTTCATTTTAAGCGTGGGGAGCGTTGGTTTCCCCGGACGCCCGCCTGCCGGCTTCCCCGGGAGGCTTGAGCCGAGAGGAGAGGAGCGCGGTTTGCGTGCTAAGCGGGGCGCTGCGAATCGGTGCCGTGGGGCACGCGCGGAGGGCGATCGCTAAGCAACGGGCTGGGCAAGGGATGGCGCGGGCTCGCTGCTGCGCCGCTTGCCCCTGACCCTTCGATGAAACTTGGGAGCAGGAGTTTGCTGCCGGCGGTCGCGTCTTGCTACGCGCTGTTCAAATGCAGTCCAAGGGCGAGAGAGGTTGGGGGGGGGGGACCGCACTTGAAAATGGTCGCACTTGAATCGGCGACCTGCAGAGCTAGATGCCGGGGCTGAGGTCGCAAGCTTCGCGTATATTCGAAGAATGGGATTTGATTTTAAAAAGTCAAAGCAAATAAATGGTTTTGCAACCAAGCCCCGAAGTACTTGGGGAGAAGAAGGGCCGAGAGGGGTGTCTTCCCAACACGACCTGCATTTTAGGCTGGAATCTGCATCCACTTTGAACTAAGAGGTGTTTACTTCTGAGTAAATGCGCGCCTAGGGTTGCACTGCACGATGTCAGCCATCTAGTCAGAAAAGTTAAAAAAAAGTTAATGCCTTGTGTTTGCCATATGTGTAATAAACAGTGTTTGGCAATATTTGTATGTTTAAAAAAAAAAATTACTGTCTGTTACCAAAAATCATTTTTCAATAAATTGTACAATAATTGTACATTTGAATATCTACTTGCCATTATTCTGACTATGTTTCTGCTTTCAGAGCTAGTTATTACTTACATTATTACAAAAAACAGTAATAATTGAATGCAGTGACAATAATTTATGATAATAAAGAGTAGACACATAGTCCTACAGATACAACCGGCCCTTTGAGGGTGACCAAACTGCTGATGCGGCCCCCGATGAATTTGAGTTTGACACCCCTGCTCTAGAGGGTCCCTTGGCTCGGCTCCCTCAGCTCCGGCTCTGGGTTTACTGCCACCAGCACTTGACCTTCCATGGCTGCTTACTGCTGTCTATCGGTGTGTGTGAGTTCTGAGTTGAGTCAAGCTGTCAGTTTTAGCGCTTCTCCCATACAAGACATGGAACGCTGGCAGTTTTAAGTAGCTGAGGTTTATTTCTCAATAACAGGCTTACAGCCGTCCAAGGTTCCACAACTCATCCTTCGCTGTCAGAGTCAGTTGACTCAACTGGTTTCTGACCCCTCCCAAGGCCAGATATACACCACATCCTCCCCCGCCTCCTGCTGGCCCGCCTCTGCTCTAATCACTTGCTCCACCTCCTACTTCTTGTCGACTCAGGTGCAGCCAATTCCTCCTCCCCTGGAGGTGGAGACAGGTGCACCCAATTCCTCTTCTTCTGGAGATTCCTCTCTGCTGGGCGTGTCCCTGACAGGCAAGGTGATTGAGCAGGTGGTTGCTGAACAACAACAAAGCACGCCTGGAGGATGCGGACCATTTGGATCCTTTCCAGTCGGGATTCAGGCCTCATCATGGACTGAAACTGCCTTGATCGCGCTAGTCGATGATCTCCGACAAGCTGGGAACAAAGGTGAAAGCTGTTTCCTAGTTCTCTCAGCGGCCTTTGACACCATCGACCATAACATCCTTCTGGACGTCTAGAGGAGCTGGGAGCATTGTTATACAGTGGTTCCACTCCTTCCTCCTAGGCGGTGTCCAGAAAGTGGTGGTGGGGGATGAGTGTTCAGACCCCTGGGCTCACTTGTGGGCCCCCCATGCTTTTTAATATCTATATGAAGTTGCTGGGAGAGATCATCAGGGGGTTTGGGCTGGGTGTTCATCAGTATGCAGATGACACCCAGCTCTACCTCTCTTTTAAATCAGAACCAGTGAAGGCGGTGAAGGTCCTGTGTGAGTGTCTGGAGGCAGTTGGAGGATGGATGGCAGCTAACAGATTGAGGTTGAATCCTGACAAGACAGAAGTACTGTTTTGGGGGGATGGGGTGGGCGGGTGGGGGTACTCCCTGCTCCTGAATGGGGTAACTGTGTCCCTGAAGAACTAGGTGCACAGCCTGGGAGTCATTTTGGACTCGCAGCTGTCCATGGAGGCACAGTCAATTCTGTGTCCAGGGCGGCTGTCTACCAGCTCCATCTGGTACGCAGGCTGAAACCCTACTTGTCAGCAGACTCTCTCACCAGAGTGGTGCATGCTCTGGTTATCTCCCACTTGGACTACTGCAATGCACTCTACGTGGGGCTACCTTTGAAGGTGACCCAGAAACTGCAGTTAACCCAGAATGCCGCAGCTAGACTGGTGACTGGGAGTGGCCGCTGGGATCATATAACAATGAGAGAGCTGCATTGGCTCCCAGTACATTTCTGAGCACAATTCAAAGTGTTGGTATTGACCTTTAAAGGCCTAAATGGCCTCGGTCCTGTCTACCTGAAGTGTCTCCACCCCCATCGTTCAGCCCGGACACTGAGATCCAGTGCCGAGGGCCTCCTGGCGATTCCCTCATTGCGAGAAGTGAGGTTACAGGGAACCAGACAAAGGGCCTTCTCAGTAGTGGCGCCCACCCTGTGGAACGCCCTCCCATTAGATGTCAAGGAAATAAGCAGCTATCCTATTTTTAAAAGACATCTGAAGGCAGCCCTGTTTAGAGAAGCTTTTAATATTTAATGCTGTATTGTTTTTAACACTCGATTGGGAGCCGCCCTGAGTGGCTGGGGAAACTCAACCAGATGGGCAGAGTATAAATAAATAAATAAATATTTCAAAATATAGTCCCGCCCGCCCCCCACAAGGTCTGAGGGACAGTAGACCGGCCCCGTGCTGAAAAATTTTGCTGACCCTTGATCTTTGGCCTCATATAAGAAAAATTCTGTAGCCAGGCGCCTTTGTTACATATCTTTAAGCACCAGGCAAACACATTCCTCAACTCCCAGGCCTTTGGCCAATTAAACAATCTGTGGCTTTTTAAACTAGGGGAGGGCGTACTGTATTGTTTTGTTAGTTACTAGGTTATGTATTTTTGTGTTTATATTGTAAACTATCCTGTGATCCTCAGATGAAAGGTGCTATAGAAATTTAAATGAATGAATGAATGAATGAATGATTATTAGTGGGTTGGGTTTTAAAAACCCAGGCCAATTCATGGAAGAAAATCAGTGGTTAAGATGGCTGCATCAGTTATTAGATGGCAAAGGGAAGAAAGTAATCAGTCGGAAATAGTCATTCTTGAGCCCCCAGTCAGTGGCAAACCAAGGTCAGGTGGTACCCGGTCTGGAAAATCCCCCCCCCCCGAATTGGGGAAAAAATTGCCTGCAGAAATGGTTTGACAAAGTTGTTGCACTTTTTTGGGGGAGCGGGCGGACAGTTTCGGCAGCGGAAAGCCTGCGTGTGCCAAACCCACAGCGTCTCTCACAGACGTTGAGTGTCATGCAGCATTTTGTCACCCCCCTCGGAGTGGGGCGGACTGCACCCACCGCACCCACCTTGCGATGCCTCAGGGTGGCTGCTGCACCTGATCTCTGCCGAGGCGGCTGCCAGATCCCTTGGAGGAGAGGGGAAGGTGGTCTCAGTTCCCACTGCTATTTATTATAACCTCGACTCTTGTGAGCATCTGTTTAGGGAGCAACCCTGCACTTTGTTCCTACCCCACCCCCACCCCACTTCTCCTCTTTAAGGTCCTGGCGTGATGGGTTGTAAAACAGTTAAAAAGAAGTTGAATGAGTTGCCCAAATTCTCCAGGATTTTCTTTCTTAACAGTTCCCCCCACGCCACCCAGGTTTGTTGTCATCAGTCCTTCCTCCTCCTCCTGTGTCATAGTTACACTGGGGAAATGCTGTGCTTTTGCTGGAGTTTTATGCCAGGGATGCCCTCCCTCAGATTAAAATGGGACGGAGAGTGGGCTTGAGGCGGGAGCGGGGAGGAGGAGGAGGGCGCAGGCTTGCGGGGCAGGAGGGAGAGCTGGTGTGTGTGTGTGCTTGCCACCCTTCCTGTTGCGCTCTGAGCGCTGGTGGTGGGCTGATGCTGCTGGCTGTGTGTGTGTGTGTGTGTGTGTGTGTGTTCCTTCCCATGGGAACTGGAACTGCTGCACCCTGCCTGATAGGAGGGGGGGACGCCCCCCCATTAGGAACTGGATTCTAGGACCCTGTTTTGGCAAATCGGGATGCAGGCTGGGACTTGGGTTGTGCCAGGGGGTGGAGCGGGCAGAGCCGATGGAGGTAGCATGTATTTTGTTTAAAATATTGATTTATAATGAACTCATCAGGTTTTATGGAAGCGACTATCATTTGCTATTATTTTTATCATAAGCTCAGCCAAATATAATATGTTTAAGTTGAAGAATGACAATGGGAGAGTGTGGTAGAACACTGCCAGTTTTTGATATTGGAAAGTGGATCAAACCTTGCTGGAAGTTGGACATGCCTGGTCTAGGACATCAGGTGCTATTAAACAAGCAATACCAGTCTTGATGGACCACTGATTCACCCTAAGGCTATGAGAGCACAATAGAGGCAGGAATCTTCAAGGCAACATTTTTAGCATGGGAGCATTCTCTTCATTTTTTTTCCTAGTATCAGACTCTTTATCAGGAAGGGCCACCTGAGTAGAGCAGGGCTTGCTGCTTCTTTTTTGCTTCTTTAGTCAGAAGGCTTTGCCCAACTGTTGTACTGCCAGAAGGCTGTGCTCTTTTGCCAACTTGAGGGGCTGGACAGCCATCACTTGGGAACTGCTGGATGGAGCATCTTCGTGATGGATATTGAGTAGTTTGGTGGGGCTGGTTGTGTTGGTGAACAAGGTGTATGAATCATTGTCTTCCTGAACAGCGAATATTTCTGCAAAAGGAGTGGTGAAATTGATCTAATAAAGTTGTTCTTCTGATCCACCAAAGAATTTTTTGAACAAAATAGTGGCACTGAAATATGAAATCCTCAGAGGTGGCTGATGAAGGTACTGTGTTGCCAATGGCTGCATGGTGCTTAAAAAGCCAGGAGAAGGCTGCAGGTTCACAGGCTCCTCTCCACTTCCTTGGTCAAGTTGGAATTCTGCTATTCAGCCTTAACACTACTACATATGTTTGTTTTGTTTTATGTTTTCAAATGTAGATCTCCTGATTTCTATGAAGAAGTGAAAATTAAGCTGCCAGCTAAACTCACAGAAAAACATCACCTGCTGTTCACATTTTACCACATCAGTTGTCAGCCAAAGCAAGGAGCCTGTGTAGAAACTCTCCTGGGATATTCAGTAGGTCAATTTTGGTTCATGTTGGCAAGTTCTTAAGGAAATAGACATTTTCCGCAAAGCACAACAATGTTCCACTGCAACAATTCCCCCCTGCAAAACTTGCAAAAGATTTAAATCAAAGGCAAAATTATTTGAATTTCTTATGCATGGATGCAAGATTTCAAAGGAGCATGAGTGAAATATAATCCATCACACTATCATGTTTGTAATGTGTGTGACAAAAGCGTACTAGAAACACAGTTGCAACACACTTGTACATATGCGAAAGGCATATGTAGCATAGTTCAAATGACAAGAAAATGAGACACACATAGGTCACAGACATGTGTGCCAGTGTCTGTTGCATGTATGATAGTGTATGGACTGGGTACACATGTCTTACAGTAGTTCCCACATATAACTCGTGGTTTACATGTATATCACACCTGTCATAGGCATGTGGCATGTCATCCGTCATCCCAACTAGGAATGACTCTGTCCAGGGCAGCTGCAGCTCTGGTGTATAAATGTATAGCCTACCAAGAAGAGTAATCTGCCTTCATTTGGTTGGACTCTTAAAAAGCTATTCGTGATTTTTGGTTCAGAACTAATTAATCACTTTTACAGAATGAAAGATGGTGGCAGTGATCCAGATAACATGTCTACAAAGTAGCTATACAGTATTCACTATAGGAAGGAATACAATCTCAGTTGGTATTTAAATCTTTTACTGAAGAATATAATTAAGCCAGATCAGTATCCAGCATCACATGAAGTAATGATATAACACTGTTTTTCCATTCATTTCTTCAGTGGCTGCCGATTCTGTTAAATGATCGTCTCCAGACGGGCCATTATTGCCTCCCTGTTGCCTTGGATAGACTGCCTGCCAATTATTCCATGCACTCAGCAGAGGTAATGGGCAAAACCACAGAAAGAAACAGTTTCCCCCTTTAAACAGACATGATCGACTTTATTTTCAGTATAATGCAGAGGTGGGCCACTTTCCCTCAAGGGTAATCTGGGTGGACCCAGAGACAAAAGTGTTCTGCATTATCTAACCTGGAATAAAGATTTTCTAAGTCAATTGATTGACTTTTCCCCAAGTCAAGCATCCAGGATAAAAGACGGGGGTGGCAGGCGCACCAAGTTCCACCTAATATGGGGGGGGCTGGTACGCATGCGTGGTGTCACAAGTTGGGAGGAAGCCCGACGGGGCCTAGTTGCAGCTGCAACCTGACAGGGCCTGCCAGGCTGCGGAATATTGAGGGGCCCCAGCCTTCTCTGGCATGCTGGGTGGGGGGACACCATTTATTTTTTATCAAATAAAATACCACCCCTTCCAATTGTTCTGAAACTTAATAAAAGGAAGAAGAAAACACTTTGGGGGAAATAAGGAGGGAAACAAAGAAAGAACTCTGATGAGATGGAAAACTGAGGAAGCTTCCTAGGCCCTTTTAAAATGTGGGGTTTTTTAGGGGGGTGTTATTGGGTTGTTGTTTTTATTTTGATTATGTATTTTGTGATTTTGTATTTTGATTTTGTTCTGTGAACCGCACTGAGACCTCTGGGTATAGGGCAGTATATAAATTTTAACAACAACAACAACATAATAGAAAGAAAGAAAAAGAAAGAAAGCAAGCTTCAGGAGGTGTAAGGGGCTGCATAAAATGAAGTCTAGGCCACAAGCTGCCTACCTGCATACTGATATTTGCCTTCCTTAAATAGAGTATCATATATAAATGCAAGGGGTGTATACACTAGGGGTGGAATTCAACATTGCACTAAGATGAATTCATCAGCTTGCCAGGCAGAATAATCCCTTTCTGCCAGGTGCTGTTCTTGGGGTTCTCTTGGCACCACCAGAGCCACACAGGGTGGAAGAAAGGTTGGAAAATCCCTTGCATAGGAATCCCACTGAAGGGGTTCATTAGGTGGATCCTGCCCTATGTATGTTAAATCTCAGCAAAGTCTCTGGAAGAAATATGGGGAGAGGCATAATTTGGTTCTCCAGCATGAAACAAAACAGGGTCTTAATTGCCGGCCATTTAAAAAATACATGTATCTGAACTTTGTTATTTTCATAACAGGACTTATGACTTGGTCCTACAGCTCAGTCAGTTTCATGTTAAAAATTATGTTATGGAATTATTTGGTTTGTTCCTCTAGGTTAGCAAGCAAATATGAGGATCTAATATTCAGAGGAATGTTGCAGCTTATGTTCCTTTGGAAAATTGTTTGCGGGAGAACTTTCCAGGAATACAAGGTGTAATGAATAGAGATTCCAATTCCACCACTGCAACTTGTTTCTATAAAACAGTGATGGCGAACCTATGACGCGTGTGTCAGCACTGACACACACAACCATTTTCAGTGACACGCGCAGGGGCGTCCTAGCCACCTTCTGGAGGGCGCCAGGAAGAGGCGGAGGCTGGACGCGGCGCCACTGCCAAAGCCTCCGCCGGCCGCTTTAAGCGAGAGCAAGTGACTTTCGGTGAGGCAAGATGGCGCACAGCATGGATTCACAGAGCTCCTGAAGCTGCCTAGCCTATCGTAGCTGCCTAGCCAGCTTCCGTGCCTCCAGGAGCGCCGCCACCGCTGTGCGGGTGCAGGGGGCTACCGGAGATAGCAACCGAGGAGCCACGAGCCCCCCCCCAGCACACCCATGAGGCCGAGGATACCCGGCCAAAGGCTGGGCAGAGCACTGAAGCCGCGAGACAGAGGCCTGGGACGGCCCGTCTTGCGGAGCGCTGGCGCTCCGGAGGCCAGAGAAGAACACCCCGAGCCTCCACCGCTGCCGCCCCCACCACCCCCGAGGAGAGGAGAAGGGAGAAGGTGGAGAAGGCCCCCTTTCCCACCCCACCCCCCTTAAGGAAAAGGAGAGGGACCTCCGGGGGGGGAGCCCCAACCTCCTACCGCCATCGTTGCTGCCATCGTTGCCACCGCGCTGCCATGCCCCGGGGAGGATAAAGCCCTGGCCCTGCTGCCCAACGTAGCGCAGCCGCTGGCAAAGAGAGGGAGAGGTAGGCAGAGAAAGAAGCACAGGCCCGGCCCGAGCCTACCTCTCCAACGGGTGGCGCATTAGAAGGCCTGAACCCAGAGGGAGGTCTTCTGTTTGTTTGGTTTTTCTGATTTTTCCCCCTTTGTGTTTGTTTGTTTTCTTTTTCTTTTTTCTTTCCCCCCTTTTTTTTCTTTCCCCATTATTATTATTTTTATTTCTATTTCCCTTTTTTTCCCTATGGGTTTTTTTCTCGAAGTGACACACCACCCGAGCTATGCTCGGTTTTTTGGCAAATCTTGACACACCAAGCTCAAAAGGTTGCCCATCACTGCTATAAAACATGGGAGAAGTAGTCCAGACACTGCTTTATTTTGTTTTAAAACTTCATCTGCCCCCACCTTTGTGCTTACACAAGCATATGTAATCATGTATAGACTAGGAGATCATGATTATTTCCAGCAACTTGCTCATGAGCAATTTCCTAGCTAATATCTTGGTCAGTTTCAACATTGAGCCTTGGTAAAAACTTAACCGGAATTAAGATTGCCGGAAGAAATATCAACAACCTCAGATATGCTGATGACACAACCTTGATGGCAGAAAGTGAGGAGGAATTAAAGAACCTTTTAATGAGGGTGAAAGAGGAGAGCGCAAAATATGGTCTGAAGCTCAACATAAAAAAAAACCTAAGATCATGGCTCCTGGTCCCATCACCTCCTGGCAAATAGAAGGGGAAGAAATGGAGGCAGTGAGAGATTTTACTTTCTTGGGTTCCATGATCACTGCAGATGGTGACAGCAGTCACAAAATTAAAAGACGCCTGCTTCTTGGGAGAAAAGCAATGACAAACCTAGACAGCATCTTAAAAAGCAGAGACATCACCTTGCCGACAAAGGTCCGTATAGTTAAAGCTATGGTTTTCCCAGTAGTAATGTATGGAAGTGAGAGCTGGACCATAAGGAAGGCTGATCGTCAAAGAATTGATGCTTTTGAATTATGGTGCTGGAGGAGACTCTTGAGAGTCCCATGGACTGCAAGAAGATCAAACCTATCCATTCTGAGGAAATCAGCCCTGAGTGCTCACTGGAAGGACAGATCCTGAAGCTGAGGCTCCAATACTTTGGCCACCTCATGAGAAGAGAAGACTCCCTGGAAAAGACCCTGATGTTGGAAAAGATGGAGGGCACAAGGAGAAGGGGACGACAGAGGACAAGATGGTTGGACAGTGTTCTGGGAGCTACCAACATGAGTCTGACCAAACTGCGGGAGGCAGTGGAAGACAGGAGTGCCTGGCGTGCTCTGGTCCATGGAGTCACGAAGAGTCGGACACGACTGAACGTCTAAACAACAACAAAAAACTTAACCCAGATGAATTAATCACATAGCCATATAAAATGCCGTGCCATAATCTCAGGAACCTGATAGGCTGAGAATGACCTGGACTGGATTGCAAATGTTAATGTTGGGTGTAAACATTAAGTGTTAATTGCAAAAAAGGCCAAAAACTTAGTAGAATTGTATTGGCATCTTGAATACATTGTGTGTATGTGTGTGTGGTTTGATCAACAAGTTGTTTTATCTTCAATACAGAAAGTTCCTCCACAATCTCCTCCAGTTAAATGGGTTGAAGGACACAAGGGAGTGTTTAATATTGAAGTGCAAGGTATATCATCAGTTCACACACAGGTGAGGATTTAATTTTTACCTAGAGACTGGCAATTGAAATCCCAAGCATCAGAGGAATTATTTCAAGTTCATCACTTGGATAAAATGACTTACTTTAAAAAATTCTGGCATTAGAAAAACCATTTGTTGGAATACTTGAAGCCTGAGTTAGAGCTGTCACCAGCTTCCTATTCAAGGAAACCCAACTTAAAATATAATGCAACTTGCTTATTTGTGTAGTTCCATGAGACTTTTTTTAGAGTCTTAAAAACAACAATGCAGCACAGGTGCTGAGCAAGACTGGTTTGCAGTCCTGTTGTGTTCCAAACGAAGTTCTCAAATAAGGCCCCTAGACGAAAATGGTGTCATAACTTCCAATTGAAATCATGTGCATTGCCCTTACAAGTATCCATGAAAAGAATCAGGGAGAAGGTATCAACTTCCAGGAAACTTGGAGCCTGTTCATATATCAGTATTAGCGGAAGGGGTGCTTCATAAGCCTTTCCCATTAGACCATTTTAGACATGAACCCCCAACACACACAAACCGGTTCTTCTGCTACTTGGGTGTGTGTGTAGTGGAATATGGGTGCCCATTAAGTTCAACAAAGTTTATTCATATGTATCTTAGAATAGGTTTGCGCTTCAGATGGGGAAATAAAACCTGTTCCAGGATAAAAGGTATGATGTGGTGGTCTCCAAATGTAATCTTAGTTTCATTGCTTTGTTGGCTTTTTCACTTTAAACTAAAGCAATTAAGATTACAATTCTGAAAAAAATTACAGTACACAAAACAATGTGTTAGATTGACTTAATGGAATTGTGAGCAGGATCACATTGTCATATTTTTAATTGTTACTGAGAAGTTTCTAGATTCTGGCACAAATACATAAATAGCAGACTAGCGTGATTGCATTACAACTTTATTTCTATAAATCTAGTCTTGTATTTCAAAGCAGTTTTGAATTTTAGAGAAATATCAGAAATGATTAAGCATTGATCCTTTATGATTTCTTACCTTTTTCCATTTTCTGTTTGGATTAATATTTAGTAGTGGAAGCTCAGTTATGTAGTAGATTCCCCACATCATATACATCTTTCTGGCTTATATTTATAGGACAATCACCTGGAGAAATTTTTCACCCTGTGCCATGCACTAGAAAGCCAAGTTGCATTCCCCATTCGAGTGCTGAATGAAAAGATCACAGAAGCCACTCTTGAACATGAACTAAAACTCAGCATTATCTGCTTGCATTCCTCCCGCCTGGAGCCCCTTGTGTTGTTTTTACACTTGGTGTTGGATAAACTCTTCCAGTTGGCTGTCCAGCCCATGGTTATAGCTGGCCAGACAGGTACTTATCATTGTAGTTTCACAAAGTGATGCTGTTGATGGGCAAACCCCATCACACTTTCTGCAGCGTTTTGTTTTGGTTTAACAATAAAATGCTATTTGCTACACAAATAAGAAGAAAAGTGTTTTGAGGAATGTATTGGATCATTTTATACATTTTGTTTGATGTATCAGAAACTAAGTATTTTCTTTTTGTCTCCAGCCAACTTCTCCCAGTTTGCTTTTGAATCTGCAGCTGCGATAGTGAACAGCCTCCACAACAGCAAGGACCTGAGCAAGGACTTGCATGGCAGAAACTGTCTCCTAGCATCTTATGTCTATTATGTCTTCCGCCTTCCTGAAGTACAAAGAGATGCTATCAAGCTAGGTATTGTTTTTGGGCTTCTAGTAAAAAATAAAAAAATAAAAAAAAAGCTGCTTATGAACTGAACATTCTGCTTGTGGGCAGCAATTAAGAAGGTCCTGACATCCTCTTTGCTCATTTATAGCTCAATCCTGTGGATAAGTGCTCAGAAATAAATTGCAGTGAGTGCAGCTGGTCTTAACTCCAATTAAGGGTGCACAAGGTAACAGCATCACTGAGGATGAGCCAGATGAGGAGATATATGTGACATAGTAAATGCTATGTATGTTGAGTGATGCAATGTCTGAAATTGCATCATCACTAAAAGGTAAAGGTAAAGTACCTCTGGACAGTTAAGTCCAGTCAAAGGCGACTATGGGGTGTGGCACTCATCTTGCTTTCAGGCCGAGGGAGCCGGCGTTTGTCCACAGACAGCTTTTTGGGTCATGTGGCCAGCATGACTAAACCACTTCTGGCACAATGGGAAACCAAGATGGAAGCCAGAGCACACAGAAACTCCATTTACTTTCCCACCGCAGTGGTACCTATTTATCTAATTGCACTGGTATGCATTCAAACTGTTAGGCTGGCAGAAGCTGGGACAGAGCAACAGGAGCTCACCCCGTTGCATGGATTTGAACCTTGCCAACCTTTTGATCGGCAACTCCAAGAGGCTTAGTGGTTTAGACCACAGCGCCACCCGCATCCCTGATGCATCATCATCACTATCAGGTGGATGTCCAATCTTTCACCAAGGGGCAATGACATACCCCACAGTCTTCCATGAATTAAGGATGGAACCTAATACATAGATTATAAGCACAGAAGAATGACATAAAAATATATGTACATCTGCAGTGGCCTGCCAATCCTCCTCCTCCCATGTGTGGAGTGGACAGAAGAGGCTGCCTAGGGAGCCAGGGCATCGGATGAGGTGCTGAATAGCACATGGATGAGCATCACCACTTGAGATGGAGCAAAGGCTGATAGGACATGGGCTACAACAATGTTTCCCTCTTGGCAGGTGCAACAGGCAGCACTAACCTGGCTGAATCTCGTTATTACACGTATGGCCGCACCACAGCTATCTCCGTGGGCTCTCGACTCTTGCAAAGCCGGGCAACAAGCTGCAGTAATCCAGACATTGCTGGGACACAGGCTTCTACTGATGAAGAAGTCAGAAACATCATGTCTTCCAAGGTAAGGGGCAAGAATAAGACCCTGGAAAGCTGAAATTCAGGATGGGTTTCATTTTTGGTGCTTATTGTTGCTGCACCCAGTAGCTAATGTGTCTGGGTTTAGTATATTGGAGCAACTAGAGTCGCTTCATGGACTAAGCATATTATAGCAGTTCTTTAACAGTTATAGCAAGCATTATACAGTCATACCTCCTGTTGCATACGCTCTGTGTTGCGTACGTTCGAGTTACACACCTCTGCGACCCGGAAGTCCTCCACGGAGCACGCGCAATACGCGGGTGTGCAGATGCGTTCTGCGCACTTCGCGCATGCGCAGAAGCGCAACAAACAGTGAACTTCCGGGTTGTTGTTTTTTGGTTGTTGTTTTTTTGTTCGTTTGCATTACATACGCCCGGGTTACGTGGCACGACCTGGGACGGATCGCGTACGTAACGTGGGGTACCACTATATTGCTTTTGTTTACAATTATTGGATCACCAAATGGCTAGAGCCATTTACTGATCTCATTTGAGGCTTTGAGGCAGGTAATGCAAAGGATGCCAGTGCTTTTTACAGCTTTTTATTATTGCTTTGCATTGCAGAATATAGGAAATCATAGGATACAAACAAAAGAGGAATAAAATCCCAAATGCACCTCAAAAGTTCCAAATAACTTCATAATAAAATAGGGCAAAAATACAAAATCTGCACTAACTTTCATGTAATGCCTTTCTGTTACCTTCAGCATTGTTTAGGATCAATGGGCAATAAATACCTATGTTGGAGAGTTGAATATTAAAAGCAGATAACTTCTTCAACTGTTTCCACGATAAAACTTACCTTATTCCAGAGGTGTGTCGTGTCTACGTAACAAATGAATCTGACCCTAAAGTCTTTGCAAGAAAGGTTCACTCAATGCTGGTTGAAAACTGGGAATACAGTCCTAAACTGAAACATATGGGGCCAGTTGTGTATTTGCATCGTTTAATTTATTGAGTATATAATAACACTTGCACACTCCACCACGGGTAATGGTGTTCATGTTCTCTTTCTTTTTAAATATTTGTATGTTATTCAGCTTTCATAAAACATACAACACATTAACAACCATAACCAACTGAAGTACTATTGGATACGACATTGTGATATATAATGTCCGGTTGATTTAATTCTGTGTGCCCCTCATGAAAAATCCATGAGTCAAAGGTGGCTCTATTGGGGGAATCTGCTGTATTAACATTAGCACTCCATTCCAAAATTGTCAGCAATTTTGCTGACAATTGACAATCTTGCCTCCTTCATTTTGCCATTTAATTTCTCTGCCAGAACAATTTGTCAGAAATTTAGTATACCATATGCTAGTATACCACCTGTGTAGGGTTAGACCAAGTTTATTCTTCCATTGTAAGCAAAGTTGCCAAGCAGTCACCATAAAAAAGTCACCATGTCTTTATTTGGTAAGACTGTGTATGCTCAGGCATTCATTCATTTTGTTTTATATATGGCTTCTGGTAATTTTATCCAGGTTGCAGATCGGAGCTTTAACCGGATGTCTTGCTATAGTGAGCCCACCAGTGATATGTCAAGCCCCTGTGGAAGCCCTCGACCGTCCAATAAAAAGGTAGTCTGCCACAAACCAGTCACTGATGAGGTCTGCAAGCACACCAGTTTTGACAATAAATATTCCTGTGAAGAAAAAGGAAGGTGTGGAAGATGAACCCTTTGCAAGGAGGGTTGTATTGGGCAGACAGATGAACCATTCTGCAGAGATTCAGGTGATCAGTAACTGAACACCTAAGCCAATCATCTTTGGATAAATTAATTTAAGGGTCCATTTGGACCAGAATAGTAGCATATGAAATTGAAAAAATAAATAAAACCAATGTGTTTATAAAATTACTCTTAAACAAGTGATCTCTACAATGTAACAGAGTGGTTTAACTTTTTTTTTTTTTAAAAAAAAACCTTTTTGGAAATATACTCAATCAGCTTTCTCCAGTGCAGCAGAAAAAGAGTGAAAGGCAAATGATAAAAGGACTGAAGTTATCAGCAGATCTCCCTGGGGGGCTGCAGGGAGAGCAGCTACGAATGGCAGGAAGCCCAGTGTTCAAGGGAGGCAACGTATGGCCAGGCAAATGAAAAGAATGAGCCCATTTTGGTGTTCAAGCCTAAATCCCCAAGTGCATTCAGCCAGCCAGAATGTTCAGCCACATTTGAAATATCTTATTCAAAAAATGATGCCTACATTGATTTCAACATTGCTTTAAATAATGCTAGTGGCTCCCGTGCTGTTTTTATGTCACATTCTCCTTGTGCATATATTTTTTTTATGAAATTAAAGATTTAAAATGGTGTCTGGATTCCATGGAATTTGTAAGCCAGCCTGGCTGCACATTAGCCATTTTACCTTCACAAGGTCTCTGGAAGATTGAGCAATGTGTACCTAATATTAATTGTAATACCTCCAAATTATTTTGGCCTTCAATAAATGAACTTTATATTTAATATATTTATATCTATGCATTTTGTTTTGTTGGCATTGTTAATTCATTTTACCCGAGATGTTAATGATCACCACTGCCCTGTTTTCCTTCATGCTGTTCTGTCTCAAATCTGCTACTTAGGGTTGCAGCTACCTGCTTTTTCATCTACCAATTTTCTCTGTTTTCATTAATCTTAGTCTATGCATGTGTGTGTGCACTAATCAAAAAAGGTTCTCATTTTAGATTTCCCCCTCTCAGAGTTATGTTGTGTTGAGGTCCAATGTTGAAAACCAGATTATCCTACTTTTTTTGTTTTTAATATACTGTGTAGCACTTCCATGAAGAGTTAGCACTTCAGATGGTAGTCAGCACTGGCATCGTGAGAGAATCTGTCTTCAAGTATGCCTGGTTCTTCTTCGAATTGTTGGTAAGATTTTATAATGGTGCTTTATTTTCAGTAACCAGGCAAGTTCAGTGCGTTCTCATTGTTGGAGGTTTTGAAGAGGCCCAACTGAAGGAAGGTGAAGAATGTTTTAATCCCAACATGGTTCCTTGCCCCTCGCAGCTATTGAGCCTCTCTCTGTAATAATATGAAAGTGTGAATTATGGGCAACCTATGAATGTTAACAGCTTAGTCAGGAAAGGAGCTGTGGTAAGGGAATAGCTTTTAAGGAATCAGGACCGTTTCTCCAACAGCACAGTAGAGAGTTCTTTAGGCTCTGCTTAAACTCTGGGTCACTGATAAGCCTGTGAGGATTTGACTGTCAGTGAAAGGGAGGAAAACTGACTCAGCTGAGCTGATCACTTGCACAGCAAGAAACAAAAGGAGAGAAATTTAAACATGATGCCAGGTGTGTGGTTCATTTTTATAACAAAACTCTGTGTCTAGTGTTTCATTTAAATATGGAAACCATTCACCATGTTTGCACACCAGGATTTTGTGGGCCAGATGTATGCCACACCAGAAGATGCTCACCTGATGGAGCGGAGCCACAACACTAGCTTCCTGGCAGTTGTGTCACTGCAGGGAAGGCCAGGGCTAATATGGTGCACCAGTGAAGTCAAATTAGCAATGCCGCTGGTGTGCCCACACAGGCTCAGCCCCAACCTCCCTGCCTTTCCTCTTCTCACTCAGTAACCCACAGCGATGCCAGAAAACTAGCACTGCAGTCCTGTCTCACTTGGCAGGCCTCTCATGTGCAGGGAAAGGCAGAAGTACAAATATAGGCCAATTTAAACATGACACCAGTTGCATGAATCCCTACACTGATGTCGTTGTGGTTTGTTTTATTTGAAAAAAACCCCAGTATTATATTTAAATTATATGCAGGAATTCTAGAAATTTGGGTATTGATTCTGAGTTGAGAATTTGCCTATATGTTTGGATACTTGACATTCCTTGCAAAGATTTTTGGTACAGATTTTAGAGGTTTTTGTTCCAGGTTTCAGGGCATGCAGGAAAAGCTTGAGGAGGGTTTCTTAAGGGGCTCCAGAATATGCTGATTTTCTCAAGTCCCCAGTTTAGCCCCATTTTAAAGCCACACATTTATTAAATAGTGCTTATTCTTTTAAAGATCAAGAGCATGGCTCAGTATGTTGATAACATGAACAAACAGGATATGCCCCGCCGAAGTAGATTTTCCAGTCGCTTCAAGGATGACATCACCACTATAGTGAATGTGGTCACCTCAGAGATTGCAGCACTTTTAGTCAAACCTCAGAAGGTAATTTTCTCCCATTAATCAGCTTCATTGGATGACTACTGGCTCTAGTATTATAAAAGGCAGAGCAATCGAAAAACTTCCCTTTATCTGCTTTCTCCACTCCATCGATAAGACAGAAAGACATTCTGAAATTTGGTAGAAATGGTTTGAACACCAATAAATTGCATTCCAAGGTATTTGTTTTGAAGGAAGTGAATAACTTTTGAATATGTTGCCCCAACTGTTATACTCTGATTTATGTTCTCTTTCATACTGCTACGTGAGCAGACAAAGGTATTTTAAAATATATTCATTTTCTTACATTTACATCCTGCTTTTCTTCTGTCATGAAACCCAAGGTGGTATCTCAGTTGCTGGTCAGACCTACTTGGCTGTAGCCAGATGGTGGCCTCATGTGTCTTCAGAACATACCGTGGGACCTAATTATTAAACGTAAATGGAATTTCCGTGTGCTCTGGCTTCTGTCAGTGTCCCATTGCACCAGAAGTGGTTTAGTCCTGCTGGCCAAGTGATCCGGAAAGCTGTCTGTGGACAAACGCCAACTCTCTTGGCCTGAAGCGAGAGGAGTGCCACACCCCATGGTCGCCTTTGACTGGATTTAACTGTCCCGGGGTCCTTTACCTTTTTCACTATGGGACCTAATTATTAAAGGCATCCTGGTTAAGAATTTTCTATTCTTGCAGGCTTCAAAAAAATGCAACAGTAACAAATTTCATATGGTCTTATACAGATTTTCTCCATAATTAGTTTTCCAAATGAGCCCTAAAGTGGCAAAGTTCCAGGGCTTCAAAATAATTTTGTATTTTATAATGTTGAAATTTGAATTTTATAAGACACCAGGATTAATTTTATTGAAGGGTGGATAATAAATTATATAAAGATTACAAAACCCATGGATTGTATAACACAATTGAGATTTATTACTTCAGAGCTGGCCCAATGCATTTTACTACCTCGGGTTGAACAGAAAATGAATTTTCCTCACCACCCACACCTTCATAGGTATTGTATTGTATTCATTGTATTCAAGGCTGGCCAAGATATTTTGACATAAGGCAGAAAATCGGACAAGTGCTTCTCTCTGGCAGTAAAAGAAAAATAGTAATATATTAAACAGGAAACAAATACTGCCCTTTTGTGATTCTCAAACATCCTCACGCTGCTTAATGCTAAGGCTGGCCAATGCCTTCTATTAAAATCATTCAAGCTTTAGATTGCTGAACAGCTTTTTGCACTTTGTGTTACATGTTAAAAGTATTATCATGATTAATTCAATGCAGAATGAGCCTTAAATGACACGTTGCCATTTTCATTTACAAATGCTAATCTTGTTAAGTTTCTTCCAAGCCTGTCAAAGTGGTGGTTTCTGGGATATTAGCTGCATGGCAGTCATGTTATGTGGCTTTCAAGGTGCTTGACAAACTTGTGTGGCTGGTCAAGAGGGCACTCACATAAACAATTACCAGAAAAGTCCTCTCTAATTATTTAATAGGTTTCCCCCTTTAAAATATGTGTAAAAAGAAAGCTAATTTTAAGTGTAGTAACATATTTTAATTATTATTTTAAAGGAAAGTGAACAAGCAGAAAAGATCAACATTAGCCTAGCATTTTTCCTGTATGATCTTCTATCTCTCATGGATCGTGGATTTGTGTTTAACCTCATCAAACACTACTGCAATCAGGTAGGCCTTACTGAAACCTCCAGCAGAACGTGGAGCACCATCCAAGGAAGCCCCACCATGTTCAGTGGGAATAGTGTGCCCTCCCTGCATAGATGGCAGCCTTAGTTTCAGTTCATTTCTTCATATACAGTCATACCTCTAGATACGAGCGCTGCGTGTTGTGTTTGTCACGGGTTACGAACGCGCCGAACCCGGAAGTACCGGAACGGGTTATTTCTGGGTTTGACGGTTCACGCATGTGCAGAAGCGCCGAATCATGCTTTGCACATGCCCAGAAGCACCGAATCGCATCGCGCACATGCGCAAACGCGGCACTTCAGGTTGCGCGTTGCTCATGCTGCGAACGGGGCTCCGGGACGGATCTTGTTCGCAACCAGAGGTATGGCTGTTATTAACTTCTGTTTTAATTATACGGCTGGGGCAGTTCCAGCTAATAAGCCCTATTAGCTTATTAGAGCTGGAGAATCAGTTCCTGGAAAGCAATGCAACGTCACAGTCATCCTGCACATGCGATGCTAATTCGTTTAGGCCTCCTGGTCAAAAAGCCATCTGTGAAGAGAGGTGGGGTGTCTGAACAAGTATCATCCAGGGGGCTTCTGGACTATTATACAGGCCCATGAGGACTGTGTTATGAGGGCATGGTCTTCCTGAATGTCTGAATCAACTTTTAGTCCAGTGGGGTGGTGTCAAGCAGAGAGCAGCTCCTGTCAGAATCTGTTAGGGGATGAGTCTTTTCCCCCACTCTGACACTGATAGAGCTTGGTTCTTAGACCTTTGTCATTGAGCCACATACCGTATACACGGATGGTAGTCTTATACACAGACTTTTGGCTTGGGTGGTTTGTCTGCTTGGACAAAAAACGCTTAACAACTTGGAGAGCGATCGGCCAAAAAAAGCTCAAGAACTTGCTGCTGCTGCCACTGATCCTCCCCAGGACATGGCTATCTCAGGCTGAGCTCCTCTGGTGGCAGGGCCTTGCAAGCCAAAGACGGCTCTTGCCCAGTAGCTGTCACTGTTTATTCTGCTGCTGCAGCTGTGGCAGCAGCGAAGCGCTCAGCTCCACCATTCAAGCATCAGGCAGCAGCAGCGGCAGCAGCAGCAGGTGGAGGAGTAAACAACAACTCACAGCAAAATCCGCCACCAACCCAAGCACTGCTGCTCCTGCTGCCGCTCTCATCAGCCAGCCAGCCAGATCTGAATGTGAGCGAGCGCAATCCCTCTGCCGAGTCCCAGTCCCCTCCCCTCAGGACACACACAAAAATGCCCCCAACCCTTCACTGCCTTTCCTTCAGGTCACCCTCCCCGGAGTTGCGTGGTGGTGTTGCTGCCCTCGCCCAACCTCCCCGCCTTGGAGAGCCCTGCCTCTCCTCTCTCACACAATGTGCTTACTCTGGACTAGTTCAGGAACCACAGCCCCCCCAGAGCAAGGCGGCAGTGAGAGACTCCTCTTGCCCTCTGGGGGAGGGGGGAGCAGGCTGGAGCGGGCCTCCTGCCTCCCCTCTACAGGCTTTCTCTTCCACATGCCTCCTTGCCCCCTTTCAATGCTACAGATTTCCATCTGATTGTAAGTTACAATGTCATTCATGGTTTTGGCAACCCTAATTTAAAATATTGATTTCTTAATGTGGGGTTCAAAAAAATAGGGGTCATCTTATGCATGGGGTGTCTTATACATGGAAAAATGTGGTATTTTTATGTTTTTGTGCAAAGAAAGCTAAAGCTCTCTCATCAACTTCCTGTATCCAAAATAAAGTGGATGAAAAACACTTTAAAGCTTGCTGGTGTGATGCAGTTGTGTGAAGGGCCTTTGAACTGTATGTGTTTACTTTGCTGTTGGTAACAATTGCAAGTGTTATTTTTAATTTCACAAGCAAGGAAACTACTTTCCAGACAAATTTGCTAAAGCATTGCATTAGTGGAAAGTTGGTCAAGTGATAAAACATTATCGCTAGCAAAGAACATCAAACCATTAGATTCTAATGGATGGAAACTTACAAGATGCAAGTATTAAAAGGAGCAGTTTACAGTACAGTGATCCCTCGACTTACGAATGCCCCGACTTCCGTATTTTTCGAGTTACGAGGGATCAAAGCGGCCGCCCTTCCGAATTTTTTCGACTTCTGATCGGAAGCCGCGGCTGCTTTAGATAGGGTTTTTTCGAGGTACGAAGCTTTTTTCGACCTATGAATGGGTTCTCTAATGCATTCCTATCGGGACTCGACTTACGATTTTTTTGAGTTCCGACACTCACGTCAGAACGGATTACATTCGTAAGTCGAGGGTCCACTGTATTTGATGCTCCTTCGTTATTTTTATTAAACAAAAAGTGATGCTAAAGTGAGGCAGGGTATTTCTTTCTGTTTATACAATTATTCACTCTAGTCACGTTTTCCTTTGTAATTTTTTTTCAGTTGTCAAATAAACTTAATACTCTTCCAACACTGATTTCCATGAGGCTGGAGTTTCTCCAAATTCTCTGCAGTCATGAACATTACCTCAATTTGAATCTCTTCTTTATGACTACAGGATCTGCTCCAACATCTCCCTCTCCTTCTCTGTCATCTCAGGTAGTTCCCCACTCCTACAGTTTGCTATGTGTGATGAAAGTATGAGTAAACATCTACTGGGTAGTGTTATGAATTTGAGGTGTTAAGCTGTGTGCTAGACTCTTCTAATCCCTGGATCCAGCAAGTGTTAGAATTTAACCAAGGATTCTAATTCTTGGAATAGCCAGGCTAATCTCCTGGTAAGGTTATATAGCCTGGGTGATAGCCTGGGATCCATTAAGGGGGGTTTGGTGCAAGATGGCAAATGGGGGTGGCACTTCCCTCAGCAGATAAAGTCAGAGTTTGGAGTAGAGTTGGTAGTGATATGACCTAGAAGTAAAGCAGCAAACTGAAGAAATAGTCTGTTTTAATCCAAGGCTGGAACTATGGGAGAAACAAGACCCTTTTGGGGTGTTAATGTTGTGTGTGAGCCATCATAGGCTCAATTTGTATATATGTGTAAATAAACCATACTGTGTATCATAAAGACACCACAGTCACCACTGTGGCTCATTCACAAAGGAAACATGAACTCTAGGTGAGTGCCTGGAAGCCCTGGAATCTCACACCGCTTGGTGATTGGGGTGGCAGGCAATACTATAATGGTCAACAGGTGGTCAGCTTGTCATGTTGTTTTTATTGCTTCATTCTTAGCAGAAATGGCTCAATTGAGCTCTACATTCCTGCATGTAGTCACTGCCACATACCAGGAGAGGGAGAGATGGTGGAGAGGTTTGAGGCTGCTCAGGTGTTCTGGCAGGAGCACCAGATTGGCTCCATTGTTGTTCCCTCACAGCCAGTTCCCTAGGAAGGGGATGCAGGGGGTGTGGCCCGCCCCGGGTGTCATCCTTGAGGGGGGTGACAAAATGGCACACCGTGGAGGGCAGCACTTACCGCGGGGCCTGGCCTACAGTGCACCCGAGTCACGCGTCTCTCCTGGGAGTGACGCAGTGGCTTGGGCCCCATGCTGCTCGAAACGGCAGCGTGGGGTTTGCGTTCACCAGGCGGACTGTGGGCAGGTTGCTGCACCACCCTGCTGGGCGGATTGCCCTGCCCCCGCCACTGCAAGTGCCGGAGCAGCTAGCTACGACTCTCCAACACTCATCCCTCCCCCAGTAAGGATCAATGACTCTGCAGACAGGAAGCCATATGTGGTGCCGCCCTCCCCCACTGGCCACTACTGATTTGTGCAGAGAATAAAAAGTTTTCACAGTTTTGCATTGTCTGAAATGTAAGTTCTGTAGCTTTTCAAGCAGGAGAGCTGTTACCAGTTCCAGAATTGCCAGGTCATTCCACGTCAGTTCAACGCGGTCATGCCACCAACCGTCTCGGATTTTGATGAAATTTGGTGTACGCCCTTCCCTTATGGTTGAAATGAGAAAAAACAGAATTATTGGAATTTGCAGACCAAAAAATAATTTTGATGGGAGACCTAAATGGAGTCCCGTCATTAGAAAAAGATAGATTGGCTAGGAAAAAAGATACTAAAGAAGGTAGGCTAGTGAAAACTTTTTTTGATTTGGCTCAAATGTTGGATCTGATAGATATTTGGAGAGAAAAACATTTGTTTGATAAGCAGTTCACTTATTATTCCCATGTTCATGATAGCAGTTCGAGAATAGATGCTATTTGGATCTCCAAAGAATTGGAATTTAAAGTTAAAAAAATAGAAATAAATCCCAGAACCATGTCAGATCACAATTCTATGACAATGGAAATTCAAAAGGAAAATCCAACGTCATTTAGATGGAGATTGAATGAAGATTTACTGGATGATTTAAAAGTAGTAGAAAAAGTAAAAAAGGCCTTGGAGGATTATTTTGAAATAAACCTCCAGGGTCAAACTAAATTGCAAATGGTCTGGGATGCAAGTAAGGCGGTGATGAGGGGATTGCTTATCCAACAGAATTCACAAAAAAAGAGATTAAGGGAAAAAGAAATTTTGGAGGAAAAAGGAAAAAAAGAGAAGGAACTGTCAAAAAAGCTAACAGAGAGTTAGTTAAGCAATTAGGACTTTACAGACTCAATATTCTATGATAATTAATGAAGAGATTAGTTGGAAAATAAAAAGAATGAAGCAAAAATATTTTGAACATGCGAACAAATCAGGAAAATTGTTAGCATGGCAATTAAAACAAAAGTGAACAGAGAAACTTTATAAATAAAATTGAAATAGATTGTAAAATCACAGAGAAAATGAAAGAGATAAGAGGAGTATTTGTGAAATATTTTTCAGAGTTATATAAAAAAGGAAAGGAAAAAAAGTGCTAAAATAGAGGAGTATATTAGAAACAGTAACCTGCCAAAATTAAAAGAAGAACAATTAAATATTTTAAACAACCAAATAACGGGCCAGGAAGTTTTAAATGCAATCAGCTGGACAAAAAATGGCAAGTCACCAGGACCGGATGGGTCAACGGCAAAATACTATAAAAAAATTAGTGAACATTTAGTGAATCCATTGAAAGATGTGATGAACGAAATTCTGATGACAGGTGAAATCCCAGGAACTTGGAAAGAGGCTTATATAACTGTAATTCCTAAACAGGATTCGGATCTGAAGCAAGTTAAAAATTATAGACCTATTTCATTGTTAAATAATGATTATAAATTATTTGCAAATATTTTAGCAAACAGATTGAAGAAAATCTTGGTGGAATACATACACCAAGATCAGACAGGATTCCTTCCAGGTAGACAAATGAAAGATAATATAAGAAATATAATAAATGCAATAGAATACCTGGAGGCAAAGAATGAGAAAAGAGCAGCAATGATGTTTATAGATGCCGAAAAAGCCTTTGACAACGTATCTTGGGACTTCATGAAAAAACTGTTGGAAGAAATTAATTGCGGAAACAAATTCTTGAGAGGAATTCAATCTATATTTCGGAGCAAAAAGCTAAGCTAATAGTGAATCAAGTGATAACGAATAAATGTAAAATACAAAAAGGAACTAGACAAGGATGTCTGTTATCACCGCTGTTATTCGTCTTGGTACTGGAGGTACTTGCCAGGAACATCAAAATGGATAAAGAGATCATAGGTATAAAAACTGGAAAAAATGAATTTAAATTGAAAGCTTTTGCTGCTGGTGTAGTAATTACAGTAGAGGATCCAAAGAACTCTCTTCCTAGAGTAATAAGAAAAATTCAAGAATTTGGAGAAGTTGCAGGATTTAAATTAAACAAAAATAAAACCAAATTATTAGTCAAAAATTTAAAAGAAGAGAAAAAAGAGAGGAAATTGTTGAGATAGGAATCCATAAAAAAGTTAAATATTTAGGAATTTGGCTAACAACAAAAAATATAAATTTATTTTAAGATAATTATGAAAAAGTATGGCTTGAAATAAAAAGAGATTTAGAAATTTGGAGTAGAATTAAACTTTCCCTACTAGGAAGAATTGCTGCGATAAAAATGAATGTGCTACCAAAAATGCTCTTCCTTTTCTAAACAGTCCCAGTAGTGGTTAAAGATGACTGCCTCAAAAGATGGCAAAAAGATATTTCCAAGTTTGTCTGGGAGGGCAAAAAGCCAAGGATTAAACATAAGATACTTGCAGATATTAAGGAGAGAGGAGGCTTTGCTCTCCCAGACCTTAAATTGTACTATGAGGCAGCATGTTTGGTGTGGATTAGGGACTGGATAAAACTGGAAAGGGAGGAAGCGCTAGATTTAGAAGGATATGATAACAGGTTTGGTTGGCATGCTTACCTGTGGTATGGGAAAGGGAAAGTACACAGAGGTTTTTTATAATCACATAATTAGGAAATTGCTAATGAGAATTTGGGAAAGGCACAGAGATCTAATAGAGCAAAAAACACCTTGGTGGTTATCACCAATTGAAGCATCGTTGCTCAAGCCGCTTGGCAAAAAGGAAAATGGCCTACATACAGGGATTTACTGAGAGATCACAGAATCACAGAATCACAGAATCATAGAGTTGGAAGAGACCACAAGGGCCATCCAGTCCAACCCCCTGCCAAGCAGGAAACACCATCAAAGCATTCCTGACAGGTGGCTGTCAAGCCTCTGCTTAAAGACCTCCAAAGAAGGAGACTCCACCACACTCCTTTGCAGCAAATTCCATTGTCGAACAGCTCTTACTGTCAAGAAATTCTTCCTAATGTTTAGGTGGAATCTTCTTTCTTGTAGTTTGAATCCATTGCTCCGTGTCCGCTTCTCTGGAGCAGCAGAAAACAACCTTTCTCCCTCCTCTATATGACATCCTTTTATATATTTGAACATGGCTATCATATCACCCCTTAACCGTCTCTTCTCCAGGCTAAACATACCCAGCTCCCTAAGCCGTTCCTCATAAGGCATCGTTTCCAGGCCTTTGACCATTTTGGTTGCCCTCCTCTGGACACGTTCCAGCTTGTCAATATCCTTCTTGAACTGTGGTGCCCAGAACTGGACACAGTATTCCAGGTGGGGTCTGACCAGAGCGGAATACAGTGGTACTATTACTTCCCTTGATCTAGATGCTATACTGCTATTGATGCAGCCCAGAATTGCATTGGCTTTTTTAGCTGCTGCATCACACTGTTGACTCATGTCAAGTTTGTGGTCTACCAAGACTCCTAGATCCTTTTCACTTGTACTGCTCTCAAGCCAGGTATCACCCATCCTGTATTTGTGCCTTTCATTTTTTTTGCCCAAATGTAGTACTTTACATTTCTCCCTGTTAAAATTCATCCTGTTTGCCTTGGCCCAGTTCTCTAATCTGTTAAGGTCATTTTGAAGTGTGATCCTGTCCTCTGGGGTATTAGCCACCCCTCCCAATTTGGTGTCATCTGCAAACTTGATCAGGATGCCCTCAAGCCCATCATCCAAGTCATTGATAAAGATGTTGAATAAGACTGGGCCCAAGACAGAACCCTGTGGCACCCCACTAGTCACTTCTCTCCAGGACGAAGAGGAGCCATTGATGAGCACCCTTTGGGTTCGGTCAGTCAGCCAGTTACAAATCCACTGAATGGTAGCATTGTCTAGCCCGCATTTTACCAGCTTCTTTACAAGAATATCATGGGGCACCTTGTCAAAGGCCTTGCTGAAATCAAGATAGGCTACATCCACAGTGTTCCCTTCATCTACCAGGCTTGTAATTCTGTCAAAAAATGAGATCAGATTAGTCTGGCATGACTTATTTTTCAGAAACCCATGCTGACTTTTAGTGATCACAGCGTTCCTTTCTAGGTGCTCACAGACCGTTTGCTTAATGATCTGCTCTAGAATCTTTCCTGGTATTGATGTCAGGCTGACTGGGCGGTAATTGTTTGGGTCCTCTCTTTTCCCCTTTTTGAAAATAGGGACAACATTTGCCCTCCTCCAGTCTGCTGGGACTTCACCTGTTTTCCAGGAATTCTCAAAGATTACTGCCAGTGGTTCTGAAATCACCTCTGCCAGTTCTTTTAATACTCTGGGATGTAGTTCATCTGGCCCTGGAGACTTGAATACATCTAAACTAGCCAAGTGTTCTTGTACTACCTCCTTACTTATTCTGGGCTGTGTTTCCCCTGCTGAATCATCTGCTCCATATTCTTTAGGTCGGGCATTGTTTTCTTTTTTGGAGAAGACTGAGGCAAAGAAGGTATTGAGGAGTTCTGCCCTTTCTGCATCCCCTGTTCGCATTTCACCATCTTCTCCTCTAAGTGACCCCACTGTTTCCTTGTTCTTCCTTTTGCTACGGACATACCCATAAAAACTCTTTTTATTGCTTTTAACCTCTCTAGCAAGCCTGAGTTCATTCTGTGCTTTAGCTTTTCTGACTTTGTCTCTACATGTGCTGGCTATTTGTTTGAATTCCTCTCTGGTGGTTTCCCCCCTTTTCCATTTCTTGTACATATCCCTTTTAAATCTTAACTCAGTTAAAAGTTCTTTAGATAGCCACCCTGGCTTCTTTAGGCACCTTCCATGTTTTCGTCGCATTGGTACTGCTTGAAGTTGTGCTTTTAATATCTCCCTTTTAACAAACTCCCATCCATCATGAACTCCCATCCCTTTTAGTATTACTGACCATGGGATCACACCCAGCATTTCCCTAAGTTTTCTGAAGTCGGCTTTCTTAAAGTCTAGAATTTGAGTCTTAGTATGCTTGGTTGCTCCTTTCTGATGTATAATAAATTCCAGAAGAGCATGATCACTCCCACCTAATGATCCTGCCACTTCTACCCCACTAACCAGGTCATCACTATTGGTTAGGACCAGATCTAAAATGGCTGATCCTCTTGTTGCTTCTCCCACTTTCTGGACAATGAAATTGTCTGCAAGGCCAGTGAGGAATCTGTTCGACCTTATGCTCTTGGCTGAGTTTGACATCCAACAAATATCAGGATAGTTGAAATCCCCCATTACTACTATCTCATTTCCTTTTGAATGCTTGGTCATCTGTTCCAGGAAGGCATCATCTATGTCCTCAGTTTGGCTTGGGGATCTATAGTAAGCTCCCACAATGAGATCACTGTTATTTTTCTCTCCCTTAATTTTGACCCAGATACTCTCAATTTGGCTTTGAAGTTTTAAATCATGGATCTCTTCACAGGTATACACATCCCTGACATATAATGCCACTCCTCCTCCTTTCCTGTTTGGTCTATTTCTCTGAAATAGATTGTATCCCTCTATTACTACATTCCAATCATGAGACTCATCCCACCAGGTTTCAGTGATGCCTATTATGTCGTATTTAGTTTGCTGTACCAAGAGCTCAAGTTCATCTTGTTTATTTCCCATGCTCTGTGCATTTGTATACAGACATTGAAAACCATTGATCATTCCCCCTAGTCTCCTACTTAAGGATTTTTTCCTCCCACCACTAGGTCTGTGTGCTGTTTGCTCCATTTGGTCCTTGACTTTTGGATGATCATCTTCAGCATTTGATAGACTCCTACCTTCAGGACCACTGTCTCCCTCCCCCACATAAGTCAGTTTAAAGCCCTCCTGATGAGGTTTTTGAGATTGTTGGCAAAAACATTCCTCCCAACCCTTGTGAGGTGCAGCCCATCACTTGCCAGAAGTCCATCTTCAAGAAACTGCAGGCCGTGATCTAAGAATCCAAACCGTTCCTGCCGGCACCATTTGCGAAGCCAGTTGTTCACTTCTCCTACTTTCCACTCTCTTCCTGGGCCACGGTGTTCAACTGGGAGGACAGATGAGATGACAATTTGTGCATTTAATTGCTTCAGCTTCCTGCCCAGAGCCTCATAATCACTTTTGATCTTCTGGAGGCTATGGCTTGCGGTGTCATTGGTTCCCACATGGACTAAAAGGAAGGGGTTTTTTTCCGTAGGTTTTATTATTCCTTGCAGCCGTTCTGTAACATCATGGATCTTGGCCCCGGGGAGACAGCATACCTCTCGAGACATCTTGTCAGGCCCACAGATCACTGCTTCGGTACCCCTCAGTAGGGAATCCCCTATCACCACTACACGCCTCCTCTTAGGCTTGGTCGGGATTCTTACACGTGCTGTCCCTTCCAAGGTCGCCTGCACATTCCCGGAGGACTGACTATGCTGCTCGTCTTCATATACCTCATCAACTGTGATGAGGGAGAGATCTTCCAATGGAGTCTGGTCTTCATCTTCCAGATTTGAGAGCACTTCAAATTGATTTTGTAGTTCTAAACACTCAGAGCGATCCCTGGGCATTCTACTTCTGTGAGTCACGTTCCTCCATACATCTGGCTCCTGAGTTGGGGAACTGATCTCCTCAGGGATGTGCCCTGTCTCCTGCTTGGTGGAGACAGTGTGCTCTGCTGCATCCAAGAAAAGCTCCAGCTCTTTAATTTTCTGGAGCGTAGATACACGGGCCTGAAGTTGCTGGACCTTGTCTTCGAGTAGGGCAACCAACTTGCAGTTGCTGCAGGTGTAGCTGTCTACAACCTTTGGCAAAAAGACAAACATTGCGCAGGAATTACAGGCGACTACAGTTGTTCCCTCCCCCTCCTGAAGTTGCCGGACCTTGTCTTCTAGTAGGGCAACCAACTTGCACTTGCTGCAGGTGTAGCTGCCTACATCCTTCGGTAAGAAGGCAAACATTGCGCAGGAATTGCAGGCGACTACAGTTGTTCCCTCACCCTCCATCTTGAAGCTTGAAGTCAGGACACACAAAAAAGAAGCCTAGGTCTCCCCAAGTAAACGTTTGAGACTAGCTCTCCTCAATTTAAAAGATAGGTCAAACTGCGCGCGCCGCTGCCCTCCAGGCACTGATTAGCTCCGCCCACAGCTAGTCACCAGACAAACACACACACACAAGCCAGAAACAAACTCTCTCGCCCACACAAGCCTGGGAAACACACAAACAAATAAGGAAACAAATAAGCACACAAACTTAATCACACACAGCCCCAAAAAGACAAACCCTCAAAACCTACAAGCTCAGCTCACCTTGTGCTCCCTCCTCAGTCGCTGCCCTCCAGGCACTGATTAGCTCCGCCCTACAAGCTCAGCTCACCTTTTGCCTACTTCCTCAGTCTCTGCCCTCCAGGCACTGATTAGCTCCGCCCACAGCTAGTCACCAGACAAACACACACACACAAGCCAGAAACAAACTCTCTCGCCCACACAAGCCTGGGAAACACACAAACAAATAAGGAAACAAATAAGCACACAAACTTAATCACACACAGCCCCAAAAAGACAAACCCTCAAAACCTACAAGCTCAGCTCACCTTGTGCTCCCTCCTCAGTCGCTGCCCTCCAGGCACTGATTAGCTCCGCCCTACAAGCTCAGCTCACCTTTTGCCTACTTCCTCAGTCTCTGCCCTCCAGGCACTGATTAGCTCCGCCCACAGCTAGTCACCAGACAAACACACACACACAAGCCAGAAACAAACTCTCTCGCCCACACAAGCCTGGGAAACACACAAACAAATAAGGAAACAAATAAGCACACAAACTTAATCACACACAGCCCCAAAAAGACAAACCCTCAAAACCTACAAGCTCAGCTCACCTTGTGCTCCCTCCTCAGTCGCTGCCCTCCAGGCACAGATGAGGGAGGTAAATGGAAATTAAAAGATTATGAGGAAATAAAAGGATATGTTCAGAGTTGGCTACATTATAGACAATTAAACGAAATGTTTAAGGAGGATAAGAAAAAAAGGGTTCAATTATACAACTTCGAGATTCCAAAAAGAGGTGGTAGAGGGAAAGGAAAAATTGCTGAAAAAAGCTTATAGTATTTTGCTAGAATGGGAAACGAAAGATGAGGAGGTTAAATCGGTGATGATCAAATGGGCACAAGACTTTGGACACAATATACAATTTGAAGACTGGGAAAGACTGTGGAAAGTAAATTTGAAGTTTACAGACTGTTCTTTACTGAAGGAAAATTATATGAAAATGATGTACAGATGGTATATTACGCCAGTCAAAATGGTAAAAATGTACAAAACTGGGGCAAGTATGTGTTGGAAGTGTAATGAAAAAGAAGGGACTTTTTATCATATGTGGTGGGAATGTAAAGAGGTGAAAAAATACTGGGAAATGATTTATGATGAACTGAAGAAAATGTTTAAAATGACTTTTGTTAAAAGACCAGAAGCATTCTTAGGGATTTTAGGACAAGATATTCCAAAGACATTAAAGAATTTATTTATGTATGCCACAACCGCGGCAAGAGTTTTGATAGCACAAGGATGGAAGAAAGAAGAATTACCAACAAAGGAGCAATGGCAAGAAAAACTGATGAGTTATGCGGAACTGGCAAAATTAACAAACAAACTGCGGGAAAAGGACAATCGGGACTTTAAAGAAGATTGGGATTTATTTACAAATTATTTGAAAAAACAACAAACAATTAGATTCATTGGCAGGATTTGAATAAACATACACAAATTTTATGAATAATTAAGATTTGGAACAATATAAAAACAAAATTTTAAATGGACAATATGCAGAAAAATTATAGAATTAATAAAGCAGGTATGGAAGCTGGGGGATGTCCTGGGGGGAGGGGGAGGGAAGGAGGAGGGGGGAAGAAATGAGATTGTATTGTTTGATATTTTGTGTAGAATTTAAAAGTTGTCAATAAAAAATATTTTTAAAGAAGGGGAAAAAAGAAACCCCCTTAATTTCCCCCCCTCTTTCTCAAACGGTGTAAATTTCATAGCACTTCAAAGTTTCGTGAAATCTGCATTTCTGTCCCTCTTGAGATCCTCGGCTTTGTGTATGTTTTATTCCCCCCCCCCCCAACCAATGATCTCTTTTACACAAAGCTCAATAACATGATGAGGATTTCAGGAAAAAATACACCAGCACTCAAAAGATTTTGTTGTTGTTGTTTAGTTGTTTAGTCGTGTCCGACTCTTCGTGACCCCATGGACCAGAGCACTCCAGGCACTCCTATCTTCCACTGCCTCCAGCAGTTTGGTCAGACTCATGTTGGTAGCTTCCAGAACACTGTCCAACCATCTTGTCCTCTGTCGTCCCCTTCTCCTTGTGCCCTCCATCTTTTCCAACATCAGGGTCTTTTCCAGGGAGTCTTCTCTTCTCGTGAAGTGCCAAAGTATTAGAGCCTCAGCTTCAGGATCCGTCCTTCCAGTGAGCACTCAGGGCTGATTTCCTTCAGAATGGATAGCGCTTCTCCCACGCAAGACACGGAACACTGGCAGTTTAAGTAGCTGAGGTTTATTTCTCAATAACAGGCTTACAGCAGTCCAAGCTTCCACAACTCATCCTTCGCCGTCGGAGTCAGTTGACTCGACTGACTTCTGACCCTTCCCAAGGCCAGATATACACCACGTCCTCCCCCACCTCCTGCTGGCCTGCCTCTGCTCTAATCACTTGCTCCACCTCCTCCTTCTTGGTGACTCAGGTGTAGCCAATTCCTCCTCTGAAGTTGGAGACTCGTTGTTCTTAAATTTTTTAGTCATGTCCGACTCTTTGTGACCCCATGGACCAGAGCACGCCAGGCACTCCTGTCTTCCACTGCCCCCCGCAGTTTGGTCAAACTCATGTTGGTAGCTTCAAGAACACTGTCCAACCATCTCACCCTCTGTCGTCCCCTTCTCCTTGTGCACAACATCAGGGTCATTTCCAGGGAGTCTTCTGTTCTCATGACATGGCCAAAGTATTGGAGCCTCAGCTTCAGGATCTGTCCTTCCAGTGAGCCTTCGGGGCTGATTTCCTTCAGAATGGATAGGTTTGATCTTCTTGCAGTCCATGGGACTCTCAAGAGTCTCCTCCAGCACCATAATTCAAAAGCAACAATTCTTTGGCGATCAGCCTTCTCTATGGTCCAGCTCTCATTTCCATACATCACTACTGGGAAAACCATAGTTTTAACTATATGGACCTTTGTCGGCAAGGTGTTTTTAAGATGTTGTCTAGGTTTGTCATTGCTTTTCTCCCAAGAAGCAGGTGTCTTTTAATTTCGTGATTGCTGTCACCATCTGCAGTGATCACGGAACCCAAGAAAGTAAAATCTCTCACTGCCTCCATTTCTTCCCCTTCTATTTGTCAGGAGGTGATGGGACCAGTGGCCATGATCTTAGTTCTTTTGATGTTGATGTTGAGCTTCAGACCATATTTTGCGCCCTCCACTTTCACCCTCATTAAAAGGTTCTTTAATTCCTCCTCACTTTCTGCCATCAAGGTTGTATCATCAGCATATCTGAGGTTGTTGATATTTCTTCCGGCAATCTTAATTCCGTCTTGGGATTCATCCAGTCCAGCCTTTTGCATGATGAATTCTGTGTATAAGTTAAATAAGCAGGGAGGCAGCATACAGCCTTGTCATACTCCTTTCCCAATTTTGAACCAATCAGTTATTCCATATCCAGTTTTAACTGTAGATTCTTGTCTCCATAGAGATTTCTCAGGAGACAGATGAGGTGATCAGGCACTCCCATTTCTTTAAGAACTTACCATAGTTTGCTGTGGTTGACACAGTCAAATGCTTTTGCGTAGTCAATGAAGCAGAAGTAGATGTTTTTCTGAAACTCTCTAGCTTTCTCCATAATCCAGCGCATGTTTGCAATTTGGTCTCTGGTTCCTCTGCCTCTTCGAAATCCAGCTTGCACTTCTGGGAGTTCTCGGTCCACATACTGCTTAAGCCTGCCTTGTAGAATTTTAAGCATAACCTTGCTAGCATGTGAAATGAGCGCAATTGTTGGAGCATTCTTTGGCACTGCCCTTCTTTGGGATTGGGATGTAGACTGATCTTCTCCAATCCTCTGGCCACTGCTGAGTTTTCCAAACTTGCTGGCATATTGAGTGTAGCACCTTAACAGCATCATCTTTTAAAAATTTTAATAGTTCAGCTGGAATATCATCACTTCCACTGGCCTTGTTATTAGAAGTGCTTTCTAAGGCCCATTTGACTTCACTCTCCAGGATGTCTGGCTCAAGGCCAGCAACCACACTACCTGGGGTGTATGAGACCTCCATATCTTTCTGGTATAATTCCTCTGTGTATTCTTGCCACCTCTTCTTGATGTCTTCTGCTTCTGTTAGGTCCTTTCCACTTTTGTCCTTTATTATGGTAATCTTTGTACGAAATGTTCCTTTCATATCTCCAATTTTCTTGAACAGATCTCTGGTTTTTCCCATTCTGTTGTTTTCCTCTATTTCTTTGCATTGCTTGTTTAAGAAGGCCCTCTTGTCTTTCCTTGCTATTTTTTGGAAATCTGCATTCAATTTCCTGTATCTTTCACTATCTCCCTCACATTTTGCTTGCCTTTTCTCCCCCGCTATTTGTAAGGCCTCATTGGACAGCCACTTTGCTTTCTTGCATTTCCTTTTCATTGGGATGGTTTTCGTTGCTGCCTTCTGTATAATGTTACGAGCCTCCATCCATAGTTCTTCAGGCACTCTGTCCACCAAATCTAAATCCTTAAACCTGTTCCTCACTTCCACTGTGTATTCATAAGGGATTTGATTTAGATTGTGTCTTACTGGCCCAGTGGTTTTTCCTACTTTTTTCAGTTTAAGCTGGAATTTTGCTATAAGAAGCTGATGATCTGAGCCACAGTCAGCTCCAGGTCTTGTTTTTGCTGACTGTATAGAGCTTCTCCAGAGGCTACAGAGAATATAATCAATGTGATTTCGATGCTGCCCATCTGGTGATGTCCATGTGTAGAGTCGTCTCTTGTGTTGTTGGAAAAGAGTGTTTGTGATGACCAGCTTGTTCTTTTGACAGAACTCTATTAGTCTTTGCCCTGCTTCATTTTGAACTCTAAGGCCAAACTTGCCAGTTGTTCCTTTTATCTCTTTAGCATTCCAATCCCCTATAATGAGAAGAACATCCTTCTTTGGTGTCATTTCTATAAGTTGCAAGTCTTCATAGAATTGGTCAATTTCAGTTTCTTCAGCACCGGTAGTTGGTGCATAAACTTGGATTACTGTGATGTTAAAAGGTCTGCCTTGGATTCGTATCGAGATCATTCTATCATTTTTGAGATTGCACCCCAGTACAGCTTTCGCCTGTCAGGTTCCAACCGAGTACCCACCAGCTGGCTGACTGGGAGGGCAGCCAAGAGGTGGGAAAGCAGGTTGTCAGGGAAACAGACAGAGATAAGATAGAGGGAAGTGCTCAGTCCTTGGCGAGGCCAAGTTTCTCTGACAGCAGTCTGTCAGAGCCTTTACCTTTAACTTGGGACAAACGCAAGAAGGGTGGGGTGCAAGAGAAAGGGAAATTGTCGTCGCAGAGGAGGATGGTGTTCTCGTGAGGTTTAAAAGGGCAGAAGACCCACCCTGAACCTTCAGATGAGTCATCAACAGATTAGTGAAGAGGTCGTTAGAGCATAGAGCTGCAGTCTGTAGGCTTGGTTGTTTTCTTTGTGTTATGGAAATAAACTCAACTTCACTGATCTAACATGTACGCGTCTTGCGACTGCTACAGCATGACTCATCTCCTAACTGCTGCTGAGTAGAAGCAAGTCAGATAGCCAGATAGGATGTCGGAGCAACAAGCAGCAGCAGCATCGGAAGCTCCACAGGCAGTGGACGCTGCACAAGTTCACTGGGCAGAGAACCAAGAATTAAAGATAAGACTGGCACGGCTGGAAGGAGTGACGGCAGAACAGGCAAGGCAGCTTTCTGATTTATCGGGTAGGCAAACAACAAAGAACTTAGTCCCCCTTCCCCCACGTTTCAATGGGAACGCTGCAGAGTATGACTCCTTCAGAGCTTCCTGCTTGTATTACCTAAGGCTTAAAGGGGAAGAATACAGAGATGATGAGGCAAAAATAGCCACGATGGTGGGCCTTCTGGAAGGGAGGGCTAGACAGTGGATTATCCCTTACTTGATGTCCAATGACCGCGTACTCACGAAGTTGACTGCCTTCCTGAAGCTTCTGGACAGCATATGCAAGAACCCAGCACAAGAGGCGGAGTTGGAACAGGAGTTCCTGAACCTCAGGCAAGGAAATGGAACTGTAGCTCAATATTGGTCTAGTTTTATGATGCACGCCCGTCAACTGGGGTGGGAAGGAAAGGCCTTGGTGGCCTTGTTCAAAGCAGGTCTTTGCGAAGAGATTCGTGATGAGCTGGCGAGAATGCCAAGGTTGAACACCTTGGAAGAGGTGGGGCAAGCTGCCTTACAATTAGGCCTGAGATTCCAGTCACGTGACAAGATGCGCAGGGGGCAAGAGAGGCTAGAAAGCCATCAAATGTATGTTCTGCCAGAGACCATGAGGCCGCAAAGTAAGGAGGAGGAGGAACCCATGCAATTGGGCTCTCTCAGAGGGGGCAGAGCACCCGGCACTACACGGGCTGAGAGAGAGAGAAGGCGGAGGGAGCGCTTGTGTTTCACCTGTGGCTCAGCCATTCACATGGCTCGTCAGTGCACCGTGGGGAAGCCACGAGGAGCCCTTTCAGGGACGAATGTGGCCACGCCTGGAGAGTGCAGAGAGATGCCATCGGGAAAAGAGCTGCCCCAACCCGTTCTGGAGGCCTCAGGTTGGGAGGAGAGAGAACAGAAGGGCTTCCACCTGGACCAGTAATCACCGTGGGCACTACGCTACGACTCCCAGATGGGAGGGGTGAGCATGTTGAAATCCTCATAGATTCGGGAGCTTCCACAGATTTTGTGGGTGTGGACCTAGTGAGTAGGTTGGGAATAGAGACACAGTCATTGGAAGAACCCTTAGAAGTGCAGACTATTGACGGGAGACCGTTGCTGTCTGGCTACATGTTGGAGGCCACGATGCCCATAGGACTAGAGTTGCCGGGTCATCGAGAGATCATCGCCCTTCACATCACCAGGTTGACCTCCTATCCTGTGGTCTTGGGTATGAGTTGGCTAGCTCGTCATGATCCAGCGATCTCCTGGGGTCAGAGGTCCATGACCTTCTCGTCGGTGTACTGCAGACTCCACTGTCTAGGGATCAAGTCAGAGAGAAGCGGCGAGGCCAGCGGGACGACAGTCTGTGGGTCTTTCACCAGAGAAGAGCGACAATTACCCCTGCAATATAAGTCCTTCAGAGATGTGTTCTGTGAGAAGGAGGCAGACAGGCTACCACCTCATAGGCCCTATGACTGCAAAATAGACCTGGTGCCAGGGGCAGAGATACCAGCCAGCTGCCTCTACTCCATGTCGGAAGCAGAGTTGACCGAATTGAGGGAATTTCTCCAGAAGAACTTGGAGCGGGGGTTCATACGACCAACAAAGACTCAGGGGGGAGCTCCAGTTTTCTTTGTGAACAAGAAGGGCACGACTGAAAAAAGGCTCGTAGTTGATTATAGAAAGACCAACCAGCGCATGATTCCCAGTTGTTATCCGTTGCCACGGATTGGAGAGCTACTCGAGAGGTTAAGGTCGGCAAAAATTTTCACGAAACTCGATCTGAGGGGGGCATACAATCTTATACGGGTGAGAGAAGGTGACGAATGGAAGACGGCCTTTAACACTAGGTATGGGACCTTTGAGTATCGCGTGATGCCGTTTGGATTGCAGTCAGGCACAGCCTCCTTCCAGGCACTCATCAATCACGTGCTGTCAGATCTTATGGACAGGTCGGTGGTGGCTTATCTTGACGATCTTTTGATTTACTCAGAGGACCCAGAAGAGCATGTTCAACATGTGAAGGAGGTGTTACAACGGCTGAGGGAACACCGACTATACGCGAAGCTGGAGAAATGCCAGTTCCACATGACAGAAGTGGAATTCTTGGGTTACAGAATCACCCCGGAGGGGGTGCACATGGACCCAGCAAAGGTGGAGGCGGTAGTGTCGTGGCAAAACCCCAGGACACGAAAGGACGTGCAAAGGTTCTTGGGATTTGCCAACTACTACAGGAAATTTATACATAGGTACTCTGGGCTTACGGCTCCGATGACAGACTGTCTGAAAGGCAAACAACCGTTCAGGTGGACAGAAGAGGCGCAGAAAGCTTTTGAGAAGCTCAAGACCATGTTTGCAGAGGAAAGGTATTTGACACATCCGGACCCGCACAGGCCAATGATCGTAGAGACAGATGCTTCGGACAAGGCACTCAGGGCAGTGCTACTCCAGGCGGACGAAAAAGGGGAACTGAGACCATGCGCCTTTCACTCGCGAAAACTAAATTCATCGGAACAGAATTATACAATATGGGAACGGGAGCTGTTGGCCGTCAAGGATGCCCTGCAAACATGGCGCCACTTCCTAGAGGGAGTGCAGCATCAAGTGGAAGTACGCACCGATCACAAGAATCTGGAGTACTGGCAGACAGACATCTGAACCAACGACAGATTAGGTGGGCGCAATTCTTCGCCAGATTCAATTTCAGAATAAAGTATGTGTTGAGTTCACAGAACCAGGGCACGGATGCGTTGTCCCGGAAGCCCGAATACTACGGAACCGAAACCGTGCTGGAAAAGAGACTGATTCTCCATCCTGAACAACTGCGTCTGGCAGCGGTGACGGCCGTAGAACGGTCCAAGCTTCTAAAGCGTACGGGGGAGGGTGAGTTTGCTCGGAAGAAGAAAGGCGATACAAAAGGGGGAGAGTCTTGCGAAGGATTTTGCAGAGAGAGGAGGGTTACTTTACAAAGGGGAAGCCCTCTATGTTCAAAAAAAAAAAATAATGAAACAAAGTTGTTCATCTTAAAATTTAAAATAATATTGGTTATTTTAGGTTTGGTTTTTTCTGAAAGTGCAGACTTATTTTTAGTTTTGGGGTATTTAAAATTATGAAAATTGAAGACAAGTAAATTTACAGAATTTAAAGGATCATTGTAATCAATTAACAATGCTAGCAGTATTGTAAAAAGTCTTGTAATGTTTACAATTAGTACCTTTTTACTTTTATTTAAAGATTGAGCTAAATTTAAAAAGAAAATGTAGATTCGAAAAATATATAAATGCGAGGATATATGAGGGATTTTGAAAGCCATGGGCAGGATGTAGGGAAGTCGCTAAGCTCAAATGAGCAAAAAATTAATAGAAGGAATAATTTGATTGTATTTGAATATATAAAATGGAAATGCAATAAAATATTTTTTAAAAATTATGAAAATTGCCTATATCGTGAAATAAAAAAAAATCTGTCAGAAACTTTAAATGCTGACAAGTAAGGTAGTAAGACCTAGCAAGAGAAAGAATTTAAAATTATGCATTATATTCAATTATGCAATGTTACATAATCCCCAAATTGCTTTTCAGAATATTATTGCATACAAAGACATGTCTATCTTGGGGGGGGGGATGATGTTTGCATGCCATCTTGAAATAATAGATGCATGGAGACTTTTTAACATTTATGTTAAATATATTGAGGCGTAATTCACAATGAGGCAGTTTTATGACAGCATATACATTAATAACAATGACAATTAAACTAAAGTAAAAAATTACCATAACAGATTATGCTATTATCACAGTTGATTACCTTACAAGTTCAACGCTCCTCAGTTTCTTTGCTGTAGTCTCAGTATCACCTGTAAGTTTTTCATTTTTTCTTACATCGAGTATGATCATTTTTGGTACTTTGGAATGATATCGGAGATTAATCAAGACGAGGGAGATGCTTTTGTAAAGTTTATTCACCCAAATGGACCTTCACCTTCATTCTGCTGGCCTAGCCGTGATGATTCTTGCGCAATACCATTTCCTCATATGCTTGGTATTGTACAACCCCCACAGACAATAACTGGCAGAAGATACTTCTTTCCCAACGAGTGTATGGTTCTCTCCTTTTGTAGTGATTAGACTAGACCAAAACCAGGCCTCAGATTTTGGGCTGTCCTACAGTCAAGTAAAGGGATGCGGGTGGCGCTGTGGTCTAAACCACAGAGCCTAGGGCTTGCCGATCAGAAGGTCGGCGGTTCGAATCCCCACGATGGGGTGAGCTCCCGTTGCTCGGTCCCAGCTCCTGCCAACCTAGCAGTTTGAAAGCACGTCAAAGTGCAAGTAGATAAATAGGTACCGCTCTGGCAGGAAGATAAACGGCGTTTCCATGCGCTGCTCTGGTTCGCCAGAAGCGACTTTGTCATGCTGGCCACATGACCCGGAAGCTGTCTGCGGACAAACGCTGGCTCCCTCAGCCTATAGAGGGAGAGGAGCACGCAACCCCAGTGTCGTCCGCGACTGGACTTAACGGTCAGGGGTCCCGTTACCTTTACAGCCAAGTAAACTGAGCTTCCATGGGTAGACAGATCCCCTAGGTCTCCACAACAACAACAACAACAACAACAACAACAACATTTTATTATTTGTACCTTGCCCATCTGATAGGGTTGCCCTAACCCTAACCCTTTGCTTGGTTCCCTGTAACTTCACTTCTCACAGTGAGGGGACTGCCAGAAGGCCCTCAGTGCTGGATCTCAGTACAGGCTGAGTAGGGTTTGGGCAAGATTTCTGCTGACTAGAGGAATTCTATACAGTGCTTTCCCTTGGCAAGAGTACCGTGCATTTTTCAAACAGGGTAGCAGAAAAAGTATTGCCATTTTGCTATAGTTGCTCTATCTTTCCAAGTCTATGCTCTTTTTGTGAGTGGCATTTTACAAGCTCTCTCTGTAGATGATATTATTTGATTCAGAATACAGGGCAGTTAGGCAAAGATATGAAGGTCTTTCACTAGCTGATGCTAAAATGAGACTTCCATGTTCAGAGGCAGTCTGCCATTGAATACCAGTTGCCAGGCACAGCTGGTATGGTGGGGCGTTCCTGTGGAGCTGCCCTCTCAACAACATTATCAAATGTTGTCCCTATTTTCAAAAAGGGGGAAAGAGAGGACCCAAACAATTACCGCCCAGTCAGCCTGACATCAATACCAGGAAAGATTCTAGAGCAGATCATTAAGCAAACGGTCTGTGAGCACCTAGAAAGGAACGCTGTGATCACTAAAAGTCAGCATGGGTTTCTGAAAAATAAGTCATGTCAGACTAATCTGATCTCATTTTTTGACAGAATTACAAGCCTGGTAGACGAAGGGAACACTGTGGATGTAGCCTATCTTGATTTCAGCAAGGCCTTTGACAAGGTGCCCCATGATATTCTTGTAAAGAAGCTAGTAAAATGTGGGCTAGACAATGCTACCATTCAGTGGATTTGTAACTGGCTGGCTGACCAAAACCAAAGGGTGCTCATCAATGGCTCCTCTTCATCCTGGAGAGAAGTGACTAGTGGGGTGCCTCAGGGTTCTGTCTTGGGCCCAGTCTTATTCAACATCTTTATCAATGACTTGGATGATGGGCTTGAGGGCATCCTGATCAAGTTTGCAGATGACACCAAATTGGGAGGGGTGGCTAATACCCCAGAGGACAGGATCACACTTCAAAATGACCTTAACAGATTAGAGAATTGGGCCAAGCCAAACAAGATGAATTTTAACAGGGAGAAATGTAAAGTACTGCACTTGGGCAAAAAATAAATAAATGAAAGGCACAAATACAGGATGGGTGACACCTGGCTTGAGAGCAGTACATGTGAAAAGGATCTAGGAGTCTTGGTAGACCACAAACTTGACATGAGTCAACAGTGTGATGCAGCAGCTAAAAAAGCCAATGCAGACTTCCGGTCGGCGCGCCGGAGCGGACGGTCGAGGGGACCTGTCGCTTGTGACATTCCCCAACCCGACCGGGAAAAGGGGTGACTGCGCCAGCGCTGCGGCCCCCAAAACCCCCGGGAAGGGCGTCCCGGGGTCTACAGGACCCGTTTGAGCTTTTCACGCCGATCCTACTCCCCAGGAGACCCCAGCAAGGGCTCCCGAGTGCGAGCAGGAGGCGGAGCTCCAGGGTCTGAAACCCCCGTCGGGAGAAGCTGTGTGACCGGCTGTCTTCGAGCGCACCGATTTCTCCAAGAAAATAATTTGAACAGGAGAAGTGAGTATAAAACCTTTGAATTGGACATAATTAGTAACTGGCTTGGGACAAAAAACACGGAGGTCCATCCCCTGCTATTGAGAAAATGGATCAGGAACTTTGTAACCGAAGCACTAAATTTGTAACATAAAGAGACATTGTTTAACAGAGATTTTATCCGTCTGCCACCCCGGGTCCTGGGGAAAACTAGCAGGAAACGTGGGAAAAAGGCAGGAGAAGAGGATTAAATTGAACTGTTGAAATCTAAAGTTTGGAATTTGAAAGTGAGATTGTATAATTATTGGATTTGAACTTGAAAGTGAAAGTGGTGACTGTGAAAAGCTGTGTTTCTGAATATGGCGGATGAACAGGAGGTTACTCTAAGGAGAATTCTGGCAGTTATAGAGGAAATGAGAGCTGAAATGAGAGCTGAAATTCGAGCCTACAATAAGGAGATAAGAAATGGCCAAAACAAGGAGGAGATTGTTCCAGATGTCCAGGAAGAAGAGGAGAGAGAAAGTCCTATCAAGGTCAATGTAAAAAGGAAATTAAAACTACCCGGCTACAGTCAAAAACTTTTTCGGCGTAAGAAATTCAACAGCATTAAAAGATACAGGACCACAAAGACAGTAAAACAGAAACATTTGAGCAAAACTACAAAAGTGCAGCAGAGAAAGAAACAAGAAATAGGCCGAATGATTCAAAAAGAGGTCTGTTCCTGGACTCTGAGACAAAATGTACAGGAGAAGGTTTGGTTTTGGACTCTGGAGAGACTTGGTATAGGATGAGGGGGGGGCACGGTTTAGGACTGGAAAAATTGTAATCTGGACTACAGGACAAGGAATGTGGATACGGTAAAGGAATTGAAATAGTAAAAGAGATATAAACGCTAGTCACCTGGAGACTACGGGGAGGTAGAGGGAAGTATATATTATAAGTATATTTTGATTTGTGCTAAGGGTTGATTTAAATTAGAGTAAAAAGTATAATGTTTTAAGATGATGTATACTATGATGAAGTATAAAACTGATAAGAATTAGGATAAGAAACACGAACCAATAGGGAGGATGTGAGGGAGTTATACGAAAATGTTATAATCAATAAAGTGGCCTGGCCTGGGAAGCGGGCCAGGTCCCTGCAAATGTTAAGGAAAATATAAATCAGGTCAGGAATATTAATAATGGGTATGCCCCTGTGACAGGGGGCTCAAATATGGGTCCTCCTCAGTGAGAGAGAGGATTTCAACAATGAAGACCTGACCGAATTGTAATGTATATAAAATTGAAAAACTAATAAAAATTATTTAAAAAAATAAATAAAATAAAAAAGCCAATGCAATTCTGGGCTGCATCAATAGGAGTATAGCATCTAGATCAAGGGAAGTAATAGTACCACTGTATTCCGCTCTGGTCAGACCTCACCTGAAATACTGTGTCCAGTTCTGGGCACCACAGTTCAAGAAGGATACTGACAAGCTGGAACATGTCCAGAGAAGGGCAACCAAAATGGTCAAAGGCCTGGAAACGATGCCTTATGAGGAACGGCTTAGGGAGCTGGGTATGTTTAGCCTGGAGAAGAGAAGGTTAAGGGGTGATATGATAGCCATGTTCAAATATATAAAAGGGTGTCATATAGAGGAGGGAGAAAAGTTGTTTTCTGCTGCTCCTGAGAAGAGGACACGGAGCAATGGATTCAAACTACAAGAAAGAAGATTCCACCTAAACATTAGGAAGAACTTCCTGACAGTAAGAGCTGTTCGACAGTGGAATTTGCTGCCAAGGAGTGTGGTGGAGTCTCCTTCTTTGGAGTTCTTTAAGCAGAGGCTTGACAGCCACCTGTCAGGAATGCTCTGATGGTGTTTCCTGCTTGGCAGGGGGTTGGACTGGATGGCCCTTGTGGTCTCTTCCAACTCTATGATTCTATGATCTCTGCTGCTTGCCCTCAGCCCTCTCCTATTCCAGTAAGTAACAGTGCTGCAGCTGCTGGGGGGGCTGCTGCACAGGACCCCACTGCCACCGCATGGACCAATCCTGCCAGTTGCTGAGGAGGGGCTCTGGCCTTCATACTCTGCTTGTGGGTCTTCCAGAATGTGACTGACGATGGTGGGACCCTGCATCTAGTTCAACAAGGCTCTTCCTCATTTGGTGTTAACAAGAGTCTTTCTGCACCCAGATGGCACTAGGCATGATCATGTGATATACATTGCCAAAATTGAATGCAACATAATTTGATTTCTACCTTGTTGTATCCTGCATTAACTATATTCACATGTAGCAGAAACTACATGAGATGCTACAAGGCTAATTTCAGCTGCCTCACATGACGTGATAATGCCTGTGAGAACCACAGATGCCTCTGCCTACCATTGAGCTTTTATGAAAGGCAGAGAGGAGATGGTCTAGGAGGTTTTGCTGCCTGAGGCTTGAAAACAGTCTTGCACACCTATGCACAGAATGATTCTGGTGATAATAGTGAGGAGACAATTCACAACCACTTAATGGAACCCCATTAAGCATCTGTCACATCCACATGCTTATTGGTGGTGCACCCTGAAGACATCTAGACCTGCCAACAAGGGTTGTAAAAGTAATTCACTATATTTGCAGGCCACCACAACTTAGCTATACAGAGAGTGGCATTTTCAGAGGTTTTTCTTGAGATGGCCCTCTTTTTCAAATATTTGAAAAACATCAGTAGATATTTCTAAAATTTATTGCTTAGCACTGATTCTTGGTACCAAGAGTGGAAAGTAGGCTCCAACATCAAAACAAAACAGACATTAACAACACTGTTGGAACATCCAGCAGGGTTAGAGATAAGAAAGTAGCAATTCAAGGCAACTCTTTCTGCTAAGTAAGGACACCATATCCTTTTACATAGGGATTAATAGGGATTGCTGTGTGGTGATCCATTGCCTCCTTGTACAGTCATACCTCTTGTTGTGTTCACTTCATGTTGCGGCTTTTCGGGTTGCAAACGCGGCATACTTCCGGGTTTCACCACATGCGCAGAAGCGTTCTGCATGCTTCCCACATGTGCAGAAGCACTCTATCACGCTCCGCACTTGCGCAGAAGCACCGCTCTAGTTGCGGACTTTTTGGGGTGTGAACGGCACCCTGGAACGGATAGTGTCCGCAACTAGAGGTACCACTGTACGGCACTTGAGCTGACTCTGGCTGGGGCTCAACTTAGACTTCTCCAGATGATTTGTATTGATCTAGAGCAGGGATGGGAAACCTGTGGCCCTCCAAAGGATGCTGGACTGCAGCTCTCACCAGCCTTGGCCATTGGTTATGCTGCCTGGTGCTGATGGGAATCTTCCCTTCTGAGGCATGTGGGATAAAACTAAGACTCAGGAAGTGGATGTTGTCTGGCAGTGCTGCCCCATGGAGTGGTTCTAAGTAAAAGGGCAGGCAGGTGGGGGTTGGATGAATGCAAACTGGTATTCATTTGGTAGGGCAGTTCCCCATTTGCCCTAGTAGACCTGCCAACACTAATAGCTGAATCAAGCAGTCTTGGCTCCCTTGTTGCCCTGTGAGGATATGAGCCACTACAGATCAGGAACTACACACCTAAGACCTATTTCATATTTTGCACAGTAGCCGATTTCCATGGGTGATTCTCATGGTAAATGCATGGATTGACCTCCTGAATGTCCAGGAACACTCACTGGAGAGCTCCAATTGGCTGCAGTGGCTAATGGGGCATGAAAATAATAAAAATAAGACAAATTCCATACATATAAATGATTATGTAAACTTTAAAGTCTACAGTTGGGCATGTCCTGTAAAACATCACAAAAACATGAAAAATTTTTGCACTCTCTGTCATCAGAACACAGAGAAAGGAGGGACAGACCTGAGTTCATGAGTGCCCCATCATGGTAAAAAAAATGAAATGAGTTGAGAGCAATGATGTGGACCTTTGTTGAGCTGGACAGTTTTATGTTGATGCTAGGTAAAGATTTAAAGATCTTATAAGGAGCAATATTTCCAACAAATATTTTAAGTACTTAAAGAATGTTCAATTGTGTGATAATGGTGAGGGCAGCTCTCTGTTACTACATTTATGCACTTGAATTGAATGCAAGCACCGCTTTTCTTTTTCTTTTGCAGAATTCAAGCTCCTGCTCAAGTTTCCAAGATCACAAATTTGCCAACATGTTTGACCTGACAGCAGAATATCGGCAGCAACACTTCCTAACAGGGTTACTCTTTACTGAACTGGCAGCTGCCCTGGACACAGAAGCAGAAGGGTAGGTTTTGTTTCTTCTTCTTTTTCCGGAGACCTAGCTATGTGAGCAGATTATAAGAGTTGACAGTGCCAAATTTTTACGCTGCCCATAATATTCCTTGCGCTGAGTCCTTCCTTCTTACTGTGTCAGGGTGATATTTCCCTAGCAGTTGAAGGGTAGAACTACATGTGACCTTGAGTGCAGTCCCACTCCACCTGCAAACTGCCAGTGAGGAGGTGAGATCCAAATCAGTACCCTAGTGTGAGGGGTGGAGAGTTTAACCATTTGCCCCTCTGACTGCACTCTGAATCTGGATTGTGTCCTCTCTCCAAAGGGGACTGCAATTTACATTGCAAAAAAAAGAAGCCCATTCATTTAACATATATCATACACCACAAACGTAACAGGCTGAAGCTGCTATCTACTTTACATTGTTTATCTCAACTTATGTATTCATTCATACCAAAAGTAAAAGTAAAACTGACCTTCAAACATACAGAACAATATTGAAGTCAATGCAGTAATAAATCAAGTCCTTTGTACAACATACTACACAGTTAAAGTCCCAAGGCAGATCGTACTGAATTTGAAGATGGTTGCTGTAGATATGCCGATCCAAAAGAATGTAGGAGTCGTTGTCTTAATGAGAAACCATCTTCAAATTCAGTACGATCTGCCTTGGGACTTTAACTGTGTACAAAGGACTTGATTTATTACTGCATTGACTTCAATATTGTTCTGTATGTTTGAAGGTCAGTTTTACTTTTACTTTTGGTATGAATGAATACATAAGTTGAGATAAACAATGTAAAGTAGATAGCAGCTTCAGCCTGTTACGTTTGTGGTGTATGATATATGCGTGATACGTAACATTTGGTTTATTGATGTTTTGATACTACATTCATTTAACATACCATGTCAGTTAATATCATATGTTATTTTCATCTTTGGTTATCCCTTGAATCCTGCTTAATCCATACTGTCAACATATGCGTCAGTCACAAGCGTTGTTCTCTGGTTTGTGCTGACAGAATAAGCAAAGTGCAAAGGAAAGCTGTCAGTGCCATCCACAGCCTGCTGAGTGCCCACGACTTGGACAAATCCTGCTTGAAACCAGAAGTGAAAGTGAAAGTTGCTGCCCTTTATCTGCCCCTGGTTGGAATAATTTTGGATGCACTTCCACAGTTACATGACTTTACAGGCAAGATAAGTTGTTGTTGTTGTTGTTGTTAAAGTACCTAACATTTTCAGTGTTGCACAAAGATTTTAAAAATACAGCCCCTGTCTACAGGCTTACAAGCTAACAGACTAGGAAGGAATTGTTGTTTTGGTCAAACTTCGGAGATCATGTATTTTGTCCCCCCATGACATCATGGGGTGTGGGAGGAGCACAGAATGTTGGGAAAGAGCAAAGCAGTGGGGGTGGAGTTCATTTGGTGACAGTTTGGGGAAAAGAAAAAGTTCTTAGAGAAGATGCTGAAAGAGTTGGAAGAGAAGAGAGAGACAGAGAAGAAAGGTAGACAAGACAAAAGAAAAGGAGAGGTAAACTCAGAGCAATAGGAACTGATAGGAACAAAAACAGAAACTGCTGTTTGACTAGCAATAATTAATGGACACTGGCATTGGCTCAGTTAGGTCCTGGTCATTTATGAGTTTTATTGTTTTCGTTTATTCATTGCTTTTCTTGTTAATTGATTGGTTATATGAACTGTTTTTAATTTATAAGACAAATAAATATTCCTATTCACTAGACTTCAGAGAGATTCCCACACTGCCTTTCCTTACCTATAGTCCAGAAATGTATATATTGCACATGCCTCCAACTACAGAGAGTTTTGTAGTAATGGCAGGTTCTTTTTTGTATTATTGGTGTAGGCACACAAGTGGGGAAACCTGTGCCTGCTGCGTGCATTCCTGAAACAGTGTTAGTCTATAGAGACTTCTTGGTGGCAAGGTCCAACCTACAGTTCCAGTGCACGTGCTTAGTTCTTCTTCCACAGCTGCAGGTGTAATATCTGACTCCTCATACTTGGGGGTCTGTCTGTGAGTGGTGTAGAAGGCGACGGAACATCTGGGGTTTGGGCCACTTTTTCTCTCTTTCTCTTCCTTGGATTCCCCCCACCACACACACACACACACATTGTGACAGTGTAATTGGATTTATAAACCTCAAAGCTGTGGATTAGGTCATCCAAGTGGCTGAAGAAGGGGGGCTTGGCTGGCTTATTTTTATGTGCTTGCCCTTGCTTTTGTTCTCTCCATTCCTGGGTGGATTGTTGTGGCTCAAAATTGCAGATTAGGCTGAGTTAGCAGCTGAAGAAGGTGATTCTGAACTGCGTCATTTAGTTCCTTTCCCTCTGTTTTTGTTTATTTTCAGCAAATGCCACCACGTAGCAAAATTAAGTTACTACAGTAAAATTTACCTTTTTGTATTTGTGGGACACCATGTGGCCAAAGTAATTTATTACAGCAACAAAATATATATTAGTAAGTGAGCACCATCCGGTGCTGAAGTCTGGTATCACAAAAAAATCAACAAATTTAAATAAAAGTTTCAAAAAGTAAATGGCAGGAAGGATGGGATCTGTAGCCACACCAGCTGATAGGAGCAATTCCAAACAGGAGGAGCCCAAAATGGATATCTCAGAGATATTAGTGGAGATAAGGAGATATAAAAGATACTGAGAAAATATTAGAAAGTAAATTTGACAAAATGGAGAAAAAAATTGACCAATCGGTGTCGAAGCTAAAACGGCAATTAGTGGAAGTGAAGTCAAAGATTCAGGCCCTAGAGGAGGCTCTTAAAAAGACACAGGAAGAGGTGAAAGAGGGAAGGAAAAAACAAAATCAGAGGTGGTAGACCTGGCAAGAATGCATGAAGAGGCTCTGGATGCCCTAGCATTTATGGAAATGAAGCAGAAGGAATTAAATCTCTGCTTTAGAGGTGTCTCGGAGCAAGAGGGGGGGAACATTAAAGATAGATTAATTTTGGAAATTGCCAAATGGTTAAAAATGGAAGAAGATGAGGTGCGTAAAACAATTGATAAACTTTCAGGATAAAATTAAAATCAGATAAAAGTAAAAAAAAATCCAGGAGATTGTCTCATTTTTTCAATTCGAGAGATATGAAGGATATTGTTTTAAGAACCAACCGAGAGAGGAAATTATGTATTGATGAAAAAATTATTATAATATATAAGGAAATCCCTAAAAGATTTTTGAAGAGGAGAGAAGTTTACATTACCCAGGTTTTGAGGAAGAATGAATTTGGTATAAGTGGGAATTCCCTGAAGGAATTTCCTTCTTCTATAAGAATAAGAAATTTAAGATCAAATCACCTCAAGAAACGGAAAGGTTTTGGAGAAAATATGCCAAGGAGCTTGGAAAGAAAGAGGAAGATACACTGGAAGAAGAAGAAGAAGAAGAAGAAGAAGAAGAAGAAGAGAAGAAGAAGAAGAAGAAGAAGAAGAAGAAGAAGAAGAAGAAGAAACTTAAAGAGGTTAAAAAGAATATATATTTAATTGTCATCAGTCATGGGTCTGAAAATATCATGGAATGTAAATGGACTAAATAAGAAAGTGAAAAGAAACACAATTGAGCACATATTAATTAAGCAAAATTTGGATATAATTTGTCTACAGGAAACACATGTTGCAAAAAAACAAGAGAATTCTTAAAAATAAAAGACTGTATAATGAGTTTATTTCATCAGATGTGAATAAAAAAGAGAAGTGGTTTTGTATATAAAAGAAAAATACGACTCACAACAGATCTTCAAGGATGAGGAGGGGAGGGTAATAGCAGTAGAAGTGACATCACAGGGCAAAAAACTGATAATAGTAGGAATTTACGCACCAAATGATAAAAAAATTCAATTTTTACTAAGAAATTGAGGAGAAACTGTTTGAATTTTTTGATCAGAGAATTATATTAATGTGTGACTTCAATGGGGTAGTTTCTCTGGATATGGATAGAACTCAAAGGAAAAAAGATACAAGTCAAGGCCAACTACCCAAATCATTCCTCACATTAGTGGAAAATGGTGACTTAATTGACATATGGAGATTAAAACACCCATTAGAAAGACAATTTAGTTTTTTCTCAGAACCAAATCAAAGTGCAGGACGGATGGATTATATTTGGGTTTCCAGAGATTTAACGCCAAGGGTAATAAAATCAGAAATTCTTCCAAGAACTATCTCGGATCACAATTCAATAACTATGGAGTTGAAAGGAAAAGAAATCTCATTTAGGTGGAGAATGAATGAGGGACTGTTGGACAATCAAAAAATAATTTGAAAAGTCCAAAAGTCTATAGTCAACTCAACAATTTTGAGTTGAATTCAAATAAAGGAGTTGATTGAAATGTGGTATGGGATGCAGGTAAAGCTGTAATAAGAGGCTTTTTAATACAGCAAAACTCAATTCAAAAAAGAACAAGAAAAAAAAGGAAGCGATATTGAAACAGATAATCAAAAATGAAAAGACAATTAAAAATCCAGGCAACAACCAAGTGAAACAAAATATAAAAATATTACAGACCCAATTTTTGTTATTAACAAGTCAAGAGATTGAGTGGAAAATTAAATTATTGAATCAAAGGAATTTCAAGTTTGCAAATAAACCAGGCAAATTGTTAGCCTGGCATTGTACAGAGTACAATGACTAAACTCACAGTTGAAGGGAAACCAAGATAATCCAGGAGAGATCAGGAAGAATTTTCAAAGGTTTTATTAAAAATTATATAAAATGGAAAAAGAAGATAAGATAAAAATAGAAGAATTTATGGAACTGAATAAATTGCAGAAAATTCCTACAGAGAAAAAGAACCAGCTAAATTTCCTTATAACGATTAATGGAGTACAATCAGTGATTAAACAAGTGGCAATTGGGAAAGCTCCAGGACCTGATGGACTGGCTGCAAAATTCTATAAGATGTTTATGGACCAATTGGCTTCCCCTTTAAAAGATGTAATGAACAGTATTTTGATGGGAAAGAAACTTCCAGAGGCCTACATTACGCTAATTCCAAAGCAAGACACAGATTTAATGCAGGTTAAAAACTATAGACCAATCTCACTTCTGAACAATGACTATAAGCTATTTGCTAACATAGACTGAAAGAAGATTTGAGAGAGGTGATAGGAAAAGATCAAGCAGGTTTTCTACCTGGGAGACAGATGAAAGATAATGTTAGGAATATAATAGATATAATAGAATATCTGGACTCCAGGAAAGATAAACAAGCAGCTTTGATGTTTATAGATACCGAGAAGGCATTTGATAATGTGTCTTGGTACTTTATGGGGGAGGAATCTGGAACTTATGGATATGGGCCCAATATTCCTTAATGGTATTGAAGCTATATAATCTGAACTGCAGGAGCCAGGCCCTGTGACTGGTAGGGCCTTGCAGGACTGGGGCCTTCCTGAGTTTGGCCTGGAAGGGCAAGGTGCGGCCACACAGGTGAGGCTTGACAGAAGACTCATAGCACCTGGTGGCAAGGGCCGGGAGGGGTATATAAGACCAGCATTTCCCTCTGGCTCTTTGCCACAGCAACACGCTACCCACCTAGCTGTGCTTCGGCTTCCTGACTCCTGGTATCCTGACTCTTGGACCCTTGGCTTCCTGACTCCTGGTTTCCTGTCCCTCGGACTTTTGGCTTCCTGACTCCTGGTTTCCTGATTTGTGGACTCTTGGCTTCCTGACCCCTGGACTGCGGATTCCTGCTTCCCGACCTCTACCCCAGTCCTGACGGGACTCCGACTGCCTGTAACCTGGACCGTGACATGAACAATATGCAAGATTATTGGCCAATAATATACTGACAAGATTGAGATATCTAAAGAATCTAGACGGGGTGCTCTTTGTCACTATTATTGTTATTTATAGTCCTAGAGGTCCTGACAAGGAAATTGAAAGCAATTGATGATATAAAAGGGATTAGAATTGGTTCAAAAGAGTATAAATTAAAGGCCTTTGCTGATGACTTAGTACAGTGATGGCGAGCCTATGACACGTGTGTCAGCACTGACACACACAACCATTTTCGGTGACACGCGCAGGGGCGTCCTAGCCACCTTCTGGAGGGCGCCAGGAAGAGGCGGAGGCTGGACGCGGCGCCACTGCCAAAGCCTCCGCCGGCCGCTTTAAGCGAGAGCAAGTGACTTTCGGTGAGGCAAGATGGCGCACAGCATGGATCCACGGAGCTCCTGAAGACGGCCAGAGCCATCGGAGCTGCCTAGCCAGCTTCCGTGCCTCCAGGAGCGCCGCCGCCGCTGTGCAGGTGCAGGGGGCTACCGGAGGTAGCAACTGAGGAGCCACGAGCCCCCCCCCCCAGCACACCCATGAGGCCGAGGATACCCGGCCAAAGGCTGGGCGGAGCACTGAAGCCGCGAGACAGAGGCCTGGGACGGCCCGTCTTGCGGAGCGCCGGCGCTCCGGAGGCCAGAGAAGAACACCCCGAGCCTCCACCGCTGCCGCCCCCACCACCCCCGAGGAGAGGAGAAGGGAGAAGGTGGAGAAGGCCCCCTTTCCCACCCCACCCCCCTTAAGGAAAAGGAGAGGGACCTCCGGGGGGGGGAAGCCCCAACCTCCTACCGCCATCGTTACTGCCATCGTTGTCACCGCGCTGCCATACCCCGGGGAGGATAAAGCCCTGGCCCTGCTGCCCAACGTAGCGCAGCCGCCGGCAAAGAGAGGGAGAGGTAGGCAGAGAAAGAAGCACAGGCCTGGCCCGAGCCTACCTCCCCAACGCATTAGAAGGCCTGAACCCAGAGGGAGGTCTTCTGTTTGTTTGGTTTTTCTGTTTTTTTCCCCTTTCTGTTTGTTTGTTTTCTTTTTCTTTTTTCTTTCCCCCCTTTTTTTTCTTTCCCCATTATTATTATTTTTATTTCTATTTCCCTTTTTTTCCCTATGGGTTTTTTTCTCGAAGTGACACACCACCCGAGCTATGCTCGGTTTTTTGGCGAATCTTGACACGCCAAGCTCAAAAGGTTGCCCATCACTGACTTAGTATTAACATTAGAACAACCGATATCCAGGGCATTAGAAGTGCTGGAAAGAATAGAAGAATATGGGCAGCTAGCAGGATTTAAACTTAATAAAACCAAAATGAAATTATTAACTAAAAATATGGATAGCAATGAGATAGGAGAACTACAACAGAAAATAGGGATAATGATAGCTAAAAAAGTAAAGTTTGGGTTACATGTAAAAGTATAAATTTTTATAAGGATAATTATGATAAAATGAAGAATGAAGTTAAGAGAGATTTGGAAGTGTGGGGAAGAATGAAACTATCACTTATGGGAAGAATCTCTGCTATAAAGATGAATGTGCTACTGAGAATGTTATTCTTATTTCAAACAATCCCGATTATCAGTGGAACAGGACAATTCAGAGAATGGCAGAAGAGACTTTCAAAATTTGTCTGGCAGGGGAAAAAACCAAGAATTAAATACAAACTCTTAATAGATGCTAAAGAAAGAGGAGGATTTTCCCTGCCAGACCTTTAAAATCTATTATGAGGCGTCCTGTTTCTGCTGGTTGAATATAGAATAGAATAGAATAGAATAGAATAGAATAGAATAGAATAGAATAGAATAGAATAGAATATATTTTTATTGTCATTGTCCCCTTTGGGGACAACAAAATTACTTGGCTGCTCCATCCACCCAGATAGGGCACTCCACGCAAAAACAAAACAACTACAAAAACACTGATTAAAACCATACAGCAGTGGTCCTCAACCCCTGGTCTGTGGCCCGGTACCGGTCCGTGAATCAAATGGTACCGGGCCACCCAAGGAACATTAAATTATTTCCATTTTATTTACTGTGGTGTTAAAATGTTAAATCACTTTTGTTACGGAAATTCCCGGGTCAGAGGCTGCTCAGGTCCCGGTCCTACGAGAGAAGCCCGTGGTTCGCAGCAGAGATCAAAGGAGAACAGCCAGAAGTTGGAGCAAAGGCAAAGGAGTTTATTGCACAACAGGTTACAGCCAAGAGACTGGACCCTGAACAAAGGGTGACAGAAACTTTTAAAACTTCCCGCTATAACCCAGAGTACAGTTTGAAATACATCACAACTACATCACTAATACATAAGCAAAACGTCAAGAAGGGGCGGAGAGTAGGAGGGTACAACACGATTAACATATGGGTAAACAAGATTAACATACAGGTGATGGGTCACAGGAACAAGTAAATGGGTTTTGGGTGAGGTTTAATATACATCTTGAACATCCACCGGGGTAGAACAATAAGGAACATTTTGGAGGTTGTCTGTCGCCTTGGAAACCTGAGGATGGGTGCTTGAGAAGATTACCCAGGTGTGCCATTTCCTGAGGCATTGGGTGAGTGTGTACGTGTCCTCCCGCTCAGGGGATTATGGAGGAGTGGAGGGAAGTGTCCCCCTGCCCAGTGAACAATGGCGGATGACAAAAGGCATCAGAAGTCAATTCCTGATGTGCAAGCAATGGCGGGGACTGAGAGGTTATTAGGCCCTTTTTCCAAGGATTAAAATGAGACCAGAATGAAGAAAATCCGTTAAGGCAGTGAATTGTTATGAATTTCCAAAGATACGCGGCTTGACTATCCTATATAATAATCTTGAAGTGTCCCTGCTTTTCCGTGTGTCATGGAAGTGCGCTCTGCGCATGACACACGCGGACGCAGGGATTGGCCAGCGGACAGGAAGTGACGGCCACCCGCCCACCTCCCTCACAGCCCTGCCGGAGGACGGCCGGCCCGGCCTGGAGGCAGCGGCAGTGAGGAGAACGAGGAGCCCGGGCCAGGCCGTGGCGGCGGCGCCGGGGCCTCGGGCAACCAGCTCGCCCTAGCGCTGCTGCTCCTGCGGAGGGGCGACGAGGTGGGCGCTGGCGGGCGCCGCGGAGCGTGCTCGAAGCGGGGGGAGCAGGGCGCGCCGGGGCCCCGCAAGCCGCTCGGAAGGGCGGCGAGGCGGGAGCGGCCGGAGCGTGCTCGAAGCGGGGGCCGGGAGCAGGGTGCGCCGGGGCCCCATGAGCCGCTCTGCCGCCTCCTGCCTCCTCTTCCTCTAGAGCCCGTTAGTCAACGGGCTAACTTCAACTAGTGAAAGAATAAAGTTTAAAAGGACGTTCTCGTGTCTAGACTCTTATTTTGCTACAATGTATCCACATTTAATTAATGACTGTCCTTCTTGATTGAATCATGGTTTCGAAAGCTTTGTTCTCACAGCAGGGCGCCTGTCACCACCTTGTTAGTGGTTAATGGAGTGTGCAAAGAGTTCGAATTGAGCTCCGCTCTGCAGGGGAAATGCATGGCTCTGATTGGCTGAGACGCATCCATAGGAAAGTATTGCCCATAGAGTACATAGAAGTAGACCCGTACCAAAACGGATAGCGGAAGGTCCATAGAACAAATAGTGATAGACCTGTACAACACAGAAATTCAACGCGGAACGCATGGAAGTAGACCTGTACTACACAGCGATTTAAAGGGCCGTGGGGCGTCCTGCACTCCCGGTCCCAAGGAAAGGGGAAAGGCGCAGGGAAGGGGGGAAACCCTTTATCGCGAGGGTCTTATGTATGTGCTTTGTGCAACAGTGTGGGGCTCTCGAGGTCATCGCCTCATGTCGGGGGGGTCTTTGGGCTTTTATGAGGCAAGCCCTCTCCCCCATTAGGGAATTTTCCCTGTCACTTTATATTCATTTTTTGGTGTAACTGTATTTTATTTTGAAGGCATGTTTAAATACAATTAAATTAAAATTATTACATCAAAACAATCTAAACTATAAACAATCAATGTCCCCACCTCAGCGGGCCGCGGTAAAATTATCAAACGTTGACCGGTCCGCGGCGATAAAAAGGTTGGGGAGCACTGCCGTACAGTATGATAAAACATAACAGGTAAGATTAGATGAATTCAAAGTCCAGGCTTCCCATTCAAGGCCGAGATCGCTCTGGAGAAGAAGCTGTTCCTAAGACGGCTTGTTCTTGTCGTCATCGTCCTGTATCTCCGTCCCGATGGCAAGAGCTCAAAGAGACGGTGACCAGGATGCGATGGATCTTTTACTATGTCCAGTGCCTTTCTGTGGCACCTCATGGCATAAATCTGCTCTAAGGTTGAGAGCGAGCAGCCAACAATGCTGATTGGATGTTATTGGATTTAGAAGGTTTTGATAACAGATTTGGTTGGCACACTTACTTGTGGTATGATAAGGTTAAAGGTTTCATAGAGGGTTTCTAAACCACACAATAAGAAAATCAATTTATGAAGTATGGAAAACAGTATTGGAACCTCTGGAAGCTATTGTGGTAAAAAAGAAAAATATGGTAAGCAACTGGGCTACATATAAAGTCTTTTGAGGAGTTAAAAGGAAGGTTATCAGACTCATTCCAGTATCATCAATTACATGATGTATTTAAAGAAGATATTAAAAATAGTGGTTTTGGAAATACAAAATCAAAACTAGAGGCAGAATTGTTAAAAAGTAGAAGGAAAACATTGTCGAAAATGTACAAACTATTGTTAGAATGGCATACTAAAGACGAAGAAGTTAAGACGGTTATGATTAAATGGGCTAAAGATTTTGGTTATAATTTTCAATTAGAAATGTGGGAAAAATTATGGACAAAAACTATTAATTTTACTCAAGGATGGCACTCAAGGAAAATTTAATGAAAATGATCTATAGGTGGTATTTGACACCGACCCAACTTGCTGAAATGTATAGGACCCAAGATAAGGTTTGCTGGAAATGTAAGGAAAAGAAAGGGAATTTCTATCATATGTGGTGGACTTGTACTAAGATCAAAGCCTACTGGGATATGATATATAATGAATTGAAAAAGGTATTTAAAAATACTTTTAGTAAAAAAGTATAATAGGAGATGAAATTCCCAAAAAGGATTTAAATATATTTATGTATGCTACCACTGCGGCAAGGACACTTCTAGCCCAGAAATGGAAGCAGCAGGAACTTCCAACGTTGGAAGAATGGCAGACCAAAATGATTGAATATGCAGAATTGGCGAAGCTGACAGGGAAAATCCGAAACCAGTGTGACAAACTGTTTGAAAAGGACTGGAGTAAATTTTTACAATATATGAAGGAACATTGTAAACATTTGAAAACGTTTGCAGGATTGATTTAAAATATTTTGTAACGTTAATATTAGATACCTGCTTATAAATATTTGAGTTGATTTATAAGCATAGAAAGAAGCTAAATAGGGTAATAGAGAAATGCTAAGATGAATGTTAGTATTTATGGAAGCCAGGGAATGGGGGGGGGTCGATGCTCTGATTGAGCAAAGATGTATGATTATTTTTATTGTATTAAAAAAGAAATGATTATTTTGATTGTATTAAAAAAGAAAATTTAATAAATATTATTGTAAACATAAAATATAATGAGATTCGGCAAATGTGTCCACTTTTTTGCTTCTCAAAATATGGCAAGTTTTTCTGTACACCTATTAATGAAGTTTTTTTCTGGAAGTATGGAAACTGTTGCCTTAATGGAGCCTTTAATTGGTGCCGACACAACTTATGCATCATCCTTTCAAACCTTTGGCAGTGTGCCTTTCTCCTTTCTTTTTTGGAGCGTAGCCTTTCTTGGGGCAATTAAAGCTTCTGAGGATGTAGGGTAACTTGCAGCTCTGCACTCCAGTCCTCTCTTCCTGACATTATATTGGGACAAGGTAGTCTTCCATCCAGATTCTTATTTTCTGCCAAAGACTTTGTCAAACTTCCACCCCAACTTTATATTACCTTTTTTCTTGTCCCCTGCTCTGTGTTTATTGTTGATCTTTGTGTTGATTGGACCTTGCTCTCCTAAAAAACAACCCCTAATATTGTCATTGTTAATGCCACTCTGTATAAAGATCACAAACTTTCTCCTTAGTGGGTGGGTTACAAGAGTGCTCATCATCCCCTGCAAGATGACTTCAGAGTGTGCTGCATGCAGTCGTAGCTGCCTTTGCAGCAACCACTATGAGAATGTTAATCCCAGAGCCACGTTGAGCTACAACATCATCACAGCTCTTGACTTTCAACTTCCACTGTGCTTCAGTGATACTTCAGCCTGTGCTGATGTATTTTTTGGAACAATAACCCTCCAATGTGTTAACTCTTTAGGACAACCTACTGTACTACAAATTTCAGGTGAGAAAGCTTGCTAGTCTCCCATATGTGTGTCTACACAGAGACCATGAAGAAGGATGGATAGCTTAACCTTAACTGAAGTTCTCTTGAGTGGTCATATGTGGAGTCACACAACTTTTCCAGCTGCCCACTGTGGTTAGATATTGAATGTTGGTATGGCAATCGTTGAACTGAGCAAAACCTCTTTGGAGTTGCAAGCTGGAACTTAAGGGGTAGAGTGTGTGAAGATGCACTGCATAGACATAAGTATTTCCAGATGACCATTCTTAAAAACTTCAGTTACAAGTATGCAACTTATATTTTCTAATATAGTTTCAGATGGCCGCAGTGGGAAAGGCCGCATCGGATCTCTAGATGAAGAACAAGAAGCTGCAAGCCAAATTAACCAAAATATTGCTCTGGCCATTGCTGGGAATCAGTTTAACCTCCTACGGTCCTATGGTTCATCTGTGTCCACAGTGGTAGGTCTACCTACACTATGTGTTTGCAGAATTTTTTCTTGCTTTGTTACTCCCTATTACTGACCCAAATTCTAGGAGCCAACTTTTTAGGATATATTATGTTCTTTCATTTGATCTAGTAGGCATACTGGGCATATTTTACAGGGGGAAGGGCCATAGCTCAGTGGTAGAGCATGCATAAGGTCCCAGGTTCAGTCTCCAGCATCTCCAGGTAAGGCTGCAAGAGACTTCTGCCTGAAGCCCTGGAAAGTCACTGCCAGTCAGTGTAGACAGTACTAAGCAAGTTGGACCAAATATCTGTCTCGGTATCCAGTAGCTTCCTATAGCTCTATGCTTCTTGAGCCTCCTTGCTGTTTGGAGCTGATGGGACTTGTAGTCCAAGACTTCTGGAGGACCCCAGATTGAGGAAGGCTACTCCAGAGTATCTGATGCTGAACCCGGCAGAATTACACTTGAGCAAGTAGCTCAGTGTGATCTGATAACTGGAAAGATTCCAGTTATGTGCTTAAAGCGAAGCTCCTTTTAGCTGATAATCTCCTGTAGGCAGTAAGAAGTGGAATGGTGCCTTTTCAACTGGAATTGCTAGAGCCCTCTCCGCTAGCAAATGGAAAACCTCCCCACCTGAAACAGAGATATTCCCAACTCCCAAATCTAAGTGGCTACAGCAGATTTATTAGCTGGAAACGGCACCTTAAACAATAGAAAGGACCCCTACCAATTGTGTGACTGGTGACATTCATTAGGACTATTAAATATGCCCTTCTTTATGTTTAACTTTCTTGAACTTCTTATTTTATTTGTTCCAAGCCCTACAAACAATACAACACTTTAAGTCCAGAAACTACACGCCACCTTTTGATCTGTTTCCTGTGGATCATGAAAAACGCTGATCAGAATCTTATTCAGAAATGGGTTGCAGACCTGCCATCTATGCAGCTAAACAGGATTTTAGATGTCCTTTACATCTGTGTCTCAGGCTTTGAGTATAAGGTAAATAGAATGGTGTCCAATCCATACTTGTTGCTAATTGTTTTGATGCATTACAGACACAGTGTACAGGTTTTCTTGGATAGAAATATGCTACAGTTACATTTATTTCTCAAGTGTGCTTCACTTTTAACTTTGTGCAAAATTCTAGCTGAACCTTTCAAGAGGTACAAAATAATTGGTTTGTAGATTTCTTTGTACAGGGTGAGTCTTTTAAAAGAGGCCCTGTGGAAAGACATACTAACCGACTTCCGGCTAGGGCGCGCTAGAGGTCGAGTCGCAGTTCGGTGCTCTGCCAAGGTGGAGTAGACCGACAAGCAGCGGTAGTGGAGGGGGGGAGTGGTGCCCAGAACACCTCCACACACATGAAAAAGGGAAAGCGAGGGTACGGGACCCTCGCCGAAGGAGAGGCGGCGCCAGGGAAGGCAGAACTCCGTGCTGACACCGTTTTGGGTGAAGGCGCGGAGAGGAGCTGGACGCAACTAACAACGCACCACGGACCGCTGAGGCACCCGAGAACTCGAATAGCAGGCGCCCGAAGCCCTCGGACAGAGGTGATACAAAGAAAAGAAAATGACCCGTGAGTTAAGGGGGATATTTTATTGGAGGAATAGAGAGAGACTCCGGGGAGAAAAGGGAAGTCCGAGGACTGTTTTAACCCCCATGCTTGGGAATTGCGAAACGAAACAACCTTATTTGTAGCTTACGTGAAAAAAGAGACGGCAAGTCCAAAAAATTATGCCGAACTAGATTAAAGCAGTGAAAGCGCCAGGTAATTCGGCTCTGGGCTGGCACTGGAGAGGTGGAAGCCGCAGAGTGTCCGGGGGCAAAGGGTGGAGTAAAGGAGAAGAAAGAGGAGTGTAGGAAGGAGGAAGACGGCGTTAACAGACATAATAGTATTGGAACTGAAAAAGTGAAAGAAGGAGAGACAGAGAGGAAATACGGTGGAAATAAGGGGAGAATAAAAATGGAGTCGGGTCTCCGTGAGTGAGCAACGCTGAGAACAGGACCTTCCGGGTTCGTTGCGGAAGTAAGGAGGCGGAGGGTAAAGGAGATAAGGGAAAAGCAGAAATCCTCAAAAAGACCCGCAGGGAAAACAGCGACACCTACTGGAAAATTCTTTATCTGACCACAATCCCATTATGATAAGACTAAAGGAAAATGAGGTGAGGAGGAATAGATGGAGGCTGGATGAAAGTATATTAAATGATGAAACCTTTATAAAGAAGTGCAAGGAGTTAATGAAAGAATTTTTCAATAATAATATGGAAAAAGACACGGATTTATCAACAATATGGGATGCCAGCAAAGCGTTTATAAAAAAATTATGTGTGGAAAAAGAGAGAGGCAACCTTGGGCAAAATAAAAGAGGAGATTGGTAAGAAAGAAAAAGAACTAGCAGAGAACCCGAAGAAAGTAGAAGTGGTCAACCAAATTAAACTATTACAAAATGAATTATCCACAATAATAGGAAGTGTAATAGAAAATAAAATTAGATGGATGAAACAAAAAACATTCGAATCGGGGGGAAAGATTGGGAAACTATTGGCATGGCAATTAAGGAAAAAACAAAAAGAGAGAACAATTATAAGTATTAGAGAAGGGGAAAAAATTGGACCGATTTAGAGGATATAAGAAGATGCCTAAGTAAGTATTATTAAAAAATTATATCAAGGGAAGGGGGGATAGAAGGGAGAACTAGAAAAATACTTTAATAATCATAAATTGGTGCGGATTAATGATGAGGAAAAGACATTATTGACTAACCCAATTACAAGACAAGAAATAGATAAAGCCATAACTAAACTTAAGCCGGGAAAATCCCCAGGGACGGATGGGTTGACGGCACAACATTATAAGATACTTAGAGAGGAACTGACAGGAACATATAATAGGATGGTAAATAACATACTAAAACAAGGAATATTCCCCAAGACGTGGCAAGAAGCGTATATAGTTTTAATCCCGAAAGGAGAGGAACAAAACACGCAAGTAGGAAATTTTAGAACGATATCACTGCTAAATGTGGACTATAAAATTTTTGCGGAGATCCTAGCGAACAGATTAAAAGAGACCCTAAATCGGTTAATTGGACGTAATCAACAAGGGTTCTTACCAAAAAGGAAGATGTCTAGCAACATGAGAGTATTGCTAGACCTAATTGAATATGTAGATTGGAATCCCAGCAAGAAGGTAGCCTTCATTTTCCTGGACGCCGAAAAGGCATTTGATAATTTGGAATGGGATTTTATGAAGAAAGTATTAGAGGAGAGCGGGATAGAAGGGGATTTTCTAAGAGGGGTAAAAGCAATATATAATAAACAACTGGGGAGATTAATTATGAATGGAGAAGTATTGGAAGAATTTGCCATAACAAAAGGAACCCGTCAGGGATGCCCACTTTCACCTTTATTATTCATCTTAGCTATAGAATGCTTGATAGAAGATATAAAACAGGATGACACAATAAAAGGAGTAAAAGTAGGAAACAGCACACATAAGATCCGAGCATTTGCAGATGATATTATATTAATGATAGAAGAACCAAGGGAAATGATAGTTAATCTTAAAGATAAAATACAAAAGTATGGAGAAGTGTCAGGATTTAAAATTAATGAGAAGAAAATGAAAATAATTACTAAAAACATTGAAGGGAAAGAATTAGCAGAACTGAAAAAGAAAACAAATTGGGAAATAGTTAAAAAAGTTAAATACTTAGGTATAACAGTTTCAGATAAAAACGTTCACTTATTTGAGGATAACTACACAAGAATCTGGAAGGAGGTGAAAAATGACCTGATACGATGGGAAACTCTAAATTTATCAATGAATAGCAGCAATCAAGATGTCGGTCCTACCAAAGATTTTATTTTTATTCCAGATGCTACCAATTGTGGGGGGGGGGGAGAAAATTTTGACAACTGGAGGAAAGATTTGAGTAAATTTATTTGGGGAGGGAAAAGACCAAGGATACAATATAAATTGTTGACGGATGTTAAAGAGAAAGGAAGATGGGGTGTACCGGATCTTAAATTATATTATGCAGCAGCGGGATTCTGCTGGATAAAAGATTGGATATTATTAGAAGATAGAGAGTTATTAGAGTTAGAAGGATTTAGAAACGTGGCAGGGTGGCACTCATATTTAATGCAGGAGAAAAAAGGAAGCTGTAAGGAATTCATGGACCACATAATCAAAAAATTTTTATTTAAAATCTGGACAGAGTATAGAAGAACACTTGAACCAAAAACACCTTGGTGGATTTCCCCATTCGAAATCACTGCTGTAAATAAGAAAAAAGGAGAGAGAAATTGGTTAACATATCAGGAAATAATAATAAAGGAAAATGGTCAATGGAAATTAAAGCCATATGAGCAAATAAAAGACTACTGTGCAAGCTGGTTTAATTATCTACAAATTCAAAGTATATTTAAAAAACATTTGGAAATAGGTTTTGTAGAAAAGAAATCGAAATTACAAGAATTGTTATTAGAGAATAGGAATAAACCATTGGCAAAAATTTACAAATACCTATTAGAATGGGAACTAAAAGAGGAGGAAGTAAAAAGCGTGATGATCAAATGGGCCCAGGACATAGGAAGAATAATTTATAGAACCCAATGGGATAGTATATGGAACGTTAGCTTAAAATTTACGGCCTGCACAAGAATCAAGGAAAATATGTTAAAGATAATATATAGGTGGCATTTGACCCCTGCAAAATTGGCCAGAATATATAAATCACAATCAAACATATGCTGGAAATGTAATGATAAAATAGGAGATTATTTTCACTGTTGGTGGGGTTGTGTTAAAGTTAAAGAATATTGGAATATAATATATGAGAAAATGAAAAAAATGTTAAAACTTACCTTTGAGAAATCACCGGAGGCGCTGCTGCTGAGTATAATACTAGAAAATATACCAGAGGATAGAAAAAATATATTCTTATATGCAAGTGCAGCTGCTAGATTATTGTTAGCTCAATACTGGAAAGGGGAAGAGACCCCGACGGTACAAGAGTGGCATGTAAAAATGGTGGAATTCATGAATTTGGCTAGAATGACAGCAGCAATTAGAAACATAACAAAACAAAAAATTAGAGGAGAATGGAAATATGTTGAATAATACTTAAAGAAAGAAGGAGTAAAAACGGAACTGATGATTTGCCTAGAATAGATTGATATATAGACGGAAGGAAAGAAATTGTAAATAAAGTTAGCTATGCTATCAAATAGGTTATTTAAGTATGATATTGTACTATTATGATATATCGCAAAATAATAAGGAGGGGGGAAAGAGGAACATGAGGATGAACTGTAGGAAGTGAATTTTAAATTTTTGTGTTTGTATGTAGGAGGGTGGGGGTGGGGGTCGAGTGGGAGGGTGATATGTTTGTATGATTCTATTGTATGAATGTATAATGTATGTTGTAATTTTGTGAACTAAATAAAGATTTTCTAATAAAATAAAAAAAGGAAAGACATACTAACCTTTTGATACTGGTGGTTTAGGTCACATAATTCTTTATGTCTGTGCAGGGCAAGCAAAGCTCAGACAAAGTCAGCACTCAAGTACTCCAGAAATCAAGGGATGTAAAAGCTCGGCTAGAAGAGGCCTTACTAAGAGGAGAGGGAGCCAGGGGTGAAATGATGAAGCGGTGCAGGATGCCTGTTGGTATGCTCCTTGCTTTTTTTTATCTCATTTGTGAAACCAAAAAGAAATTGTAGATATAAAAACATAGTTTTCCATAACAAATTTGACAGCAAAAAATGTCTGAAGAAATATTTGAAAAGAGTTAGATTATTAATGACTGAGTTAGAAAATTAAGAAGTTGCCGTATACTAAGAGTGCCCCTCCAGATTGTGGGAGGGATTCAAGTGCATACCGGAACTTTAGGCTTGTCCAATTAAAGTGACTGAGAGCAAGGAATCATCTAGTCGTAGGAAGCTAAGTTTAACAACAACAACAACAACTTATTATTATTACCCTAACTTACTCTTATGTTAAAACATTCAGCCTGAGTTCTTGGGAACTTTTATACTAGTGTCAATTGCAACAAGAACTCCTACTTCTTCTGTATACTTGAAAATGCCTAGGGGGGAAGTGTCAGCAGTAGACAAGGCACTGCATCTAACTGGATTATCATTGACTATTCTTTTCCAAGGCCTTCTTTAAGCAAATAACTGTACTAGTTTGGCTTTTTCTTGATTGCTTAGTACTGCTCGCCCTCTTCTTTCATCCTCAAGTTTCTTTCTAGGAAGTGACCAGAAAGCTGGTTTGATCATTGTTTCAACTCCCCAATTTGATCCTTACTACAGTATAGGCCAATTGAAGGTGCCCATTTTATGAGGAAGTGCATGGAACTAGTCCTCACCTGCTGCTGTTGCTTACCTTGGCTGCCAAAAGAAGCCTACAGGCTGCTTTTTTCTGGTAGTCAGAACAGGCAGCAACCAGGTCAGTAGCACAGCCACTTCTGCAGAAAGGTGAACTGAGTTCTGGGACTGGTTACCAGACATTCTCTCTTTCTGCTTATTGAAAGAAGGTGGCTTGCAGGTGTTGGTTACACACATTATTTCATTAAGAGGGTAATGCAAGAGTACATCCTATACCTAAGCCGGTGTGGTAGTCCCAGATGTTGTTGGGCTGCAAATCCCATCATCCCTTACCATTGGCCATAGTGCCTAAGGCTGGTGGGAGTTAGAGTCCCAACAGCATCTGGTAGCACTCCTGCTCACCCAAGTCTGGACTTCTGGGCCTCATTCCTTTGTCTGCCTCTGTCCAATGTTTTGCTTCTAAAAGGTAAAGGTAAAGGACCCCTGACAGTTAAGTCCAGTCGCAAATGACTTGGGTTGCGGCGCTCATCTCGCTTTACTGGCCGAGGGAGCCGATGCTTGTCCACTTCCGCAGACAGTTTTTTCAGGTCATGTGGCTAGCATGACTAAGCCGCTTCTGGCAAAACCAGAGCAGTGCACGGAAACGCTGTTTACCTTCCCGCCGGAGCGGTACCTATTTATCTACTTGCACTTCTTTAAAAAAAAATAATATTTATTACATTTTCCATTTTAACATTCCAATCAAATCACATCATATATTCCAAATTATACAAATTATTCCATACTTAAACAATCCAAATATTATGCCAAATTATAAATTTTTCAGGGAGACTTCACCATGCTCTAAGATCGGAGGGGATCTGATCATCTCATACTTCTACTGCTTCTCATATTCATTTCCGATGGTTCCCATAAGTCATTCTGATGTTAATCCTTATTATTTTCCACAGCCTCTGAGTTCTTCCAACAAGTGAGATAAATCAAACAATATGTTTCTGTGTGGTTTTATGTCCAGGATTCCCCTATATAGGTTCGCAGCATCTCTTCACAAGCTAGTATTTCTGCCAAATCAGTCCAAGAATCCTCCCATTACATGCAGATGTGGATGTCCAGTCCATTCTGTCCAGATAAAATCCAATCAAAGCATCCGCCCCATACTTTTCCCAAACCAGTTGTCATTCAAGCGTTAGCCTTTCCAGGGAAGGGTTTTAGTTAAAAATACAAACATAAATTATTGAAGACTCACCTCCCCCTATGACTATACGCTTTAACAGCAAACTGGTCTGCACTTCCGTCAAAAATGGCTTCTATGCCAATATCATAAATCAAACCAGGAAATCTTTTTTCAACAATCCAAAAGTCAAAATCCTTAGTTTTTTGTTTAAAATAATTATTGTCTCCACACAGTTGATAATTATTAAGTCCATATTACCGGTATATCAAAAAATGCCAAACTTTTTCAATCTCACTTGCTTCATAGTTAATCAAGTAGCCGGATCTTCTAGAGGGGATTTTGCCGGGTAGCATAGTAAAACAAAGTGTAATGAAAACAATAAGGCTCAACCCCCCCTTTCTGTTACAGCATACCTCCACACAGATAATAGTCCTTCTTCTGATCAAATCCAATTTTAGCACCTCAGTGGCTGTTAATTAGCAGAATGTTTTCCTCCTCATCGCTTAGAGCATGTCCATAACTTAAATCCAATTTTTCATCTTAAGGAATGGAAGTTTGTCGCTCACAGAGACAGCTTTGGAGAGTTGCCAAGAAGCGCCCTGTGCTATGCATCCAGCGCCCCCCAGCCCCTCATTCCTTTTGAATTTGGGGCCAGGTGTTGGGCGAACTGCGGATGAGACTGTCCCCGAACCTGGGGGGGTTGGGAGGCTGATTACTCCCATCTCAGCCTCTAATTACCAGTGCAAACGGCTGCGATGGAATTTCAGCAATCTTCGTGGCGACAAGTCATAAGTCTTATCTACTTGCACTTTTTGGCGTGCTTTCAAACTGCTAGGTTGGCAGGAGCTGGGACCAAGCAACGGGAGCTCACCCCGTCGTGGGGATTCGAACCGCCAACCTTCTGATCAGCAAGCCCTAGGCTCTGTGGTTTACACCACAGCACCACCCCTGTCCCGTTTTGCTTCTAGGTTGGTTTTATTTCCTAGCTCTAAGCCCCATTGTTCTCAGGGGCACATTGTTCCCATCTGTTGTATTTCAACAATTTCATACCAAATGTGCTCTTTGTGTGTAAAAAGATACTTTTCTTCACTGCTAGCACAATGGATGTAGCCTCTTGCAGAACTCATATCAGTAGGGAAACATTGATATTAAAGTTTCAGTGTGATTCTATGTATGTTGCCCTTGTAGGGAATGATAAATTCCCAGGATTTAATGAGAACCTACGATGGAGGAAAGAGCAGACACACTGGCGGCAAGCAAACGAGAGGCTAGATAAGTAAGTAATTTAATGAATTGCTTTAACCAGAGCAGCTTCTCTCTGTGGCCATCTAGTTTCATTCCTGAACTCTATTCTTAAAGCATCCTGGACTGAAACATGTATTTGGTAGCTCTAAACTGTGGTCAGCAGCCCTCTTACTAGCAGTGGTGTTATCAGAACTTGTGAAAGGTTAGCTTTCAATATATGTACCCTGTTTCCCCCTTTTTAATACGTAGTCATAAAGTAAGCCATGACGGGTTTTTTTTACCTTTGTGAGAAGTAAGACGTACCCCAAAAGTAAGCCGTGGTGCCGCCATTGTTCCCGTCGCCTCCTCAGCCTCTCCTGCGTGCGCAGGGAGCCAGCACAGGGGGGGAAACGCGCCTCTTGCGGAGTTCTGGCCCGCCTGCTTAGCGCGCAGGGAGAGGCGCGGGGGGGAAAGAACCTCTTCCTGCCCCGCCTGTTCCCCGTGCGCAGGGAGCCAGCGAAGCAGCGAGAGGCGCGCGGGGGGGGGGGGGAACACGCCTCTTGCGGAGTTCTGCCCCGCCTGCTCAGCGCGCAGGGGGAGGCTGTACCGTACCATACTGACGTAATAAAAAATAAGACATCCCCCCTAAAATAAGCCACCCTGTGTTTTTTTGAGGGAAGAAAATTATAAGACGGTGTCTTAAAAAGGGGGAAAGACGGTAAGTATTGTTGAGAGAAGCATGCAATAAAAATATGAGTGCATTCTTCCTCCTACTATATTATCTGTGTTCTTGTTTCATATCATCTTGTGGTTTCCCTGAGAGCCAACAACAAAAATAGAATGGATTGCTATTTCCACATTTTTAGGACTAGTTTGGTTAGAGCTAGAGATTATTGGGAAGAACTGTCCTCTACAGAACTCTTCCTCCAATCTTTTTCTGCTAGATAAAAGGAAGAGACTTCTCCTTCCTTGGAGCACAAGGCTTTTGTCTCATTGTCTCCTTATGCTGGGGCATTGCTCACACTTTCTTTAGATCAGAGAGAGCTTGTAGAATGGGTTTGGAAAAATACCTAGCAGTCATAAGATATGAGGAGAACACTAGAGGTTAGCTCAGGACTAGTGTATTACATCTACCATTTGAAGCTGGCTCTGAATTGCCCTGCATAAATGCTTCAACTTAATTTGTTCTGCACAAATGGCACCACCACCATTAATTTTCTTTCTTTTGTGAACTTTTTTAGGGGAAGCATGCAAAGGGAAATATAAAGTTGGAGCAAGACTCTGGCTCAATTCAGACATCATGCCAAATTGTAGTTTATTCTAACTGCTATTTATCCCCTTCTGTTCTTAACATATGTGTCAACAATGGTTTAGACTGCAGCCCTGATAGTAAGTTCCATTGAAGTAAATGAACGATATTTCTGAGTAGACATTTAGAAGTACGTACTGTTAGAGCTTCTTGTTTGCTTCTCTCTCCCCTCCAAAAATAATTCTATGGTGGAGGTACCTCTTGTCAGTATTGCAGTGTTTCATTCTCTCGGCCCACACCTCTCGGGTGGTTTGTCAATTTTAGACTTCATGATAAACCAGAGTTATCATAAACCATGCTTTGTAAATCCCGACAAGAAGGCACCCTATCTGTCAGAGAACGGGACTCTCTGACAGGACAGAAACAGAGACAGTGGAAGATCAGAGAGAATTCCTAAGAGAAGGGTGGGGAAGCAATTAGCAAAAGGAATTTGACCTTTGTACACACAGAGGAAGGAGAAACACAGAGAGCAGGAATACAGTTGCAGAGCTCAGATTTAGGGGGAGAACAATCTCCCAGATCTCATACAATAACAAGATTAAATGAGAAGCGCGAAACTACCTGGAAGAGAAGGTGGCATTTTTCCTGTCGGAGGAAAAAGGGGTGGAGCTTAATTCCGGCAGCTGGGTCATTGAAGGAAGACTGAAATTAGCGGAGCTCCAACCAGGGCTTTTTAAAGTGTCAATAAATCTGAAATAATTAACTGCCAGAGCCGTCTCGTGTGTGTGGGAAAGACCTAAGCCTTACACTATCCCACCCATGCCATGTACCTAATGGCAGCAAAGTTAAGGGGCGCTGGACAGGCTGGCATACACCAAATTGTCTTCCACCATGTCAGTGTCACTAGCATCTACCACCAAAGGCAGCTGCCCCACTCCTTCTAATGAAAGGGTTTAACTAATTCTGTTAAACTTGTTTAACCATGGATCACGACATCTGAGCTGAATAAAAGAGAAACAAAGAAGACAAATATTTCTGATGATAAACTAAAAGTAGACCCAGCATTGCAGTTTCAGGGTTAGTGTAGGTCCTGTTTCTAAAGCCTAGTACGCAAAAGTAAGAGGCAATTTGATTAATGAATTAATTTGGTAACTTGATTTGTCATGCTCCTAGAACAAAAGCTGAGATTGACCAAGAAGTGTTGGTTAGTGGGAACCTGGCCACAGAAGCTAATCTGATTATCCTAGACATGCAAGAGAACATCATCCAGGTAAGAAACTGGCTGCATACAAATTCCTCTACCCTTGGAAAGGGAAGCTTATTTTCTGCCTCTGTTTTTGTTGTAGTACACAGTATATAAATTGTTACATGTAGAAATTTTAAAAATGATTATTTGCTTATTGCCCAATTGTTAAGAGTAAATTGTTTTCATACTATTCCCACCACCCTATACTTTCAGATAATATGAAATTGCATCTTTCAGTTTGCTGTTCAGGAGAGTCCACAGAGAGTACTACACAGGTCTCCTCAAGTCCCATTGACTTCTGGGTCATACACTCATTGAATGTAATGCTTGAAAATCCCTGTACGTGAATACACTCTTAACAAATATTTTCTAGCTATATGCCTTCTCCCCTCTACTGTGAAAAGCATCAAGGTAATTTCTGTCTATTGCGTAGGGTTATCTTATTGTGTCAAGACTGGCACTAGTGTAGCATCAACTCTGTTTTTTAAGAATCCTCTTCTGTGATGTAGGCAACTTCAGCTATGGATGGCAGAGATAATGTCTTGGGAGGTGTGTTGAAAGTCCTTGTAAATTCTTTGACCTGTGATCAGAGCACAACCTACTTGACTCATTGCTTTGCTACTCTCCGAGCATTAATTGTCAAGGTAAGTATTTGGCTTACGTATGTTATCAGGTTCTTTGTTAGGATCCTGAAGGGCACATTATTGGAGCTCAAACCCCTTGTGATACCCTCAGAACATTGCACTGTTATCCCTGTGCAAGAGCCCTCAGGGTAACCTTTTCATAAAATTGTACATGCATTTGATAACTCGGTAAGTGGAGACTTCTGTTTCCAGAGTTTGAGTACACATGGCAGAAAATGAGCTAGAATAAGATTGATGGGTTATTATTTAGATTTCTTTAAATTTTAAAATAACAGAGAAAGACAGGCCTTGTGATCCATTCTCAGAAAGAAAGGAAAAACCAGAATACAAACCTGGGCAACATTTTATGTAATGGCTTGCTTAGTTGTCATCAAGGTGAAGTGCAGGAGACAGACCTCATTAGCTACATTTACCATCCTGCAAATGTTTTATTGTTAGGAATAAACTTCTGAATAAATTGTTGTGGGGGAAAGGTCATGGGGTGGAGCAGCTCAGCTATGTGGAAAGGATACAACCTTCTTAGCTTAGGGAAAAGGAGAGTAAGGAGGGACATGATAAAGACTTATAAAAGTATGTGTGATAGAGAATAATACTAGGAAATGTTGTCATCCAGTGAAGCTAAATAGTGGGAGGTTCAGGACAGACCAAAGGAAGCACTTATTCACATAGTGCCACCAAATTCAGCTGTTGATGGCTATGATGGCTATATGCGATCTCCAGAATCAGAGGCAACATATTTCTACATACCAGTTGGGTTGGTAAAACAGTATGAGATGGGCTATTGCCCTCATGCCCTGCTTGAGAACTTGCTGGAGGCATCTCATTGGCCCCTGTGGGAAAGATCTAGCAGTAGTTGGCCTTTGGTCTGATCCATCAGGGTGGTTCTTAAGAAATATATTGTATGGGTGCAAATGTAAAATCTCAGGATAGCCTTTCTAAATAAGAGCCAGTGTTACCTGAAATGTGACTTGATTAACAAGTTACAGAGCAGTGCCATTAGTAGTTTTGAAATTCATGATTAAGCTCTTATTTCATGTTATCTGTCCAATCTCTCTTGCAATTAAAATTACTGTACCATTGAAGAAATCTGGCGTCTAGACAAAATGACTTGACACTGTGCTTTATGCTACCATTGTAAATAGTTAATCATGCACCATATGCATAGTTCATTTTCCTTTGACAAGGAAATTCAAAGAATTTTGGCAATGTCAGGATAGCCAGAGAAATAACCAAATGGAATATCTGGTATAGTGGAATCGTCTTACCAGTTTACAGCAATATTGGGTGTGCCTATTGCACAAACGTTCATTCTTACCTGTCTTCTTGATGATTGGTGTGTATACATAGAACAGTAGAGTTGGGACCATGAGGACCATGTGGTCTAACTCGCTGCAATGCAGGAATCATCTGCCCAATGTGGGGCTCAAGCCCATGACCCTGAGATTGAGAGTCTCATGCTCTACATAGCTGTCAACTTTTTCCTTTTCTGCGGGAAATTCCCTTATTCTGAATAGGATTCTTCGCGAGAAAAGGGAAAGGTTGGCAGCTATGACTACCAACTGAGCTCTCCCACATGCCAGCTTATCAGAATCATTTTTTGTTTTATTGTATTTATGAAACTGTTCTGTAATTAAAAAACAATTTATCAGAATGTCATGCATGTAGTTAAAACTCACAACATGCAACACATCTCTTAGAAGAAGAAAGAAGTATAAGGAGTAGTTCCCCCTCCCTTCTCAAGCTTCCAGCTTGTCACAGCATCTTGCTGGGCATTATATATAAGGTATTTCAGTAGAACTGCCTGGCCAAGGGGGTTATATCTGATGTGTGCTGTGTTTGTACAGTGTCTGATGTTGTGGTGCCTCTTTGGAACTGTAATTTGGACTGATGAATTCTTCTTGCTGCTGCAGAACATGAAGAATTCAAAACTGGCAGTCATCACTGCTGACTTGGTGTTCCTATATCATTAGATTAGATCTAATAAAATTTATGAATTGCCTTATACTGAGACATCTCAAGGCAATGAGCAATACAAAACATGTTAATTAATTTAACTTGATATTTAATGTAATTTTTCTTTTTTATAAAAAAATAAATTAAATATCAAGTTAAATTGATTAAGTGGTGAATTTGGTGAAGCCATCAAAACCATCATACTCCAAAATCTTCCACAACCATTACATGATTATCACAAAATAAACTAAACAAAATAAAAAAAAATCCCTTCCAGTAGCACCTTAGAGACCAACTAAGTTTGTTATTGGTATGAGCTTTCGTGTGCAAACTTAGTTGGTCTCTAAGGTGCTACTGGAAGGGATTTTTTATTTTGTTTTGACTATGGCAGACCAACACGGCTACCTACCTGTAACTAAAATAAACTACTGCAGCCCTTCCCAAGAGCAGTAACATCAGCATTCAAACATCTTCTGATACAGAAAAGTTTTTGCTTTGTGCTAAAATGATATCAAAGGTGGTGTCAGGCAAGCATCTCTGAAGAGAACATTTTTAAATGAAGGGCTGCCTCTAAAAGGGTCCTCTCCCTTGTTGTGACACTCTGAACTCCTTTCAGAAGAGATGGAGAATCAATATGGTTGCACTGCCCTTGTCACTTTCCTGGCCTAGGTCACCATACAGGGTGACCTTCCATTGAACTGCAATGCCAATCTTCCCTCACTAAAGGCCATGGTCTCTAGGGCTGGTGTCAGAGTCCAGCAACATCTGGAGGACCACAGGTTCTGAACTTGTCTAGAGCTCAGAAGGCAAAGAGGCAACTTTTAAAAAAATCTTCTCGCTACTACCTGGTCATTTTAAAGCTCTTATGATGACACCATCTTAGTCTTTTCTTCTGCTTCCTTTAGTTTGGAGAGTTGCTCTTTGAAGAGGAAGTGGAGCAGTGTGCTGACCTGTGTCAAAGACTCCTTCAGCACTGCAGCAGCAGCATGGCTGCCACTCGGATTCAAGCCTGCGCTACCCTTTACCTCCTCATGAGATACAGCTTCAGCTGCATAAGTGTAAGATAATAGATACTCCCTTAGTACTACTCACAGCCTAAATCACAGATTCAGTGTTTGCATTTATTTTGTTTCCCCACAGAATAATTACATTATATTCTACTTCATTGTCTGTTTGCCTGATATAATTACTTTATATTAGTAGAAGGTATTTCCTTCTAGTCAAAATGGCCTGGCCATGCTACACTGTAGTGCTCTATGCAGTTTGAGGGATACCATGAGGATGCACTGGCCCATGATTTTTGGCCTTCGTGTACAGAATTTGGAACTCCGTAATATGGAACTATATGATACATTAAAAACAGTATGCATGCAAACCGTTAAGAGTAAACTGGAACCTGTAATTGAAAGAAGGTAGGGAAGTGTCAGCTGCATCCCAGAGAGGGAGAGCATGGAGAGATAGGAGGAGGTAATCAGGCAGGAATGTGGAACGAGGGAGGAGCAGCCTAGTTGCAGTAGAAGCCTGAGCTCTGAGAACAAGGAGAAGGAAGGGGGGAGTTCAAGGGGGAAGACACAGACTGACAGTTTAAGCTCAGACTCAAGAGGGAGGGCCACCGGAAGTAGCCCATCCCATGACGCGTAGGCGTGCAAGAATTAATGAGAAGCGTGAACAGGAAAGGAAGTGAAAGTGGGGCTTTAAATGTGGGAAGAGGAAGGGGTGGAACTCAGACTCTGCAACAGCTAATTTGGAAGCAGACACTGAGTGACTGAGCTCCAGAGTGATTTGTGTGTCTTGAGCGATAAACCCTGCCAGAGTTGTCTCGCTTCTGTGGGAGAGACCCAACCATTACAGGAAGGGAGAATAATAGTCTAGTAGCCTTTGGTTTGATAAGAAGTAACATTTTAATGATGTAACCTCATTTTAACTTGTTATTACTATTGATTATGGAAGGAGGGAGAGATTCAATTTAGTTTGCATTTAAAGGGAAACCTTCCTAATCTGCACTTTCTGAAACTATATGAGAGTTGAAACACAGCTATCCCTTGAAATTCACACTTACCAAATGTTTCAATGCTGTTATGCAGTCAATTAATGCATACAAATATGCATGTGTTAGGAGAAAAAGATACATGCATTTGTGAAGGTAATGTACAAAACTGTTTATTAGGGGAAATTGCTTTGCAAAAATGGGTATATTTGGGGAAATTACATTAAAATATGTATATTAGATTAGAAGAAAATCACACTAAAAAGTATATATTTGCAAACTGATATGAAAATGTGGCAAACTTAATTTCAGAATGAGAAACTGAGAGAAATAATAATTGACAGATTTTCCCATTTCTTATTTGATTTGATTTATTAAACTCACTCTTACTTTGGGAAGCTCAGAATAAATCAGTGAGTTTCTGCAAAAATAAGGGAAGCCTCATTAAAACTTCTGCATATACACCGGTGAGGCTATCCTGAATATGTAAGGAAGTCAATCCCAATTGTTGGAGGGAATGTGCAGTGATGTGCAGGAATGTTGGTGATGGTGTGACATCATCAAATCTTTCCGGAATGCTGTCTTCAAAGAAACAAGCTTTTTTAAAATTTATTTAATCATTTTTTCGATATAAACATCAACCACAAAAAACACAAACAATAAAAACCATAATAACAATAATAACACAGTTTGACAATTCCGATTTAAATACACTGATATACCTATGACTAGATCCTTCTTCTTCTTCTTTTTTAAACACTATTTCCCCACCTCTCTCGCCTCCCTCTACCTCCCACCACTCTCCGCCTTATCACTTAAATATTCATTCCAGATTTCTTCATATTTATCCATTCTTATTTTGCGACGACATGCAATTCGTTCGTATGTAGCTAATCTGTCCATATTATCAATCCATGTGCTCAGTGGAATCTTCTTGCGGCTCTTCCAATTCATCAAAACAAGTTTTTTTGCTTCTAATATAGCACGGTGCATCCATTTTTTTTGACCCCCTGAAATCTCCCACGTTTCCGGAATATAATTTAGAATTACATTCAGTTCCCTTAAATAACAATTCCTTTTTATTACTCTTGCTATAAATATCCTCACCTCGCACCAAAATGATCTTATCATCGGGCAATTAATCAACATATGTACTAAGTTCGCCTTTTTACTGCCACATCTCCAGCAGTTGTCTGCACTTATTTTTCAAAGAAACAAGCTTGATATACAACAAAACAATTCAAATGCCCCCTGCAATAGCAGTACTTGGGCTTAGGATCCCATCTGCATGATTATCCTGAAGATGACCTCTTAGCCTTTCTATTGACTACTGCCTGTATGGAGGTAGCCAGAAGATATGATATGATATGAAATTTATTATGGTCAGAGACCAGCTTGTAAAACACAAATGGAACTACAATCCCCAAAGCAAAACAAACATTTAAAACAATATACAACAATGGATTCTAAGTTTTAAAATGTGGTACGCATATAAACACATAAAAACTTTAAGATAGACTACCATAGAGAAATGACACAGAGTCGCCCGTGGATCCAAGTTTGGGAATTTTCTTAACAAACTAGATTGAAACAGGAGATGGCCTGTGCCTACAGATCTGTACGCAGAATCTGGCAACCAACCGGGTCGTCTTGTGATCTTTGCCTAACAGGAGAAGATTGAATTTTTGCTTTACCAGGAGGTCAGCAAGCCTCACCAGCAGGGGGTCAATGGTATCTCTACATGCCTCATCATAAAAGGGACATCTAAAAAATATGTGTTCGGGGCTTCCTATATCCCCCAATGGACAGGCACAAATTCTCTGGTCATATGGGACTTTTTTAAAGGATCCTTCCAACAGGCCCAGCGCTTCCATTTAGGCCAACTAGGCAACTGCCTAGGGCGCCAAAATGGAGGGGGCGCTTGCCAGCCCAGTGCGTAGGGGGCGGGGCACCGTACGTCATTGCGCATGATGTACGGTGCCCCGCCCCCTCGCCTAGGGTGCCAGAAACCCTGGCACCGGTCCTGCCTTCCAAGACCGGTGAGGGCAGAGCTGAGCTTCTGGCAAGTGTAAAAGCCCTTCTTGCATTTTTGGATACAAGAAAAAAGAGATATGCTCGATTTCTCCAATTTTATAGTCGGGGCACCTTGAGTAGTCCTGTTGTCTCTTGATGTCTATGATTCTTTGCCTAACCAGCTTTTGCTTGGCCCAAGCCCAGACTTAGAAGGGTTTGAGGGGCAAAACCCAGTTTCTGTAGAGTGTTCAGGACTGCTGTCTGCCAGCTTGACTGGAACTGGTCGCAAAGGATCAGGGGAGCTGATCAGGGGAGCAGTTTCAGTGACAGCCACTTGTAGATTGATGTGATGCTGATGTGAGCCTCCACTCTCATCATCCCCGTTTCTAGTCTGATCCATGTGTTTGATACGCATCTGGGGAGGACTCTAAGAAGTTTGGATTGCACTCTCTTGAGGGGGGAGAAAGCAGTGGATGGCGGGCCCAGAAAGGATCCATAAAGGAGCTGTGCCAGCATTTTGGCCTTGTATAATTTTAGGGCCGCGGGGACGAAAAAGCCCCCTTGGGGTCTAAAAAATTTGAGGATACAATTTGCTGTTCCCCCCCCCCCCAGAGCTCCTGATGGAATTTATGTGTAGTTTATTGGATCCTGAAGCCTGGACCACCATTCCTAAATACTTATAGTTTGAGACTTGTTCTAGTTTATGACCTTGGAGTTCCCAGCTTCTAAGCTTTGGTTTCCCCCCGAAAGCGAGAATCTTGGTCTTTTGGTAGTTTATGTTAAGACATTCCATTTCACAGTAGGCTGCAAGCTTTCTTAATGCTCTTTTGAGCCCAATGGGGGTTCTGGATAGAATTATCGCATCATCAGCATAAAGCAAAACCGAAATACGCTGATTTGCTAGCTTCGGGGGTTGGCATTCTGAGTTATTGAGAGCGGTTACTAAGTTATTGAGATAAAAATTAAATAGTAGGGGGGCCAAAAGGCACCCTTGCCTAACTCCCTTAAAGGTTTTAATGGCGTCCACCTAACCTGACTCTAAGAGCCGTATTTGAGTGAAGTGCCTAGGTTGCCAGATGTTGGAAAACTGGTGTTGGGCTGAACATTGATTCTTGGTATAACAAAGTATGGTCAATAGCATTGGCTCTTGGTATGACAGAGTATGGTCAAAAGCATGCCAGGTGAGAGCAGCAAAGGGCAAACACAATCCACAATCCTTTTATAACATGACAAACGTTTATTGAATACATAAATTGTTCAGAGTAATCAAATGAAACTTTAACACATGCCATGATAAAAGTCTGTTATTTCATCAGGACAAGTTATTTGTTGTTAAATTTTGCGAAAACAATTGTTACAACATTAATCTACTGTACCAGGAAAATAAATAAAAACATAAAAAAGAATTAATCAGTGAGATTCCTAGTTCCACAACTAGGTTCCACAAAATGAACTAAGAGTAACTTTCATAATGCCATGATTATTTGGAAGGAAATCCCATTTATTTTAGTGGGGCTTACTTAATCTATTACCAGCGGTGATTATAACAAATTCTGTCTAAGCCAAATTTCATGCAAACAGAAACCAGCTAACGGAAAATCAGTACAGTACATTTCATTTGCACAATCTGACACTCCCTTTTCTGTTTTATAAAAGAACTTTGCAAGAGTCAAAATGCAAGTGACAATGTCACTGGCTTCTCTGGTTGGTAAAGCATCAGATTTTAATGAGGAGTATCTCAGAAAGTCTTTACGAAGTATTTTGGCATATGCAGAGGAAGATGTAGACATGCAGCCAACTCTCTTCCCGGGACAGGTAAGGCATTTTGCTACTTTAGTGCAAAATTTGAGTAGGTTACTGAACAAAAGTTAATTATTTGTATGCTCGCAAAAATCAGCTGGCATTCATATGAGGGAGCATGGTTACTTCTCTATATAATATTGCTAAGGGAATCAGCCCTCCCCATCTTCAATGGAAGGAAGGACGGAAGGAAGGCAAGCAGATCACACACAGCTACCAGAACAACCTGGAAAGCCATTTTGTGTCTTGCTCCCAGCCCAGGTCAGCATTCTCTGGCAACCGACTAAGACCCATGCTCCCAATGTGGGCCGTTTTGCGCCACTGCTGCTTTTTCTTTTGGGCTCAAGACACCCTCTTGAGCATTTTGGGGTGTGCTTTGCCCTTGCACCACCTTGCACCACCCCAGCACACACACACATCTCCAAGTCACCTGTTTCGGGACGCAGCCAAACCGGAAGTCCTCAAAAACTCTGCATGTCTCGTTCTTTGTGGATTGTCTGAGAGGGAGAGGCAGGTGGCAACAATGGTAAGGAGGAGGAGAGCTCACTGAGGGCATCTTGATGAAGGGCCCCCTAAAGCAAAGAACCAGCACTGAACATTGAAAGATCTGCCCAACCAGAATCTAGTTGTGGAATTGCTGGCAAAAAGCTCTGATGGATAATGGCATTAAAACACAACTTTGCTGAGTCTTTGCTTTGTGACATCCTTGGTGTAGTGAATCATTCAGTTCTGAAACCTTAAGGATGGTAGTTGTGTTTACTTGCAGGGTCTACCACATTATCTAGTTGTTGCCCACTCCCCAAATTTCATAATTGAACACTTCAGAAAAAATATTACGATATGCCATTTTTGTAGATTAATCCAACAAAGAGAGCCAGTGTAGTGTAGTGTACTGCCATGGTTAGAGTGTTGGACGAGGACCTGGGAGAACGGTTTAAATCCCTGCTCAGCTATGAAAGTAATTGCACCCAATTACTTTCATAGCTGAGCAGGGATTTTAACCGTTCTCCCAGGTCCTCGTCCAACACTCTAACCATGGCAGTACACTACACTGGCTCTCTTTGTGACCTTGAGCCAGTCACAATCTCTCAGCCTAACCTGCCTCATAGGGTTGTTGTGAGGATAAAATTGGGGGAAAGGTATGGTAATGCAATAAACCAGGGGTTGGCAACCTGGTCCCTACCACCCACTAGTGGGCATTTCAGAATTCTAGGTGGGCGGTAGGGGGTTCTATGGCACAAGCTGAATCCTCCTTCCATCGAGCACTGGGGGGCAGTAAGGAAATTTGACCATCAAGAAAGATGCAGTAGTGGGCAGAAGGTATAAAAAGGTTGACTGCAATAAACAAATAAATATTCCAAATAAAATTCCATCATAAATATGACATTTCAAATATTCATTATGAAAAAATAATTATATTTCTTTTCTCATCAGTAATTTGTCCATTTTAATGTTGGACTTGTTTGTTTGCTTAGGTGGAAGAACTGTTGCATAATCTGAACAGCATATTGTCAGACACAGTGAAAATGCGAGAGTTTCAGGAAGATCCAGAGATGCTCATGGATCTTATGTACAGGTTGAGCTCACTAATATTTCTCTTTAGCAATTTCCAATGAATGATCCAGAACCTTTCATATTTAAATTTGTCAAAAACATAATATCTGCTGTGCAATTAGCATCCTATTAAGGGCATACATCAATGACAGATTTATATCAGTTATCATTACCATGGCTTCTGACAAACAATCCTGGGAATTCTCTATACAATATCTCTATGTCCATTTAGAGAATGGTGGTTATCAGATTCCATGGGGAATCTTTAGATGAATCCTTGGATTAATGCCTATTTAACCAGGTTACGTCTATAGTATAGCTAAACATTTTGACCCAGATAGACTATTTTGCTAGTGAGAAAGTCAACATGATGGGGCCAAGTTTTGTGTTGGTGTGTGCCTTCTCGTAGTCCCTTTACTGTGAATACAGTATAATATCAAGATTCCTTTAAATGTTACCTTACAGATGTGGGGCCACTTTTCTGTGAATGGCAACTGTGCAGTTACACCCCACTTGATTTGACTTGGTGATCTGTCTGTTCCCCTCTTGTTCTGAAAATGGGATGAGATCCTTGTGTGCATACACAGTGTAACTTGGATCCACCGCATAGGTTCTCTAGCAGCACTGTTTCTACTTAGTCAGTTTTTGCCTGGGATGACATTGACAATAACTCAGTATTAGCAGGTCTGAAAATATTTTTTATAATTTTTCTTTCCTAATCTATCTAGAAAGTATTAGAAAGGAGGTGTTTGGAAAGGAATTCTGTAGTGTCAGTGTCAGAGTCATTTATTAGTACAGTCATACCTTGGGTTGTGTTCGCTGCGGGTTGCACTCGCTGCGGGATACGAATGCGCTGAACCCGGAAGTACCGGAATGGGTTACTTCTGGGTTCGGCACTTCGCGCATGCGCCGAATCGTGACCCGTGCGTGCGCAGACGTGGCACTGCGGGTTACGGATGCTGCGGGTTGTGAACGCGCCTCCCGTATGGATCACATTCGCAACCCGAGCATCCACTGTAAAAGGAATGCCAGGTTTGGAGGAACAAATGAAGTATTTAAAATGCTACAGAGCAGAGTATCCCAAACTTGAAGACAGGAGTGCCTGGCGTGCTCTGGTCCATGAAGTCACAAAGAGTTGGACATGACTAAACGACTCAACAACAACAACATCCCAAACTTGGGTCTCCAGCTGTTTTTAGAGTACAATTCCCATCATCCCTGACCACTGGTCCTGCTAGCTAGGGATGGTGGGAGTTGTGGACCAAAAACAGCTGGAGAAGCAAGTTTGGTAAATCTTGCTGTAGAGAATATTTAGTTAGGCTTCTGCTATCTTCAAATCCACAATTCTTTGTAAGAATTAAAACCTAGCAAATGATGTGGCATCTCCACAAAAGAAAAGGAAGTGCTTTTAATTTAACCCCAAGGCAAATGAAATATACATCTTTTATGCTCTGTTATTAGAATTGCCAAAGGATATCAGACATCACCTGACTTAAGGTTGACCTGGCTCCAAAACATGGCAGAGAAGCATGCTAAGAAAAAATGTTACACAGAGGCTGCCATGTGTCTAGTTCATGCTGCTGCTCTTGTTGCTGAATACCTGAGCATGCTAGAAGATCACAGTTACCTGCCAGTTGGCAGTGTCAGCTTTCAGGTAAAAACAGACAATTGTTATTTGTGTAAGTGAGTGTTCCCCTGGTGCCCTCCACTTGTTTTTGTTGAATGACAACTCCCATCATCCCTGACCATTGCCCATGTTAGCTGGGGATGGTGGGAATTGCAGTCCAAAATATCTAGAAGGTACCAGGTTGATAAATGCTTATATAGGTCCTTTCTGACGTAATGTCCTGATTGTGTTAGATGGGGCCCCACAGGTACTAACCACTCTTTTTTGCCAATTATTTTTATTGATTTTCCGAATTACAAATCAGACCGAATTAATTCAATTTAATACAGTTTCTTGAAAAATGGATATGTCCAAGATGTACCCCCACTGCTCCATCAGTTCTCACTTAGTCTTTAGTTGACATTACTTCACATTTGCCAATATTATTCATTCAGTTGCCCCTTTACAGCCCTGCAAACAACAAATAGCTCAATTAAACCTAAGTATATATAATCCATAACAACATACTGTTAAGACTTTGGTGTCTTATTCCAACTTAAGTCCTCTTGCTCTTTGTTCTAATCATAAATCTTTACCTAGTTGAGTGTTATATTGCAGTGTCTGTTTTATCTGTGTGTTCATTCAAGGTCAAATTCCATCTCGATGATAAGACAGTCACGCAGTGATCAGACCACAGTCAAACATTTTGGAGGGCGAATCTTCCAGAACATTTCTTTCAGCCATTGGATCCCACCCTACAAAACACTACAAGTACAAAACACATCCATTATCTCTCAAATTCAGCCTCTCCTCAGCTCCACTGTTGTCTACCCCATCGGAAAGTAGTCATAAATTTCATCCATTCACTCCTCAGTCAAGGGGAGGGGGAATAAACGTAGTAAAACCATATTAAATTCCTTGTAAGACATAAATCAAAAGTCTACCTCCCCTTCTTCTTATTCCAAGAAACAAATGACTACACGTCTCATTCCAAAGAAAACTGCATCCAATAATCATAAGAAAACTCTTCTTTCTCTGGTCGTGGCTGTTGCAGGGATTTTCAAAGCTCTCAAATACCATCCAAATACCTTCAAAAGTCCTGATTCTTTCAGCAGTTGATTAACTGCAGACTGCTTGCATATCTTGCATCAAGAGCGCCTCATGAGTTAGCCAATTAGTCAAATTAAGGAGAAACCTTTCCACAAATCATGCTGGTAACGGAGGAGGCTCGTTTCTTGGCAGAGGCTCGCTCCCAGGTCGCTCCCGTTCTGCCTTCTGAAGTAGGAGACATGGGATTATGTGACTCAGTGGGTGCCTTAGCCTTTCCAGTACCTCTGGAAAGTTTCAGGAGGGTTCATGCCTCATTTTCTCCCTCCTCACTGCCTGAACTACTTCACAGCCCCCAGAGGGGCTGCGGAGAACATCCACCATGAAATGAGGGCATGGCCAGAAACTGTACTGACCACTCTTATTGAAGTTCAGCTAGGCTGAAAGTCATCAGTCTGCAGCAGAAGCAAAGGGTTGAATAGCTTGGAACCACACAATTGTTCTGTCTTTTAGAATATTTCCTCCAATGTGCTTGAGGAGTCTGCTGTTTCTGATGATGTTCTGTCTCCAGATGAAGATGGAGTATGCTCTGGAAGGTATTTCTCAGAGAATGGTTTGGTGGGACTGCTGGAACAAGCTGCAGAGCTTTTTAACACCGTGAGTAGTATTATATTCTAAGGCAGAGCTTTCCAAACTGTGTGTCACTTGACAAGGTGCCCCATGATATTCTTGTAAAGAAGCTGGTAAAATGTGGGCTAGACAATGCTACCATTCAGTGGATTTGTAACTGGCTGACTGACCGAACCCAAAGGGTGCTCATCAATGGCTCCTCTTCATCCTGGAGAGAAGTGACTAGTGGGGTGCCACAGGGTTCTGTCTTGGGCCCAGTCTTATTCAACATCTTTATCAATGACTTGGATGATGGGCTTGAGGGCATCCTGATCAAGTTTGCAGATGACACCAAATTGGGAGGGGTGGCTAATACCCCAGAGGACAGGATCACACTTCAAAATGACCTTAACAGATTAGAGAACTGGGCCAAGGCAAACAGGATGAATTTTAACAGGGAGAAATGTAAAGTACTACACTTGGGCAAAAAAAATGAAAGGCACAAATACAGGATGGGTGATACCTGGCTTGAGAGCAGTACAAGTGAAAAGGATCTAGGAGTCTTGGTAGACCACAAACTTGACATGAGTCAACAGTGTGATGCAGCAGCTAAAAAAGCCAATGCAATTCTGGGCTGCATCAATAGGAGTATAGCATCTAGATCAAGGGAAGTAATAGTACCACTGTATTCCGCTCTGGTCAGACCCCACCTGGAATACTGTGTCCAGTTCTGGGCACCACAGTTCAAGAAGGATATTGACAAGCTGGAACGTGTCCAGAGGAGGGCAACCTGGCCTGGAAACGATGCCTTATGAGGAACGGCTTAGGGAGCTGGGTATGTTTAGCCAGAGACGGTTAAGGGGTGATATGATAGCCATGTTCAAATATATAAAAGGATGTCATATAGAGGAGGGAGAAAGGTTGTTTTCTGCTGCTCCAGAGAAGCGGACACGGAGCAATGGATTCAAACTACAAGAAAGAAGATTCCACCTAAACATTAGGAAGAATTTCTTGACAGTAAGAGCTGTTCGACAATGGAATTTGCTGCCAAGGAGTGTGGTGGAGTCTCCTTCTTTGGAGGTCTTTAAGCAGAGGCTTGACAGCCACCTGTCAGGAATGCTTTGATGGTGTTTCCTGCTTGGCAGGGGGTTGGACTGGATGGCCCTTGTGGTCTCTTCCAACTCTATGATTCTGTGATTCTGTGATTCTGTGATTCTGTGTCACAACATGTGTTGGCTGCAGTGTGTAGGTGTGTCATACGAACACTCCCCACTAGTGCTTTTCTTTTTCTCAAGAAAATCACCATTTTATAGTTCAAATTGGGGAAAATAAATACAGTAAATGGACAAAAGTTCAAAGATTCATAAAATGTTTAGGAATCAGTGTCCCCCCCAGCACTGTTCCCCACACTCCTCCTGGGGCTGGAAAGGGATTAGTTTAACCTCTGGTTTGCTAGTAAAACTGAATTACCATGTCGCAAAATGTTGCATGTCTAAAAAATATGTCACCAACATGAAAAGTTTGGAAATCTCTGCTCTAATTTCTGGTCATGCTTGTGTTAGGATTTCTCTGGTCATGCTTGTGTTAGGATTTCAGAGGGCTTTTATTCATTTATTTAGCCACTTTTACCTTGCCTTCCTCTATTGTTTGAGCTGGCTGACAAAACTATAACTGAGCCTGCTTCTTTGTTTGCAAGGATAAACATGAATCTGGAACTCCCATGGGGTTAAAAGGTGTGAAAAGCAATCCATGTCAGCTTGATGTTGAAAATCTGTCTATGTCATCAGAGACCTGACACCAGTTTTAATTTTATTTCTTCATACAAGGGAGGACTGTGTGAAACTGTGAATGAGGTCTACAAGATTGTCACCCCCATCTTAGAAGCACATCGAGATTTCAGGAAACTTTCTTCCACTCACAGTAAACTTCAGAAAGCCTTTGAGAGCATCATAAATAAGGTATGTTAGCTTCTTTTGTTTTTGGTCTGCAGCATTTGTTGATCATGTTGATCAAGACCATCTGTAGTACAAAACTGCCCTGTTTCTCTTCTTAACTATTAATGTCCATTTGCACTCCATAGTATAATTCAGATACTGCCTATAATTTAAAGTCTTGCATCAGCATAGTATAGAATTGCTAGCTATTTTTGAAGGAGCTCCACAAGCACAGAGGATACTCTTCCTTGCTGACTAAAAGGCTTATTTGCACACATGGACCGATTGTTTTTACTCCACATGGAAAAAGCAGTTAAATACCAAATTATTAATTTTTGGGTTTTCCATAAACAATATCCTAACCCAAGGTATACGATAAAGCAAAAATGAATATTTCACAGAGAATCAGAGATATCGAACTACAAAACCACTTAGCCCAAGCTGATTGTCCCACACTCAGGACAAACGGATTGGCTCCGGTACTTACCAAATATTTGACAAATTTGACCATCCCCAAATTTAGAAAGGCAGAGAAATACTATTTAAATTACCTGACTGGAATTTGTATGTTACTAGAAATGTAGCTAGATTTTGTGCAATAGCCATAAGTCACAGAAAGCAAAAGGTTACACAGCTGCATAAATTGTCATATGGTTAAATCTCTTATTCTTTTAAACTTGTATGATGTTCGACACATATTTCAAGTACATTCAATTAGTATATTGATTGTTAAATCCCATATCGATCGTTTTTATTGCTTACTAGCTGACCTGGCCACGCCTTGCTGTGGCTATGTGTGTGAATGCTGTGGTTGTGGGGATGGTTGTGAGCCTGCCTTGCATGGCAGCTGCGGTGGGGAAGTGGGCAACGGGCGGCCCAGGCTGGCTCTGATGGCGGCGGCGTGAGCGGCTCGCCTTTCATGGTGGTGAGGTGGCTAAGGGGCCTGGGCGGCGGTTGGGCTGGGCCTGCATTTGATGGCATTAATGGCGACGACCCGGGCTGTGGTGACAGGGCCGGCCTAGAAGTTCCCCTGTTCAACTTCCGTCTGCCCCTTCTCTGTCCCCACCCCCGTTTTCAATTATCCTCCTCTTGGCCCCACCTCTTTTCTATTACCCTCTTCTCCCCCCCCCCTTTTCAATTACTGGTTTGTGAGCTTGCAAATGGCCGACGGAGCTCTGAGGTTTTGCTGTGATGTGTAATAGCTGCACCCGTTTTTTGCTTTTGTAGCTGTAGTACCAGTATAGCCGTCACTAGAAGGCGCTATTTTGCTGATGACATGTAATAGCTGCGACAGTTTCTTTTGTGTTTAAACTTTATTTTAGGTATTACAGGTGTGGCTTTTCTGAATTTTTATTATGCCAGATTATTTTGAGATGGTAATGGAACGCTGTGTCCAAATTTGATGCGATTTGGTTACGCAGCAAGGAAGTGGCTTTGCACATGCATCAGAATCCCCCTGGAACCTTTGAAGCATTCTCTTGTTTGCAAAAGAGAATGGGAGTGCATCAACATTCACATAGCTTTACTAAATCACTAGAGTCCATGTGTGCAGCAACATTGTCAGCAACGAAGAGTGTCCTTCAAAGATAGCTAGCAATTCTATACTATGCTGATGCAAGATTTTAAATTATAGGCAGTATCTGCAGCAAATGGGCATTAATTGTTAAGAAGAGAAACAGGGCAACCCTTATGTCTGACAACCTTTACTAGAAAGCAGGTTGTTTTTATTTTAGGAGAATAGGCAAGGCGCACTGGGAGGTTCTTGCCTGCAAGCTCAATTTAAATCAAACAGGAGGAGTGCTATGGGGCTAGTGTAGGAGGGCAAGCCAGTGGGTTCTGCCCAAGTTTTATTTGTTCTGCTGATGTCTTCCTTCATCTTCTCTTCTTCTATTTGTCTACTTAGGAATGTGTTTGTTGCTCTTGAGATGTAGAAAAGGTTTTTCAAGTTTGCTTAAATCTTTAATTTACAGACCATATCTCTTTCTCTTGGTTTCTTTTAACTCTACTTAGTTCTACTAAGATACGACTGCTTTGTAGAATAACAAACAAATGGTATAAATTACCATAAAAATTAGTTTCATAACTGCACAAAAGTAGAAAGCTATGAAAAGAAATTGAAATTCAGTGACTTCATATTCATCAAACAGGGTCAGAAGAGAATGTTTGGCACTTACTTCCGTGTTGGCTTCTATGGAGCCATATTTGGAGATTTAGATGAACAGGAATTTGTTTACAAAGAGCCTGCCATTACCAAACTTCCTGAGATTTCTCATAGACTGGAGGTAAGTGGTTATACTTCTGTAAACATTAGGACATCATGGCAAAAGGATAGCATTCAAAGAGGAATAGCATCTATATCTAAAATGACATGGAATGAAAGAGATAATGCAGATAAACACTCCACAATTCACTTCTCTAGTTAACCTTCAGAGCCTGGCAGTTTGCAAAAAAAAAAAAGGAAGAAGAAGAAAAAGTGAGTACCAAAGAGCCTTTCCAAATGGGAAATAATCCAGCACTATAATTTCCAGTGCTATCTGGTGTCATAGCAGTGTGACAAATATGCCTCCACAATACTCCACTGGACAGCAGTGGTCAGGTTGAGGTGAAGATGGTGGATGGTGGAGAGGAGTGGGAAGCTTTTGACAGGAAGGCACTTCTGCTTCCATTCTTCTCCAAATGAGTGAGGCTGAAAGGGAAAAACACATGTTTTCATCACATATTCATCCCCTGTAGTAGATCCACCAGCCTTTACTTCTATGCCTCATGGATGGTTGTAGTGGAACAGATTCTTTAAAAAAAATCCCCAAGGAAACAAAAAACCCTTTCAGATTCTGTTGGGAGTTTCAGGATTTGGATTGTGGGGGTGGAATTCATAAATTCAGCCACAACTTTGTATGTGTGTCTGATGCGTGCCTTCTATGTACATGCACTGTGTGTGATAATGATTGTTCTCTTGAGGTGGTAAATAGCCTCTATGTAAACTTGCAGTTCCTAGAGTCAGTTAACTCCTCCTACTTGCTCTAACTAGCAGGGCTTTTGCAAATTCACCTTTGAATCTTTGTCCCAATCAATTGGAAGTGCAGCTTCCCTTTCCTCTTCCATGTCTTGACCTTCTGAGGAACTCTGGCTCCATCTTCAACTTTCCTCAACATGTTAAGCAACGTATTGACATACCTTTCTTCCCCATAAGATTAGGTTGTCAGTGCACAAAGGAAGCTTGCCACTGTGAACTCTTTAGAGCAAATCTACCTTTGGAGTAGATAATTTATATATAATATAAATGGCCAAGTAGTACAGCCAGTGTGGCACCTCTGGTATTTTTAGCTTGGATGATGATAATATTTAGCATTTCTATTCCACTTTTTGAACATTCAAAGTAGTTCATATACACAATCACAGTAATTTGTAAGGTAGGTGAGTACTGCCATTCCTAATTTACTCAATGTCATATTTCATGTATGACCAATGCATGGCAAGTAGCTGCCTTTATTCATTACAGTTGTGGAGGGAGAAATAGCTTATCATGGGGTGGGGAGGCTTACTGTGATTCTGAAATCCCCTATATGGGGCTAGAATGCTTGGGGGTGGGAGATGGAATTCTATGTGTTCCAGCCATCAGGGGAGGCTTCAAATATAAACCAAATTGGTAAGGGCAGCCTGATATGTTTTGAAGAATGTCTGTAGCAAGATTATGGCCTAGTTCACATGACACATGAAGCCAAACCTTCACATAGCAGGATTACAGAAACATGCAGGCCCCCTCTTTGTTATTTATTTTTTTTGCTTCTGCACCATGCTAACCAAAGCCAGAGTTTGGCTTAGTGTGTCATGTGAACCAGGATTTGCGGCTACGCTTTCTCCTCACTAACCACTAGCTGTAACAAGTGGTTGCACAGCGGCTAAAAGGACTGAGCAAGAGAAAAGAGGCAATGAGCTCTTCTCACATTCGCTATCTCACTAAGCCAATATTTTAATGTGTTGTGGGAACACAGTTGGTTTCATTTTCAGGTTTCACTCTTTTCCAAATGACAGGACTGAAACCTGCAACATTTCTATGTGACCTTTTTCTTTGTGGAAACTGGTGTTTAGTTGTAAAGCTATATAAAGTTAAAGTTAATAATCTCATCTTTTTTTCAACCTGTAGACCCAACTGAAGACCCAACATTGAAAAGGATTGTAAATGAGAAAGCCCCTCAACCATAATCTTGTTTTCCTTTTCAGGGCTTTTATGGTCAGTGTTTTGGGGAGGATCGCATTGTAGTGATTAAAGATTCTACTCCAGTAGACAAGAGCAAGCTAGATCCCAGTAAGGTATGGAACGCATTTCTTCCTTTACTACCATTGAGTTTGGAATTCTGTATTAAGCATTCTTACATTTTACAACCATAAAGCTGAAGTCTAAACCTGGAATTGATTATACACATTTGAGAAAACTATGTACCGTAATCATAGCCATATACAGATTTGCTTTGGCTAAGGTTAAAGGAAGAGTTAAACAGGTACATCCCTTCTCTCACACTCTTTCACCATGATTGAATTCAGTAAGAATCTCTCTCTACAAGCATTTAATTGACACTTCCACAACTGGATAAATCCAATTAGTGCTATATAGGTTTTTGCAGTGTCCACATGACACTGTCTTGATGACTCTCATGGTCCCTTCCAACTCTAAAATTCTATGATTCCATGATTCATAAAAATGCCAGCCATTTTTTAAAAAATCTAACCTGGAGCCAGTTAGACATCTTCAGTAGCTGCTGATGTGGAAACTCAGTAGTTTCCACATTTGGGGAGAGTGGGGTTTGTCCCATATGGTGAGGCTTCGGTGCCACATAGAAATACCTTCTCAAAAGAGAGAGCCCTGATTGGATTTGGTTGTATCAGGTATGCCTCTTACCTGAGCCTCCTCCTCCTCCTTCTTCCATGATCACTCATGGCCGAGTAAGATTGTTTTCCATAAACACGGTTTTAACAATGAGTCCGTAAGTGACTGTGGAGGCCAATTCTGGATCCAGACGTCCTTCCACAGTGGGGACATAGGTTTCTGGGTGGGAGTTGATCATTCCGCATCAGTTTAACCCAGTCATGCTTTGACTTGGATTTTGATGAAACTTGGTGTACACCCTTCCCTTATGGTTGAAAGAAGCCCCCTTAAATTTTTTACCTCATTGAGAATGCACACTCAATGTAGCAAGGTTAAGAAAAATAAATTTTAAAACATTTCAAAAGAAAACATCACTAAAGGAAGCCAAATATAAAATCCCCATCTAGAACAGCATAATTAGCAAGAGAATAAAATATCCTCACTATAGCACTTCAAAGTTTCATGAAATCTGTGTTTCTGTCCCTCTTGAGATCCTCAGCCTTGTGTGCATTTTATTTTTTTTCTCCATAACCAATGATCAGATCTCTTTGAAATTTCAGGAAAAAATACACTCAAAAGGTTTTATTAATGGCTTTAAAATGTATAAATGTACTTTTTTTGGGATGCGGGTGGCGCTAAACCACAGAGCCTAGGTCTTGCCGATCAGAAGGTCGGTGGTTCGAATCCCCACGATGGGGTGAGCTCCCATTGCTCGGTCCCAGCTCCTGCCAACCTAGCAGTTCGAAAGCACGTAAAAGTGCAAGTAGATAAATAGGTACCGCTCCAGCGGGTCTGTCTGCGGACAAACGCCAGCTCCCTCGGCCTATAGAGCGAGATGAGCGCCGCAACCCCAGTCGTCTGCGACTGGACCTAACGGTCAGGGGTCCCTTTACCTTTAAAAATGAATGAAACAAAGTTGTTCATCTTAAAATTTAAAATAATATTAGTTATTATAGGGTTTTTTCCCAAAAGTGCAGACTTGTTTTTCAGTTTTGGGGTATTTAAAACTATGAAAATTGGCTATATCGTGAAATCAATCTTAAAAAAAAATCGGTCAGAAACTTTAAATGCTGACATGTAAGGAAATAAGACCTGGCAAGAAAAAGATTAAATGAGGCAGTTTTATGACAGTTTTATACATTAATAGCATATACATTAATAACAGCATATACATTAATAACAATGACATTTTACTAAAGTAAAAAATAGCATAACAGATTACATGGGCGTAGGCAGGGGGGCAGAGGGGGGCAATTGCCCCCCCCTAGAAGGCAGCTGCCCCCACTCCTAGCTGCCGGAAGAAAGAAGGAGGAGTGCACGCGGCGGCCGAGCGAGCAAGCCGAGGTGAAGCTTTTTGCCATGAGGCTGGAGGCTGACGGGGGGGAAGCGTCCCCTCCCGCACAGCTTGCCCCTCTTCACCCCCCTCCCTCCTTCCCTCCCTCCCGCCTCCCGATCTGCGCTTTCAAGTTACCCCGTTCTTCCTATCTGCCTTGAGTTCTCCCCACTGGGAGGCTGGGAAAGCATGTGTGTCCCTTTAAGAGCCTTCTTTCTTCCTCTGACAGTGAGGCTACAGGGGGAAACTCTCCCTGTTCCTCAAACATCGGGCGCTGCCCCGGGTTGCATGGGCGCCTGCTGTTTTCATCCACAGCGATCTTTTTGTGAGTGACTACTTTACCCCTTTGTCCTTTGCCTTTAACCCCCCCAAACGTGTTTGCTTGGGTGATTTTTCAAATCTTTCGTGTGCATGCACACTTTTCAAATCTTTCGTGTGCTGAAGAAGTGTGCATGCACATGAAAGCTCATACCAATAACAAACTTATTTGGTCTCTAGGGTGCTACTGGAAGGATTTTTATTTTATTTTTTTTATTTTGTTTTGACTATGGCAGGCCAACATGGCTACCTACTTGTAACTTGCTTGCAAGTAATTAAAGTAAATTATAAGCCGCCAGAGCACAATTTCTGTTCTTATCCTCTATGAGCTCTGGATGCTCTATTTCGCCAAAGTAGGCACTTCTCCTTTGCGCTTCCAGACTGGCTGCGCCCCTATTTTGGGGGGTGAGGCTGCGCCGCTATTTTTTTTTTGAGTGGGTCCATTTCCTTCGCCTTTGGAAACACCTGCACCGACTCCTCGGGGATTGAAACGAAAGTTTTGAACAAACCCAATAAAAATGATATTAGCATAAGACATGTAACTAGAATAATTTTTTTAAAAAAATTCAAGCAAATAATTGTAATAACTACCGTAATAAAGCACTGCTATAATTATATATAATTTTCTTTAAATTTTGGTTTCATTCACCTTTTCCATGCTGAAATGTCACAACCTGAACGACCATGGCTTGCCCCCCCCCCCTAGTTTTGATCCTGGCTACGCCCCTGACAGATTATGCTATTATCACAGTTGATTACCTTACAAGTTCAATGCTCCTCAGTTTCTTTGCTGTAGCCTCAGTATCACCTGTAAGTTTTTCATTTTCAATGCCATACACTCATTGGGAAAGAAGTATCTTCTGCCAGTTATTGTCTGTGGGGGTTGTACAATACCAAGCATATGACGAAATGGTATTGCACAAGAATCGTCACGGCTTGGCCAGAAGAATGAAAGTGAAGGTCCATTTGGGTGAAGAAATTTTACAAAAGCATCTCCCTCGTCTTGATTAATCTCTGATATCATTCCATGTGGTAACAAATGATCATACTTGCAAGCGGCAAAACATCCAGGATACAGATCATCAGCATTCACAGGAAGTTTGGGGAGGCTCCTCAGGTTGAAAGTGAGGGAGAGTTCTTTATCAAGCTCATTCTTGCTTCAATTTTGCTTGTAGAATTGATTGGTTTAAAGTCGTGGAAATTGCGAGTTCCAAGGAGTGTGTGCACGTCTCTGAAATGGATTTCGAAGGAAGAGCGGACTATGTCTATGTCTTCTCTTGCAATATAATGGAATTTGACCTTTTCAAAAAAAATTGTCACAGAAATCAAAATCCAAACATCTGCTTGTCATGGGGTCTCTGAAGACTCTCTTTTCTAGCTAGACATTTTGCAGTTGGCATGACTAGCAAAGAAAGACCACTGTGCAATTATTTGGAAATATTCCTGATGATGACAGAGAAGTTGAACTTATTTTTGTACTGTGCTGCACAGTACAGATACTAAAGTAGTGTATCTGTTTGATGTGAGGAAAATTATATTATTGAGTTTTGTATACTATATTCACATCATGCTTTAAATCATCAGAAATAATGCAATGGGATGAGATCATATTCTCTCCAACTGGACTTTTATAATGCACTACCACAGGATGCAAAGTACAAGAATCAGAAGTCCAGTGGTACCCTTGTACCTCATATTGGATGATGAATGAAGAGTTTTCACTGAAATCTAGTAGAATAACAGCAGTGTGTGATGGAAGGTTTTCTTTTAAATTTTTAAGGAAGGAAGACTGTGACTTTGCTATGAAAGAATAAAGAATCAAACGTTCTATTTTGTCTGTTAGATCATCAATGAACTTAACGCAATGAACTTATCCCTTAACGCAAAGTCTGTGGTTGGTTTTTCTTCTTTCAATTTTTTTTCCAACTGCTCAATTTCCTCTGGAACTGGCGCTTTATTTGCATTGTTCACAAAGTTGTCCAAAATCAAATTCGAAGTTCTAACAGCCTGTTGCATGTCCTGCAGCAGTTCTAAGACCTTCCTTAGAAAGGAAGCAGACCATTTTTCCTTTGCCATTTTCAAGGTCGAAAAACAACTTTGTAGCCAAAACAATCCGTTAAACTGTAACCATCATCCATTTTATTTGTCTAAGCTTCTTGCTAAATCTTTCAAGACCTCGGAAAAAAAGGGTAGCTTTTTTCCGAATCCATATTTGCAACAATTAATTCCTCCAACTCTCCCCCTTTGAGAGGGAAACCATCACAGAAGATTTCTGCTTTCACTTTTGACAGCAGCCTTGGTTACACCGCTTCCTTCTGTTTCAACAGCAAGGGACCGACCTCCGTATTTTGAATCCCTTACTTCTTCTAATTGAGCGCTCATAAACAGCCAGCAGTCGCAGCTTCACAGCAAGTCAGCCGCTGGATCCACAGTACTCCGTCTCCTGCTCACTCGCTCTTGGCAGCTCTTAATAGAGCTTACCGGGGAGTAGGGAAGACGTTAGAAGTACCCGCCGGATCACCATGCCCCCAGGACGCTCTTCCCGAGGTCGTAGCACGGTTACGACTCCCCCCTCCTTACCAGCGATTTCCCCCGACTGGCTGCAATGGCGCTCAACTGGAAGTCCTGTCCATGTCACTCACTTTATCTTTAATCACCATCTCTGCTTCAGTCTCTTTAGTTGGGATTTCAACCTGTAGCATTTTTTTCATTTTATTACGAACATTTTCCTCAAAATTTTCTATCTTCCTCTTTCCATAAGGTGTCTTGCAGTGTTCACGTAAACCATGCAAACAACCTACCTCAGTAAGAGATGTGTTCAGCTTTTCTATGGCTTCTCTTCTCTCCAAACTGGTCTTTTCTTCTAAACTTGTATCTTCAGGTTGAATGCAACTGTCTTCAACATCGCTGCTATAAATAATTTGTCTACATCTTCTGCACAAGTTATCGCCTGGCTTTACTTTCATTCCTGTCTCTAGCAAATCTTTAGGCTGCTGTAATCTTTAGGGCATAGATATTTTTTGACTGGTCCTCTGTGCTTTTTAAAAGGATCCCTGCAGTTTTTTTGGAGAGATTCAAATTTCTTCAAATATACACTTTGGTTGTGTAAGCAAATAGTTTCTAAGTCTTCAGCTTTAGCTTCAATTCTTAAATGCAACAGCTCTCTGTCCTCTTTACTTAAACAATTAACATTCTAAATCCCTTTTCTGTGACTGCAAGTTAATTTATGGCATTCACTAGCAGTTAACTCTCCCACACTACAAATTGAATCTTCCTTCTTATTCCAAGTTGAAAAGTACAGCAAGAACTAGCACATAAAAAAATCGAAGATTGGATAAATTATAAGAGTGCACCACACTGCTTTGCTCACAGATGCCAGAAGTAGATTGACTGCAAGGTGGAGTCTCTCCCCTCAAAGTTCTTCCTCCAGGCACAGCTTCCTTATGAAGACTCCTAGGGCCGGAGGGGGGGGGGCAAGGCAGGTGGAAGAAGGCCGTGTCTCTCCCCTCACCTCATAATAGCATACACATCTAGCATATATGAAAGACTTCTCTGAACTGCAATTCTGAGAAAACATTTTAAAATGTCTCATATTTTTAATATTTCTGAAATGAATAATTATTTTTTAAATAATTTAAGCCTAATTTGATGTACTCATAATTGAATATAATGTATAATTTTTCTTTTAATCTTTTTATTGCTAGGTCTTATTTCCTTACATGCCAGCATTTAAAGTTTCTGACCAATTTTTTTTTTTAGATTGATTTCATGATATAGCCAATTTTCATAGTTTTAAATACCCCAAAACTAAAAAACAAGTCTACACTTTTTTGGGGGAAACCCTGTAATAACTAATATTATTTTAAATTTTAAGATGAACAACTTTGTTTCATTAATTTTTTTTTCTATTACAGCTATGGATTGTAGGAATGTTGTACCCAGTAGCCATTCCCCCCCCAATGTCCAAAAAACATAAAATTTTGTTACAAGGCATGAGACCCATAAATTTTATTCTTTGTGGAGAAAGAGCATGTCTTTGCAATAATTTTCACCATCAAAAACTTTAAATTACATCGTGCGCTAACTCTGAAAATGTAGGTTTTCTAAACCTAGTTTTTCCACCAAAAAAACTACATTTATACATGTTTTAGGCATTTATAAAACCTTTTGAGTGCTGGTGTATTGAGCTCTGTGTAAAATTTCAAAGAGATCTGATCATTGGTTATGGAGGAAAAAAATAAAATGCACACAAGGCCGAGGAACACAATTTCATGAAACTTTGAAGTGCTATAAAATTAAAACTGAGATAGAGGTAAAAAATTTAAGGGGGTTTCTTTCAACTACAAGGGAAGGGTGTACACCAAGTTTCTTCAAAATCTGAGACGGTGGGTGGCAAAACCCTTGTTTTTTGGGTTGATTTGATGTGGAATGGTGAGGGCTTGCCGAACATGCTTTCCTCTTAGCACGTTTCCCCCTTTCGTCCTGAGTTCAATCGTTTTCAAAGCCCATGACCCCTTTGGGAAAAGCTGTTCTCCAACTAGAGCACTCGCAGGCCAGTGTTTCCCAGTTTTTGGTGTTTAGACTACATTTTTTTAGATTTGCCTTGAGAGCATCTTTAAACGTCTTTTGTTGAGCACCACCACTACCTCTGCAGCCTGTTCATAACAGTTTGCAATTGTTATGAATGTTATGGTGTTGATTTATTTGTTTAGTTTTAAATATTCATTGCTAATTGTGGTTTTAAAGTTGTTTGCTCCCTTGGGACTCTTGAGTGATGGATGAACTAAAAATACCTCCAGTCATATGTATGTCCAGTTCTTTAGAGCCTAGATGCACTAATGTAATGGTGAACTTCTCTGCATAGGTGTAGCCAGAGGGGACAGCCCCTTCCCTGATCAAGTAAATAAATAAAAATACTTAACTAACTGACCAGATAGCTAGGTTCTGCCCCCCCCCAACAAAAGTCCTACCCTGCAAATAAATAAATACTGGCTACACCCGTTCTTCTCTGCTTGTATACAGCTGACAGAGGCTATTGCCCAGTCATTCCTGGCAAAACCTTTTGCCTCAAACTCCTTATCTTCCCTTAACCCCACAATATTTTTATAATGAGGGGGAGAAGAAACCAGGGTTGCAACCTCCAATTGCTTGTGCAAATCAGCTTTAGACCTGGCAGTTGGAGGAGCAGTTTGGTTTGGCTTTGGAAACTCCCGCTGGAAACAAGTTGCCTTGCTTGCTCTCAGTTTGGTGCACAAGTGGAAACAAGTTTGGTGCACAAGTTTGGTGCACAAGTGGAAACAAGTTGCCTTGCTTGCTCTCAGTTTGGTGCACATTTTCCCTATGGTGCATAGGGAAAATCAAGGGGCAAGCCAGCACTTCAAGCTTTTTTGCTTATAGAAGGATACCTTCTATACCTTTGCTTGTAGAAGGATACCTTTGCTTGTACCTTCATTCTTCCATCTAAACAGACCATCTTAAGTTTGTTGTGTGAGCAGCATAATATGTCTCTGAGTTGCAGGTTCAGCTTCATGCTTAAATAATTTTTATTGACATAAGCTTACATATAAGAGATTTTTCCATTTCCCCGTCTTTCCAGGCCTACATACAAATTACCTTTGTGGAACCCTATTTTGATGACTATGAGATGAAAGACAGAGTGACCCATTTTGAGAAAAACTTCAACCTCCGACGATTTATGTATACCACCCCTTTCACTCGGGATGGACGCCCACGAGGAGAACTGAGTGAGCAGTATAAGAGGAAGACCATTTTGACCACAATGCATGCTTTCCCCTACATCAAAACTAGAATCAATGTCATTCAAAAGGAGGAGGTAATGTCTGCTTCCAAAGCAATAGAACTAAAGCAAAATGTCATGCAAGAGTCAAGGGGATCAACCACATTGAGACAAAATGAATATTAAATCACAAAAAACTGAGCTACAGCACTCTTAAAATTGTCATTTCTGCTTTCCCTACCATTCTTCCTCTCCTATTTCATTTATGCTGTCTTATGGGAGTGGTTCACTTAACTTCCTCCCATTTAACTCTTTTGCCAGTCTTTTATCAAGTGGCAGAGGGTGACAAGATATACTTTTGCCAGTCTTTTATCAAGTGGCAGAGGGTGACAAGATATATTTTTGGCTAAAAAACAACCACATAAAAACAGCTTGTCATCCTTGTGCCAACTGTTATTTGCAGTTTCTTTGTGAAAGAGTCCCTGTCCCTCTGTAATTTCAGTTTGTTTTGATGCCAATTGAAGTAGCTATTGAAGACATGCAAAAGAAAACGCTTGAACTGGCTGTTGCCACCAGACAGGTGCCACCAGATCCCAAAATGCTGCAGATGGTGCTTCAAGGTTCTGTGGGGGCCACAGTAAATCAGGTATATTGTCAGAATATTGTTGACTAGTGAATTTAGCCCGTTAATAACGGGCGCTAGCAGTGGCGGCGTAGGCGCGGAAGGCGCGGTGGAAGCGACCACGGCCTCCTTCTCCTCCTTGTGAATGTCTATTGATTGCCTCAGGAGTTTGTTTTGACAGGCGGGCTTTTCCTCCCTCCTTCCCTCCCTGCGCAAGCCCCGCCCACCCCGCTGCGCTCCCAGCCAACAGGAATGCAGCTGCCGCTGCCAAGCAGCGACTTCCGCCCTCAGCCTCCCAAACCCGGCCGGCGCCACCTCGCACTGACTGCGGCACCGCCGCCGGCGAGCCCGCCCACACACTCGCGGCCGCCTAATCGAAACCCTCCTCTCTTCCCCCCGCGCGGCTGCGCTCCTCCCTACGCACTGCTGCCAGCCAATCGGAGCCTTGCGTTGCTGCCTCTCTCCCTCCCCCCTCCCTGTCTGCCTGCTTCTCCGCCGCCGCCGGCCTCCTTCCCTCTCTCTCCCTCCCTCCATCCACCCCTCCTCCGCCCGTCCCTCGCTCGGCACAGGCAAGGTCGCTCGCTAGCTCCCCGCCGCCTTCGCTGGCCAGCTGCTCCCTCCGGGCCGCCCACCGCATCAGGCCCTTTGCCCGGTGCTCCACGGGCCAAACACCTTCGCCCTCCTCGGCTGGGCCGAGAAGGGGACGGAAGAGGCGGCGGCTCCTCGGGCGCCTCTGGCCTCCAGCAGCTGCAGGCGCCGCAGCTCCTCCTCCTCCTCCTGTTGCTGCTGCTGCTTCTGGTCGGGGCTGCGGGAGAGGCGGCGCTTGCCGGGGCCACTTTGTTCGCTGCCGCGCCACTTCCCCCGCGCTTTGGCTGCGGATGGGCGGCAGCGGGAGGCTCCGCTGGAGGTGTGCGGGCGGCGGCGGTTGGCGCCGCTTCCCCCGCGGTTTGGCAAGCAGTGAGGAAGGCGGCAGTAGCGGGAGGCTCCGCTCGAGCTGGGCGGCAGCGGGAGGCTCCGCTAGAGGTGTGCGGGTGGCGGCGGTTGGCGCCGCTTCCCCCGCGCTTTGCCGAGGATGGTAGGCGGCTGCAGCAGGAGGCTCCGCTCAAAAACGGGCGCTCACAGGGCGTGCGATGACCGGGCGCGCCAGAGGCCTCGGAGCTGTGGGCGGAAAAGGCGAACGGCGGCGGCAAGCTACTGTCAGGCAGCGGCAAAAGCTACTGTGAGGCAGCGGCAAAACGGTCGCTCGCAGCGGCAAAACGGTCGCTCGCAGAATGACCGTTAAAGCCAGACAGCGTGCGAAAGGGCTCGGAGCTGCGGGGGTGGGGAGGAAGAGGCGTAACCGCCATCGTCTACGCTCCAATCCCTGCGTAGTGACATGCGCAGTACCGCACTTCCGTGACACACGGAAAGTTGGCAACTTTATTATATAGGATTCTTCTTTTCTTCTCTCTGCTTAGCCATGTTAGCAGCATAAACAAAACATTAAAATGGCATGTGCCTATTAATGGAACCTATTCCATGCACCTATTAATGGAAATCAGTCTGACATCTCCTTGTCACTAATCCCAGTGACTTCTTAGGCCCAAACATGAAAACTGCAGCCCAATCATCCTATATAATAATTCCCTAATGTCCCCACGTCCGTGGTGTGTGTCAGTGGAAATTTTCCACTGCGCATGTCCCAGGCGGACGGACGCAGGGATTGGAGGACGGGAGAGGGGGGCGTGTCCGAGAGGCAGCGGCGGCGCATGCGCGTCTCAGTTGGGGCACCGCCGCTGCCTCGAACGGAGCTCGCGCCGCTCTCCTCTGAGCGATCCGCCGAGGGAGCGCCGGCTCCTGAGGCTGCCCGCCCGTGCTGCTTACAAGCAGCACGGACAGGCAGCTCCAGGAGCCGCCCCTCTCTCGGTGGCAACGGCGCTCCCTCGGCAGATCGCTCAGCGCTGACTGAGCGATCCGCCGAGGGAGCGCCGGCTCCCAAGGCTGCCCGCCCGTGCTGCTTACAAGCAGCACGGACAGGCAGCTCCAGGAGCCGCCCCTCTCTCGGCGGCAACGGCGCTCCGTCGGCGGATCGCTCAGCGCTGACTGAGCGATCCGCCGAGGGAGCGCCAGCTCCCGAGGCTGCCCGCCTGTGCTGCTTACAAGCAGCACGGACAGGCAGCTCCAGGAGCCGCCCCTCTCTCGGCCGCAACGGCGCTCCCTCGGCGGATCGCTCAGCGCTGACTGAGCGATCCGCCGACGGAGCGCCGGCTCCCGAGGCTGACCGTCCGTGCTGCTTTAAAGCAGCACGGACAGGCAGCTCCAGGGGCGACGTCGGGGCCGGAGAGCTTTCTAGCGCCCGTTTTTTGTAACGGGCTTAGGTGTCCAAAGGCTGCTACCATTTTCTTACCAATTCCTGTTTTAGAGTACTGTCTCACTGAAATCCTCTCCTACTCCTGTTGCAACTGAGTTGCCCTAAAAGTTGTGTCTTCCTGATATCTGACTAGAATAGGGTTTTGCCATTTATTGGGTTTTTTACATGATAGTAATTCTGGTTGATACTTCATCATCTTTTCCTCAATAAATAGGCTTTATGTAATACAATTTTATGTTCTTCTGTAAGGGACCACTAGAAGTAGCTCAAGTGTTCCTGGCTGAAATTCCAGAGGATCCAAAACTTTATCGACATCACAACAAGCTAAGGTTATGCTTCAAAGAATTCATAATGAGGTGAGTAAAGTGGCAAAGTAAAATCTGTTAAAACTGCAATTACACTAAATCTGTGTCAGCACATTCTTGCAAAGGTACGGTATAAACAAATTACACAATCCCCACTGTAGCATGGAAGGCAGCCTCTGTTGAAATTATTGTCCCATTGAACACTAAATTGTTCCTGGTAACAAGACTAAAAAGTACCTCCAAATCTTCAAGTTCAGTCCCAGCCAAAAATGAAACTTTATTTCAAGATGCACATGGTCCGATACTGTGCGGTTATATTAATCAACAAAATTGTTTTCTTCATTTTTTGGGGAACAGATGTGGTGAAGCAGTGGAGAAAAATAAATGCCTGATTACTGCTGACCAAAGGGAATATCAACAAGAATTGAAAAAGAACTACAACAAGTTGAAAGAGAACCTCAGACCAATGATTGAGAGGAAGATCCCAGAGCTGTATAAACCTATTGTGAAAGTTAACAGTATTTCAAGGTATAAGAATTGCCCTTTCCCCCACACCCCCAATAACCGTAGCAAAATACAACATAGGTAGCCCGTGTGGTTCACTCCAGATGATGTTGGACTATCAGCCTTAGTTGGTGATGATGGCAGGGGAACCACCTTGGCTAACCAAAATCTGAAGGCAACCCTGTATCCAATTTTTTTTAGTGTCTAATGTATTACAATTTTTTATGTGCTGGGGCTGGGGAAACCCAGTCAGATGGGCGGGGTATATTATTTATTTATTTACTTACTTACTTACTTACTTACTTACTTACAATTTCATTATTATTATTATTACTTTTATTTATTATTTATTTGCATACTTACAATTTCATTATTATTTTTATTATTATTATTACTTACTTACTTACTTACTTACTTACTTACTTATTTACTTACTTGCCCAGTCATTTCTATTCTCATTTTCTTCTTATTTATTTTAGGGGCTCTTTCCTTAATTCTAGTTTTAGGAAATATGAAAATCTGCCTCCACAGAACAGTTAAAAGCAGCTTCATGAAAAGGAGCTATCTACTTGCAGTGGATCAAATACAAGAGGATATGCAAATGCTGTTCAAAATCGTAAAATTTCCCCACAATTTCTCATGAACACATTTTTGAAAGATTGCTTTCTGTACAAGACTCAAGAAGGAAGAGTTATAACTCATCACATCTTCTGAGGGAGTGGGTACTGAAACTAGTTGCAGAAAAACAGATATTTTATTATAAATTGACATTGATATTTGCACGCACAGAGAAAACAGCCTTGTGTTTTCTCCAATAGTCTAAAGGCCAATTCACAATATTGCATTGTCAACAAATGTTCCCTGTATCTATGAAACTTCATCTGTGGATGAAGTTCATGGAAATGTTCCTGAATATAACCCAAAGACCCTTCTGACCAATCATGGATTTGCATCAATAAGCACATAAGCACCAAGCAGCAGATATGAACAGTTAACCAAAACAACTTTTAAGCACATTTCAATCGCAAGAAACTTGCAGACATTTGTAACTAGATTCCAAGTTACATAAAATTATTGTTGTTTGAATGGATCTTTTCTCATGGAAGTGGATGCTGTTATGCTTTTAACAAGTAGGATCAAATATTACACTCTGTAATATTTAAATCTCATTGGATGGAGGCCACACAAATGCAAAATAGAGACCACTCAGGTGTCACCAATATTCAAATGCTACTATCCTTTTACTGTGGAAGTTATATTTCTTCCTATGGGCTCCAGAGATGCATTCTAGTTAGAATGTTTTATTATTTTAATAACTATAATTGTTTTTTAAAAGTAGCACTATATTTCTTCTAATACTTGAAATACAGTGTTTGTTCCTGATTTTGTAATTTTGCTTCATGTTGGGTGGGACTCATTTCCTTCAGTTCAGTGTTCACGAGATTGCAAATTTGTATACACGTGAAATGTTCACGTTTTGGAGAGTATTGTGGGAAATTGTAGCACTTAGCAGTTCTTTTGTTCTTAAAGGCCTAAAATTAATCTATTAAATAAAAAAATCTAAATAAAATACTGTATTAACAGAAAAAAACCATTTTATTTCGAGTTCAAATATCACTTTGTTTTTCTCTCTCTTCCAAACACCATGCTTGAAAAAGTTAGAAATAAAGATTAATTTGCAAAGCGTTTTAAGTGATCCTGATTGTACATTATAGAGATTACTCAGTGTTAAATAGATTTATAATTGTTAGGAAGCTTATTACATTAACATTACGTATATTTCATTGCTGCTTTGGAGTTAGTTGTAAAAATTGATTCTTTATTTTTGTGGTATGTGCCCAGGAGGTTTTATGAAAAGGCAAGGCTTGGAGGGAGGGCATTTAGGGTTCCAGTTTAGCACAGTAGGGTTCCAGTTTAGCAGCATCTTAAAGCCTATTGGCCATGACCACCTGGCAGATTATTTTGAGACCAAGAAAGGGAGGGCAGTAAAGGTAAAAAAAAAAAAAAAATACATTATGCCAGGAAGAGACCATGACACACACAAAGACATTTACTGTTAATATTTGTGAAGTAATGTGCTGTATGCATTGACCCCTAAGGATTAACACCTCCCCCAAATTACTACCGGTATGTAAAAACCATAAAATCATACGGGGGGATGTGTCAGTGTTACGGAAAAACCCAGGTGTGAGGCCGCTCAGTCACCCAGCTCGCCGGGCAGAGCCCGCAGGTCCCTGCAGAATAAAGGAGCAACCGGAGCAAAATAGCATGGGCCAAAGTTTATTGCGCAACAAGTTCAAGACAAGATTGAACCCCAAAGATGGGGTGACAAACTTTTAAAACTTCCCTCAATTTCCCAGAACACAGTTCACTAAGCATCATCACTACATAACTGTTACATGGGTACAACGTCAGGAAAGGGGAGGGTTACACGGGATTAACATAGAGGAAATGAAATGCAAATGTATCGGGAGGAGCATCTTGAGAGTCCATCAGGGCAAAACAATGAAACCTTGTTTGAATAGTCTGGATGGGCTCCGGAGGGAAGCCTTTGACTAGTGATTACCCCTTGGGGTTCCTTTCCTGTGTGTACCTGGTCTCTTGCCTGAGAGATCATGCTTATGCAACAATGTGTCCGGGCGAAGGGAGCCACTCTCCAAAAGGGCTTCCTCGAGGGCATCGCTCCATTCCCTATGAGTTTACTCAGGAGGAGACTTCGCTCAGGTGCCCCCCCGTTCCGTTCTGTAACAGCCCCCAATCGGGGATAAGATTTGCATGAGGTTCTTTAGAACCGCAAATCCTTTTCTCCGCACCCTAAATTTCCGTGATTTGGTATTCACCCTCCCCCAGGTGTGTGGGTTTATGTAAACCTGAAAGGGACTTAAGGTCATTCGTAAGTGTAGCAGTACACAGGACACAGGATATCACATAAGAATTTTGTTGCATTTTGCATTTTGTTACTAAATTACTTGTGGCATTTTAGCACTTTGGGAGAAACATTTTCTCTTTTTTTGCAATAATTTTTATTGAGTTTCCACATAAACATATTATTTACACATCTGATTATTACATCTTATATTTCATAACAGTGCCTGACTTTGGCCTCTACTGTTTCAACAGGCTCTGGCCTAGGCGACATGTTGGTTTCCTTGCCAACCGAACTAGGCTGGTCTTGTTCCACAGATTGGATACAATATGTCTGCCTTGGTGTTGTGCAGTCATTCCCTTCCCTGTTTTGCACTCAAAGATTCTGTGCCCTAATTTTCCACAGCCCCAGCATGACAGGTCTCTGGGTCCTGCATATTTTGGTTTATCCACTTTTCTCTCAGTGCCTTCTGACTGAGTGTGTGGCTTCTCATTTGGGCCTTTTGGTGAGAGACTACTCCTCTTGTCAGTTTCTGAGGTAATTTTTCCTTTTTCTTGGGGAAACTTATTCTTATTTTGGCTCATCAAATTTGTTGTCTCTAATTTCATTTAATTGGTCAGCTAAATCGGCCACCTCCTGCAAAGTAGCTGGGTGTCTTTCTTTAATTAAATATTTGAGCTGACTATGTATGGTATCGTAGAACTGCTCTAAGGCAAACACTTCCTTAATCTTTTCTACTGAACCAGCCCCCTCCTGCTCTAACCATTTATTTAAATAATTGCTGGTTTTAGCTCCCAACTGAGCGAATGTCTCTTCACGCCCTTTACGCACAGACCGAAACCGTTGCCTCAATTTTTCACTTGTTATTCCAAATCTCACAAAGACCATCTTCTTAAACACTTGAAAATCTCTAGATTGGTCTAAGGGTAGTTGGGAGTAAATTTCAGTCAGTTTTCCGCTGATGCGGGCCATATTGGCATTTGGTCCTCAGCAGGCACTCCAAAATCCTGAATAGCCCTTTCAAAAGCCAAAATGTAAGCTTCAGGATTGTCACTATCCCTATATTCTGGGAATCGTTTTAAATCTATTTTGTTAACAGTTTGAGGTGTACTGTTATTGCTGTTATTTTGATTGGTCAGAGCAGCCAATTCCATCCTTTTCATTTCTAAATTATACTGTCTCTCTCTATCCTCAGCTTCCATTCTCAGTTCTTTTTCTCTTCCCTCAGCTCTTAATTTTTCTTTTTCCCATTCCTGCTCAGCTCTTAATTTTTCCAACTCTAATTTCAAGTTATACTCTTGGGTTAACTTCCACTTTTCAAAATCCTCTGGTGGGGTTTTAGATATTTCTTCTACCCTGGTTTCCTCCCCCTGAGGATTACCATTCTCTTCCCCAGAACTTTCATAGGAGGTTTCTCTCACTGAGTGTTTGGTTTTCTTAGGTGGCATTGTGTGAGTCAGTACTGGTACACGTTCGTTAAATAAGAGCTTTTTAATCTCCTTACTGTTCTACCTGGCTGGGCTCTTCAAGACTCGGGTCCCAAAGTCTAGCTTTAGGTTTTCTCTCTCTCAACCTTTCAAGCTACCTTCCCCTGACCTCTAGTCTAACACTCTGCCAGAACAGTCTCTCGAGATGCCTTACTCTTTTTATAAACGTGGCCTCACGCCAACCTGGGGTTTTACCTCAATCACCCCCTCGGGTCGGGTAATCAATCCTTCCCCTCTCCAGGCGTATAGCTTCCCCTGACAGGCAACCTGAACTGATCGTATCCCGTCGCTGCCACCAATTTGTGGCGATCGCACAGGGTCCCCGGACGTTTTACTGTCGATTGACCCCTGTGCCACCACACTCCCTTCTTACGCTGCCACCAACCAGGGCCTCCCTGGTAAATTTATTGAGTCCAGTCAGGCTTAAAACGTAACATCAAAGAATTGTTTATTTAGTACAGAAATAAAAACACGTGAAGTTTAATTAATGTGTACAAGAATGCTTAGTTGTTGTATTTGTTCCTCACTTAACTGACCGAACTGACTCAATCCTCTTTCTAAGCTGTCCAACTGACTCTCACTTCCCCCCAACTGCCAAACTTCAAACCTCCTCCCAATAACCAACCTCGACCACCCAACAACTCCCAACTCCCACTCCAACTCTAACTGACACAACCTTCCCAGAGTGGGATTTTATAGTCCCCCGGACACACGAACAACCCCTCCCTCTGGGTTTGGATTGGGCATTCCATTTAACTGTTTCACCACCAGCACTTCTATTTCTAGCTTCCCCCTACCTGGATCGTCACACATGTTTCTTTCAAAAGAGAGCTGTTTTTGAGTGGGGAGTGCAAAGTGACGCAAATCAGCTAAAATGAAGCTTACAAAACACAAATACATCCGAACGAGCTTCTTTGGGCTCGAAATGCATGGGAAACACACGAACAAAGTTCTATCATGTTTCTTTCAAAAGAGAGCTGTTTTTGAGTGGGGAGTGCAAAGTGACGCAAATCAGCTAAAATGAAGCTTACAAAACACAAATACATCCGAACGAGCTTCTTTGGGCTCGAAATGCATGGGAAACACACGAACAACGTTCTATCACGTTTCTTTCAAAAGAGAGCTGTTTTTGAGTGGGGAGTGCAAAGTGACGCAAATCAGCTAAAATGAAGCTTCCAAAACACAAATACATACGAACGCGTTTCTTTGGGCTCGAAATGCATGGGAAACACACGAACAACCTTCTATCATGTTTCTTTCAAAAGAGAGCTGTTTTTGAGTGGGGAGTGCAAAGTGACGCAAATCAGCTAAAACGAAGCTTACAAAACACAAATACATCCGAACGAGCTTCTTTGGGCTCAAAATGCATGGGAAACACACGAACAAAAGAGCTGTTTTTGAGTGGGGAGTGCAAAATGACGCAAATCAGCTAAAATAAAGCTTCCAAAACACAAATACATCCAAACGAGCTTCTTTGGGCTCGAAATGCATGGGAAACACACGAACAACCTTCTATCATGTTTCTTTCAAAAGGGAGCTGTTTTTGAGTCAGGAGTGCAAAGTGACGCTAAGAAGCTAAAATGAAGCTTAGAAAATACAAATACATCCAAACGCGCTTCTTTGGGCTTGAAATGCATGAAAAACACACGAACAACCTTCTATCATGTTTCTTTCAATAGGGAGCTGTTTTTGTGTCAGGAGTGCAAAGTGACGCAAAGAAGCTAAAATGAAGCTTAGAAAATACAAATACAAACAAACGCGCTTCTTTGGGCTAGAAATGCATGCAAATCACACGAACAACCTTCTGTCGTGTTTCTTTCAAAAGGGAGCTGTTTTTGAGTCAGGAGTGCAAAGTGACGCAAATAAGCTAAAATGAAGCTTAGAAAATACAAATACATCCAAACGCGCTTCTTTGGGCTAGAAATGCATGAAAAACACACGAACAACCTTCTATCATGTTTCTTTCAAAAGGGAGCTGTTTTTGAGTCAGGAGTGCAAAGTGACGCAAAGAAGCTAAAATGAAGCTTAGAAAATACAAATACACACAAACGCGCTTCTTTGGGCTAGAAATGCATGCAAATCACACGAACAACCTTCTATCATGTTTCTTTCAAAAGGGAGCTGTTTTTGAGTCAGGAGTGCAAAGTGACGCAAATCAGCTAAAATGAAGCTTACAAAACACAAATACATCCGAACGAGCTTCTTTGGGCTCGAAATGCATGGGAAACACACGAACAACGTTCTATCACGTTTCTTTCAAAAGAGAGCTGTTTTTGAGTGGGGAGTGCAAAGTGACGCAAATCAGCTAAAATGAAGCTTCCAAAACACAAATACATACGAACGAGTTTCTTTGGGCTCGAAATGCATGGGAAACACACGAACAACCTTCTATCATGTTTCTTTCAAAAGAGAGCTGTTTTTGAGTGGGGAGTGCAAAGTGACGCAAATCAGCTAAAACGAAGCTTACAAAACACAAATACATCCGAACGAGCTTCTTTGGGCTCAAAATGCATGGGAAACACACGAACAAAAGAGCTGTTTTTGAGTGGGGAGTGCAAAATGACGCAAATCAGCTAAAATAAAGCTTCCAAAACACAAATACATCCAAACGAGCTTCTTTGGGCTCGAAATGCATGGGAAACACACGAACAACCTTCTATCATGTTTCTTTCAAAAGGGAGCTGTTTTTGAGTCAGGAGTGCAAAGTGACGCTAAGAAGCTAAAATGAAGCTTAGAAAATACAAATACATCCAAACGCGCTTCTTTGGGCTTGAAATGCATGAAAAACACACGAACAACCTTCTATCATGTTTCTTTCAATAGGGAGCTGTTTTTGTGTCAGGAGTGCAAAGTGACGCAAAGAAGCTAAAATGAAGCTTAGAAAATACAAATACAAACAAACGCGCTTCTTTGGGCTAGAAATGCATGCAAATCACACGAACAACCTTCTGTCGTGTTTCTTTCAAAAGGGAGCTGTTTTTGAGTCAGGAGTGCAAAGTGACGCAAATAAGCTAAAATGAAGCTTAGAAAATACAAATACATCCAAACGCGCTTCTTTGGGCTAGAAATGCATGAAAAACACACGAACAACCTTCTATCATGTTTCTTTCAAAAGGGAGCTGTTTTTGAGTCAGGAGTGCAAAGTGACGCAAAGAAGCTAAAATGAAGCTTAGAAAATACAAATACACACAAACGCGCTTCTTTGGGCTAGAAATGCATGCAAATCACACGAACAACCTTCTATCATGTTTCTTTCAAAAGGGAGCTGTTTTTGAGTCAGGAGTGCAAAGTGACGCAAAGAAGCTGAAATGAAGCTTAGAAAATACAAATACATCCAAACGACACCAACAAGTGTCCATCGTGTTCATTTGCAAAGTTAGGTGTATTTCAGCTGTTAATGCCAAATCACGCAAATAAGCCAAACTGAACGTTAGGAAAGCCAACTACATCCGAACATGCTTCTTTCAGGTTGAAATGCATAGAAAACACACCAACAAGTTTCCATCGTGTTCATTTGCAAAGTTAGGTGTATTTGAGCTGTTAATGCAAAATCACGCAAATAAGCCAAACTGAACGTTAGGAAAGCAAAGTACATCCATATTAGCTTCTTTCAGGTCGAAATGCATAGAAAACACACCAACAAGTTTCCATCGTGTTCATTTGCAAAGTTAGGTGTATTTGAGCTGTTAATGCCAAATCACGCAAATAAGCCAAACTGAACGTTAGGAAAGCCAAGTACATCCGAACATGCTTCTTTCAGGTCGAAATGCATAGAAAACACACCAACAAGTTTCCATCGTGTTCATTTGCAAAGTTAGGTGTATTTGTGCTGTTAATGCCAAATCACGCAAATAAGCCAAACTGAACGTTAGGAAAGCCAAGTACATCCGAACATGCTTCTTTCAGGTCGAAATGCATAGAAAACACACCAACAAGTTTCCATCGTGTTCATTTGCAAAGTTAGGTGTATTTGAGCTGTTAATGCCAAATCACGCAAATAAGCCAAACTGAACGTTAGGAAAGCCAAGTACATCCGAACATGCTTCTTTCAGGCCGAAATGCATAGAAAACACACCAACAAGTCTCCATCGTGTTCATTTGCAAAGTTAGGTGTATTTGAGCTGTTAATGCCAAATCACGCAAATAAGCCAAACTGAACGTTAGGAAAGCCAAGTACATCCGAACTAGCTTCTTTCAGGTCGAAATGCATAGAAAACACACCAACATGTTTCCATCGTGTTCATTTGCAAAGTTAGGTGTGTTTGAGCTGTTAATGCCAAATCACGCAAATAAGCCAAACTGAACGTTAGGAAAGCCAACTACATCCGAACATGCTTCTTTCAGGTCGAAATGCATAGAAAACACACCAACAAGTTTCCATCGTGTTCATTTGCAAAGTTAGCTGTATTTGAGCTGTTAGTGCCAAATCACGCAAATAAGCCAAACTGAACGTTAGGAAAGCCAAGTACATCCGAACTAGCTTCTTTCAGGTCGAAATGCATAGAAAACACACCAACAAGTTTCCATCGTGTTCATTTGCAAAGTTAGGTGTATTTGAGCTGTTAATGCAAAATCACGCAAATAAGCCAAACTGAACGTTAGGAAAGCCAAGTACATCCGAACATGCTTCTTTCAGGTCGAAATGCATAGAAAACACACCAACAAGTGTCCATCGTGTTCATTTGCAAAGTTAGGTGTATTTGAGCTGTTAATGCCAAATCACGCAAATAAGCCAAACTGAACGTTAGGAAAGCCAAGTACATCCGAACTAGCTTCTTTCAGGTCGAAATGCATAGAAAACACACCAACATGTTTCCATCGTGTTCATTTGCAAAGTTAGGTGTGTTTGAGCTGTTAATGCCAAATCACGCAAATAAGCCAAACTGAACGTTAGGAAAGCCAACTACATCCGAACATGCTTCTTTCAGGTCGAAATGCATAGAAAACACACCAACAAGTTTCCATCGTGTTCATTTGCAAAGTTAGGTGTATTTGAGCTGTTAATGCAAAATCACGCAAATAAGCCAAACTGAACGTTAGGAAAGCCAAGTACATCCGAACTAGCTTCTTTCAGGTCGAAATGCATAGAAAACACACCAACAAGTTTCCATCGTGTTCATTTGCAAAGTTAGGTGTATTTGAGCTGTTAATGCCAAATCACGCAAATAAGCCAAACTGAACGTTAGGAAAGCCAAGTACATCCGAACCAGCTTCTTTCAGGTCGAAATGCATAGAAAACACACCAACAAGTTTCCATCGTGTTCATTTGCAAAGTTAGGTGTATTTGAGCTGTTAATGCCAAATCACGCAAATAAGCCAAACTGAACGTTAGGAAAGCCAAGTACATCCGAACTAGCTTCTTTCAGGTCGAAATGCATAGAAAACACACCAACAAGTTTCCATCGTGTTCATTTGCAAAGTTAGGTGTATTTGAGCTGTTAATGCCAAATCACGCAAATAAGCCAAACTGAACGTTAGGAAAGCCAAGTACATCCGAACCAGCTTCTTTCAGGTCGAAATGCATAGAAAACACACCAACAAAGGAACGGCTTAGGGAGCTGGGTATGTTTAGCCTGGAGAAGAGACGGTTAAGGGGTGATATGATAGCCATGTTCAAATATATAAAAGGATGTCATATAGAGGAGGGAGAAAGGTTGTTTTCTGCTGCTCCAGAGAAGCGGACACGGAGCAATGGATTCAAACTACAAGAAAGAAGATTCCACCTAAACATTAGGAAGAATTTCTTGACAGTAAGAGCTGTTCGACAGTGGAATTTGCTGCCAAGGAGTGTGGTGGAGTCTCCTTCTTTGGAGGTCTTTAAGCAGAGGCTTGACAGCCACCTGTCAGGAATGCTTTGATGGTGTTTCCTGCTTGGCAGGGGGTTGGACTGGATGGCCCTTGTGGTCTCTTCCAACTCTATGATTCTATGATTCTATGATTCTAAGCCAAACTGAACGTTAGGAAAGCCAAGTACATCCTAACATGCTTCTTTCAGGTCGAAATGCATAGAAAACACACCAACAAGTTTCTATCGTGTTCATTTGCAAAGTTAGGTGTATTTGAGCTGTTAATGCCAAATCACGCAAATAAGCCAAACTGAACGTTAGGAAAGCCAAGTACATCCTAACATGCTTCTTTCAGGCCGAAATGCATAGAAAACACACCAACAAGTCTCCATCGTGTTCATTTGCAAAGTTAGGTTTATTTGAGCTGTTAATGCCAAATCACGCAAATAAGCCAAACTGAACGTTAGGAAAGCCAAGTACATCCGAACTAGCTTCTTTCAGGTCGAAATGCATAGAAAACACACCAACAAGTTTCCATCGTGTTCATTTGCAAAGTTAGGTGTATTTGAGCTGTTAATGCCAAATCACGAAAATTAGCCAAACTGAACGTTAGGAAAGCCAAGTACATCCAAACTTGCTTCTTTCAGGTCGAAATGCATAGAAAACACACCAACAAGTTTCTATCGTGTTCATTTGCAAAGTTAGGTGTATTTGAGCTGTTAATGCCAAATCACGCAAATAAGCCAAACTGAACGTTAGGAAAGCCAAGTACATCCTAACATGCTTCTTTCAGGCCGAAATGCATAGAAAACACAACAACAAGTCTCCATCGTGTTCATTTGCAAAGTTAGGTGTATTTCAGCTGTTAATGCCAAATCACGCAAATAAGCCAAACTGAACGTTAGGAAAGCCAAGTACATCCTAACATGCTTCTTTCTGGCCGAAATGCATAGAAAACACACCAACAAGTCTCCATCGTGTTCATTTGCAAAGTTAAGTGTATTTGAGCTGTTAATGCCAAATCACGCAAATAAGCCAAACTGAACGTTAGGAAAGCCAAGTACATCCTAACATGCTTCTTTCAGGTCGAAATGCATAGAAAACACATCAACAAGTTTCCATCGTGTTCATTTGCAAAGTTAGGTGTATTTCAGCTGTTAATGCCAAATCACGCAAATAAGCCAAACTGAACGTTAGGAAAGCCAAGTACATCCTAACATGCTTCTTTCAGGTCGAAATGCATAGAAAACACACCAACAAGTTTCCATCGTGTTCATTTGCAAAGTTAGGTGTATTTGAGCTGTTAATGCCAAATCACGCAAATAAGCCAAACTGAACGTTAGGAAAGCCAAGTACATCCGAACCAGCTTCTTTAAGGTCGAAATGCATAGAAAACAAACCAACAAGTTTCCATCGTGTTCATTTGCAAAGTTAGGTGTATTTGAGCTGTTAATGCCAAATCACGCAAAAAAGCCAAACTGAACGTTAGGAAAGCCAAGTACATCCGAACTAGCTTCTTTCAGGTCGAAATGCATAGAAAACACACCAACAAGTGTCCATCGTGTTCATTTGCAAAGTTAGGTGTATTTGAGCTGTTAATGCCAAATCACGCAAATAAGCCAAACTGAACGTTAGGAAAGCCAAGTATATCCGAACTAGCTTCTTTAAGGTCGAAATGCATAGAAAACACACCAACAAGTTTCCATCGTGTTCATTTGCAAAGTTAGGTGTATTTGAGCTGTTAATGCCAAATCACGCAAATAAGCCAAACTGAACGTTAGGAAAGCCAAGTACATCCGAACTAGCTTCTTTCAGGTCGAAATGCATAGAAAACACACCAACAAGTTTCCATCATGTTCATTTGCAAAACTAGGTGTATTTGAGCTGTTAATGCCAAATCACGCGAATAAGCCAAACTGAACGTTAGGAAAGCCAAGTACAACCGAACTAGCTTCTTTCAGGTCGAAATGCATAGAAAAAACACCAACAAGTTTCTATCGTGTTCATTTGCAAAGTTAGGTGTATTTGAGCTGTTAATGCCAAATCACGCAAATAAGCCAAACTGAACGTTAGGAAAGCCAAGTACATCCTAACATGCTTCTTTCAGGTCGAAATGCATAGAAAACACACCAACAAGTTTCTATCGTGTTCATTTGCAAAGTTAAGTGTATTTGAGCTGTTAATGCCAAATCACGCAAATAAGCCAAACTGAACGTTAGGAAAGCCAAGTGCATCCTAACATGCTTCTTTCAAATCGAAATGCATAGAAAACACACCAACAAGTTTCCATCGTGTTCATTTGCAAAGTTAGGTGTATTTGAGCTGTTAATGCCAAATCACGCAAATAAGCCAAACTGAACGTTAGGAAAGCCAAGTACATCCTAACATGCTTCTATCAGGTCGAAATGCATAGAAAACACACCAACAAGTTTCTATCGTGTTCATTTGCAAAGTTAAGTGTATTTGAGCTGTTAATGCCAAATCACGCAAATAAGCCAAACTGAACGTTAGGAAAGCCAAGTACATCCTAACATGCTTCTTTCAGGTCGAAATGCATAGAAAACACACCAACAAGTTTCTATCGTGTTCATTTGCAAAGTTAAGTGTATTTGAGCTGTTAATGCCAAATCACGCAAATAAGCCAAACTGAACGTTAGGAAAGCCAAGTACATCCTAACATGCTTCTTTCAGGTCGAAATGCATAGAAAACACACCAACAAGTTTCTATCGTGTTCATTTGCAAAGTTAGGTGTATTTGAGCTGTTAATGCCAAATCACGCAAATAAGCCAAACTGAACGTTAGGAAAGCCAAGTACATCCTAACATGCTTCTTTCAGGCCGAAATGCATAGAAAACACACCAACAAGTCTCCATCGTGTTCATTTGCAAAGTTAGGTTTATTTGAGCTGTTAATGCCAAATCACGCAAATAAGCCAAACTGAACGTTAGGAAAGCCAAGTACATCCGAACTAGCTTCTTTCAGGTCGAAATGCATAGAAAACACACCAACAAGTTTCCATCGTGTTCATTTGCAAAGTTAGGTGTATTTGAGCTGTTAATGCCAAATCACGAAAATTAGCCAAACTGAACGTTAGGAAAGCCAAGTACATCCAAACTTGCTTCTTTCAGGTCGAAATGCATAGAAAACACACCAACAAGTTTCTATCGTGTTCATTTGCAAAGTTAGGTGTATTTGAGCTGTTAATGCCAAATCACGCAAATAAGCCAAACTGAACGTTAGGAAAGCCAAGTACATCCTAACATGCTTCTTTCAGGCCGAAATGCATAGAAAACACAACAACAAGTCTCCATCGTGTTCATTTGCAAAGTTAGGTGTATTTCAGCTGTTAATGCCAAATCACGCAAATAAGCCAAACTGAACGTTAGGAAAGCCAAGTACATCCTAACATGCTTCTTTCAGGCCGAAATGCATAGAAAACACACCAACAAGTCTCCATCGTGTTCATTTGCAAAGTTAAGTGTATTTGAGCTGTTAATGCCAAATCACGCAAATAAGCCAAACTGAACGTTAGGAAAGCCAAGTACATCCTAACATGCTTCTTTCAGGTCGAAATGCATAGAAAACACATCAACAAGTTTCCATCGTGTTCATTTGCAAAGTTAGGTGTATTTCAGCTGTTAATGCCAAATCACGCAAATAAGCCAAACTGAACATTAGGAAAGCCAAGTACATCCGAACTAGCTTCTTTCAGGTCGAAATGCATAGAAAACACACCAACATGTTTCCATCGTGTTCATTTGCAAAGTTAGGTGTGTTTGAGCTGTTAATGCCAAATCACGCAAATAAGCCAAACTGAACGTTAGGAAAGCCAACTACATCCGAACATGCTTCTTTCAGGTCGAAATGCATAGAAAACACACCAACAAGTTTCCATCGTGTTCATTTGCAAAGTTAGGTGTATTTGAGCTGTTAATGCCAAATCACGCAAATAAGCCAAACTGAACGTTAGGAAAGCCAAGTACATCCGAACTAGCTTCTTTCAGGTCGAAATGCATAGAAAACACACCAACATGTTTCCATCATGTTCATTTGCAAAGTTAGGTGTATTTGAGCTGTTAATGCAAAATCACGCAAATAAGCCAAACTGAACGTTAGGAAAGCCAAGTACATCCGAACTAGCTTCTTTCAGGTCGAAATGCATAGAAAACACACCAACAAGTTTCCATCGTGTTCATTTGCAAAGTTAGGTGTATTTGAGCTGTTAATGCCAAATCACGCAAATAAGCCAAACTGAACGTTAGGAAAGCCAAGTACATCCGAACCAGCTTCTTTCTGGTCGAAATGCATAGAAAACACACCAACAAGTTTCCATCGTGTTCATTTGCAAAGTTAGGTGTATTTGAGCTGTTAATGCCAAATCACGCAAATAAGCCAAACTGAACGTTAGGAAAGCCAAGTACATCCGAACTAGCTTCTTTCAGGTCGAAATGCATAGAAAACACACCAACAAGTTTCCATCGTGTTCATTTGCAAAGTTAGGTGTATTTGAGCTGTTAATGCCAAATCACGCAAATAAGCCAAACTGAACGTTAGGAAAGCCAAGTACATCCGAACCAGCTTCTTTCAGGTCGAAATGCATAGAAAACAGACCAACAAGTTTCCATCGTGTTCATTTGCAAAGTTAGGTGTATTTGAGCTGTTAATGCCAAATCACGCAAATAAGCCAAACTGAACGTTAGGAAAGCCAAGTACATCCGAACTAGCTTCTTTCAGGTCGAAATGCATAGAAAACAAACCAACAAGTTTCCATCGTGTTCATTTGCAAAGTTAGGTGTATTTGAGCTGTTAATGCCAAATCACGCAAATAAGCCAAACTGAACGTTAGGAAAGCCAACTACATCCGAACATGCTTCTTTCAGGTCGAAATGCATAGAAAACACACCAACAAGTTTCCATCGTGTTCATTTGCAAAGTTAGGTGTATTTGAGCTGTTAATGCCAAATCACGCAAATAAGCCAAACTGAACGTTAGGAAAGCCAAGTACATCCGAACCAGCTTCTTTCTGGTCGAAATGCATAGAAAACACACCAACAAGTTTCCATCGTGTTCATTTGCAAAGTTAGGTGTATTTGAGCTGTTAATGCCAAATCACGCAAAAAAGCCAAACTGAACGTTAGGAAAGCCAAGTACATCCGAACTAGCTTCTTTCAGGTCGAAATGCATAGAAAACACACCAACAAGTGTCCATCGTGTTCATTTGCAAAGTTAGGTGTATTTGAGCTGTTAATGCCAAATCACGCAAATAAGCCAAACTGAACGTTAGGAAAGCCAAGTATATCCGAACTAGCTTCTTTAAGGTCGAAATGCATAGAAAACACACCAACAAGTTTCCATCGTGTTCATTTGCAAAGTTAGGTGTATTTGAGCTGTTAATGCCAAATCACGCAAATAAGCCAAACTGAACGTTACGAAAGCCAAGTACATCCGAACTAGCTTCTTTCAGGTCGAAATGCATAGAAAACACACCAACAAGTTTCCATCGTGTTCATTTGCAAAACTAGGTGTATTTGAGCTGTTAATGCCAAATCACGCGAATAAGCCAAACTGAACGTTAGGAAAGCCAAGTACAACCGAACTAGCTTCTTTCAGGTCGAAATGCAGAGAAAAAACACCAACAAGTTTCTATCGTGTTCATTTGCAAAGTTAGGTGTATTTGAGCTGTTAATGCCAAATCACGCAAATAAGCCAAACTGAACGTTAGGAAAGCCAAGTACATCCTAACATGCTTCTTTCAGGTCGAAATGCATAGAAAACACACCAACAAGTTTCTATCGTGTTCATTTGCAAAGTTAAGTGTATTTGAGCTGTTAATGCCAAATCACGCAAATAAGCCAAACTGAACGTTAGGAAAGCCAAGTACATCCTAACATGCTTCTTTCAGGTCGAAATGCATAGAAAACACACCAACAAGTTTCTATCGTGTTCATTTGCAAAGTTAGGTGTATTTGAGCTGTTAATGCCAAATCACGCAAATAAGCCAAACTGAACGTTAGGAAAGCCAAGTACATCCTAACATGCTTCTTTCAGGCCGAAATGCATAGAAAACACACCAACAAGTCTCCATCGTGTTCATTTGCAAAGTTAGGTTTATTTGAGCTGTTAATGCCAAATCACGCAAATAAGCCAAACTGAACGTTAGGAAAGCCAAGTACATCCGAACTAGCTTCTTTCAGGTCGAAATGCATAGAAAACACACCAACAAGTTTCCATCGTGTTCATTTGCAAAGTTAGGTGTATTTGAGCTGTTAATGCCAAATCACGAAAATTAGCCAAACTGAACGTTAGGAAAGCCAAGTACATCCAAACTTGCTTCTTTCAGGTCGAAATGCATAGAAAACACACCAACAAGTTTCTATCGTGTTCATTTGCAAAGTTAGGTGTATTTGAGCTGTTAATGCCAAATCACGCAAATAAGCCAAACTGAACGTTAGGAAAGCCAAGTACATCCTAACATGCTTCTTTCAGGCCGAAATGCATAGAAAACACAACAACAAGTCTCCATCGTGTTCATTTGCAAAGTTAGGTGTATTTCAGCTGTTAATGCCAAATCACGCAAATAAGCCAAACTGAACGTTAGGAAAGCCAAGTACATCCTAACATGCTTCTTTCAGGCCGAAATGCATAGAAAACACACCAACAAGTCTCCTTCGTGTTCATTTGCAAAGTTAAGTGTATTTGAGCTGTTAATGCCAAATCACGCAAATAAGCCAAACTGAACGTTAGGAAAGCCAAGTACATCCTAACATGCTTCTTTCAGGCCGAAATGCATAGAAAACACAACAACAAGTCTCCATCGTGTTCATTTGCAAAGTTAGGTGTATTTCAGCTGTTAATGCCAAATCACGCAAATAAGCCAAACTGAACGTTAGGAAAGCCAAGTACATCCTAACATGCTTCTTTCAGGCCGAAATGCATAGAAAACACACCAACAAGTCTCCATCGTGTTCATTTGCAAAGTTAAGTGTATTTGAGCTGTTAATGCCAAATCACGCAAATAAGCCAAACTGAACGTTAGGAAAGCCAAGTACATCCTAACATGCTTCTTTCAGGTCGAAATGCATAGAAAACACACCAACAAGTTTCTATCGTGTTCATTTGCAAAGTTAAGTGTATTTGAGCTGTTAATGCCAAATCACGCAAATAAGCCTCAATACCTTCTTTGCCTCAGTCTTCTCCAAAAAAGAAAACAATGCCCGACCTGAAGAATATGGAGCAGATGATTCAGCAGGGGAAACACAGCCCAGAATAAGTAAGGAGGTAGTACAAGCACACTTGGCTAGTTTAGATGTATTCAAGTCTCCAGGGCCAGATGAACTACATCCCAGAGTATTAAAAGAACTGGCAGAGGTGATTTCAGAACCACTGGCAGTAATCTTTGAGAATTCTTGGAAAACAGGTGAAGTCCCAGCAGACTGGAGGAGGGCAAATGTTGTCCCTATTTTCAAAAAGGGGAAAAGAGAGGACCCAAACAATTACCGCCCAGTCAGCCTGACATCAATACCAGGAAAGATTCTAGAGCAGATCATTAAGCAAACGGTCTGTGAGCACCTAGAAAGGAACGCTGTGATCACTAAAAGTCAGCATGGGTTTCTGAAAAATAAGTCATGTCAGACTAATCTGATCTCATTTTTTGACAGAATTACAAGCCTGATAGACGAAGGGAACACTGTGGATGTAGCCTATCTTGATTTCAGCAAGGCCTTTGACAAGGTGCCCCATGATATTCTTGTAAAGAAGCTGGTAAAATGCGGGCTAGACAATGCTACCATTCATTGGATTTGTAACTGGCTGACTGACCGAACCCAAAGGGTGCTCATCAATGGCTCCTCTTCATCCTGGAGAGAAGTGACTAGTGGGGTGCCACAGGGTTCTGTCTTGGGCCCAGTCTTATTCAACATCTTTATCAATGACTTGGATGATGGGCTTGAGGGCATCCTGATCAAGTTTGCAGATGACACCAAATTGGGAGGGGTGGCTAATACCCCAGAGGACAGGATCACACTTCAAAATGACCTTAACAGATTAGAGAACTGGGCCAAGGCAAACAGGATGAATTTTAACAGGGAGAAATGTAAAGTACTACACTTGGGCAAAAAAAATGAAAGGCACAAATACAGGATGGGTGATACCTGGCTTGAGAGCAGTACAAGTGAAAAGGATCTAGGAGTCTTGGTAGACCACAAACTTGACATGAGTCAACAGTGTGATGCAGCAGCTAAAAAAGCCAATGCAATTCTGGGCTGCATCAATAGGAGTATAGCATCTAGATCAAGGGAAGTAATAGTACCACTGTATTCCGCTCTGGTCAGACCTCACCTGGAATACTGTGTCCAGTTCTGGGCACCACAGTTCAAGAAGGATATTGACAAGCTGGAACGTGTCCAGAGGAGGGCAACCAAAATGGTCAAAGGCCTGGAAACGATGCCTTATGAGGAACGGCTTAGGGAGCTGGGTATGTTTAGCCTGGAGAAGAGACGGTTAAGGGGTGATATGATAGCCATGTTCAAATATATAAAAGGATGTCATATAGAGGAGGGAGAAAGGTTGTTTTCTGCTGCTCCAGAGAAGCGGACACGGAGCAATGGATTCAAACTACAAGAAAGAAGATTCCACCTAAACATTAGGAAGAATTTCTTGACAGTAAGAGCTGTTCGACAGTGGAATTTGCTGCCAAGGAGTGTGGTGGAGTCTCCTTCTTTGGAGGTCTTTAAGCAGAGGCTTGACAGCCACCTGTCAGGAATGCTTTGATGGTGTTTCCTGCTTGGCAGGGGGTTGGACTGGATGGCCCTTGTGGTCTCTTCCAACTCTATGATTCTATGATTCTATGATTCTAAGCCAAACTGAACGTTAGGAAAGCCAAGTACATCCTAACATGCTTCTTTCAGGTCGAAATGCATAGAAAACACACCAACAAGTTTCTATCGTGTTCATTTGCAAAGTTAGGTGTATTTGAGCTGTTAATGCCAAATCACGCAAATAAGCCAAACTGAACGTTAGGAAAGCCAAGTACATCCTAACATGCTTCTTTCAGGCCGAAATGCATAGAAAACACACCAACAAGTCTCCATCGTGTTCATTTGCAAAGTTAGGTTTATTTGAGCTGTTAATGCCAAATCACGCAAATAAGCCAAACTGAACGTTAGGAAAGCCAAGTACATCCGAACTAGCTTCTTTCAGGTCGAAATGCATAGAAAACACACCAACAAGTTTCCATCGTGTTCATTTGCAAAGTTAGGTGTATTTGAGCTGTTAATGCCAAATCACGAAAATTAGCCAAACTGAACGTTAGGAAAGCCAAGTACATCCAAACTTGCTTCTTTCAGGTCGAAATGCATAGAAAACACACCAACAAGTTTCTATCGTGTTCATTTGCAAAGTTAGGTGTATTTGAGCTGTTAATGCCAAATCACGCAAATAAGCCAAACTGAACGTTAGGAAAGCCAAGTACATCCTAACATGCTTCTTTCAGGCCGAAATGCATAGAAAACACAACAACAAGTCTCCATCGTGTTCATTTGCAAAGTTAGGTGTATTTCAGCTGTTAATGCCAAATCACGCAAATAAGCCAAACTGAACGTTAGGAAAGCCAAGTACATCCTAACATGCTTCTTTCTGGCCGAAATGCATAGAAAACACACCAACAAGTCTCCATCGTGTTCATTTGCAAAGTTAAGTGTATTTGAGCTGTTAATGCCAAATCACGCAAATAAGCCAAACTGAACGTTAGGAAAGCCAAGTACATCCTAACATGCTTCTTTCAGGTCGAAATGCATAGAAAACACATCAACAAGTTTCCATCGTGTTCATTTGCAAAGTTAGGTGTATTTCAGCTGTTAATGCCAAATCACGCAAATAAGCCAAACTGAACGTTAGGAAAGCCAAGTACATCCTAACATGCTTCTTTCAGGTCGAAATGCATAGAAAACACACCAACAAGTTTCCATCGTGTTCATTTGCAAAGTTAGGTGTATTTGAGCTGTTAATGCCAAATCACGCAAATAAGCCAAACTGAACGTTAGGAAAGCCAAGTACATCCGAACCAGCTTCTTTAAGGTCGAAATGCATAGAAAACAAACCAACAAGTTTCCATCGTGTTCATTTGCAAAGTTAGGTGTATTTGAGCTGTTAATGCCAAATCACGCAAAAAAGCCAAACTGAACGTTAGGAAAGCCAAGTACATCCGAACTAGCTTCTTTCAGGTCGAAATGCATAGAAAACACACCAACAAGTGTCCATCGTGTTCATTTGCAAAGTTAGGTGTATTTGAGCTGTTAATGCCAAATCACGCAAATAAGCCAAACTGAACGTTAGGAAAGCCAAGTATATCCGAACTAGCTTCTTTAAGGTCGAAATGCATAGAAAACACACCAACAAGTTTCCATCGTGTTCATTTGCAAAGTTAGGTGTATTTGAGCTGTTAATGCCAAATCACGCAAATAAGCCAAACTGAACGTTAGGAAAGCCAAGTACATCCGAACTAGCTTCTTTCAGGTCGAAATGCATAGAAAACACACCAACAAGTTTCCATCATGTTCATTTGCAAAACTAGGTGTATTTGAGCTGTTAATGCCAAATCACGCGAATAAGCCAAACTGAACGTTAGGAAAGCCAAGTACAACCGAACTAGCTTCTTTCAGGTCGAAATGCATAGAAAAAACACCAACAAGTTTCTATCGTGTTCATTTGCAAAGTTAGGTGTATTTGAGCTGTTAATGCCAAATCACGCAAATAAGCCAAACTGAACGTTAGGAAAGCCAAGTACATCCTAACATGCTTCTTTCAGGTCGAAATGCATAGAAAACACACCAACAAGTTTCTATCGTGTTCATTTGCAAAGTTAAGTGTATTTGAGCTGTTAATGCCAAATCACGCAAATAAGCCAAACTGAACGTTAGGAAAGCCAAGTGCATCCTAACATGCTTCTTTCAAATCGAAATGCATAGAAAACACACCAACAAGTTTCCATCGTGTTCATTTGCAAAGTTAGGTGTATTTGAGCTGTTAATGCCAAATCACGCAAATAAGCCAAACTGAACGTTAGGAAAGCCAAGTACATCCTAACATGCTTCTATCAGGTCGAAATGCATAGAAAACACACCAACAAGTTTCTATCGTGTTCATTTGCAAAGTTAAGTGTATTTGAGCTGTTAATGCCAAATCACGCAAATAAGCCAAACTGAACGTTAGGAAAGCCAAGTACATCCTAACATGCTTCTTTCAGGTCGAAATGCATAGAAAACACACCAACAAGTTTCTATCGTGTTCATTTGCAAAGTTAAGTGTATTTGAGCTGTTAATGCCAAATCACGCAAATAAGCCAAACTGAACGTTAGGAAAGCCAAGTACATCCTAACATGCTTCTTTCAGGTCGAAATGCATAGAAAACACACCAACAAGTTTCTATCGTGTTCATTTGCAAAGTTAGGTGTATTTGAGCTGTTAATGCCAAATCACGCAAATAAGCCAAACTGAACGTTAGGAAAGCCAAGTACATCCTAACATGCTTCTTTCAGGCCGAAATGCATAGAAAACACACCAACAAGTCTCCATCGTGTTCATTTGCAAAGTTAGGTTTATTTGAGCTGTTAATGCCAAATCACGCAAATAAGCCAAACTGAACGTTAGGAAAGCCAAGTACATCCGAACTAGCTTCTTTCAGGTCGAAATGCATAGAAAACACACCAACAAGTTTCCATCGTGTTCATTTGCAAAGTTAGGTGTATTTGAGCTGTTAATGCCAAATCACGAAAATTAGCCAAACTGAACGTTAGGAAAGCCAAGTACATCCAAACTTGCTTCTTTCAGGTCGAAATGCATAGAAAACACACCAACAAGTTTCTATCGTGTTCATTTGCAAAGTTAGGTGTATTTGAGCTGTTAATGCCAAATCACGCAAATAAGCCAAACTGAACGTTAGGAAAGCCAAGTACATCCTAACATGCTTCTTTCAGGCCGAAATGCATAGAAAACACAACAACAAGTCTCCATCGTGTTCATTTGCAAAGTTAGGTGTATTTCAGCTGTTAATGCCAAATCACGCAAATAAGCCAAACTGAACGTTAGGAAAGCCAAGTACATCCTAACATGCTTCTTTCAGGCCGAAATGCATAGAAAACACACCAACAAGTCTCCATCGTGTTCATTTGCAAAGTTAAGTGTATTTGAGCTGTTAATGCCAAATCACGCAAATAAGCCAAACTGAACGTTAGGAAAGCCAAGTACATCCTAACATGCTTCTTTCAGGTCGAAATGCATAGAAAACACATCAACAAGTTTCCATCGTGTTCATTTGCAAAGTTAGGTGTATTTCAGCTGTTAATGCCAAATCACGCAAATAAGCCAAAATGAACGTTAGGAAAGCCAAGTACATCCGAACTAGCTTCTTTCAGGTCGAAATGCATAGAAAACACACCAACAAGTTTCCATCGTGTTCATTTGCAAAGTTAGGTGTATTTGAGCTGTTAATGCAAAATCACGCAAATAAGCCAAACTGAACGTTAGGAAAGCCAAGTACATCCGAACATGCTTCTTTCAGGTCGAAATGCATAGAAAACACACCAACAAGTGTCCATCGTGTTCATTTGCAAAGTTAGGTGTATTTGAGCTGTTAATGCCAAATCACGCAAATAAGCCAAACTGAACGTTAGGAAAGCCAAGTACATCCGAACTAGCTTCTTTCAGGTCGAAATGCATAGAAAACACACCAACATGTTTCCATCGTGTTCATTTGCAAAGTTAGGTGTGTTTGAGCTGTTAATGCCAAATCACGCAAATAAGCCAAACTGAACGTTAGGAAAGCCAACTACATCCGAACATGCTTCTTTCAGGTCGAAATGCATAGAAAACACACAAACAAGTTTCCATCGTGTTCATTTGCAAAGTTAGGTGTATTTGAGCTGTTAATGCCAAATCACGCAAATAAGCCAAACTGAACGTTAGGAAAGCCAAGTACATCCGAACTAGCTTCTTTCAGGTCGAAATGCATAGAAAACACACCAACATGTTTCCATCATGTTCATTTGCAAAGTTAGGTGTATTTGAGCTGTTAATGCAAAATCACGCAAATAAGCCAAACTGAACGTTAGGAAAGCCAAGTACATCCGAACTAGCTTCTTTCAGGTCGAAATGCATAGAAAACACACCAACAAGTTTCCATCGTGTTCATTTGCAAAGTTAGGTGTATTTGAGCTGTTAATGCCAAATCACGCAAATAAGCCAAACTGAACGTTAGAAAAGCCAAGTACATCCGAACCAGCTTCTTTCAGGTCGAAATGCATAGAAAACACACCAACAAGTTTCCATCGTGTTCATTTGCAAAGTTAGGTGTATTTGAGCTGTTAATGCCAAATCACGCAAATAAGCCAAACTGAACGTTAGGAAAGCCAAGTACATCCGAACTAGCTTCTTTCAGGTCGAAATGCATAGAAAACAAACCAACAAGTTTCCATCGTGTTCATTTGCAAAGTTAGGTGTATTTGAGCTGTTAATGCCAAATCACGCAAATAAGCCAAACTGAACGTTAGGAAAGCCAAGTACATCCGAACCAGCTTCTTTCAGGTCGAAATGCATAGAAAACAGACCAACAAGTTTCCATCGTGTTCATTTGCAAAGTTAGGTGTATTTGAGCTGTTAATGCCAAATCACGCAAATAAGCCAAACTGAACGTTAGGAAAGCCAAGTACATCCGAACTAGCTTCTTTCAGGTCGAAATGCATAGAAAACACACCAACAAGTTTCCATCGTGTTCATTTGCAAAGTTAGGTGTATTTGAGCTGTTAATGCCAAATCACGCAAATAAGCCAAACTGAACGTTAGGAAAGCCAAGTACATTGGAACTAGCTTCTTTCAGGTCGAAATGCATAGAAAACACACCAACAAGTTTCCATCGTGTTCATTTGCAAAGTTAGGTGTATTTGAGCTGTTAATGCCAAATCACGCAAATAAGCCAAACTGAACGTTAGGAAAGCCAAGTATATCCGAACTAGCTTCTTTAAGGTTGAAATGCATAGAAAACACACCAACAAGTTTCCATCGTGTTCATTTGCAAAGTTAGGTGTATTTGAGCTGTTAATGCCAAATCACGCAAATAAGCCAAACTGAACGTTACGAAAGCCAAGTACATCCGAACTAGCTTCTTTCAGGTCGAAATGCATAGAAAACACACCAACAAGTTTCCATCGTGTTCATTTGCAAAACTAGGTGTATTTGAGCTGTTAATGCCAAATCACGCGAATAAGCCAAACTGAACGTTAGGAAAGCCAAGTACAACCGAACTAGCTTCTTTCAGGTCGAAATGCATAGAAAAAACACCAACAAGTTTCTATCGTGTTCATTTGCAAAGTTAGGTGTATTTGAGCTGTTAATGCCAAATCACGCAAATAAGCCAAACTGAACGTTAGGAAAGCCAAGTACATCCTAACATGCTTCTTTCAGGTCGAAATGCATAGAAAACACACCAACAAGTTTCTATCGTGTTCATTTGCAAAGTTAAGTGTATTTGAGCTGTTAATGCCAAATCACGCAAATAAGCCAAACTGAACGTTAGGAAAGCCAAGTACATCCTAACATGCTTCTTTCAGGTCGAAATGCATAGAAAACACACCAACAAGTTTCTATCGTGTTCATTTGCAAAGTTAGGTGTATTTGAGCTGTTAATGCCAAATCACGCAAATAAGCCAAACTGAACGTTAGGAAAGCCAAGTACATCCTAACATGCTTCTTTCAGGCCGAAATGCATAGAAAACACACCAACAAGTCTCCATCGTGTTCATTTGCAAAGTTAGGTTTATTTGAGCTGTTAATGCCAAATCACGCAAATAAGCCAAACTGAACGTTAGGAAAGCCAAGTACATCCGAACTAGCTTCTTTCAGGTCGAAATGCATAGAAAACACACCAACAAGTTTCCATCGTGTTCATTTGCAAAGTTAGGTGTATTTGAGCTGTTAATGCCAAATCACGAAAATTAGCCAAACTGAACGTTAGGAAAGCCAAGTACATCCAAACTTGCTTCTTTCAGGTCGAAATGCATAGAAAACACACCAACAAGTTTCTATCGTGTTCATTTGCAAAGTTAGGTGTATTTGAGCTGTTAATGCCAAATCACGCAAATAAGCCAAACTGAACGTTAGGAAAGCCAAGTACATCCGAACTAGCTTCTTTCAGGTCGAAATGCATAGAAAACACACCAACATGTTTCCATCGTGTTCATTTGCAAAGTTAGGTGTATTTGAGCTGTTAATGCAAAATCACGCAAATAAGCCAAACTGAACGTTAGGAAAGCCAAGTACATCCGAACATGCTTCTTTCAGGTCGAAATGCATAGAAAACACACCAACAAGTGTCCATCGTGTTCATTTGCAAAGTTAGGTGTATTTGAGCTGTTAATGCCAAATCACGCAAATAAGCCAAACTGAACGTTAGGAAAGCCAAGTACATCCGAACTAGCTTCTTTCAGGTCGAAATGCATAGAAAACACACCAACATGTTTCCATCGTGTTCATTTGCAAAGTTAGGTGTGTTTGAGCTGTTAATGCCAAATCACGCAAATAAGCCAAACTGAACGTTAGGAAAGCCAACTACATCCGAACATGCTTCTTTCAGGTCGAAATGCATAGAAAACACACCAACAAGTTTCCATCGTGTTCATTTGCAAAGTTAGGTGTATTTGAGCTGTTAATGCCAAATCACGCAAATAAGCCAAACTGAACGTTAGGAAAGCCAAGTACATCCGAACTAGCTTCTTTCAGGTCGAAATGCATAGAAAACACACCAACATGTTTCCATCATGTTCATTTGCAAAGTTAGGTGTATTTGAACTGTTAATGCAAAATCACGCAAATAAGCCAAACTGAACGTTAGGAAAGCCAAGTACATCCGAACTAGCTTCTTTCAGGTCGAAATGCATAGAAAACACACCAACAAGTTTCCATCGTGTTCATTTGCAAAGTTAGGTGTATTTGAGCTGTTAATGCCAAATCACGCAAATAAGCCAAACTGAACGTTAGGAAAGCCAAGTACATCCGAACCAGCTTCTTTCAGGTCGAAATGCATAGAAAACACACCAACAAGTTTCCATCGTGTTCATTTGCAAAGTTAGGTGTATTTGAGCTGTTAATGCCAAATCACGCAAATAAGCCAAACTGAACGTTAGGAAAGCCAAGTACATCCGAACCAGCTTCTTTCAGGTCGAAATGCATAGAAAACAGACCAACAAGTTTCCATCGTGTTCATTTGCAAAGTTAGGTGTATTTGAGCTGTTAATGCCAAATCACGCAAATAAGCCAAACTGAACGTTAGGAAAGCCAAGTACATCCGAACTAGCTTCTTTCAGGTCGAAATGCATAGAAAACACACCAACAAGTTTCCATCGTGTTCATTTGCAAAGTTAGGTGTATTTGAGCTGTTAATGCCAAATCACGCAAATAAGCCAAACTGAACGTTAGGAAAGCCAAGTACATCCGAACTAGCTTCTTTCAGGTCGAAATGCATAGAAAACACACCAACAAGTTTCCATCGTGTTCATTTGCAAAGTTAGGTGTATTTGAGCTGTTAATGCCAAATCACGCAAATAAGCCAAACTGAACGTTAGGAAAGCCAACTACATCCGAACATGCTTCTTTCAGGTCGAAATGCATAGAAAACACACCAACAAGTTTCCATCGTGTTCATTTGCAAAGTTAGGTGTATTTGAGCTGTTAATGCCAAATCACGCAAAAAAGCCAAACTGAACGTTAGGAAAGCCAAGTACATCCGAACTAGCTTCTTTCAGGTCGAAATGCATAGAAAACACACCAACAAGTGTCCATCGTGTTCATTTGCAAAGTTAGGTGTATTTGAGCTGTTAATGCCAAATCACGCAAATAAGCCAAACTGAACGTTAGGAAAGCCAAGTATATCCGAACTAGCTTCTTTCAGGTCGAAATGCATAGAAAACACACCAACAAGTTTCCATCGTGTTCATTTGCAAAACTAGGTGTATTTGAGCTGTTAATGCCAAATCACGCGAATAAGCCAAACTGAACGTTAGGAAAGCCAAGTACAACCGAACTAGCTTCTTTCAGGTCGAAATGCATAGAAAAAACACCAACAAGTTTCTATCGTGTTCATTTGCAAAGTTAGGTGTATTTGAGCTGTTAATGCCAAATCACGCAAATAAGCCAAACTGAACGTTAGGAAAGCCAAGTACATCCTAACATGCTTCTTTCAGGTCGAAATGCATAGAAAACACACCAACAAGTTTCTATCGTGTTCATTTGCAAAGTTAGGTGTATTTGAGCTGTTAATGCCAAATCACGCAAATAAGCCAAACTGAACGTTAGGAAAGCCAAGTACATCCTAACATGCTTCTTTCAGGCCGAAATGCATAGAAAACACACCAACAAGTCTCCATCGTGTTCATTTGCAAAGTTAGGTTTATTTGAGCTGTTAATGCCAAATCACGCAAATAAGCCAAACTGAACGTTAGGAAAGCCAAGTACATCCGAACTAGCTTCTTTCAGGTCGAAATGCATAGAAAACACACCAACAAGTTTCCATCGTGTTCATTTGCAAAGTTAGGTGTATTTGAGCTGTTAATGCCAAATCACGAAAATTAGCCAAACTGAACGTTAGGAAAGCCAAGTACATCCAAACTTGCTTCTTTCAGGTCGAAATGCATAGAAAACACACCAACAAGTTTCTATCGTGTTCATTTGCAAAGTTAGGTGTATTTGAGCTGTTAATGCCAAATCACGCAAATAAGCCAAACTGAACGTTAGGAAAGCCAAGTACATCCTAACATGCTTCTTTCAGGCCGAAATGCATAGAAAACACAACAACAAGTCTCCATCGTGTTCATTTGCAAAGTTAGGTGTATTTCAGCTGTTAATGCCAAATCACGCAAATTAGCCAAACTGAACGTTAGGAAAGCCAAGTACATCCAAACTTGCTTCTTTCAGGTCGAAATGCATAGAAAACACACCAACAAGTTTCTATCGTGTTCATTTGCAAAGTTAGGTGTATTTGAGCTGTTAATGCCAAATCACGCAAATAAGCCAAACTGAACGTTAGGAAAGCCAAGTACATCCTAACATGCTTCTTTCAGGCCGAAATGCATAGAAAACACAACAACAAGTCTCCATCGTGTTCATTTGCAAAGTTAGGTGTATTTCAGCTGTTAATGCCAAATCACGCAAATAAGCCAAACTGAACGTTAGGAAAGCCAAGTACATCCTAACATGCTTCTTTCAGGCCGAAATGCATAGAAAACACACCAACAAGTCTCCATCGTGTTCATTTGCAAAGTTAAGTGTATTTGAGCTGTTAATGCCAAATCACGCAAATAAGCCAAACTGAACGTTAGGAAAGCCAAGTACATCCTAACATGCTTCTTTCAGGCCGAAATGCATAGAAAACACAACAACAAGTCTCCATCGTGTTCATTTGCAAAGTTAGGTGTATTTCAGCTGTTAATGCCAAATCACGCAAATAAGCCAAACTGAACGTTAGGAAAGCCAAGTACATCCTAACATGCTTCTTTCAGGCCGAAATGCATAGAAAACACACCAACAAGTCTCCATCGTGTTCATTTGCAAAGTTAAGTGTATTTGAGCTGTTAATGCCAAATCACGCAAATAAGCCAAACTGAACGTTAGGAAAGCCAAGTACATCCTAACATGCTTCTTTCAGGTCGAAATGCATAGAAAACACACCAACAAGTTTCTATCGTGTTCATTTGCAAAGTTAAGTGTATTTGAGCTGTTAATGCCAAATCACGCAAATAAGCCTCAATACCTTCTTTGCCTCAGTCTTCTCCAAAAAAGAAAACAATGCCCGACCTGAAGAATATGGAGCAGATGATTCAGCAGGGGAAACACAGCCCAGAATAAGTAAGGAGGTAGTACAAGCACACTTGGCTAGTTTAGATGTATTCAAGTCTCCAGGGCCAGATGAACTACATCCCAGAGTATTAAAAGAACTGGCAGAGGTGATTTCAGAACCACTGGCAGTAATCTTTGAGAATTCTTGGAAAACAGGTGAAGTCCCAGCAGACTGGAGGAGGGCAAATGTTGTCCCTATTTTCAAAAAGGGGAAAAGAGAGGACCCAAACAATTACCGCCCAGTCAGCCTGACATCAATACCAGGAAAGATTCTAGAGCAGATCATTAAGCAAACGGTCTGTGAGCACCTAGAAAGGAACGCTGTGATCACTAAAAGTCAGCATGGGTTTCTGAAAAATAAGTCATGTCAGACTAATCTGATCTCATTTTTTGACAGAATTACAAGCCTGATAGACGAAGGGAACACTGTGGATGTAGCCTATCTTGATTTCAGCAAGGCCTTTGACAAGGTGCCCCATGATATTCTTGTAAAGAAGCTGGTAAAATGCGGGCTAGACAATGCTACCATTCATTGGATTTGTAACTGGCTGACTGACCGAACCCAAAGGGTGCTCATCAATGGCTCCTCTTCATCCTGGAGAGAAGTGACTAGTGGGGTGCCACAGGGTTCTGTCTTGGGCCCAGTCTTATTCAACATCTTTATCAATGACTTGGATGATGGGCTTGAGGGCATCCTGATCAAGTTTGCAGATGACACCAAATTGGGAGGGGTGGCTAATACCCCAGAGGACAGGATCACACTTCAAAATGACCTTAACAGATTAGAGAACTGGGCCAAGGCAAACAGGATGAATTTTAACAGGGAGAAATGTAAAGTACTACACTTGGGCAAAAAAAATGAAAGGCACAAATACAGGATGGGTGATACCTGGCTTGAGAGCAGTACAAGTGAAAAGGATCTAGGAGTCTTGGTAGACCACAAACTTGACATGAGTCAACAGTGTGATGCAGCAGCTAAAAAAGCCAATGCAATTCTGGGCTGCATCAATAGGAGTATAGCATCTAGATCAAGGGAAGTAATAGTACCACTGTATTCCGCTCTGGTCAGACCTCACCTGGAATACTGTGTCCAGTTCTGGGCACCACAGTTCAAGAAGGATATTGACAAGCTGGAACGTGTCCAGAGGAGGGCAACCAAAATGGTCAAAGGCCTGGAAACGATGCCTTATGAGGAACGGCTTAGGGAGCTGGGTATGTTTAGCCTGGAGAAGAGACGGTTAAGGGGTGATATGATAGCCATGTTCAAATATATAAAAGGATGTCATATAGAGGAGGGAGAAAGGTTGTTTTCTGCTGCTCCAGAGAAGCGGACACGGAGCAATGGATTCAAACTACAAGAAAGAAGATTCCACCTAAACATTAGGAAGAATTTCTTGACAGTAAGAGCTGTTCGACAGTGGAATTTGCTGCCAAGGAGTGTGGTGGAGTCTCCTTCTTTGGAGGTCTTTAAGCAGAGGCTTGACAGCCACCTGTCAGGAATGCTTTGATGGTGTTTCCTGCTTGGCAGGGGGTTGGACTGGATGGCCCTTGTGGTCTCTTCCAACTCTATGATTCTATGATTCTATGATTCTAAGCCAAACTGAACGTTAGGAAAGCCAAGTACATCCTAACATGCTTCTTTCAGGTCGAAATGCATAGAAAACACACCAACAAGTTTCTATCGTGTTCATTTGCAAAGTTAGGTGTATTTGAGCTGTTAATGCCAAATCACGCAAATAAGCCAAACTGAACGTTAGGAAAGCCAAGTACATCCTAACATGCTTCTTTCAGGCCGAAATGCATAGAAAACACACCAACAAGTCTCCATCGTGTTCATTTGCAAAGTTAGGTTTATTTGAGCTGTTAATGCCAAATCACGCAAATAAGCCAAACTGAACGTTAGGAAAGCCAAGTACATCCGAACTAGCTTCTTTCAGGTCGAAATGCATAGAAAACACACCAACAAGTTTCCATCGTGTTCATTTGCAAAGTTAGGTGTATTTGAGCTGTTAATGCCAAATCACGAAAATTAGCCAAACTGAACGTTAGGAAAGCCAAGTACATCCAAACTTGCTTCTTTCAGGTCGAAATGCATAGAAAACACACCAACAAGTTTCTATCGTGTTCATTTGCAAAGTTAGGTGTATTTGAGCTGTTAATGCCAAATCACGCAAATAAGCCAAACTGAACGTTAGGAAAGCCAAGTACATCCTAACATGCTTCTTTCAGGTCGAAATGCATAGAAAACACACCAACAAGTTTCTATCGTGTTCATTTGCAAAGTTAAGTGTATTTGAGCTGTTAATGCCAAATCACGCAAATAAGCCAAACTGAACGTTAGGAAAGCCAAGTGCATCCTAACATGCTTCTTTCAAATCGAAATGCATAGAAAACACACCAACAAGTTTCCATCGTGTTCATTTGCAAAGTTAGGTGTATTTGAGCTGTTAATGCCAAATCACGCAAATAAGCCAAACTGAACGTTAGGAAAGCCAAGTACATCCTAACATGCTTCTATCAGGTCGAAATGCATAGAAAACACACCAACAAGTTTCTATCGTGTTCATTTGCAAAGTTAAGTGTATTTGAGCTGTTAATGCCAAATCACGCAAATAAGCCAAACTGAACGTTAGGAAAGCCAAGTACATCCTAACATGCTTCTTTCAGGTCGAAATGCATAGAAAACACACCAACAAGTTTCTATCGTGTTCATTTGCAAAGTTAAGTGTATTTGAGCTGTTAATGCCAAATCACGCAAATAAGCCAAACTGAACGTTAGGAAAGCCAAGTACATCCTAACATGCTTCTTTCAGGTCGAAATGCATAGAAAACACACCAACAAGTTTCTATCGTGTTCATTTGCAAAGTTAGGTGTATTTGAGCTGTTAATGCCAAATCACGCAAATAAGCCAAACTGAACGTTAGGAAAGCCAAGTACATCCTAACATGCTTCTTTCAGGCCGAAATGCATAGAAAACACACCAACAAGTCTCCATCGTGTTCATTTGCAAAGTTAGGTTTATTTGAGCTGTTAATGCCAAATCACGCAAATAAGCCAAACTGAACGTTAGGAAAGCCAAGTACATCCGAACTAGCTTCTTTCAGGTCGAAATGCATAGAAAACACACCAACAAGTTTCCATCGTGTTCATTTGCAAAGTTAGGTGTATTTGAGCTGTTAATGCCAAATCACGAAAATTAGCCAAACTGAACGTTAGGAAAGCCAAGTACATCCAAACTTGCTTCTTTCAGGTCGAAATGCATAGAAAACACACCAACAAGTTTCTATCGTGTTCATTTGCAAAGTTAGGTGTATTTGAGCTGTTAATGCCAAATCACGCAAATAAGCCAAACTGAACGTTAGGAAAGCCAAGTACATCCTAACATGCTTCTTTCAGGCCGAAATGCATAGAAAACACAACAACAAGTCTCCATCGTGTTCATTTGCAAAGTTAGGTGTATTTCAGCTGTTAATGCCAAATCACGCAAATAAGCCAAACTGAACGTTAGGAAAGCCAAGTACATCCTAACATGCTTCTTTCAGGCCGAAATGCATAGAAAACACACCAACAAGTCTCCATCGTGTTCATTTGCAAAGTTAAGTGTATTTGAGCTGTTAATGCCAAATCACGCAAATAAGCCAAACTGAACGTTAGGAAAGCCAAGTACATCCTAACATGCTTCTTTCAGGTCGAAATGCATAGAAAACACATCAACAAGTTTCCATCGTGTTCATTTGCAAAGTTAGGTGTATTTCAGCTGTTAATGCCAAATCACGCAAATAAGCCAAAATGAACGTTAGGAAAGCCAAGTACATCCGAACTAGCTTCTTTCAGGTCGAAATGCATAGAAAACACACCAACAAGTTTCCATCGTGTTCATTTGCAAAGTTAGGTGTATTTGAGCTGTTAATGCAAAATCACGCAAATAAGCCAAACTGAACGTTAGGAAAGCCAAGTACATCCGAACATGCTTCTTTCAGGTCGAAATGCATAGAAAACACACCAACAAGTGTCCATCGTGTTCATTTGCAAAGTTAGGTGTATTTGAGCTGTTAATGCCAAATCACGCAAATAAGCCAAACTGAACGTTAGGAAAGCCAAGTACATCCGAACTAGCTTCTTTCAGGTCGAAATGCATAGAAAACACACCAACATGTTTCCATCGTGTTCATTTGCAAAGTTAGGTGTGTTTGAGCTGTTAATGCCAAATCACGCAAATAAGCCAAACTGAACGTTAGGAAAGCCAACTACATCCGAACATGCTTCTTTCAGGTCGAAATGCATAGAAAACACACAAACAAGTTTCCATCGTGTTCATTTGCAAAGTTAGGTGTATTTGAGCTGTTAATGCCAAATCACGCAAATAAGCCAAACTGAACGTTAGGAAAGCCAAGTACATCCGAACTAGCTTCTTTCAGGTCGAAATGCATAGAAAACACACCAACATGTTTCCATCATGTTCATTTGCAAAGTTAGGTGTATTTGAGCTGTTAATGCAAAATCACGCAAATAAGCCAAACTGAACGTTAGGAAAGCCAAGTACATCCGAACTAGCTTCTTTCAGGTCGAAATGCATAGAAAACACACCAACAAGTTTCCATCGTGTTCATTTGCAAAGTTAGGTGTATTTGAGCTGTTAATGCCAAATCACGCAAATAAGCCAAACTGAACGTTAGAAAAGCCAAGTACATCCGAACCAGCTTCTTTCAGGTCGAAATGCATAGAAAACACACCAACAAGTTTCCATCGTGTTCATTTGCAAAGTTAGGTGTATTTGAGCTGTTAATGCCAAATCACGCAAATAAGCCAAACTGAACGTTAGGAAAGCCAAGTACATCCGAACTAGCTTCTTTCAGGTCGAAATGCATAGAAAACAAACCAACAAGTTTCCATCGTGTTCATTTGCAAAGTTAGGTGTATTTGAGCTGTTAATGCCAAATCACGCAAATAAGCCAAACTGAACGTTAGGAAAGCCAAGTACATCCGAACCAGCTTCTTTCAGGTCGAAATGCATAGAAAACAGACCAACAAGTTTCCATCGTGTTCATTTGCAAAGTTAGGTGTATTTGAGCTGTTAATGCCAAATCACGCAAATAAGCCAAACTGAACGTTAGGAAAGCCAAGTACATCCGAACTAGCTTCTTTCAGGTCGAAATGCATAGAAAACACACCAACAAGTTTCCATCGTGTTCATTTGCAAAGTTAGGTGTATTTGAGCTGTTAATGCCAAATCACGCAAATAAGCCAAACTGAACGTTAGGAAAGCCAAGTACATTGGAACTAGCTTCTTTCAGGTCGAAATGCATAGAAAACACACCAACAAGTTTCCATCGTGTTCATTTGCAAAGTTAGGTGTATTTGAGCTGTTAATGCCAAATCACGCAAATAAGCCAAACTGAACGTTAGGAAAGCCAAGTATATCCGAACTAGCTTCTTTAAGGTTGAAATGCATAGAAAACACACCAACAAGTTTCCATCGTGTTCATTTGCAAAGTTAGGTGTATTTGAGCTGTTAATGCCAAATCACGCAAATAAGCCAAACTGAACGTTACGAAAGCCAAGTACATCCGAACTAGCTTCTTTCAGGTCGAAATGCATAGAAAACACACCAACAAGTTTCCATCGTGTTCATTTGCAAAACTAGGTGTATTTGAGCTGTTAATGCCAAATCACGCGAATAAGCCAAACTGAACGTTAGGAAAGCCAAGTACAACCGAACTAGCTTCTTTCAGGTCGAAATGCATAGAAAAAACACCAACAAGTTTCTATCGTGTTCATTTGCAAAGTTAGGTGTATTTGAGCTGTTAATGCCAAATCACGCAAATAAGCCAAACTGAACGTTAGGAAAGCCAAGTACATCCTAACATGCTTCTTTCAGGTCGAAATGCATAGAAAACACACCAACAAGTTTCTATCGTGTTCATTTGCAAAGTTAAGTGTATTTGAGCTGTTAATGCCAAATCACGCAAATAAGCCAAACTGAACGTTAGGAAAGCCAAGTACATCCTAACATGCTTCTTTCAGGTCGAAATGCATAGAAAACACACCAACAAGTTTCTATCGTGTTCATTTGCAAAGTTAGGTGTATTTGAGCTGTTAATGCCAAATCACGCAAATAAGCCAAACTGAACGTTAGGAAAGCCAAGTACATCCTAACATGCTTCTTTCAGGCCGAAATGCATAGAAAACACACCAACAAGTCTCCATCGTGTTCATTTGCAAAGTTAGGTTTATTTGAGCTGTTAATGCCAAATCACGCAAATAAGCCAAACTGAACGTTAGGAAAGCCAAGTACATCCGAACTAGCTTCTTTCAGGTCGAAATGCATAGAAAACACACCAACAAGTTTCCATCGTGTTCATTTGCAAAGTTAGGTGTATTTGAGCTGTTAATGCCAAATCACGAAAATTAGCCAAACTGAACGTTAGGAAAGCCAAGTACATCCAAACTTGCTTCTTTCAGGTCGAAATGCATAGAAAACACACCAACAAGTTTCTATCGTGTTCATTTGCAAAGTTAGGTGTATTTGAGCTGTTAATGCCAAATCACGCAAATAAGCCAAACTGAACGTTAGGAAAGCCAAGTACATCCGAACTAGCTTCTTTCAGGTCGAAATGCATAGAAAACACACCAACATGTTTCCATCGTGTTCATTTGCAAAGTTAGGTGTATTTGAGCTGTTAATGCAAAATCACGCAAATAAGCCAAACTGAACGTTAGGAAAGCCAAGTACATCCGAACATGCTTCTTTCAGGTCGAAATGCATAGAAAACACACCAACAAGTGTCCATCGTGTTCATTTGCAAAGTTAGGTGTATTTGAGCTGTTAATGCCAAATCACGCAAATAAGCCAAACTGAACGTTAGGAAAGCCAAGTACATCCGAACTAGCTTCTTTCAGGTCGAAATGCATAGAAAACACACCAACATGTTTCCATCGTGTTCATTTGCAAAGTTAGGTGTGTTTGAGCTGTTAATGCCAAATCACGCAAATAAGCCAAACTGAACGTTAGGAAAGCCAACTACATCCGAACATGCTTCTTTCAGGTCGAAATGCATAGAAAACACACCAACAAGTTTCCATCGTGTTCATTTGCAAAGTTAGGTGTATTTGAGCTGTTAATGCCAAATCACGCAAATAAGCCAAACTGAACGTTAGGAAAGCCAAGTACATCCGAACTAGCTTCTTTCAGGTCGAAATGCATAGAAAACACACCAACATGTTTCCATCATGTTCATTTGCAAAGTTAGGTGTATTTGAACTGTTAATGCAAAATCACGCAAATAAGCCAAACTGAACGTTAGGAAAGCCAAGTACATCCGAACTAGCTTCTTTCAGGTCGAAATGCATAGAAAACACACCAACAAGTTTCCATCGTGTTCATTTGCAAAGTTAGGTGTATTTGAGCTGTTAATGCCAAATCACGCAAATAAGCCAAACTGAACGTTAGGAAAGCCAAGTACATCCGAACCAGCTTCTTTCAGGTCGAAATGCATAGAAAACACACCAACAAGTTTCCATCGTGTTCATTTGCAAAGTTAGGTGTATTTGAGCTGTTAATGCCAAATCACGCAAATAAGCCAAACTGAACGTTAGGAAAGCCAAGTACATCCGAACCAGCTTCTTTCAGGTCGAAATGCATAGAAAACAGACCAACAAGTTTCCATCGTGTTCATTTGCAAAGTTAGGTGTATTTGAGCTGTTAATGCCAAATCACGCAAATAAGCCAAACTGAACGTTAGGAAAGCCAAGTACATCCGAACTAGCTTCTTTCAGGTCGAAATGCATAGAAAACACACCAACAAGTTTCCATCGTGTTCATTTGCAAAGTTAGGTGTATTTGAGCTGTTAATGCCAAATCACGCAAATAAGCCAAACTGAACGTTAGGAAAGCCAAGTACATCCGAACTAGCTTCTTTCAGGTCGAAATGCATAGAAAACACACCAACAAGTTTCCATCGTGTTCATTTGCAAAGTTAGGTGTATTTGAGCTGTTAATGCCAAATCACGCAAATAAGCCAAACTGAACGTTAGGAAAGCCAACTACATCCGAACATGCTTCTTTCAGGTCGAAATGCATAGAAAACACACCAACAAGTTTCCATCGTGTTCATTTGCAAAGTTAGGTGTATTTGAGCTGTTAATGCCAAATCACGCAAAAAAGCCAAACTGAACGTTAGGAAAGCCAAGTACATCCGAACTAGCTTCTTTCAGGTCGAAATGCATAGAAAACACACCAACAAGTGTCCATCGTGTTCATTTGCAAAGTTAGGTGTATTTGAGCTGTTAATGCCAAATCACGCAAATAAGCCAAACTGAACGTTAGGAAAGCCAAGTATATCCGAACTAGCTTCTTTCAGGTCGAAATGCATAGAAAACACACCAACAAGTTTCCATCGTGTTCATTTGCAAAACTAGGTGTATTTGAGCTGTTAATGCCAAATCACGCGAATAAGCCAAACTGAACGTTAGGAAAGCCAAGTACAACCGAACTAGCTTCTTTCAGGTCGAAATGCATAGAAAAAACACCAACAAGTTTCTATCGTGTTCATTTGCAAAGTTAGGTGTATTTGAGCTGTTAATGCCAAATCACGCAAATAAGCCAAACTGAACGTTAGGAAAGCCAAGTACATCCTAACATGCTTCTTTCAGGTCGAAATGCATAGAAAACACACCAACAAGTTTCTATCGTGTTCATTTGCAAAGTTAGGTGTATTTGAGCTGTTAATGCCAAATCACGCAAATAAGCCAAACTGAACGTTAGGAAAGCCAAGTACATCCTAACATGCTTCTTTCAGGCCGAAATGCATAGAAAACACACCAACAAGTCTCCATCGTGTTCATTTGCAAAGTTAGGTTTATTTGAGCTGTTAATGCCAAATCACGCAAATAAGCCAAACTGAACGTTAGGAAAGCCAAGTACATCCGAACTAGCTTCTTTCAGGTCGAAATGCATAGAAAACACACCAACAAGTTTCCATCGTGTTCATTTGCAAAGTTAGGTGTATTTGAGCTGTTAATGCCAAATCACGAAAATTAGCCAAACTGAACGTTAGGAAAGCCAAGTACATCCAAACTTGCTTCTTTCAGGTCGAAATGCATAGAAAACACACCAACAAGTTTCTATCGTGTTCATTTGCAAAGTTAGGTGTATTTGAGCTGTTAATGCCAAATCACGCAAATAAGCCAAACTGAACGTTAGGAAAGCCAAGTACATCCTAACATGCTTCTTTCAGGCCGAAATGCATAGAAAACACAACAACAAGTCTCCATCGTGTTCATTTGCAAAGTTAGGTGTATTTCAGCTGTTAATGCCAAATCACGCAAATTAGCCAAACTGAACGTTAGGAAAGCCAAGTACATCCAAACTTGCTTCTTTCAGGTCGAAATGCATAGAAAACACACCAACAAGTTTCTATCGTGTTCATTTGCAAAGTTAGGTGTATTTGAGCTGTTAATGCCAAATCACGCAAATAAGCCAAACTGAACGTTAGGAAAGCCAAGTACATCCTAACATGCTTCTTTCAGGCCGAAATGCATAGAAAACACAACAACAAGTCTCCATCGTGTTCATTTGCAAAGTTAGGTGTATTTCAGCTGTTAATGCCAAATCACGCAAATAAGCCAAACTGAACGTTAGGAAAGCCAAGTACATCCTAACATGCTTCTTTCAGGCCGAAATGCATAGAAAACACACCAACAAGTCTCCATCGTGTTCATTTGCAAAGTTAAGTGTATTTGAGCTGTTAATGCCAAATCACGCAAATAAGCCAAACTGAACGTTAGGAAAGCCAAGTACATCCTAACATGCTTCTTTCAGGCCGAAATGCATAGAAAACACAACAACAAGTCTCCATCGTGTTCATTTGCAAAGTTAGGTGTATTTCAGCTGTTAATGCCAAATCACGCAAATAAGCCAAACTGAACGTTAGGAAAGCCAAGTACATCCTAACATGCTTCTTTCAGGCCGAAATGCATAGAAAACACACCAACAAGTCTCCATCGTGTTCATTTGCAAAGTTAAGTGTATTTGAGCTGTTAATGCCAAATCACGCAAATAAGCCAAACTGAACGTTAGGAAAGCCAAGTACATCCTAACATGCTTCTTTCAGGTCGAAATGCATAGAAAACACACCAACAAGTTTCTATCGTGTTCATTTGCAAAGTTAAGTGTATTTGAGCTGTTAATGCCAAATCACGCAAATAAGCCTCAATACCTTCTTTGCCTCAGTCTTCTCCAAAAAAGAAAACAATGCCCGACCTGAAGAATATGGAGCAGATGATTCAGCAGGGGAAACACAGCCCAGAATAAGTAAGGAGGTAGTACAAGCACACTTGGCTAGTTTAGATGTATTCAAGTCTCCAGGGCCAGATGAACTACATCCCAGAGTATTAAAAGAACTGGCAGAGGTGATTTCAGAACCACTGGCAGTAATCTTTGAGAATTCTTGGAAAACAGGTGAAGTCCCAGCAGACTGGAGGAGGGCAAATGTTGTCCCTATTTTCAAAAAGGGGAAAAGAGAGGACCCAAACAATTACCGCCCAGTCAGCCTGACATCAATACCAGGAAAGATTCTAGAGCAGATCATTAAGCAAACGGTCTGTGAGCACCTAGAAAGGAACGCTGTGATCACTAAAAGTCAGCATGGGTTTCTGAAAAATAAGTCATGTCAGACTAATCTGATCTCATTTTTTGACAGAATTACAAGCCTGATAGACGAAGGGAACACTGTGGATGTAGCCTATCTTGATTTCAGCAAGGCCTTTGACAAGGTGCCCCATGATATTCTTGTAAAGAAGCTGGTAAAATGCGGGCTAGACAATGCTACCATTCATTGGATTTGTAACTGGCTGACTGACCGAACCCAAAGGGTGCTCATCAATGGCTCCTCTTCATCCTGGAGAGAAGTGACTAGTGGGGTGCCACAGGGTTCTGTCTTGGGCCCAGTCTTATTCAACATCTTTATCAATGACTTGGATGATGGGCTTGAGGGCATCCTGATCAAGTTTGCAGATGACACCAAATTGGGAGGGGTGGCTAATACCCCAGAGGACAGGATCACACTTCAAAATGACCTTAACAGATTAGAGAACTGGGCCAAGGCAAACAGGATGAATTTTAACAGGGAGAAATGTAAAGTACTACACTTGGGCAAAAAAAATGAAAGGCACAAATACAGGATGGGTGATACCTGGCTTGAGAGCAGTACAAGTGAAAAGGATCTAGGAGTCTTGGTAGACCACAAACTTGACATGAGTCAACAGTGTGATGCAGCAGCTAAAAAAGCCAATGCAATTCTGGGCTGCATCAATAGGAGTATAGCATCTAGATCAAGGGAAGTAATAGTACCACTGTATTCCGCTCTGGTCAGACCTCACCTGGAATACTGTGTCCAGTTCTGGGCACCACAGTTCAAGAAGGATATTGACAAGCTGGAACGTGTCCAGAGGAGGGCAACCAAAATGGTCAAAGGCCTGGAAACGATGCCTTATGAGGAACGGCTTAGGGAGCTGGGTATGTTTAGCCTGGAGAAGAGACGGTTAAGGGGTGATATGATAGCCATGTTCAAATATATAAAAGGATGTCATATAGAGGAGGGAGAAAGGTTGTTTTCTGCTGCTCCAGAGAAGCGGACACGGAGCAATGGATTCAAACTACAAGAAAGAAGATTCCACCTAAACATTAGGAAGAATTTCTTGACAGTAAGAGCTGTTCGACAGTGGAATTTGCTGCCAAGGAGTGTGGTGGAGTCTCCTTCTTTGGAGGTCTTTAAGCAGAGGCTTGACAGCCACCTGTCAGGAATGCTTTGATGGTGTTTCCTGCTTGGCAGGGGGTTGGACTGGATGGCCCTTGTGGTCTCTTCCAACTCTATGATTCTATGATTCTATGATTCTAAGCCAAACTGAACGTTAGGAAAGCCAAGTACATCCTAACATGCTTCTTTCAGGTCGAAATGCATAGAAAACACACCAACAAGTTTCTATCGTGTTCATTTGCAAAGTTAGGTGTATTTGAGCTGTTAATGCCAAATCACGCAAATAAGCCAAACTGAACGTTAGGAAAGCCAAGTACATCCTAACATGCTTCTTTCAGGCCGAAATGCATAGAAAACACACCAACAAGTCTCCATCGTGTTCATTTGCAAAGTTAGGTTTATTTGAGCTGTTAATGCCAAATCACGCAAATAAGCCAAACTGAACGTTAGGAAAGCCAAGTACATCCGAACTAGCTTCTTTCAGGTCGAAATGCATAGAAAACACACCAACAAGTTTCCATCGTGTTCATTTGCAAAGTTAGGTGTATTTGAGCTGTTAATGCCAAATCACGAAAATTAGCCAAACTGAACGTTAGGAAAGCCAAGTACATCCAAACTTGCTTCTTTCAGGTCGAAATGCATAGAAAACACACCAACAAGTTTCTATCGTGTTCATTTGCAAAGTTAGGTGTATTTGAGCTGTTAATGCCAAATCACGCAAATAAGCCAAACTGAACGTTAGGAAAGCCAAGTACATCCTAACATGCTTCTTTCAGGCCGAAATGCATAGAAAACACAACAACAAGTCTCCATCGTGTTCATTTGCAAAGTTAGGTGTATTTCAGCTGTTAATGCCAAATCACGCAAATAAGCCAAACTGAACGTTAGGAAAGCCAAGTACATCCTAACATGCTTCTTTCTGGCCGAAATGCATAGAAAACACACCAACAAGTCTCCATCGTGTTCATTTGCAAAGTTAAGTGTATTTGAGCTGTTAATGCCAAATCACGCAAATAAGCCAAACTGAACGTTAGGAAAGCCAAGTACATCCTAACATGCTTCTTTCAGGTCGAAATGCATAGAAAACACATCAACAAGTTTCCATCGTGTTCATTTGCAAAGTTAGGTGTATTTCAGCTGTTAATGCCAAATCACGCAAATAAGCCAAACTGAACGTTAGGAAAGCCAAGTACATCCTAACATGCTTCTTTCAGGTCGAAATGCATAGAAAACACACCAACAAGTTTCCATCGTGTTCATTTGCAAAGTTAGGTGTATTTGAGCTGTTAATGTCAAATCACGCAAATAAGCCAAACTGAACATTAGGAAATCCAAGTACATCCGAACTTGCTTCTTTCAGGTCGAAATGCATAGAAAACACACCAACAAGTTTCCATCGTGTTCATTTGCAAAGTTAGCTGTATTTGAGCTGTTAGTGCCAAATCACGCAAATAAGCCAAACTGAACACGCAAATAAGCCAAACTGAAAGCCAAGTACATCCTAACATGCTTCTTTCAGGTCGAAATGCATAGAAAACACACCAACAAGTTTCTATCGTGTTCATTTGCAAAGTTAAGTGTATTTGAGCTGTTAATGCCAAATCACGCAAATAAGCCAAACTGAACGTTAGGAAAGCCAAGTACATCCTAACATGCTTCTTTCAGGTCGAAATGCATAGAAAACACACCAACAAGTTTCTATCGTGTTCATTTGCAAAGTTAAGTGTATTTGAGCTGTTAATGCCAAATCACGCAAATAAGCCAAACTGAACGTTAGGAAAGCCAAGTACATCCTAACATGCTTCTTTCAGGTCGAAATGCATAGAAAACACACCAACAAGTTTCTATCGTGTTCATTTGCAAAGTTAGGTGTATTTGAGCTGTTAATGCCAAATCACGCAAATAAGCCAAACTGAACGTTAGGAAAGCCAAGTACATCCTAACATGCTTCTTTCAGGCCGAAATGCATAGAAAACACACCAACAAGTCTCCATCGTGTTCATTTGCAAAGTTAGGTTTATTTGAGCTGTTAATGCCAAATCACGCAAATAAGCCAAACTGAACGTTAGGAAAGCCAAGTACATCCGAAATAGCTTCTTTCAGGTCGAAATGCATAGAAAACACACCAACAAGTTTCCATCGTGTTCATTTGCAAAGTTAGGTGTATTTGAGCTGTTAATGCCAAATCACGAAAATTAGCCAAACTGAACGTTAGGAAAGCCAAGTACATCTAAACTTGCTGTTAATGCCAAATCACGCAAATAAGCCAAACTGAAAGCCAAGTACATCCTAACATGCTTCTTTCAGGCCGAAATGCATAGAAAACACAACAACAAGTCTCCATCGTGTTCATTTGCAAAGTTAGGTGTATTTCAGCTGTTAATGCCAAATCACGCAAATAAGCCAAACTGAACGTTAGGAAAGCCAAGTACATCCTAACATGCTTCTTTCAGGCCGAAATGCATAGAAAACACAACAACAAGTCTCCATCGTGTTCATTTGCAAAGTTAGGTGTATTTCAGCTGTTAATGCCAAATCACGCAAATTAGCCAAACTGAACGTTAGGAAAGCCAAGTACATCCAAACTTGCTTCTTTCAGGTCGAAATGCATAGAAAACACACCAACAAGTTTCTATCGTGTTCATTTGCAAAGTTAGGTGTATTTGAGCTGTTAATGCCAAATCACGCAAATAAGCCAAACTGAACGTTAGGAAAGCCAAGTACATCCTAACATGCTTCTTTCAGGCCGAAATGCATAGAAAACACAACAACAAGTCTCCATCGTGTTCATTTGCAAAGTTAGGTGTATTTCAGCTGTTAATGCCAAATCACGCAAATAAGCCAAACTGAACGTTAGGAAAGCCAAGTACATCCTAACATGCTTCTTTCAGGCCGAAATGCATAGAAAACACACCAACAAGTCTCCATCGTGTTCATTTGCAAAGTTAAGTGTATTTGAGCTGTTAATGCCAAATCACGCAAATAAGCCAAACTGAACGTTAGGAAAGCCAAGTACATCCTAACATGCTTCTTTCAGGCCGAAATGCATAGAAAACACAACAACAAGTCTCCATCGTGTTCATTTGCAAAGTTAGGTGTATTTCAGCTGTTAATGCCAAATCACGCAAATAAGCCAAACTGAACGTTAGGAAAGCCAAGTACATCCTAACATGCTTCTTTCAGGCCGAAATGCATAGAAAACACACCAACAAGTCTCCATCGTGTTCATTTGCAAAGTTAAGTGTATTTGAGCTGTTAATGCCAAATCACGCAAATAAGCCAAACTGAACGTTAGGAAAGCCAAGTACATCCTAACATGCTTCTTTCAGGTCGAAATGCATAGAAAACACACCAACAAGTTTCTATCGTGTTCATTTGCAAAGTTAAGTGTATTTGAGCTGTTAATGCCAAATCACGCAAATAAGCCTCAATACCTTCTTTGCCTCAGTCTTCTCCAAAAAAGAAAACAATGCCCGACCTGAAGAATATGGAGCAGATGATTCAGCAGGGGAAACACAGCCCAGAATAAGTAAGGAGGTAGTACAAGCACACTTGGCTAGTTTAGATGTATTCAAGTCTCCAGGGCCAGATGAACTACATCCCAGAGTATTAAAAGAACTGGCAGAGGTGATTTCAGAACCACTGGCAGTAATCTTTGAGAATTCTTGGAAAACAGGTGAAGTCCCAGCAGACTGGAGGAGGGCAAATGTTGTCCCTATTTTCAAAAAGGGGAAAAGAGAGGACCCAAACAATTACCGCCCAGTCAGCCTGACATCAATACCAGGAAAGATTCTAGAGCAGATCATTAAGCAAACGGTCTGTGAGCACCTAGAAAGGAACGCTGTGATCACTAAAAGTCAGCATGGGTTTCTGAAAAATAAGTCATGTCAGACTAATCTGATCTCATTTTTTGACAGAATTACAAGCCTGATAGACGAAGGGAACACTGTGGATGTAGCCTATCTTGATTTCAGCAAGGCCTTTGACAAGGTGCCCCATGATATTCTTGTAAAGAAGCTGGTAAAATGCGGGCTAGACAATGCTACCATTCATTGGATTTGTAACTGGCTGACTGACCGAACCCAAAGGGTGCTCATCAATGGCTCCTCTTCATCCTGGAGAGAAGTGACTAGTGGGGTGCCACAGGGTTCTGTCTTGGGCCCAGTCTTATTCAACATCTTTATCAATGACTTGGATGATGGGCTTGAGGGCATCCTGATCAAGTTTGCAGATGACACCAAATTGGGAGGGGTGGCTAATACCCCAGAGGACAGGATCACACTTCAAAATGACCTTAACAGATTAGAGAACTGGGCCAAGGCAAACAGGATGAATTTTAACAGGGAGAAATGTAAAGTACTACACTTGGGCAAAAAAAATGAAAGGCACAAATACAGGATGGGTGATACCTGGCTTGAGAGCAGTACAAGTGAAAAGGATCTAGGAGTCTTGGTAGACCACAAACTTGACATGAGTCAACAGTGTGATGCAGCAGCTAAAAAAGCCAATGCAATTCTGGGCTGCATCAATAGGAGTATAGCATCTAGATCAAGGGAAGTAATAGTACCACTGTATTCCGCTCTGGTCAGACCTCACCTGGAATACTGTGTCCAGTTCTGGGCACCACAGTTCAAGAAGGATATTGACAAGCTGGAACGTGTCCAGAGGAGGGCAACCAAAATGGTCAAAGGCCTGGAAACGATGCCTTATGAGGAACGGCTTAGGGAGCTGGGTATGTTTAGCCTGGAGAAGAGACGGTTAAGGGGTGATATGATAGCCATGTTCAAATATATAAAAGGATGTCATATAGAGGAGGGAGAAAGGTTGTTTTCTGCTGCTCCAGAGAAGCGGACACGGAGCAATGGATTCAAACTACAAGAAAGAAGATTCCACCTAAACATTAGGAAGAATTTCTTGACAGTAAGAGCTGTTCGACAGTGGAATTTGCTGCCAAGGAGTGTGGTGGAGTCTCCTTCTTTGGAGGTCTTTAAGCAGAGGCTTGACAGCCACCTGTCAGGAATGCTTTGATGGTGTTTCCTGCTTGGCAGGGGGTTGGACTGGATGGCCCTTGTGGTCTCTTCCAACTCTATGATTCTATGATTCTATGATTCTAAGCCAAACTGAACGTTAGGAAAGCCAAGTACATCCTAACATGCTTCTTTCAGGTCGAAATGCATAGAAAACACACCAACAAGTTTCTATCGTGTTCATTTGCAAAGTTAGGTGTATTTGAGCTGTTAATGCCAAATCACGCAAATAAGCCAAACTGAACGTTAGGAAAGCCAAGTACATCCTAACATGCTTCTTTCAGGCCGAAATGCATAGAAAACACACCAACAAGTCTCCATCGTGTTCATTTGCAAAGTTAGGTTTATTTGAGCTGTTAATGCCAAATCACGCAAATAAGCCAAACTGAACGTTAGGAAAGCCAAGTACATCCGAACTAGCTTCTTTCAGGTCGAAATGCATAGAAAACACACCAACAAGTTTCCATCGTGTTCATTTGCAAAGTTAGGTGTATTTGAGCTGTTAATGCCAAATCACGAAAATTAGCCAAACTGAACGTTAGGAAAGCCAAGTACATCCAAACTTGCTTCTTTCAGGTCGAAATGCATAGAAAACACACCAACAAGTTTCTATCGTGTTCATTTGCAAAGTTAGGTGTATTTGAGCTGTTAATGCCAAATCACGCAAATAAGCCAAACTGAACGTTAGGAAAGCCAAGTACATCCTAACATGCTTCTTTCAGGCCGAAATGCATAGAAAACACAACAACAAGTCTCCATCGTGTTCATTTGCAAAGTTAGGTGTATTTCAGCTGTTAATGCCAAATCACGCAAATAAGCCAAACTGAACGTTAGGAAAGCCAAGTACATCCTAACATGCTTCTTTCTGGCCGAAATGCATAGAAAACACACCAACAAGTCTCCATCGTGTTCATTTGCAAAGTTAAGTGTATTTGAGCTGTTAATGCCAAATCACGCAAATAAGCCAAACTGAACGTTAGGAAAGCCAAGTACATCCTAACATGCTTCTTTCAGGTCGAAATGCATAGAAAACACATCAACAAGTTTCCATCGTGTTCATTTGCAAAGTTAGGTGTATTTCAGCTGTTAATGCCAAATCACGCAAATAAGCCAAACTGAACGTTAGGAAAGCCAAGTACATCCTAACATGCTTCTTTCAGGTCGAAATGCATAGAAAACACACCAACAAGTTTCCATCGTGTTCATTTGCAAAGTTAGGTGTATTTGAGCTGTTAATGTCAAATCACGCAAATAAGCCAAACTGAACATTAGGAAATCCAAGTACATCCGAACTTGCTTCTTTCAGGTCGAAATGCATAGAAAACACACCAACAAGTTTCCATCGTGTTCATTTGCAAAGTTAGCTGTATTTGAGCTGTTAGTGCCAAATCACGCAAATAAGCCAAACTGAACACGCAAATAAGCCAAACTGAAAGCCAAGTACATCCTAACATGCTTCTTTCAGGTCGAAATGCATAGAAAACACACCAACAAGTTTCTATCGTGTTCATTTGCAAAGTTAAGTGTATTTGAGCTGTTAATGCCAAATCACGCAAATAAGCCAAACTGAACGTTAGGAAAGCCAAGTACATCCTAACATGCTTCTTTCAGGTCGAAATGCATAGAAAACACACCAACAAGTTTCTATCGTGTTCATTTGCAAAGTTAAGTGTATTTGAGCTGTTAATGCCAAATCACGCAAATAAGCCAAACTGAACGTTAGGAAAGCCAAGTACATCCTAACATGCTTCTTTCAGGTCGAAATGCATAGAAAACACACCAACAAGTTTCTATCGTGTTCATTTGCAAAGTTAGGTGTATTTGAGCTGTTAATGCCAAATCACGCAAATAAGCCAAACTGAACGTTAGGAAAGCCAAGTACATCCTAACATGCTTCTTTCAGGCCGAAATGCATAGAAAACACACCAACAAGTCTCCATCGTGTTCATTTGCAAAGTTAGGTTTATTTGAGCTGTTAATGCCAAATCACGCAAATAAGCCAAACTGAACGTTAGGAAAGCCAAGTACATCCGAAATAGCTTCTTTCAGGTCGAAATGCATAGAAAACACACCAACAAGTTTCCATCGTGTTCATTTGCAAAGTTAGGTGTATTTGAGCTGTTAATGCCAAATCACGAAAATTAGCCAAACTGAACGTTAGGAAAGCCAAGTACATCTAAACTTGCTGTTAATGCCAAATCACGCAAATAAGCCAAACTGAAAGCCAAGTACATCCTAACATGCTTCTTTCAGGCCGAAATGCATAGAAAACACAACAACAAGTCTCCATCGTGTTCATTTGCAAAGTTAGGTGTATTTCAGCTGTTAATGCCAAATCACGCAAATAAGCCAAACTGAACGTTAGGAAAGCCAAGTACATCCTAACATGCTTCTTTCAGGCCGAAATGCATAGAAAACACACCAACAAGTCTCCATCGTGTTCATTTGCAAAGTTAAGTGTATTTGAGCTGTTAATGCCAAATCACGCAAATAAGCCAAACTGAACGTTAGGAAAGCCAAGTACATCCTAACATGCTTCTTTCAGGTCGAAATGCATAGAAAACACATCAACAAGTTTCCATCGTGTTCATTTGCAAAGTTAGGTGTATTTCAGCTGTTAATGCCAAATCACGCAAATAAGCCAAACTGAACGTTAGGAAAGCCAAGTACATCCTAACATGCTTCTTTCAGGTTGAAATGCATAGAAAACACACCAACAAGTTTCTATCGTGTTCATTTGCACAATTAGGTGTATTTGAGCTGTTAATGCCAAATCACGCAAATAAGCCAAATTGAACGTTAGGAAAGCCAAGTACATCCTAACATGCTTCTTTCAGGTCGAAATGCATAGAAAAGACACCAACAAGTTTCCATCGTGTTCATTTGCAAAGTTAGGTGTATTTGAGCTGTTAATGCCAAATCACGCAAATAAGCCAAACTGAACGTTAGGAAAACCAAGTACATCCTAACATGCTTCTTTCAGGCCGAAATGCATAGAAAACACACCAACAAGTTTCCATCGTGTTCATTTGCAAAGTTAGGTGTATTTGAGCTGTTAATGCCAAATCACGCAAATAAGCCAAACTGAACGTTAGGAAAACCAAGTACATCCTAACATGCTTCTTTCAGGCCGAAATGCATAGAAAACACACCAACAAGTCTCCATCGTGTTCATTTGCAAAGTTAAGTGTATTTGAGCTGTTAATGCCAAATCACGCAAATAAGGCAAACTGAACGTTAGGAAAGCCAAGTACATCCGAACATGCTTCTTTCAGGTCGAAATACAAAGAAAACAGACCAACAAGTTTCCATCGTGTTCATTTGCAAAGTTAGGTTTATTTGAGCTGTTAATGCCAAATCACGCAAATAAGCCAAACTGAACGTTAGGAAAGCCAAGTACATCCGAACTTGCTTCTTTCAGGTCGAAATGCATAGAAAACACACCAACAACTTTCTATCGTGTTCATTTGCAAAGTTAGGTGTATTTGAGCTGTTAATGCCAAATCACGCAAATAAGCCAAACTGAACGTTAGGAAAGCCAAGTACATCCTAACATGCTTCTTTCAGGCCGAAATGCATAGAAAACACACCAACAAGTCTCCATCGTGTTCATTTGCAAAGTTAGGTTTATTTGAGCTGTTAATGCCAAATCACGCAAATAAGCCAAACTGAACGTTAGGAAAGCCAAGTACATCCGAACTAGCTTCTTTCAGGTCGAAATGCATAGAAAACACACCAACAAGTTTCCATCGTGTTCATTTGCAAAGTTAGGTGTATTTGAGCTGTTAATGCCAAATCACGAAAATTAGCCAAACTGAACGTTAGGAAAGCCAAGTACATCCAAACTTGCTTCTTTCAGTTCGAAATGCGTAGAAAACACACCAACAAGTTTCCATCGTGTTCATTTGCAAAGTTAGGTGTATTTGAGCTGTTAATGCCAAATCACGCAAATAAGCCAAACTGAACGTTAGGAAAGCCAAGTACATCCTAACATGCTTCTTTCAGGTCGAAATGCATAGAAAACACACCAACAAGTTTCCATCGTGTTCATTTGCAAAGTTAGGTGTATTTGAGCTGTTAATGCCAAATCACGCAAATAAACCAAACTGAACATTAGGAAATCCAAGTACATCCGAACTTGCTTCTTTCAGGTCGAAATGCATAGAAAACACACCAACAAGTTTCCATCGTGTTCATTTGCAAAGTTAGCTGTATTTGAGCTGTTAGTGCCAAATCACGCAAATAAGCCAAACTGAACACGCAAATAAGCCAAACTGAAAGCCAAGTACATCCTAACATGCTTCTTTCAGGTCGAAATGCATAGAAAACACACCAACAAGTTTCTATCGTGTTCATTTGCAAAGTTAAGTGTATTTGAGCTGTTAATGCCAAATCACGCAAATAAGCCAAACTGAACGTTAGGAAAGCCAAGTACATCCTAACATGCTTCATTCAGGTCGAAATGCATAGAAAACACACCAACAAGTTTCTATCGTGTTCATTTGCAAAGTTAAGTGTATTTGAGCTGTTAATGCCAAATCACGCAAATAAGCCAAACTGAACGTTAGGAAAGCCAAGTACATCCTAACATGCTTCTTTCAGGTCGAAATGCATAGAAAACACACCAACAAGTTTCTATCGTGTTCATTTGCAAAGTTAGGTGTATTTGAGCTGTTAATGCCAAATCACGCAAATAAGCCAAACTGAACGTTAGGAAAGCCAAGTACATCCTAACATGCTTCTTTCAGGCCGAAATGCATAGAAAACACACCAACAAGTCTCCATCGTGTTCATTTGCAAAGTTAGGTTTATTTGAGCTGTTAATGCCAAATCACGCAAATAAGCCAAACTGAACGTTAGGAAAGCCAAGTACATCCGAACTAGCTTCTTTCAGGTCGAAATGCATAGAAAACACACCAACAAGTTTCCATCGTGTTCATTTGCAAAGTTAGGTGTATTTGAGCTGTTAATGCCAAATCACGAAAATTAGCCAAACTGAACGTTAGGAAAGCCAAGTACATCCAAACTTGCTTCTTTCAGGTCGAAATGCATAGAAAACACACCAACAAGTTTCTATCGTGTTCATTTGCAAAGTTAGGTGTATTTGAGCTGTTAATGCCAAATCACGCAAATAAGCCAAACTGAACGTTAGGAAAGCCAAGTACATCCTAACATGCTTCTTTCAGGCCGAAATGCATAGAAAACACAACAACAAGTTTCCATCGTGTTCATTTGCAAAGTTAGCTGTATTTGAGCTGTTAGTGCCAAATCACGCAAATAAGCCAAACTGAACACGCAAATAAGCCAAACTGAAAGCCAAGTACATCCTAACATGCTTCTTTCAGGTCGAAATGCATAGAAAACACACCAACAAGTTTCTATCGTGTTCATTTGCAAAGTTAAGTGTATTTGAGCTGTTAATGCCAAATCACGCAAATAAGCCAAACTGAACGTTAGGAAAGCCAAGTACATCCTAACATGCTTCTTTCAGGTCGAAATGCATAGAAAACACACCAACAAGTTTCTATCGTGTTCATTTGCAAAGTTAAGTGTATTTGAGCTGTTAATGCCAAATCACGCAAATAAGCCAAACTGAACGTTAGGAAAGCCAAGTACATCCTAACATGCTTCTTTCAGGTCGAAATGCATAGAAAACACACCAACAAGTTTCTATCGTGTTCATTTGCAAAGTTAGGTGTATTTGAGCTGTTAATGCCAAATCACGCAAATAAGCCAAACTGAACGTTAGGAAAGCCAAGTACATCCTAACATGCTTCTTTCAGGCCGAAATGCATAGAAAACACACCAACAAGTCTCCATCGTGTTCATTTGCAAAGTTAGGTTTATTTGAGCTGTTAATGCCAAATCACGCAAATAAGCCAAACTGAACGTTAGGAAAGCCAAGTACATCCGAACTAGCTTCTTTCAGGTCGAAATGCATAGAAAACACACCAACAAGTTTCCATCGTGTTCATTTGCAAAGTTAGGTGTATTTGAGCTGTTAATGCCAAATCACGAAAATTAGCCAAACTGAACGTTAGGAAAGCCAAGTACATCCAAACTTGCTTCTTTCAGGTCGAAATGCATAGAAAACACACCAACAAGTTTCTATCGTGTTCATTTGCAAAGTTAGGTGTATTTGAGCTGTTAATGCCAAATCACGCAAATAAGCCAAACTGAACGTTAGGAAAGCCAAGTACATCCTAACATGCTTCTTTCAGGCCGAAATGCATAGAAAACACAACAACAAGTCTCCATCGTGTTCATTTGCAAAGTTAGGTGTATTTCAGCTGTTAATGCCAAATCACGCAAATAAGCCAAACTGAACATTAGGAAAGCCAAGTACATCCTAACATGCTTCTTTCAGGCCGAAATGCATAGAAAACACACCAACAAGTCTCCATCGTGTTCATTTGCAAAGTTAAGTGTATTTGAGCTGTTAATGCCAAATCACGCAAATAAGCCAAACTGAACGTTAGGAAAGCCAAGTACATCCTAACATGCTTCTTTCAGGTCGAAATGCATAGAAAACACATCAACAAGTTTCCATCGTGTTCATTTGCAAAGTTAGGTGTATTTCAGCTGTTAATGCCAAATCACGCAAATAAGCCAAACTGAACGTTAGGAAAGCCAAGTACATCCTAACATGCTTCTTTCAGGTCGAAATGCATAGAAAACACACCAACAAGTTTCTATCGTGTTCATTTGCACAATTAGGTGTATTTGAGCTGTTAATGCCAAATCACGCAAATAAGCCAAATTGAACGTTAGGAAAGCCAAGTACATCCGAACTAGCTTCTTTCAGGTCGAAATGCATAGAAAAGACACCAACAAGTTTCCATCGTGTTCATTTGCAAAGTTAGGTGTATTTGAACTGTTAATGCCAAATCACGCAAATAAGCCAAACTGAACGTTAGGAAAACCAAGTACATCCTAACATGCTTCTTTCAGGCCGAAATGCATAGAAAACACACCAACAAGTTTCCATCGTGTTCATTTGCAAAGTTAGGTGTATTTGAGCTGTTAATGCCAAATCACGCAAATAAGCCAAACTGAACGTTAGGAAAACCAAGTACATCCTAACATGCTTCTTTCAGGCCGAAATGCATAGAAAACACACCAACAAGTCTCCATCGTGTTCATTTGCAAAGTTAAGTGTATTTGAGCTGTTAATGCCAAATCACGCAAATAAGGCAAACTGAACGTTAGGAAAGCCAAGTACATCCGAACATGCTTCTTTCAGGTCGAAATACATAGAAAACACACCAACAAGTTTCCATCGTGTTCATTTGCAAAGTTAGGTTTATTTGAGCTGTTAATGCCAAATCACGCAAATAAGCCAAACTGAACGTTAGGAAAGCCAAGTACATCCGAACTTGCTTCTTTCAGGTCGAAATGCATAGAAAACACACCAACAAGTTTCTATCGTGTTCATTTGCAAAGTTAGGTGTATTTGAGCTGTTAATGCCAAATCACGCAAATAAGCCAAACTGAACGTTAGGAAAGCCAAGTACATCCTAACATGCTTCTTTCAGGCCGAAATGCATAGAAAACACACCAACAAGTCTCCATCGTGTTCATTTGCAAAGTTAGGTTTATTTGAGCTGTTAATGCCAAATCACGCAAATAAGCCAAACTGAACGTTAGGAAAGCCAAGTACATCCGAACTAGCTTCTTTCAGGTCGAAATGCATAGAAAACACACCAACAAGTTTCCATCGTGTTCATTTGCAAAGTTAGGTGTATTTGAGCTGTTAATGCCAAATCACGAAAATTAGCCAAACTGAACGTTAGGAAAGCCAAGTACATCCAAACTTGCTTCTTTCAGGTCGAAATGCGTAGAAAACACACCAACAAGTTTCCATCGTGTTCATTTGCAAAGTTAGGTGTATTTGAGCTGTTAATGCCAAATCACGCAAATAAGCCAAACTGAACGTTAGGAAAGCCAAGTACATCCTAACATGCTTCTTTCAGGCCGAAATGCATAGAAAACACACCAACAAGTTTCCATCGTGTTCATTTGCAAAGTTAGGTGTATTTGAGCTGTTAATGCCAAATCACGCAAATAAGCCAAACTGAACGTTAGGAAAACCAAGTACATCCTAACATGCTTCTTTCAGGCCGAAATGCATAGAAAACACACCAACAAGTCTCCATCGTGTTCATTTGCAAAGTTAAGTGTATTTGAGCTGTTAATGCCAAATCACGCAAATAAGGCAAACTGAACGTTAGGAAAGCCAAGTACATCCGAACATGATTCTTTCAGGTCGAAATACATAGAAAACACACCAACAAGTTTCCATCGTGTTCATTTGCAAAGTTAGGTTTATTTGAGCTGTTAATGCCAAATCACGCAAATAAGCCAAACTGAACGTTAGGAAAGCCAAGTACATCCGAACGTGCTTCTTTCAGGTCGAAATGCATAGAAAACACACCAACAAGTTTCTATCGTGTTCATTTGCAAAGTTAGGTGTATTTGAGCTGTTAATGCCAAATCACGCAAATAAGCCAAACTGAACGTTAGGAAAGCCAAGTACATCCTAACATGCTTCTTTCAGGCCGAAATGCATAGAAAACACACCAACAAGTCTCCATCGTGTTCATTTGCAAAGTTAGGTTTATTTGAGCTGTTAATGCCAAATCACGCAAATAAGCCAAACTGAACGTTAGGAAAGCCAAGTACATCCGAACTAGCTTCTTTCAGGTCGAAATGCATAGAAAACACACCAACAAGTTTCCATCGTGTTCATTTGCAAAGTTAGGTGTATTTGAGCTGTTAATGCCAAATCACGAAAATTAGCCAAACTGAACGTTAGGAAAGCCAAGTACATCCAAACTTGCTTCTTTCAGGTCGAAATGCGTAGAAAACACACCAACAAGTTTCCATCGTGTTCATTTGCAAAGTTAGGTGTATTTGAGCTGTTAATACCAAATCACGCAAATAAGCCAAACTGAACGTTAGGAAAGCCAAGTACATCCTAACATGCTTCTTTCAGGTCGAAATGCATAGAAAACACACCAACAAGTTTCCATCGTGTTCATTTGCAAAGTTAGGTGTATTTGAGCTGTTAATGCCAAATCACGCAAATAAGCCAAACTGAACATTAGGAAATCCAAGTACATCCGAACTTGCTTCTTTCAGGTCGAAATGCATAGAAAACACACCAACAAGTTTCCATCGTGTTCATTTGCAAAGTTAGCTGTATTTGAGCTGTTAGTGCCAAATCACGCAAATAAGCCAAACTGAACACGCAAATAAGCCAAACTGAAAGCCTAACAAGTACATCCTAACATGCTTCTTTCAGGCCGAAATGCATAGAAAACACACCAACAAGTTTCTATGGTGTTCATTTGCAAAGTTAGGTGTATTTGAGCTGTTAATGCCAAATCACGCAAATAAGCCAAACTGAACGTTAGGAAAGCCAAGTACATCCTAACATGCTTCTTTCAGGCCGAAATGCATAGAAAACACACCAACAAGTCTCCATCGTGTTCATTTGCAAAGTTAGGTTTATTTGAGCTGTTAATGCCAAATCACGCAAATAAGCCAAACTGAACGTTAGGAAAGCCAAGTACATCCGAACTAGCTTCTTTCAGGTCGAAATGCAAAGAAAACACACCAACAAGTTTCCATCGTGTTCATTTGCAAAGTTAGGTGTATTTGAGCTGTTAATGCCAAATCACGAAAATTAGCCAAACTGAACGTTAGGAAAGCCAAGTACATCCAAACTTGCTTCTTTCAGGTCGAAATGCATAGAAAACACACCAACAAGTTTCTATCGTGTTCATTTGCAAAGTTAGGTGTATTTGAGCTGTTAATGCCAAATCACGCAAATAAGCCAAACTGAACGTTAGGAAAGCCAAGTACATCCTAACATGCTTCTTTCAGGCCGAAATGCATAGAAAACACAACAACAAGTCTCCATCGTGTTCATTTGCAAAGTTAGGTGTATTTCAGCTGTTAATGCCAAATCACGCAAATAAGCCAAACTGAACGTTAGGAAAGCCAAGTACATCCTAACATGCTTCTTTCAGGCCGAAATGCATAGAAAACACACCAACAAGTCTCCATCGTGTTCATTTGCAAAGTTAAGTGTATTTGAGCTGTTAACGCCAAATCACGCAAATAAGCCAAACTGAACGTTAGGAAAGCCAAGTACATCCTAACATGCTTCTTTCAGGTCGAAATGCATAGAAAACACATCAACAAGTTTCCATCGTGTTCATTTGCAAAGTTAGGTGTATTTCAGCTGTTAATGCCAAATCACGCAAATAAGCCAAACTGAACGTTAGGAAAGCCAAGTACATCCTAACATGCTTCTTTCAGGTCGAAATGCATAGAAAACACACCAACAAGTTTCTATCGTGTTCATTTGCACAATTAGGTGTATTTGAGCTGTTAATGCCAAATCACGCAAATAAGCCAAACTGAACGTTAGGAAAGCCAAGTACATCCTAACATGCTTCTTTCAGGCCGAAATGCATAGAAAACACACCAACAAGTCTCCATCGTGTTCATTTGCAAAGTTAGGTTTATTTGAGCTGTTAATGCCAAATCACGCAAATAAGCCAAACTGAACGTTAGGAAAGCCAAGTACATCCAAACTAGCTTCTTTCAGGTCGAAATGCATAGAAAACACACCAACAAGTTTCCATCGTGTTCATTTGCAAAGTTAGGTGTATTTGAGCTGTTAATGCCAAATCACGAAAATTAGCCAAACTGAACGTTAGGAAAGCCAAGTACATCCAAACTTGCTTCTTTCAGGTCGAAATGCGTAGAAAACACACCAACAAGTTTCCATCGTGTTCATTTGCAAAGTTAGGTGTATTTGAGCTGTTAATACCAAATCACGCAAATAAGCCAAACTGAACGTTAGGAAAGCCAAGTACATCCTAACATGCTTCTTTCAGGTCGAAATGCATAGAAAACACACCAACAAGTTTCCATCGTGTTCATTTGCAAAGTTAGGTGTATTTGAGCTGTTAATGCCAAATCACGCAAATAAGCCAAACTGAACATTAGGAAATCCAAGTACATCCGAACTTGCTTCTTTCAGGTCGAAATGCATAGAAAACACACCAACAAGTTTCCATCGTGTTCATTTGCAAAGTTAGCTGTATTTGAGCTGTTAGTGCCAAATCACGCAAATAAGCCAAACTGAACACGCAAATAAGCCAAACTGAAAGCCTAACAAGTACATCCTAACATGCTTCTTTCAGGCCGAAATGCATAGAAAACACACCAACAAGTTTCTATGGTGTTCATTTGCAAAGTTAGGTGTATTTGAGCTGTTAATGCCAAATCACGCAAATAAGCCAAACTGAACGTTAGGAAAGCCAAGTACATCCTAACATGCTTCTTTCAGGCCGAAATGCATAGAAAACACACCAACAAGTCTCCATCGTGTTCATTTGCAAAGTTAGGTTTATTTGAGCTGTTAATGCCAAATCACGCAAATAAGCCAAACTGAACGTTAGGAAAGCCAAGTACATCCGAACTAGCTTCTTTCAGGTCGAAATGCAAAGAAAACACACCAACAAGTTTCCATCGTGTTCATTTGCAAAGTTAGGTGTATTTGAGCTGTTAATGCCAAATCACGAAAATTAGCCAAACTGAACGTTAGGAAAGCCAAGTACATCCAAACTTGCTTCTTTCAGGTCGAAATGCATAGAAAACACACCAACAAGTTTCTATCGTGTTCATTTGCAAAGTTAGGTGTATTTGAGCTGTTAATGCCAAATCACGCAAATAAGCCAAACTGAACGTTAGGAAAGCCAAGTACATCCTAACATGCTTCTTTCAGGCCGAAATGCATAGAAAACACAACAACAAGTCTCCATCGTGTTCATTTGCAAAGTTAGGTGTATTTCAGCTGTTAATGCCAAATCACGCAAATAAGCCAAACTGAACGTTAGGAAAGCCAAGTACATCCTAACATGCTTCTTTCAGGCCGAAATGCATAGAAAACACACCAACAAGTCTCCATGGTGTTCATTTGCAAAGTTAAGTGTATTTGAGCTGTTAATGCCAAATCACGCAAATAAGCCAAACTGAACGTTAGGAAAGCCAAGTACATCCTAACATGCTTCTTTCAGGTCGAAATGCATAGAAAACACATCAACAAGTTTCCATCGTGTTCATTTGCAAAGTTAGGTGTATTTCAGCTGTTAATGCCAAATCACGCAAATAAGCCAAACTGAACGTTAGGAAAGCCAAGTACATCCTAACATGCTTCTTTCAGGTCGAAATGCATAGAAAACACACCAACAAGTTTCTATCGTGTTCATTTGCACAATTAGGTGTATTTGAGCTGTTAATGCCAAATCACGCAAATAAGCCAAATTGAACGTTAGGAAAGCCAAGTACATCCGAACTAGCTTCTTTCAGGTCGAAATGCATAGAAAAGACACCAACAAGTTTCCATCGTGTTCATTTGCAAAGTTAGGTGTATTTGAGCTGTTAATGCCAAATCACGCAAATAAGCCAAACTGAACGTTAGGAAAACCAAGTACATCCTAACATGCTTCTTTCAGGCCGAAATGCATAGAAAACACACCAACAAGTTTCCATCGTGTTCATTTGCAAAGTTAGGTGTATTTGAGCTGTTAATGCCAAATCACGCAAATAAGCCAAACTGAACGTTAGGAAAACCAAGTACATCCTAACATGCTTCTTTCAGGCCGAAATGCATAGAAAACACACCAACAAGTCTCCATCGTGTTCATTTGCAAAGTTAAGTGTATTTGAGCTGTTAATGCCAAATCACGCAAATAAGGCAAACTGAACGTTAGGAAAGCCAAGTACATCCGAACATGCTTCTTTCAGGTCGAAATACATAGAAAACACACCAACAAGTTTCCATCGTGTTCATTTGCAAAGTTAGGTTTATTTGAGCTGTTAATGCCAAATCACGCAAATAAGCCAAACTGAACGTTAGGAAAGCCAAGTACATCCGAACTTGCTTCTTTCAGGTCGAAATGCATAGAAAACACACCAACAAGTTTCTATCGTGTTCATTTGCAAAGTTAGGTGTATTTGAGCTGTTAATGCCAAATCACGCAAATAAGCCAAACTGAACGTTAGGAAAGCCAAGTACATCCTAACATGCTTCTTTCAGGCCGAAATGCATAGAAAACACACCAACAAGTCTCCATCGTGTTCATTTGCAAAGTTAGGTTTATTTGAGCTGTTAATGCCAAATCAAGCAAATAAGCCAAACTGAACGTTAGGAAAGCCAAGTACATCCGAACTAGCTTCTTTCAGGTCGAAATGCATAGAAAACACACCAACAAGTTTCCATCGTGTTCATTTGCAAAGTTAGGTGTATTTGAGCTGTTAATGCCAAATCACGAAAATTAGCCAAACTGAACGTTAGGAAAGCCAAGTACATCCAAACTTGCTTCTTTCAGGTCGAAATGCGTAGAAAACACACCAACAAGTTTCCATCGTGTTCATTTGCAAAGTTAGGTGTATTTGAGCTGTTAATGCCAAATCACGCAAATAAGCCAAACTGAACGTTAGGAAAGCCAAGTACATCCTAACATGCTTCTTTCAGGTCGAAATGCATAGAAAACACACCAACAAGTTTCCATCGTGTTCATTTGCAAAGTTAGGTGTATTTGAGCTGTTAATGCCAAATCACGCAAATAAGCCAAACTGAACATTAGGAAATCCAAGTACATCCGAACTTGCTTCTTTCAGGTCGAAATGCATAGAAAACACACCAACAAGTTTCCATCGTGTTCATTTGCAAAGTTAGCTGTATTGGAGCTGTTAGTGCCAAATCACGCAAATAAGCCAAACTGAACACGCAAATAAGCCAAACTGAAAGCCTAACAAGTACATCCTAACATGCTTCTTTCAGGCCGAAATGCATAGAAAACACACCAACAAGTTTCTATCGTGTTCATTTGCAAAGTTAGGTGTATTTGAGCTGTTAATGCCAAATCACGCAAATAAGCCAAACTGAACGTTAGGAAAGCCAAGTACATCCTAACATGCTTCTTTCAGGCCGAAATGCATAGAAAACACACCAACAAGTCTCCATCGTGTTCATTTGCAAAGTTAGGTTTATTTGAGCTGTTAATGCCAAATCACGCAAATAAGCCAAACTGAACGTTAGGAAAGCCAAGTACATCCGAACTAGCTTCTTTCAGGTCGAAATGCATAGAAAACACACCAACAAGTTTCCATCGTGTTCATTTGCAAAGTTAGGTGTATTTGAGCTGTTAATGCCAAATCACGAAAATTAGCCAAACTGAACGTTAGGAAAGCCAAGTACATCCAAACTTGCTTCTTTCAGGTCGAAATGCATAGAAAACACACCAACAAGTTTCTATCGTGTTCATTTGCAAAGTTAGGTGTATTTGAGCTGTTAATGCCAAATCACGCAAATAAGCCAAACTGAACGTTAGGAAAGCCAAGTACATCCTAACATGCTTCTTTCAGGCCGAAATGCATAGAAAACACAACAACAAGTCTCCATCGTGTTCATTTGCAAAGTTAGGTGTATTTCAGCTGTTAATGCCAAATCACGCAAATAAGCCAAACTGAACGTTAGGAAAGCCAAGTACATCCTAACATGCTTCTTTCAGGCCGAAATGCATAGAAAACACACCAACAAGTCTCCATCGTGTTCATTTGCAAAGTTAAGTGTATTTGAGCTGTTAATGCCAAATCACGCAAATAAGCCAAACTGAACGTTAGGAAAGCCAAGTACATCCTAACATGCTTCTTTCAGGTCGAAATGCATAGAAAACACATCAACAAGTTTCCATCGTGTTCATTTGCAAAGTTAGGTGTATTTCAGCTGTTAATGCCAAATCACGCAAATAAGCCAAACTGAACGTTAGGAAAGCCAAGTACATCCTAACATGCTTCTTTCAGGTCGAAATGCATAGAAAACACACCAACAAGTTTCTATCGTGTTCATTTGCACAATTAGGTGTATTTGAGCTGTTAATGCCAAATCACGCAAATAAGCCAAATTGAACGTTAGGAAAGCCAAGTACATCCGAACTAGCTTCTTTCAGGTCGAAATGCATAGAAAAGACACCAACAAGTTTCCATCGTGTTCATTTGCAAAGTTAGGTGTATTTGAGCTGTTAATGCCAAATCACGCAAATAAGCCAAACTGAACGTTAGGAAAACCAAGTACATCCTAACATGCTTCTTTCAGGCCGAAATGCATAGAAAACACACCAACAAGTTTCCATCGTGTTCATTTGCAAAGTTAGGTGTATTTGAGCTGTTAATGCCAAATCACGCAAATAAGCCAAACTGAACGTTAGGAAAACCAAGTACATCCTAACATGCTTCTTTCAGGCCGAAATGCATAGAAAACACACCAACAAGTCTCCATCGTGTTCATTTGCAAAGTTAAGTGTATTTGAGCTGTTAATGCCAAATCACGCAAATAAGGCAAACTGAACGTTAGGAAAGCCAAGTACATCCGAACATGCTTCTTTCAGGTCGAAATACATAGAAAACACACCAACAAGTTTCTATCGTGTTCATTTGCAAAGTTAGGTGTATTTGAGCTGTTAATGCCAAATCACGCAAATAAGCCAAACTGAACGTTAGGAAAGCCAAGTACATCCTAACATGCTTCTTTCAGGCCGAAATGCATAGAAAACACACCAACAAGTCTCCATCGTGTTCATTTGCAAAGTTAGGTTTATTTGAGCTGTTAATGCCAAATCACGCAAATAAGCCAAACTGAACGTTAGGAAAGCCAAGTACATCCGAACTAGCTTCTTTCAGGTCGAAATGCATAGAAAACACACCAACAAGTTTCCATCGTGTTCATTTGCAAAGTTAGGTGTATTTGAGCTGTTAATGCCAAATCACGAAAATTAGCCAAACTGAACGTTAGGAAAGCCAAGTACATCCAAACTTGCTTCTTTCAGGTCGAAATGCGTAGAAAACACACCAACAAGTTTCCATCGTGTTCATTTGCAAAGTTAGGTGTATTTGAGCTGTTAATGCCAAATCACGCAAATAAGCCAAACTGAACGTTAGGAAAACCAAGTACATCCTAACATGCTTCTTTCAGGCCGAAATGCATAGAAAACACACCAACAAGTTTCCATCGTGTTCATTTGCAAAGTTAGGTGTATTTGAGCTGTTAATGCCAAATCACGCAAATAAGCCAAACTGAACGTTAGGAAAACCAAGTACATCCTAACATGCTTCTTTCAGGCCGAAATGCATAGAAAACACACCAACAAGTCTCCATCGTGTTCATTTGCAAAGTTAAGTGTATTTGAGCTGTTAATGCCAAATCACGCAAATAAGGCAAACTGAACGTTAGGAAAGCCAAGTACATCCGAACATGCTTCTTTCAGGTCGAAATACATAGAAAACACACCAACAAGTTTCCATCGTGTTCATTTGCAAAGTTAGGTTTATTTGAGCTGTTAATGCCAAATCACGCAAATAAGCCAAACTGAACGTTAGGAAAGCCAAGTACATCCGAACTTGCTTCTTTCAGGTCGAAATGCATAGAAAACACACCAACAAGTTTCTATCGTGTTCATTTGCAAAGTTAGGTGTATTTGAGCTGTTAATGCCAAATCACGCAAATAAGCCAAACTGAACGTTAGGAAAGCCAAGTACATCCTAACATGCTTCTTTCAGGCCGAAATGCATAGAAAACACACCAACAAGTCTCCATCATGTTCATTTGCAAAGTTAGGTTTATTTGAGCTGTTAATGCCAAATCACGCAAATAAGCCAAACTGAACGTTAGGAAAGCCAAGTACATCCGAACTAGCTTCTTTCAGGTCGAAATGCATAGAAAACACACCAACAAGTTTCCATCGTGTTCATTTGCAAAGTTAGGTGTATTTGAGCTGTTAATGCCAAATCACGAAAATTAGCCAAACTGAACGTTAGGAAAGCCAAGTACATCCAAACTTGCTTCTTTCAGGTCGAAATGCGTAGAAAACACACCAACAAGTTTCCATCGTGTTCATTTGCAAAGTTAGGTGTATTTGAGCTGTTAATGCCAAATCACGCAAATAAGCCAAACTGAACGTTAGGAAAGCCAAGTACATCCTAACATGCTTCTTTCAGGTCGAAATGCATAGAAAACACACCAACAAGTTTCCATCGTGTTCATTTGCAAAGTTAGGTGTATTTGAGCTGTTAATGCCAAATCACGCAAATAAGCCAAACTGAACATTAGGAAATCCAAGTACATCCGAACTTGCTTCTTTCAGGTCGAAATGCATAGAAAACACACCAACAAGTTTCCATCGTGTTCATTTGCAAAGTTAGCTGTATTTGAGCTGTTAGTGCCAAATCACGCAAATAAGCCAAACTGAACACGCAAATAAGCCAAACTGAAAGCCAAGTACATCCTAACATGCTTCTTTCAGGTCGAAATGCATAGAAAACACACCAACAAGTTTCTATCGTGTTCATTTGCAAAGTTAAGTGTATTTGAGCTGTTAATGCCAAATCACGCAAATAAGCCAAACTGAACGTTAGGAAAGCCAAGTACATCCTAACATGCTTCTTTCAGGTCGAAATGCATAGAAAACACACCAACAAGTTTCTATCGTGTTCATTTGCAAAGTTAAGTGTATTTGAGCTGTTAATGCCAAATCACGCAAATAAGCCAAACTGAACGTTAGGAAAGCCAAGTACATCCTAACATGCTTCTTTCAGGTCGAAATGCAAAGAAAACACACCAACAAGTTTCTATCGTGTTCATTTGCAAAGTTAGGTGTATTTGAGCTGTTAATGCCAAATCACGCAAATAAGCCAAACTGAACGTTAGGAAAGCCAAGTACATCCTAACATGCTTCTTTCAGGCCGAAATGCATAGAAAACACACCAACAAGTCTCCATCGTGTTCATTTGCAAAGTTAGGTTTATTTGAGCTGTTAATGCCAAATCACGCAAATAAGCCAAACTGAACGTTAGGAAAGCCAAGTACATCCGAACTAGCTTCTTTCAGGTCGAAATGCATAGAAAACACACCAACAAGTTTCCATCATGTTCATTTGCAAAGTTAGGTGTATTTGAGCTGTTAATGCCAAATCACGAAAATTAGCCAAACTGAACGTTAGGAAAGCCAAGTACATCCAAACTTGCTTCTTTCAGGTCGAAATGCATAGAAAACACACCAACAAGTTTCTATCGTGTTCATTTGCAAAGTTAGGTGTATTTGAGCTGTTAATGCCAAATCACGCAAATAAGCCAAACTGAACGTTAGGAAAGCCAAGTACATCCTAACATGCTTCTTTCAGGCCGAAATGCATAGAAAACACAACAACAAGTCTCCATCGTGTTCATTTGCAAAGTTAGGTGTATTTCAGCTGTTAATGCCAAATCACGCAAATAAGCCAAACTGAACGTTAGGAAAGCCAAGTACATCCTAACATGCTTCTTTCAGGCCGAAATGCATAGAAAACACACCAACAAGTCTCCATCGTGTTCATTTGCAAAGTTAAGTGTATTTGAGCTGTTAATGCCAAATCACGCAAATAAGCCAAACTGAACGTTAGGAAAGCCAAGTACATCCTAACATGCTTCTTTCAGGTCGAAATGCATAGAAAACACACCAACAAGTTTCTATCGTGTTCATTTGCAAAGTTAGGTGTATTTGAGCTGTTAATGCCAAATCACGCAAATAAGCCAAACTGAACGTTAGGAAAGCCAAGTACATCCTAACATGCTTCTTTCAGGCCGAAATGCATAGAAAACACACCAACAAGTCTCCATCGTGTTCATTTGCAAAGTTAGGTTTATTTGAGCTGTTAATGCCAAATCACGCAAATAAGCCAAACTGAACGTTAGGAAAGCCAAGTACATCCGAACTAGCTTCTTTCAGGTCGAAATGCATAGAAAACACACCAACAAGTTTCCATCGTGTTCATTTGCAAAGTTAGGTGTATTTGAGCTGTTAATGCCAAATCACGAAAATTAGCCAAACTGAACGTTAGGAAAGCCAAGTACATCCAAACTTGCTTCTTTCAGGTCGAAATGCGTAGAAAACACACCAACAAGTTTCCATCGTGTTCATTTGCAAAGTTAGGTGTATTTGAGCTGTTAATGCCAAATCACGCAAATAAGCCAAACTGAACTTTAGGAAAACCAAGTACATCCTAACATGCTTCTTTCAGGCCGAAATGCATAGAAAACACACCAACAAGTTTCCATCGTGTTCATTTGCAAAGTTAGGTGTATTTGAGCTGTTAATGCCAAATCACGCAAATAAGCCAAACTGAACGTTAGGAAAACCAAGTACATCCTAACATGCTTCTTTCAGGCCGAAATGCATAGAAAACACACCAACAAGTCTCCATCGTGTTCATTTGCAAAGTTAAGTGTATTTGAGCTGTTAATGCCAAATCACGCAAATAAGGCAAACTGAACGTTAGGAAAGCCAAGTACATCCGAACATGCTTCTTTCAGGTCGAAATACATAGAAAACACACCAACAAGTTTCCATCGTGTTCATTTGCAAAGTTAGGTTTATTTGAGCTGTTAATGCCAAATCACGCAAATAAGCCAAACTGAACGTTAGGAAAGCCAAGTACATCCGAACTTGCTTCTTTCAGGTCGAAATGCATAGAAAACACACCAACAAGTTTCTATCGTGTTCATTTGCAAAGTTAGGTGTATTTGAGCTGTTAATGCCAAATCACGCAAATAAGCCAAACTGAACGTTAGGAAAGCCAAGTACATCCTAACATGCTTCTTTCAGGCCGAAATGCATAGAAAACACACCAACAAGTCTCCATCATGTTCATTTGCAAAGTTAGGTTTATTTGAGCTGTTAATGCCAAATCACGCAAATAAGCCAAACTGAACGTTAGGAAAGCCAAGTACATCCGAACTAGCTTCTTTCAGGTCGAAATGCATAGAAAACACACCAACAAGTTTCCATCGTGTTCATTTGCAAAGTTAGGTGTATTTGAGCTGTTAATGCCAAATCACGAAAATTAGCCAAACTGAACGTTAGGAAAGCCAAGTACATCCAAACTTGCTTCTTTCAGGTCGAAATGCGTAGAAAACACACCAACAAGTTTCCATCGTGTTCATTTGCAAAGTTAGGTGTATTTGAGCTGTTAATGCCAAATCACGCAAATAAGCCAAACTGAACGTTAGGAAAGCCAAGTACATCCTAACATGCTTCTTTCAGGTCGAAATGCATAGAAAACACACCAACAAGTTTCCATCGTGTTCATTTGCAAAGTTAGGTGTATTTGAGCTGTTAATGCCAAATCACGCAAATAAGCCAAACTGAACATTAGGAAATCCAAGTACATCCGAACTTGCTTCTTTCAGGTCGAAATGCATAGAAAACACACCAACAAGTTTCCATCGTGTTCATTTGCAAAGTTAGCTGTATTTGAGCTGTTAGTGCCAAATCACGCAAATAAGCCAAACTGAACACGCAAATAAGCCAAACTGAAAGCCAAGTACATCCTAACATGCTTCTTTCAGGTCGAAATGCATAGAAAACACACCAACAAGTTTCTATCGTGTTCATTTGCAAAGTTAAGTGTATTTGAGCTGTTAATGCCAAATCACGCAAATAAGCCAAACTGAACGTTAGGAAAGCCAAGTACATCCTAACATGCTTCTTTCAGGTCGAAATGCATAGAAAACACACCAACAAGTTTCTATCGTGTTCATTTGCAAAGTTAGGTGTATTTGAGCTGTTAATGCCAAATCACGCAAATAAGCCAAACTGAACGTTAGGAAAGCCAAGTACATCCTAACATGCTTCTTTCAGGCCGAAATGCATAGAAAACACACCAACAAGTCTCCATCGTGTTCATTTGCAAAGTTAGGTTTATTTGAGCTGTTAATGCCAAATCACGCAAATAAGCCAAACTGAACGTTAGGAAAGCCAAGTACATCCGAACTAGCTTCTTTCAGGTCGAAATGCATAGAAAACACACCAACAAGTTTCCATCGTGTTCATTTGCAAAGTTAGGTGTATTTGAGCTGTTAATGCCAAATCACGAAAATTAGCCAAACTGAACGTTAGGAAAGCCAAGTACATCCAAACTTGCTTCTTTCAGGTCGAAATGCATAGAAAACACACCAACAAGTTTCTATCGTGTTCATTTGCAAAGTTAGGTGTATTTGAGCTGTTAATGCCAAATCACGCAAATAAGCCAAACTGAACGTTAGGAAAGCCAAGTACATCCTAACATGCTTCTTTCAGGCCGAAATGCATAGAAAACACAACAACAAGTCTCCATCGTGTTCATTTGCAAAGTTAGGTGTATTTCAGCTGTTAATGCCAAATCACGCAAATAAGCCAAACTGAACGTTAGGAAAGCCAAGTACATCCTAACATGCTTCTTTCAGGCCGAAATGCATAGAAAACACACCAACAAGTCTCCATCGTGTTCATTTGCAAAGTTAAGTGTATTTGAGCTGTTAATGCCAAATCACGCAAATAAGCCAAACTGAACGTTAGGAAAGCCAAGTACATCCTAACATGCTTCTTTCAGGTCGAAATGCATAGAAAACACATCAACAAGTTTCCATCGTGTTCATTTGCAAAGTTAGGTGTATTTCAGCTGTTAATGCCAAATCACGCAAATAAGCCAAACTGAACGTTAGGAAAGCCAAGTACATCCTAACATGCTTCTTTCAGGTCGAAATGCATAGAAAACACACCAACAAGTTTCTATCGTGTTCATTTGCACAATTAGGTGTATTTGAGCTGTTAATGCCAAATCACGCAAATAAGCCAAATTGAACGTTAGGAAAGCCAAGTACATCCGAACTAGCTTCTTTCAGGTCGAAATGCATAGAAAAGACACCAACAAGTTTCCATCGTGTTCATTTGCAAAGTTAGGTGTATTTGAGCTGTTAATGCCAAATCACGCAAATAAGCCAAACTGAACGTTAGGAAAACCAAGTACATCCTAACATGCTTCTTTCAGGCCGAAATGCATAGAAAACACACCAACAAGTTTCCATCGTGTTCATTTGCAAAGTTAGGTGTATTTGAGCTGTTAATGCCAAATCACGCAAATAAGCCAAACTGAACGTTAGGAAAACCAAGTACATCCTAACATGCTTCTTTCAGGCCGAAATGCATAGAAAACACACCAACAAGTCTCCATCGTGTTCATTTGCAAAGTTAAGTGTATTTGAGCTGTTAATGCCAAATCACGCAAATAAGGCAAACTGAACGTTAGGAAAGCCAAGTACATCCGAACATGCTTCTTTCAGGTCGAAATACATAGAAAACACACCAACAAGTTTCCATCGTGTTCATTTGCAAAGTTAGGTTTATTTGAGCTGTTAATGCCAAATCACGCAAATAAGCCAAACTGAACGTTAGGAAAGCCAAGTACATCCGAACTTGCTTCTTTCAGGTCGAAATGCATAGAAAACACACCAACAATTTTCTATCGTGTTCATTTGCAAAGTTAGGTGTATTTGAGCTGTTAATGCCAAATCACGCAAATAAGCCAAACTGAACGTTAGGAAAGCCAAGTACATCCTAACATGCTTCTTTCAGGCCGAGATGCATAGAAAACACACCAACAAGTCTCCATCGTGTTCATTTGCAAAGTTAGGTTTATTTGAGCTGTTAATGCCAAATCACGCAAATAAGCCAAACTGAACGTTAGGAAAGCCAAGTACATCCGAACTAGCTTCTTTCAGGTCGAAATGCATAGAAAACACACCAACAAGTTTCCATCGTGTTCATTTGCAAAGTTAGGTGTATTTGAGCTGTTAATGCCAAATCACGAAAATTAGCCAAACTGAACGTTAGGAAAGCCAAGTACATCCAAACTTGCTTCTTTCAGGTCGAAATGCGTAGAAAACACACCAACAAGTTTCCATCGTGTTCATTTGCAAAGTTAGGTGTATTTGAGCTGTTAATGCCAAATCACGCAAATAAGCCAAACTGAACGTTAGGAAAGCCAAGTACATCCTAACATGCTTCTATCAGGTCGAAATGCATAGAAAACACACCAACAAGTTTCCATCGTGTTCATTTGCAAAGTTAGGTGTATTTGAGCTGTTAATGCCAAATCACGCAAATAAGCCAAACTGAACGTTAGGAAAGCCAAGTACATCCTAACATGGAAAGGAAAGAATCTTTATTACGGCCATAGGCCCATATTTAGATAACAACACACAATACACAATAATATACCTCATACAGCAAAATAAAATGGGGCAAGAGAGAGTAAAAAATAAAATAAAAATAGATTGGATTAGTTCAGTCCATATAAATCTTATCCATATAAAATTATAAATTCCATTTACAAAATAGGAACGACAAAACACTTAGCTCATCAGATCACCACTGTAAATCAACCATTTGGACGGAATATCAATAATCATATAGTAACCCATTTTTCCTCTTATAGGATAGAACTACAATCAAATATCTAGCTACAAGAAGTGATCTACTTGGATCACTGTCCTGTAGCAGATATATTAATTGGGACTCCGGGGTCTCATCCAAAGTTTCTAATATTAAAGGGGATAAAAATCTGGTCCGAGGGGCCAAGTGCAGGGGGCAACAGAATAATATATGATGAAGAGATTCTATAGTTCTGTTGTCACATGCACACAGAACTGAAATTTGACCTTTGGAAAACCTATTGCTCATAACATTGGAAGGAAAGACATTAAATCTTGCCTTAATAAAGGCAAATCTATGGGCCGCGACAGATATGGATGTCAAGTAAGATGGAAGCTGTGGGGAGGGCACTATACCAAGATTCAACGGTGAACAGGTGCCACTTCCCATTATGATGTTTTGTTGGAGATCTATCTCATCTAGTTTTTGTTTAATAGTTCTTTTAGCTGTGGCGAGGTCTAATTTCAACAGGTCCGATGGGGACAGTCCATAGGATACAATTTTTGTATGGATCTTTTTTGCCCATGGACTGGGAAAGTCGTCTCGCCAGAGACATTGGATCAAATAAAGATTCGGGAGCCTGTGCCACAAGGACAGCCAATAGCAAAGACTACGTCTCCAAAGAATGTTTTCTAGGGAGGTGATTTTTAATTCTAAGCGAATGGCTGAGTTACTAACGCACTGAGGGAGTTTTAACAGACGTCTCAAAAATTGATTCTGGATTACCTCCAAGGGCATCAGATTTACTGCAGCCCCCCATAATGGGGCAGCGTAGGCCATTGTCGCGATCACTTTAGTATTAAATACCTTCAGGGCAGATGGAACATGAAGAGCCCCGTCAGAAAAGAAAAAGCGCAAAAGCGCAAAGGAAAGAGCTTTGGCCTTATTTAGGGTATATGTAATATGTGCTTTCCAACCCATATTATATTGGAGGTAAACTCCCAGGTATTGAAATTTGAAAACCTGTTCAATAGGTTCTCCATCTAATTCCCACTTATATAATTTCCGGCTTTTTGAAAAAATCAGTACTTTGGATTTGGATTGGTTTATAGTAAGAAAATTGGATTTACAATATGAAACAAATATTTTGAGTGCCCTCCTAAGGCCAATTCTGGAAAAAGAAAGGATCACTGCATCATCCGCGTAAAGCAGTAATGGGCATCTGTAATTTGCAAGGCGGGGGGCATGAATGGTTATTTGAGATTCAGCTAAAGGTGCTCTCATATCACTGATAAATAAATTGAAAAGAAAAGGGGCTAAAATGCACCCTTGCCGGACTCCTCTGTTGATGGGCACAGAATTTGTGAGATCGCCGGCTGGATTTATTCTCACCCTGGCAGCCGACCCCTCGTGGAGTTGAATCATTAGCCACAATAACCTTCTGTCAATTCCCCAGCGTGCTAATTTTTCCCAGAGTAGCCTTCTGGGAATACTGTCAAACGCGGCCTTGAGATCTACAAATGCCGCACATAATTGGCCTCGCGTTGGAAAGGAATATTTTCGGGCTAGATGATACAAAACTAATACATGATCCGTAGTTGATTGCTTTGGCCTGAATCCTGCTTGTTCAGGGCCTATCAGTTGATTTTCTTCGGACCATTGGACTAGTCTGGTAAGCAAAAAACGTGCATATATTTTCCCAATAATTGACAAGAGACTGATGTTTCTGTAGTTCCCCGGGTCATCTGGGGACCCTTTTTTATAAATGGGAATTATGATGGCATCCTTCCACGTTTTTGGTATAAATCCAGTTGCATTGATGGCATCAAAAGTAATAGCAAGGATTTTTGCCCACCAGACAGGATGTAATTTTATGGCTTCCGCCAGGACCAAATCGGTCCCGGGGGCTTTACCAATCTTGAGTTTTGAAATTAGATCCATAATTTCATCCGGCTCGGTGGCAGGCCAAATAGGGAGATGTTCAAATATATCATCAAAAGTACAAGTGTTAGTTTCTGACACAGCAAAGTACTTCCTTAAAAAGGATTCCCAGACCGGAGCAGGTATGACCGTTAAAGGGTACCTCTTAGATCTTCTGTTAACTAGGCACCAAAATTGTCGTGCATTTTGGGATCTGGAGGCAACAATAAGCGCCTGCCAGCGATTTTGTTGCCACTCACGCTTAGCCGTGTTCTGAGCCTGCTTGTATGCGGTTTTGGCTTGATGGTAATTCGGGGGTAATACTAAGGCGCCAGAGGATTTATACTCGTTGTAAATAGTACAAAGGTGCTGTCTAGCTTGTTTACATTGTAAATTATACCAGGGAGCGCCATTCTTAAATTGGGCCCTGTTTATCTGGTGGGCCGGTACTGTAAAGAAGGTTTTGAGATCTTCCGTAAGTAGACAGAATAAATCAATGATTTTGTCGTGTTCATGTGAGTCTAAGTTTGAAGCAGTGTGAGCTTGAGCTATCCTTTTTTGGAAGAATTCCATATATTTTTGGGCCTGAGTTGCAGACCATTTTGTTCCTCTCACTTGTTCTGCAGCATTTAGACCCATATGTGTGGGATGCGTTGCCTCTATCGGCTGCCAATCCACAAAAAGTTTGGCAACCAGGGGGAGGTGGTCACTCATTTGAACATTTTCTATTTTAAAGTAAGAGAAATTTGGGAATAAATCTCTGGAGACTATGAAATAATCAAGAACACTGTTTGTAAATGTGCTCAGGTGAGTGAATTCTCCAGGAATATCTGGAGAACAGTTACCATTTAAAATAATTAAGTTTAGACGAATTATCAATTGATAGAGAAGAACACCTGCCTTATTCACTCTATTGTCCTTCGATTGTCTCTGTACATAGGGGGACAGATCCTGGTTTTGATGTCCGGGAGTAACCCACCACTTAGCTTTGCTTAGCGCCTCCCAATTTGCGGCTGTACGAGCATTAAAATCACCTCCCAATACTGAGGGGGTATTTGGGTGCTTGATATAGCTAAAAGCTAAATGCTCTTCGAGCATTTCCCATTTGGAATGGAGGTCCAATACTTGGCCCCCAGGGGGAAAATAAACATTTGTAACCAGTAACTCAAATTTTCCTCCTGTAATCAAGCCTGTAACCGCATAAGGGGGGAGTGATTTTACAAATGTAAGTTTTGCTTGTAATTTAAGGGAAATGGCTATCGCCAAGCCACCTCTGGGGCGTCCACCTTTTAGGGAGGGGCAAGCTGGAAGTGAAATAATGTCATAGCCATTTATAACAATCATCTCCTCTTCCCAGGTCTCTTGTAAAAGAATTACTTGAAATGATTTTACAAATTTTAAGAAATCAGGATCAAGCTTCTTCCCCCTCCATCCCGCAATATTCCAACATAAAAAAGACACCGGAGGATGTCTAGTCCGGTCATTTGGTAGTCAAAACGGGTAGGAGAGGGGTTCTGGGATTAGGGGAGTTTTAGCCCCAAAAAATTCAGTAATTTTCCTTTGGGATGATAACAGTCACACAGAACCTCCCTGCAAGATCGATTTGTTAGAATGTTTTGGCTGTAAATTCCTGTCGCTCATTCCATTAGAGGTAGATCCTTGGTCTGGAGTGATCAGCTTTTCAGGGCCAGTTGGGAAAGATGAAGGGGCAGTGCTTAAGGAGAGAAGAATTAGATTGGCAGAAGTAATGCCACTAATTGGATTGTCATTTGGTGTTTGGGTGATTTTATTTATATGACCCAGCGGATCTTCAGTCAAATCCACCCTCCTAATTAAGGAAGAATTAGGATCATTCCACATTTGTTGGAGTGGCCGAGGGCTCCTTAACGGATCCAATGTTACAGAAGAGTTCCTTTGTGTGCTCATTTGCAAATTAGTTGTTATTTTTTCTGGTGTAGGTGAGGATTCTAGGTCCGGCATAGAGGAATGCGTCGAGAGGTAATTTTGGTCTTGTTGATGGTTTAAAGCCTCATCCATTGCTAGAGATTCCTGAGGAAGTGAGTCTAGGTTTATTAGTAAAGGTGATGGGGATGTCTCTCGCCAGTCAGTGTTCACTGTAGATATTGCCTGAGCCATTGAAACTTGCTGGACGTCCAGAGATTTGGACTTCGGACTAAATTGAAAAAGATCGTCTATTTCCATTGGACACGCTACAGCCAGATTGTTCTTGTTCTTTATTTTATTTTGCATTTGCAGAAATTGTAGTTTGAGCTTATCAAGTTTTTGCATTGTTTCTGCTTGCTCATCCGACGGGAGCTCGCCAAACGAAGCAATGAGGGCATTCTCGTCCAGAGATGTTTGTAGGATGTCAAGTTCAGGCGGAGGCCTTGTAGATATTCGGGAGGAGGTTTGATTTGGCTGGGAAGGTTGGATGTCAGCCTCTTTTCTTGGCAGGGTCGGGCATTCTGCATTTAAGGATGTGATTCCCACTGTTCTGTGTAGTAAGGGTTTAATCATGCTGTCCGTAAACACCCGCGTTGGAAAAATATTGTTCATAGCTAAAGTCGTTTTCCGACGAAGTATTGTAAAAGGGATCTTTGTAGTGTGGAATGCTAGTATCACTTTATAAGGACTATTTTGCTGCGATAGAGGTAACATCGCATGAAGGTCGATTTGTTGATTTTTGATCTTTAAGATTTTACTTAGGCATTCTTTGGCTCCCTCTAGATTTAACCATTTTCTTGTTTCAGTCTTTATAGAGAGACAAATTTTCTTGGGCTGAAGGACTAACACTTGTTTGTTTAGCTGGTTATTTGGACAGTATTTAAACTTCCCCTTTTTTTAATTTTGGAGGGTTGAGCTGCTAAGGACTTTCCTTCATCAGGTGAGCTTTGTGGTATAATAAATTCAGAATTTCCAACTTTCTGCAGGAGGTTAGCTACTTGTGAAGATATCTCATCCATTTTTTAAAAAATACAGTTTAAAGTTCTGATGACCAAGTGTAATTGTTCACATTTAACTGGGTCAGGTATTACTTCCTCAGCCAAATGGGTTTGCTTGTTATTTGGCGTGCTCATTTGAGTCTTTGGTTGAGGGGGAAAGCACTGTGCCTTCAGGGAGGGAGAGGATGTATCATGATTTTCCAAAGGGAGGAAGCGATTGTAAGTTTCCACTTCAAACTGCGAGTTTGCTTGACCACTCCCTTTTTTCTCCCATTGCAGATCTGTTCTTTTTAGTTTTGGCTTGGGGAGGGGCAAAGGCTCTTCAGACTCTCTCAAACGCTTACCATGACCCATGACTAGTCCAATATATAGAGTAAAATCATTTAAAATTTAAGTTCAAATTAAAACCTCTAAAAGGAAGTCTCCAAACAAGGGAGAACGACTCCAGCAGTGGCAGAATAATATTTAGAATAATATTCAGCAGTAAAATTACTTAAAATACTGCGTGTAGAATTTCCTGCCAGAACGTAATACTGACAGCAGCTTCTGTAGGATTTTTACTCACTATTGCAATTGTACTAGAGAGGAGATTTTTCAGCAACCAGTGCGGGAGACACTCTTTACTCCTCCAACACCGCCGAACTGTGCTCCATCCTAACATGCTTCTATCAGGTCGAAATGCATAGAAAACACACCAACAAGTTTCTATCGTGTTCATTTGCAAAGTTAAGTGTATTTGAGCTGTTAATGCCAAATCACGCAAATAAGCCAAACTGAACGTTAGGAAAGCCAAATACATCCTAACATGCTTCTTTCAGGTCGAAATGCATAGAAAACACACCAACAAGTTTCTATCGTGTTCATTTGCAAAGTTAGGTGTATTTGAGCTGTTAATGCCAAATCACGCAAATAAGCCAAACTGAACGTTAGGAAAGCCAAGTACATCCTAACATGCTTCTATCAGGTCGAAATGCATAGAAAACACACCAACAAATTTCTATCGTGTTCATTTGCAAATTTAAGTGTATTTGAGCTGTTAATGCCAAATCACGCAAATAAGCCAAACTGAACGTTAGGAAAGCCAAATACATCCTAACATGCTTCTTTCAGGTCGAAATGCATAGAAAACACATCAACAAGTTTCCATCGTGTTCATTTGCAAAGTTAGGTGTATTTCAGCTGTTAATGCCAAATCACGCAAATAAGCCAAACTGAACGTTAGGAAAGCCAAGTACATCCTAACATGCTTCTTTCAGGTCGAAATGCATAGAAAACACACCAACAAGTTTCTATCGTGTTCATTTGCACAATTAGGTGTATTTGAGCTGTTAATGCCAAATCACGCAAATAAGCCAAATTGAACGTTAGGAAAGCCAAGTACATCCTAACATGCTTCTTTCAGGTCGAAATGCATAGAAAAGACACCAACAAGTTTCCATCGTGTTCATTTGCAAAGTTAGGTGTATTTGAGCTGTTAATGCCAAATCACGCAAATAAGCCAAACTGAACGTTAGGAAAACCAAGTACATCCTAACATGCTTCTTTCAGGCCGAAATGCATAGAAAACACACCAACAAGTTTCCATCGTGTTCATTTACAAAGTTAGGTTTATTTGAGCTGTTAATGCCAAATCACGAAAATAAGCCAAACTGAACGTTAGGAAAGCCAAGTACATCCAAACTTGCTTCTTTCAGGTCGAAATGCATAGAAAACACACCAACAAGTTTCCATCGTGTTCATTTGCAAAGTTAGGTGTATTTGAGCTGTTAATGTCAAATCACGCAAATAAGCCAAACTGAACGTTAGGAAATCCAAGTGCATCCGAACTTGCTTCTTTCAGGTCGAAATGCATAGAAAACACACCAACAAGTTTCCATCGTGTTCATTTGCAAAGTTAGCTGTATTTGAGCTGTTAGTGCCAAATCACGCAAATAAGCCAAACTGAACGTTAGGAAAGCCAAGTACATCCTAACATGCTTCTTTCAGGTCGAAATGCATAGAAAACACACCAACAAGTTTCTATCGTGTTCATTTGCAAAGTTAGGTGTATTTGAGCTGTTAATGCCAAATCACGCAAATAAGCCAAACTGAACGTTAGGAAAGCCAAGTACATCCTAACATGCTTCTTTCAGGCCGAAATGCATAGAAAACACACCAACAATTCTCCATCGTGTTCATTTGCAAAGTTAGGTTTATTTGAGCTGTTAATGCCAAATCACGCAAATAAGCCAAACTGAACGTTAGGAAAGCCAAGTACATCCGAACTAGCTTCTTTCAGGTCGAAATGCATAGAAAACACACCAACAAGTTTCCATCGTGTTCATTTGCAAAGTTAGGTGTATTTGAGCTGTTAATGCCAAATCACGCAAATAAGCCAAACTGAACGTTAGGAAAGCCAAGTACATCCTAACATGCTTCTTTCAGGTCGAAATGCATAGAAAACACACCAACAAGTTTCTATCGTGTTCATTTGCAAAGTTAAGTGTATTTGAGCTGTTAATGCCAAATCACGCAAATAAGCCAAACTGAACGTTAGGAAAGCCAACTACATCCTAACATGCTTCTTTCAGGTCGAAATGCATAGAAAACACACCAACAAGTTTCTATCGTGTTCATTTGCAAAGTTAGGTGTATTTGAGCTGTTAATGCCAAATCACGCAAATAAGCCAAACTGAACGTTAGGAAAGCCAAGTACATCCTAACATGCTTCTTTCAGGCCGAAATGCATAGAAAACACACCAACAAGTCTCCATCGTGTTCATTTGCAAAGTTAGGTTTATTTGAGCTGTTAATGCCAAATCACGCAAATAAGCCAAACTGAACGTTAGGAAAGCCAAGTACATCCGAACTAGCTTCTTTCAGGTCGAAATGCATAGAAAACACACCAACAAGTTTCCATCGTGTTCATTTGCAAAGTTAGGTGTATTTGAGCTGTTAATGCCAAATCACGCAAATAAGCCAAACTGAACGTTAGGAAAGCCAAGTACATCCTAACATGCTTCTTTCAGGTCGAAATGCATAGAAAACACACCAACAAGTTTCCATCGTGTTCATTTGCAAAGTTAGGTGTATTTGAGCTGTTAATGTCAAATCACGCAAATAAGCCAAACTGAACGTTAGGAAATCCAAGTACATCCGAACCTGCTTCTTTCAGGTCGAAATGCATAGAAAACACACCAACAAGTTTCCATCGTGTTCATTTGCAAAGTTAGCTGTATTTGAGCTGTTAGTGCCAAATCACGCAAATAAGCCAAACTGAACGTTAGGAAAGCCAAGTACATCCTAACATGCTTCTTTCAGGTCGAAATGCATAGAAAACACACCAACAAGTTTCTATCGTGTTCATTTGCAAAGTTAAGTGTATTTGAGCTGCTAATGCCAAATCACGCAAATAAGCCAAACTGAACGTTAGGAAAGCCAAGTACATCCTAACATGCTTCTTTCAGGTCGAAATGCATAGAAAACACACCAACAAGTTTCCATCGTGTTCATTTGCAAAGTTAAGTGTATTTCAGCTGTTAATGCCAAATCACGCAAATAAGCCAAACTGAACGTTAGGAAAGCCAAGTACATCCTAACATGCTTCTTTCAGGTCGAAATGCACAGAAAACACACCAACAAGTTTCTATCGTGTTCATTTGCAAAGTTAGGTGTATTTGAGCTGTTAATGCCAAATCACGCAAATAAGCCAAACTGAACGTTAGGAAAGCCAAGTACATCCTAACATGCTTCTTTCAGGCCGAAATGCATAGAAAACACACCAACAAGTTTCCATCGTGTTCATTTGCAAAGTTAGGTGTATTTGAGCTGTTAATGCCAAATCACGCAAATAAGGGAAACTGAACGTTAGGAAAGCCAAGTACATCCGAACATGCTTCTTTCAGGTCGAAATACATAGAAAACACACCAACAAGTTTCCATCGTGTTCATTTGCAAAGTTAGGTGTATTTCAGCTGTTAATGCCAAATCACGCAAATAAGCCAAACTGAACGTTAGGAAAGCCAAGTACATCCTAACATGCTTCTTTCAGGCCGAAATGCATAGAAAACACACCAACAAGTCTCCATCGTGTTCATTTGCAAAGTTAAGTGTATTTGAGCTGTTAATGCCAAATCACGCAAATAAGGCAAACTGAACGTTAGGAAAGCCAAGTACATCCGAACATGCTTCTTTCAGGTCGAAATACATAGAAAACACACCAACAAGTTTCCATCGTGTTCATTTGCAAAGTTAGGTTTATTTGAGCTGTTAATGCCAAATCACGCAAATAAGCCAAACTGAACGTTAGGAAAGCCAAGTACATCCGAACTTGCTTCTTTCAGGTCGAAATGCATAGAAAACACACCAACAAGTTTCTATCGTGTTCATTTGCAAAGTTAGGTGTATTTGAGCTGTTAATGCCAAATCACGCAAATAAGCCAAACTGAACGTTAGGAAAGCCAAGTACATCCTAACATGCTTCTTTCAGGCCGAAATGCATAGAAAACACACCAACAAGTCTCCATCATGTTCATTTGCAAAGTTAGGTTTATTTGAGCTGTTAATGCCAAATCACGCAAATAAGCCAAACTGAACGTTAGGAAAGCCAAGTACATCCGAACTAGCTTCTTTCAGGTCGAAATGCATAGAAAACACACCAACAAGTTTCCATCGTGTTCATTTGCAAAGTTAGGTGTATTTGAGCTGTTAATGCCAAATCACGAAAATTAGCCAAACTGAACGTTAGGAAAGCCAAGTACATCCAAACTTGCTTCTTTCAGGTCGAAATGCGTAGAAAACACACCAACAAGTTTCCATCGTGTTCATTTGCAAAGTTAGGTGTATTTGAGCTGTTAATGCCAAATCACGCAAATAAGCCAAACTGAACGTTAGGAAAGCCAAGTACATCCTAACATGCTTCTTTCAGGTCGAAATGCATAGAAAACACACCAACAAGTTTCCATCGTGTTCATTTGCAAAGTTAGGTGTATTTGAGCTGTTAATGCCAAATCACGCAAATAAGCCAAACTGAACATTAGGAAATCCAAGTACATCCGAACTTGCTTCTTTCAGGTCGAAATGCATAGAAAACACACCAACAAGTTTCCATCGTGTTCATTTGCAAAGTTAGCTGTATTTGAGCTGTTAGTGCCAAATCACGCAAATAAGCCAAACTGAACACGCAAATAAGCCAAACTGAAAGCCAAGTACATCCTAACATGCTTCTTTCAGGTCGAAATGCATAGAAAACACACCAACAAGTTTCTATCGTGTTCATTTGCAAAGTTAAGTGTATTTGAGCTGTTAATGCCAAATCACGCAAATAAGCCAAACTGAACGTTAGGAAAGCCAAGTACATCCTAACATGCTTCTTTCAGGTCGAAATGCATAGAAAACACACCAACAAGTTTCTATCGTGTTCATTTGCAAAGTTAAGTGTATTTGAGCTGTTAATGCCAAATCACGCAAATAAGCCAAACTGAACGTTAGGAAAGCCAAGTACATCCTAACATGCTTCTTTCAGGTCGAAATGCAAAGAAAACACACCAACAAGTTTCTATCGTGTTCATTTGCAAAGTTAGGTGTATTTGAGCTGTTAATGCCAAATCACGCAAATAAGCCAAACTGAACGTTAGGAAAGCCAAGTACATCCTAACATGCTTCTTTCAGGCCGAAATGCATAGAAAACACACCAACAAGTCTCCATCGTGTTCATTTGCAAAGTTAGGTTTATTTGAGCTGTTAATGCCAAATCACGCAAATAAGCCAAACTGAACGTTAGGAAAGCCAAGTACATCCGAACTAGCTTCTTTCAGGTCGAAATGCATAGAAAACACACCAACAAGTTTCCATCATGTTCATTTGCAAAGTTAGGTGTATTTGAGCTGTTAATGCCAAATCACGAAAATTAGCCAAACTGAACGTTAGGAAAGCCAAGTACATCCAAACTTGCTTCTTTCAGGTCGAAATGCATAGAAAACACACCAACAAGTTTCTATCGTGTTCATTTGCAAAGTTAGGTGTATTTGAGCTGTTAATGCCAAATCACGCAAATAAGCCAAACTGAACGTTAGGAAAGCCAAGTACATCCTAACATGCTTCTTTCAGGCCGAAATGCATAGAAAACACAACAACAAGTCTCCATCGTGTTCATTTGCAAAGTTAGGTGTATTTCAGCTGTTAATGCCAAATCACGCAAATAAGCCAAACTGAACGTTAGGAAAGCCAAGTACATCCTAACATGCTTCTTTCAGGCCGAAATGCATAGAAAACACACCAACAAGTCTCCATCGTGTTCATTTGCAAAGTTAAGTGTATTTGAGCTGTTAATGCCAAATCACGCAAATAAGCCAAACTGAACGTTAGGAAAGCCAAGTACATCCTAACATGCTTCTTTCAGGTCGAAATGCATAGAAAACACACCAACAAGTTTCTATCGTGTTCATTTGCAAAGTTAGGTGTATTTGAGCTGTTAATGCCAAATCACGCAAATAAGCCAAACTGAACGTTAGGAAAGCCAAGTACATCCTAACATGCTTCTTTCAGGCCGAAATGCATAGAAAACACACCAACAAGTCTCCATCGTGTTCATTTGCAAAGTTAGGTTTATTTGAGCTGTTAATGCCAAATCACGCAAATAAGCCAAACTGAACGTTAGGAAAGCCAAGTACATCCGAACTAGCTTCTTTCAGGTCGAAATGCATAGAAAACACACCAACAAGTTTCCATCGTGTTCATTTGCAAAGTTAGGTGTATTTGAGCTGTTAATGCCAAATCACGAAAATTAGCCAAACTGAACGTTAGGAAAGCCAAGTACATCCAAACTTGCTTCTTTCAGGTCGAAATGCGTAGAAAACACACCAACAAGTTTCCATCGTGTTCATTTGCAAAGTTAGGTGTATTTGAGCTGTTAATGCCAAATCACGCAAATAAGCCAAACTGAACTTTAGGAAAACCAAGTACATCCTAACATGCTTCTTTCAGGCCGAAATGCATAGAAAACACACCAACAAGTTTCCATCGTGTTCATTTGCAAAGTTAGGTGTATTTGAGCTGTTAATGCCAAATCACGCAAATAAGCCAAACTGAACGTTAGGAAAACCAAGTACATCCTAACATGCTTCTTTCAGGCCGAAATGCATAGAAAACACACCAACAAGTCTCCATCGTGTTCATTTGCAAAGTTAAGTGTATTTGAGCTGTTAATGCCAAATCACGCAAATAAGGCAAACTGAACGTTAGGAAAGCCAAGTACATCCGAACATGCTTCTTTCAGGTCGAAATACATAGAAAACACACCAACAAGTTTCCATCGTGTTCATTTGCAAAGTTAGGTTTATTTGAGCTGTTAATGCCAAATCACGCAAATAAGCCAAACTGAACGTTAGGAAAGCCAAGTACATCCGAACTTGCTTCTTTCAGGTCGAAATGCATAGAAAACACACCAACAAGTTTCTATCGTGTTCATTTGCAAAGTTAGGTGTATTTGAGCTGTTAATGCCAAATCACGCAAATAAGCCAAACTGAACGTTAGGAAAGCCAAGTACATCCTAACATGCTTCTTTCAGGCCGAAATGCATAGAAAACACACCAACAAGTCTCCATCATGTTCATTTGCAAAGTTAGGTTTATTTGAGCTGTTAATGCCAAATCACGCAAATAAGCCAAACTGAACGTTAGGAAAGCCAAGTACATCCGAACTAGCTTCTTTCAGGTCGAAATGCATAGAAAACACACCAACAAGTTTCCATCGTGTTCATTTGCAAAGTTAGGTGTATTTGAGCTGTTAATGCCAAATCACGAAAATTAGCCAAACTGAACGTTAGGAAAGCCAAGTACATCCAAACTTGCTTCTTTCAGGTCGAAATGCGTAGAAAACACACCAACAAGTTTCCATCGTGTTCATTTGCAAAGTTAGGTGTATTTGAGCTGTTAATGCCAAATCACGCAAATAAGCCAAACTGAACGTTAGGAAAGCCAAGTACATCCTAACATGCTTCTTTCAGGTCGAAATGCATAGAAAACACACCAACAAGTTTCCATCGTGTTCATTTGCAAAGTTAGGTGTATTTGAGCTGTTAATGCCAAATCACGCAAATAAGCCAAACTGAACATTAGGAAATCCAAGTACATCCGAACTTGCTTCTTTCAGGTCGAAATGCATAGAAAACACACCAACAAGTTTCCATCGTGTTCATTTGCAAAGTTAGCTGTATTTGAGCTGTTAGTGCCAAATCACGCAAATAAGCCAAACTGAACACGCAAATAAGCCAAACTGAAAGCCAAGTACATCCTAACATGCTTCTTTCAGGTCGAAATGCATAGAAAACACACCAACAAGTTTCTATCGTGTTCATTTGCAAAGTTAAGTGTATTTGAGCTGTTAATGCCAAATCACGCAAATAAGCCAAACTGAACGTTAGGAAAGCCAAGTACATCCTAACATGCTTCTTTCAGGTCGAAATGCATAGAAAACACACCAACAAGTTTCTATCGTGTTCATTTGCAAAGTTAAGTGTATTTGAGCTGTTAATGCCAAATCACGCAAATAAGCCAAACTGAACGTTAGGAAAGCCAAGTACATCCTAACATGCTTCTTTCAGGTCGAAATGCAAAGAAAACACACCAACAAGTTTCTATCGTGTTCATTTGCAAAGTTAGGTGTATTTGAGCTGTTAATGCCAAATCACGCAAATAAGCCAAACTGAACGTTAGGAAAGCCAAGTACATCCTAACATGCTTCTTTCAGGCCGAAATGCATAGAAAACACACCAACAAGTCTCCATCGTGTTCATTTGCAAAGTTAGGTTTATTTGAGCTGTTAATGCCAAATCACGCAAATAAGCCAAACTGAACGTTAGGAAAGCCAAGTACATCCGAACTAGCTTCTTTCAGGTCGAAATGCATAGAAAACACACCAACAAGTTTCCATCATGTTCATTTGCAAAGTTAGGTGTATTTGAGCTGTTAATGCCAAATCACGAAAATTAGCCAAACTGAACGTTAGGAAAGCCAAGTACATCCAAACTTGCTTCTTTCAGGTCGAAATGCATAGAAAACACACCAACAAGTTTCTATCGTGTTCATTTGCAAAGTTAGGTGTATTTGAGCTGTTAATGCCAAATCACGCAAATAAGCCAAACTGAACGTTAGGAAAGCCAAGTACATCCTAACATGCTTCTTTCAGGCCGAAATGCATAGAAAACACAACAACAAGTCTCCATCGTGTTCATTTGCAAAGTTAGGTGTATTTCAGCTGTTAATGCCAAATCACGCAAATAAGCCAAACTGAACGTTAGGAAAGCCAAGTACATCCTAACATGCTTCTTTCAGGCCGAAATGCATAGAAAACACACCAACAAGTCTCCATCGTGTTCATTTGCAAAGTTAAGTGTATTTGAGCTGTTAATGCCAAATCACGCAAATAAGCCAAACTGAACGTTAGGAAAGCCAAGTACATCCTAACATGCTTCTTTCAGGTCGAAATGCATAGAAAACACACCAACAAGTTTCTATCGTGTTCATTTGCAAAGTTAGGTGTATTTGAGCTGTTAATGCCAAATCACGCAAATAAGCCAAACTGAACGTTAGGAAAGCCAAGTACATCCTAACATGCTTCTTTCAGGCCGAAATGCATAGAAAACACACCAACAAGTCTCCATCGTGTTCATTTGCAAAGTTAGGTTTATTTGAGCTGTTAATGCCAAATCACGCAAATAAGCCAAACTGAACGTTAGGAAAGCCAAGTACATCCGAACTAGCTTCTTTCAGGTCGAAATGCATAGAAAACACACCAACAAGTTTCCATCGTGTTCATTTGCAAAGTTAGGTGTATTTGAGCTGTTAATGCCAAATCACGAAAATTAGCCAAACTGAACGTTAGGAAAGCCAAGTACATCCAAACTTGCTTCTTTCAGGTCGAAATGCGTAGAAAACACACCAACAAGTTTCCATCGTGTTCATTTGCAAAGTTAGGTGTATTTGAGCTGTTAATGCCAAATCACGCAAATAAGCCAAACTGAACTTTAGGAAAACCAAGTACATCCTAACATGCTTCTTTCAGGCCGAAATGCATAGAAAACACACCAACAAGTTTCCATCGTGTTCATTTGCAAAGTTAGGTGTATTTGAGCTGTTAATGCCAAATCACGCAAATAAGCCAAACTGAACGTTAGGAAAACCAAGTACATCCTAACATGCTTCTTTCAGGCCGAAATGCATAGAAAACACACCAACAAGTCTCCATCGTGTTCATTTGCAAAGTTAAGTGTATTTGAGCTGTTAATGCCAAATCACGCAAATAAGGCAAACTGAACGTTAGGAAAGCCAAGTACATCCGAACATGCTTCTTTCAGGTCGAAATACATAGAAAACACACCAACAAGTTTCCATCGTGTTCATTTGCAAAGTTAGGTTTATTTGAGCTGTTAATGCCAAATCACGCAAATAAGCCAAACTGAACGTTAGGAAAGCCAAGTACATCCGAACTTGCTTCTTTCAGGTCGAAATGCATAGAAAACACACCAACAAGTTTCTATCGTGTTCATTTGCAAAGTTAGGTGTATTTGAGCTGTTAATGCCAAATCACGCAAATAAGCCAAACTGAACGTTAGGAAAGCCAAGTACATCCTAACATGCTTCTTTCAGGCCGAAATGCATAGAAAACACACCAACAAGTCTCCATCATGTTCATTTGCAAAGTTAGGTTTATTTGAGCTGTTAATGCCAAATCACGCAAATAAGCCAAACTGAACGTTAGGAAAGCCAAGTACATCCGAACTAGCTTCTTTCAGGTCGAAATGCATAGAAAACACACCAACAAGTTTCCATCGTGTTCATTTGCAAAGTTAGGTGTATTTGAGCTGTTAATGCCAAATCACGAAAATTAGCCAAACTGAACGTTAGGAAAGCCAAGTACATCCAAACTTGCTTCTTTCAGGTCGAAATGCGTAGAAAACACACCAACAAGTTTCCATCGTGTTCATTTGCAAAGTTAGGTGTATTTGAGCTGTTAATGCCAAATCACGCAAATAAGCCAAACTGAACGTTAGGAAAGCCAAGTACATCCTAACATGCTTCTTTCAGGTCGAAATGCATAGAAAACACACCAACAAGTTTCCATCGTGTTCATTTGCAAAGTTAGGTGTATTTGAGCTGTTAATGCCAAATCACGCAAATAAGCCAAACTGAACATTAGGAAATCCAAGTACATCCGAACTTGCTTCTTTCAGGTCGAAATGCATAGAAAACACACCAACAAGTTTCCATCGTGTTCATTTGCAAAGTTAGCTGTATTTGAGCTGTTAGTGCCAAATCACGCAAATAAGCCAAACTGAACACGCAAATAAGCCAAACTGAAAGCCAAGTACATCCTAACATGCTTCTTTCAGGTCGAAATGCATAGAAAACACACCAACAAGTTTCTATCGTGTTCATTTGCAAAGTTAAGTGTATTTGAGCTGTTAATGCCAAATCACGCAAATAAGCCAAACTGAACGTTAGGAAAGCCAAGTACATCCTAACATGCTTCTTTCAGGTCGAAATGCATAGAAAACACACCAACAAGTTTCTATCGTGTTCATTTGCAAAGTTAGGTGTATTTGAGCTGTTAATGCCAAATCACGCAAATAAGCCAAACTGAACGTTAGGAAAGCCAAGTACATCCTAACATGCTTCTTTCAGGCCGAAATGCATAGAAAACACACCAACAAGTCTCCATCGTGTTCATTTGCAAAGTTAGGTTTATTTGAGCTGTTAATGCCAAATCACGCAAATAAGCCAAACTGAACGTTAGGAAAGCCAAGTACATCCGAACTAGCTTCTTTCAGGTCGAAATGCATAGAAAACACACCAACAAGTTTCCATCGTGTTCATTTGCAAAGTTAGGTGTATTTGAGCTGTTAATGCCAAATCACGAAAATTAGCCAAACTGAACGTTAGGAAAGCCAAGTACATCCAAACTTGCTTCTTTCAGGTCGAAATGCATAGAAAACACACCAACAAGTTTCTATCGTGTTCATTTGCAAAGTTAGGTGTATTTGAGCTGTTAATGCCAAATCACGCAAATAAGCCAAACTGAACGTTAGGAAAGCCAAGTACATCCTAACATGCTTCTTTCAGGCCGAAATGCATAGAAAACACAACAACAAGTCTCCATCGTGTTCATTTGCAAAGTTAGGTGTATTTCAGCTGTTAATGCCAAATCACGCAAATAAGCCAAACTGAACGTTAGGAAAGCCAAGTACATCCTAACATGCTTCTTTCAGGCCGAAATGCATAGAAAACACACCAACAAGTCTCCATCGTGTTCATTTGCAAAGTTAAGTGTATTTGAGCTGTTAATGCCAAATCACGCAAATAAGCCAAACTGAACGTTAGGAAAGCCAAGTACATCCTAACATGCTTCTTTCAGGTCGAAATGCATAGAAAACACATCAACAAGTTTCCATCGTGTTCATTTGCAAAGTTAGGTGTATTTCAGCTGTTAATGCCAAATCACGCAAATAAGCCAAACTGAACGTTAGGAAAGCCAAGTACATCCTAACATGCTTCTTTCAGGTCGAAATGCATAGAAAACACACCAACAAGTTTCTATCGTGTTCATTTGCACAATTAGGTGTATTTGAGCTGTTAATGCCAAATCACGCAAATAAGCCAAATTGAACGTTAGGAAAGCCAAGTACATCCGAACTAGCTTCTTTCAGGTCGAAATGCATAGAAAAGACACCAACAAGTTTCCATCGTGTTCATTTGCAAAGTTAGGTGTATTTGAGCTGTTAATGCCAAATCACGCAAATAAGCCAAACTGAACGTTAGGAAAACCAAGTACATCCTAACATGCTTCTTTCAGGCCGAAATGCATAGAAAACACACCAACAAGTTTCCATCGTGTTCATTTGCAAAGTTAGGTGTATTTGAGCTGTTAATGCCAAATCACGCAAATAAGCCAAACTGAACGTTAGGAAAACCAAGTACATCCTAACATGCTTCTTTCAGGCCGAAATGCATAGAAAACACACCAACAAGTCTCCATCGTGTTCATTTGCAAAGTTAAGTGTATTTGAGCTGTTAATGCCAAATCACGCAAATAAGGCAAACTGAACGTTAGGAAAGCCAAGTACATCCGAACATGCTTCTTTCAGGTCGAAATACATAGAAAACACACCAACAAGTTTCCATCGTGTTCATTTGCAAAGTTAGGTTTATTTGAGCTGTTAATGCCAAATCACGCAAATAAGCCAAACTGAACGTTAGGAAAGCCAAGTACATCCGAACTTGCTTCTTTCAGGTCGAAATGCATAGAAAACACACCAACAATTTTCTATCGTGTTCATTTGCAAAGTTAGGTGTATTTGAGCTGTTAATGCCAAATCACGCAAATAAGCCAAACTGAACGTTAGGAAAGCCAAGTACATCCTAACATGCTTCTTTCAGGCCGAGATGCATAGAAAACACACCAACAAGTCTCCATCGTGTTCATTTGCAAAGTTAGGTTTATTTGAGCTGTTAATGCCAAATCACGCAAATAAGCCAAACTGAACGTTAGGAAAGCCAAGTACATCCGAACTAGCTTCTTTCAGGTCGAAATGCATAGAAAACACACCAACAAGTTTCCATCGTGTTCATTTGCAAAGTTAGGTGTATTTGAGCTGTTAATGCCAAATCACGAAAATTAGCCAAACTGAACGTTAGGAAAGCCAAGTACATCCAAACTTGCTTCTTTCAGGTCGAAATGCGTAGAAAACACACCAACAAGTTTCCATCGTGTTCATTTGCAAAGTTAGGTGTATTTGAGCTGTTAATGCCAAATCACGCAAATAAGCCAAACTGAACGTTAGGAAAGCCAAGTACATCCTAACATGCTTCTATCAGGTCGAAATGCATAGAAAACACACCAACAAGTTTCCATCGTGTTCATTTGCAAAGTTAGGTGTATTTGAGCTGTTAATGCCAAATCACGCAAATAAGCCAAACTGAACGTTAGGAAAGCCAAGTACATCCTAACATGGAAAGGAAAGAATCTTTATTACGGCCATAGGCCCATATTTAGATAACAACACACAATACACAATAATATACCTCATACAGCAAAATAAAATGGGGCAAGAGAGAGTAAAAAATAAAATAAAAATAGATTGGATTAGTTCAGTCCATATAAATCTTATCCATATAAAATTATAAATTCCATTTACAAAATAGGAACGACAAAACACTTAGCTCATCAGATCACCACTGTAAATCAACCATTTGGACGGAATATCAATAATCATATAGTAACCCATTTTTCCTCTTATAGGATAGAACTACAATCAAATATCTAGCTACAAGAAGTGATCTACTTGGATCACTGTCCTGTAGCAGATATATTAATTGGGACTCCGGGGTCTCATCCAAAGTTTCTAATATTAAAGGGGATAAAAATCTGGTCCGAGGGGCCAAGTGCAGGGGGCAACAGAATAATATATGATGAAGAGATTCTATAGTTCTGTTGTCACATGCACACAGAACTGAAATTTGACCTTTGGAAAACCTATTGCTCATAACATTGGAAGGAAAGACATTAAATCTTGCCTTAATAAAGGCAAATCTATGGGCCGCGACAGATATGGATGTCAAGTAAGATGGAAGCTGTGGGGAGGGCACTATACCAAGATTCAACGGTGAACAGGTGCCACTTCCCATTATGATGTTTTGTTGGAGATCTATCTCATCTAGTTTTTGTTTAATAGTTCTTTTAGCTGTGGCGAGGTCTAATTTCAACAGGTCCGATGGGGACAGTCCATAGGATACAATTTTTGTATGGATCTTTTTTGCCCATGGACTGGGAAAGTCGTCTCGCCAGAGACATTGGATCAAATAAAGATTCGGGAGCCTGTGCCACAAGGACAGCCAATAGCAAAGACTACGTCTCCAAAGAATGTTTTCTAGGGAGGTGATTTTTAATTCTAAGCGAATGGCTGAGTTACTAACGCACTGAGGGAGTTTTAACAGACGTCTCAAAAATTGATTCTGGATTACCTCCAAGGGCATCAGATTTACTGCAGCCCCCCATAATGGGGCAGCGTAGGCCATTGTCGCGATCACTTTAGTATTAAATACCTTCAGGGCAGATGGAACATGAAGAGCCCCGTCAGAAAAGAAAAAGCGCAAAAGCGCAAAGGAAAGAGCTTTGGCCTTATTTAGGGTATATGTAATATGTGCTTTCCAACCCATATTATATTGGAGGTAAACTCCCAGGTATTGAAATTTGAAAACCTGTTCAATAGGTTCTCCATCTAATTCCCACTTATATAATTTCCGGCTTTTTGAAAAAATCAGTACTTTGGATTTGGATTGGTTTATAGTAAGAAAATTGGATTTACAATATGAAACAAATATTTTGAGTGCCCTCCTAAGGCCAATTCTGGAAAAAGAAAGGATCACTGCATCATCCGCGTAAAGCAGTAATGGGCATCTGTAATTTGCAAGGCGGGGGGCATGAATGGTTATTTGAGATTCAGCTAAAGGTGCTCTCATATCACTGATAAATAAATTGAAAAGAAAAGGGGCTAAAATGCACCCTTGCCGGACTCCTCTGTTGATGGGCACAGAATTTGTGAGATCGCCGGCTGGATTTATTCTCACCCTGGCAGCCGACCCCTCGTGGAGTTGAATCATTAGCCACAATAACCTTCTGTCAATTCCCCAGCGTGCTAATTTTTCCCAGAGTAGCCTTCTGGGAATACTGTCAAACGCGGCCTTGAGATCTACAAATGCCGCACATAATTGGCCTCGCGTTGGAAAGGAATATTTTCGGCTAGATGATACAAAACTAATACATGATCCGTAGTTGATTGCTTTGGCCTGAATCCTGCTTGTTCAGGGCCTATCAGTTGATTTTCTTCGGACCATTGGACTAGTCTGGTAAGCAAAAAACGTGCATATATTTTCCCAATAATTGACAAGAGACTGATGTTTCTGTAGTTCCCCGGGTCATCTGGGGACCCTTTTTTATAAATGGGAATTATGATGGCATCCTTCCACGTTTTTGGTATAAATCCAGTTGCATTGATGGCATCAAAAGTAATAGCAAGGATTTTTGCCCACCAGACAGGATGTAATTTTATGGCTTCCGCCAGGACCAAATCGGTCCCGGGGGCTTTACCAATCTTGAGTTTTGAAATTAGATCCATAATTTCATCCGGCTCGGTGGCAGGCCAAATAGGGAGATGTTCAAATATATCATCAAAAGTACAAGTGTTAGTTTCTGACACAGCAAAGTACTTCCTTAAAAAGGATTCCCAGACCGGAGCAGGTATGACCGTTAAAGGGTACCTCTTAGATCTTCTGTTAACTAGGCACCAAAATTGTCGTGCATTTTGGGATCTGGAGGCAACAATAAGCGCCTGCCAGCGATTTTGTTGCCACTCACGCTTAGCCGTGTTCTGAGCCTGCTTGTATGCGGTTTTGGCTTGATGGTAATTCGGGGGTAATACTAAGGCGCCAGAGGATTTATACTCGTTGTAAATAGTACAAAGGTGCTGTCTAGCTTGTTTACATTGTAAATTATACCAGGGAGCGCCATTCTTAAATTGGGCCCTGTTTATCTGGTGGGCCGGTACTGTAAAGAAGGTTTTGAGATCTTCCGTAAGTAGACAGAATAAATCAATGATTTTGTCGTGTTCATGTGAGTCTAAGTTTGAAGCAGTGTGAGCTTGAGCTATCCTTTTTTGGAAGAATTCCATATATTTTTGGGCCTGAGTTGCAGACCATTTTGTTCCTCTCACTTGTTCTGCAGCATTTAGACCCATATGTGTGGGATGCGTTGCCTCTATCGGCTGCCAATCCACAAAAAGTTTGGCAACCAGGGGGAGGTGGTCACTCATTTGAACATTTTCTATTTTAAAGTAAGAGAAATTTGGGAATAAATCTCTGGAGACTATGAAATAATCAAGAACACTGTTTGTAAATGTGCTCAGGTGAGTGAATTCTCCAGGAATATCTGGAGAACAGTTACCATTTAAAATAATTAAGTTTAGACGAATTATCAATTGATAGAGAAGAACACCTGCCTTATTCACTCTATTGTCCTTCGATTGTCTCTGTACATAGGGGGACAGATCCTGGTTTTGATGTCCGGGAGTAACCCACCACTTAGCTTTGCTTAGCGCCTCCCAATTTGCGGCTGTACGAGCATTAAAATCACCTCCCAATACTGAGGGGGTATTTGGGTGCTTGATATAGCTAAAAGCTAAATGCTCTTCGAGCATTTCCCATTTGGAATGGAGGTCCAATACTTGGCCCCCAGGGGGAAAATAAACATTTGTAACCAGTAACTCAAATTTTCCTCCTGTAATCAAGCCTGTAACCGCATAAGGGGGGAGTGATTTTACAAATGTAAGTTTTGCTTGTAATTTAAGGGAAATGGCTATCGCCAAGCCACCTCTGGGGCGTCCACCTTTTAGGGAGGGGCAAGCTGGAAGTGAAATAATGTCATAGCCATTTATAACAATCATCTCCTCTTCCCAGGTCTCTTGTAAAAGAATTACTTGAAATGATTTTACAAATTTTAAGAAATCAGGATCAAGCTTCTTCCCCCTCCATCCCGCAATATTCCAACATAAAAAAGACACCGGAGGATGTCTAGTCCGGTCATTTGGTAGTCAAAACGGGTAGGAGAGGGGTTCTGGGATTAGGGGAGTTTTAGCCCCAAAAAATTCAGTAATTTTCCTTTGGGATGATAACAGTCACACAGAACCTCCCTGCAAGATCGATTTGTTAGAATGTTTTGGCTGTAAATTCCTGTCGCTCATTCCATTAGAGGTAGATCCTTGGTCTGGAGTGATCAGCTTTTCAGGGCCAGTTGGGAAAGATGAAGGGGCAGTGCTTAAGGAGAGAAGAATTAGATTGGCAGAAGTAATGCCACTAATTGGATTGTCATTTGGTGTTTGGGTGATTTTATTTATATGACCCAGCGGATCTTCAGTCAAATCCACCCTCCTAATTAAGGAAGAATTAGGATCATTCCACATTTGTTGGAGTGGCCGAGGGCTCCTTAACGGATCCAATGTTACAGAAGAGTTCCTTTGTGTGCTCATTTGCAAATTAGTTGTTATTTTTTCTGGTGTAGGTGAGGATTCTAGGTCCGGCATAGAGGAATGCGTCGAGAGGTAATTTTGGTCTTGTTGATGGTTTAAAGCCTCATCCATTGCTAGAGATTCCTGAGGAAGTGAGTCTAGGTTTATTAGTAAAGGTGATGGGGATGTCTCTCGCCAGTCAGTGTTCACTGTAGATATTGCCTGAGCCATTGAAACTTGCTGGACGTCCAGAGATTTGGACTTCGGACTAAATTGAAAAAGATCGTCTATTTCCATTGGACACGCTACAGCCAGATTGTTCTTGTTCTTTATTTTATTTTGCATTTGCAGAAATTGTAGTTTGAGCTTATCAAGTTTTTGCATTGTTTCTGCTTGCTCATCCGACGGGAGCTTGCCAAACGAAGCAATGAGGGCATTCTCGTCCAGAGATGTTTGTAGGATGTCAAGTTCAGGCGGAGGCCTTGTAGATATTCGGGAGGAGGTTTGATTTGGCTGGGAAGGTTGGATGTCAGCCTCTTTTCTTGGCAGGGTCGGGCATTCTGCATTTAAGGATGTGATTCCCACTGTTCTGTGTAGTAAGGGTTTAATCATGCTGTCCGTAAACACCCGCGTTGGAAAAATATTGTTCATAGCTAAAGTCGTTTTCCGACGAAGTATTGTAAAAGGGATCTTTGTAGTGTGGAATGCTAGTATCACTTTATAAGGACTATTTTGCTGCGATAGAGGTAACATCGCATGAAGGTCGATTTGTTGATTTTTGATCTTTAAGATTTTACTTAGGCATTCTTTGGCTCCCTCTAGATTTAACCATTTTCTTGTTTCAGTCTTTATAGAGAGACAAATTTTCTTGGGCTGAAGGACTAACACTTGTTTGTTTAGCTGGTTATTTGGACAGTATTTAAACTTCCCCTTTTTTTAATTTTGGAGGGTTGAGCTGCTAAGGACTTTCCTTCATCAGGTGAGCTTTGTGGTATAATAAATTCAGAATTTCCAACTTTCTGCAGGAGGTTAGCTACTTGTGAAGATATCTCATCCATTTTTTAAAAAATACAGTTTAAAGTTCTGATGACCAAGTGTAATTGTTCACATTTAACTGGGTCAGGTATTACTTCCTCAGCCAAATGGGTTTGCTTGTTATTTGGCGTGCTCATTTGAGTCTTTGGTTGAGGGGGAAAGCACTGTGCCTTCAGGGAGGGAGAGGATGTATCATGATTTTCCAAAGGGAGGAAGCGATTGTAAGTTTCCACTTCAAACTGCGAGTTTGCTTGACCACTCCCTTTTTTCTCCCATTGCAGATCTGTTCTTTTTAGTTTTGGCTTGGGGAGGGGCAAAGGCTCTTCAGACTCTCTCAAACGCTTACCATGACCCATGACTAGTCCAATATATAGAGTAAAATCATTTAAAATTTAAGTTCAAATTAAAACCTCTAAAAGGAAGTCTCCAAACAAGGGAGAACGACTCCAGCAGTGGCAGAATAATATTTAGAATAATATTCAGCAGTAAAATTACTTAAAATACTGCGTGTAGAATTTCCTGCCAGAACGTAATACTGACAGCAGCTTCTGTAGGATTTTTACTCACTATTGCAATTGTACTAGAGAGGAGATTTTTCAGCAACCAGTGCGGGAGACACTCTTTACTCCTCCAACACCGCCGAACTGTGCTCCATCCTAACATGCTTCTATCAGGTCGAAATGCATAGAAAACACACCAACAAGTTTCTATCGTGTTCATTTGCAAAGTTAAGTGTATTTGAGCTGTTAATGCCAAATCACGCAAATAAGCCAAACTGAACGTTAGGAAAGCCAAATACATCCTAACATGCTTCTTTCAGGTCGAAATGCATAGAAAACACACCAACAAGTTTCTATCGTGTTCATTTGCAAAGTTAGGTGTATTTGAGCTGTTAATGCCAAATCACGCAAATAAGCCAAACTGAACGTTAGGAAAGCCAAGTACATCCTAACATGCTTCTATCAGGTCGAAATGCATAGAAAACACACCAACAAATTTCTATCGTGTTCATTTGCAAATTTAAGTGTATTTGAGCTGTTAATGCCAAATCACGCAAATAAGCCAAACTGAACGTTAGGAAAGCCAAATACATCCTAACATGCTTCTTTCAGGTCGAAATGCATAGAAAACACATCAACAAGTTTCCATCGTGTTCATTTGCAAAGTTAGGTGTATTTCAGCTGTTAATGCCAAATCACGCAAATAAGCCAAACTGAACGTTAGGAAAGCCAAGTACATCCTAACATGCTTCTTTCAGGTCGAAATGCATAGAAAACACACCAACAAGTTTCTATCGTGTTCATTTGCACAATTAGGTGTATTTGAGCTGTTAATGCCAAATCACGCAAATAAGCCAAATTGAACGTTAGGAAAGCCAAGTACATCCTAACATGCTTCTTTCAGGTCGAAATGCATAGAAAAGACACCAACAAGTTTCCATCGTGTTCATTTGCAAAGTTAGGTGTATTTGAGCTGTTAATGCCAAATCACGCAAATAAGCCAAACTGAACGTTAGGAAAACCAAGTACATCCTAACATGCTTCTTTCAGGCCGAAATGCATAGAAAACACACCAACAAGTTTCCATCGTGTTCATTTACAAAGTTAGGTTTATTTGAGCTGTTAATGCCAAATCACGAAAATAAGCCAAACTGAACGTTAGGAAAGCCAAGTACATCCAAACTTGCTTCTTTCAGGTCGAAATGCATAGAAAACACACCAACAAGTTTCCATCGTGTTCATTTGCAAAGTTAGGTGTATTTGAGCTGTTAATGTCAAATCACGCAAATAAGCCAAACTGAACGTTAGGAAATCCAAGTGCATCCGAACTTGCTTCTTTCAGGTCGAAATGCATAGAAAACACACCAACAAGTTTCCATCGTGTTCATTTGCAAAGTTAGCTGTATTTGAGCTGTTAGTGCCAAATCACGCAAATAAGCCAAACTGAACGTTAGGAAAGCCAAGTACATCCTAACATGCTTCTTTCAGGTCGAAATGCATAGAAAACACACCAACAAGTTTCTATCGTGTTCATTTGCAAAGTTAGGTGTATTTGAGCTGTTAATGCCAAATCACGCAAATAAGCCAAACTGAACGTTAGGAAAGCCAAGTACATCCTAACATGCTTCTTTCAGGCCGAAATGCATAGAAAACACACCAACAATTCTCCATCGTGTTCATTTGCAAAGTTAGGTTTATTTGAGCTGTTAATGCCAAATCACGCAAATAAGCCAAACTGAACGTTAGGAAAGCCAAGTACATCCGAACTAGCTTCTTTCAGGTCGAAATGCATAGAAAACACACCAACAAGTTTCCATCGTGTTCATTTGCAAAGTTAGGTGTATTTGAGCTGTTAATGCCAAATCACGCAAATAAGCCAAACTGAACGTTAGGAAAGCCAAGTACATCCTAACATGCTTCTTTCAGGTCGAAATGCATAGAAAACACACCAACAAGTTTCTATCGTGTTCATTTGCAAAGTTAAGTGTATTTGAGCTGTTAATGCCAAATCACGCAAATAAGCCAAACTGAACGTTAGGAAAGCCAACTACATCCTAACATGCTTCTTTCAGGTCGAAATGCATAGAAAACACACCAACAAGTTTCTATCGTGTTCATTTGCAAAGTTAGGTGTATTTGAGCTGTTAATGCCAAATCACGCAAATAAGCCAAACTGAACGTTAGGAAAGCCAAGTACATCCTAACATGCTTCTTTCAGGCCGAAATGCATAGAAAACACACCAACAAGTCTCCATCGTGTTCATTTGCAAAGTTAGGTTTATTTGAGCTGTTAATGCCAAATCACGCAAATAAGCCAAACTGAACGTTAGGAAAGCCAAGTACATCCGAACTAGCTTCTTTCAGGTCGAAATGCATAGAAAACACACCAACAAGTTTCCATCGTGTTCATTTGCAAAGTTAGGTGTATTTGAGCTGTTAATGCCAAATCACGCAAATAAGCCAAACTGAACGTTAGGAAAGCCAAGTACATCCTAACATGCTTCTTTCAGGTCGAAATGCATAGAAAACACACCAACAAGTTTCCATCGTGTTCATTTGCAAAGTTAGGTGTATTTGAGCTGTTAATGTCAAATCACGCAAATAAGCCAAACTGAACGTTAGGAAATCCAAGTACATCCGAACCTGCTTCTTTCAGGTCGAAATGCATAGAAAACACACCAACAAGTTTCCATCGTGTTCATTTGCAAAGTTAGCTGTATTTGAGCTGTTAGTGCCAAATCACGCAAATAAGCCAAACTGAACGTTAGGAAAGCCAAGTACATCCTAACATGCTTCTTTCAGGTCGAAATGCATAGAAAACACACCAACAAGTTTCTATCGTGTTCATTTGCAAAGTTAAGTGTATTTGAGCTGCTAATGCCAAATCACGCAAATAAGCCAAACTGAACGTTAGGAAAGCCAAGTACATCCTAACATGCTTCTTTCAGGTCGAAATGCATAGAAAACACACCAACAAGTTTCCATCGTGTTCATTTGCAAAGTTAAGTGTATTTCAGCTGTTAATGCCAAATCACGCAAATAAGCCAAACTGAACGTTAGGAAAGCCAAGTACATCCTAACATGCTTCTTTCAGGTCGAAATGCACAGAAAACACACCAACAAGTTTCTATCGTGTTCATTTGCAAAGTTAGGTGTATTTGAGCTGTTAATGCCAAATCACGCAAATAAGCCAAACTGAACGTTAGGAAAGCCAAGTACATCCTAACATGCTTCTTTCAGGCCGAAATGCATAGAAAACACACCAACAAGTTTCCATCGTGTTCATTTGCAAAGTTAGGTGTATTTGAGCTGTTAATGCCAAATCACGCAAATAAGGGAAACTGAACGTTAGGAAAGCCAAGTACATCCGAACATGCTTCTTTCAGGTCGAAATACATAGAAAACACACCAACAAGTTTCCATCGTGTTCATTTGCAAAGTTAGGTGTATTTCAGCTGTTAATGCCAAATCACGCAAATAAGCCAAACTGAACGTTAGGAAAGCCAAGTACATCCTAACATGCTTCTTTCAGGCCGAAATGCATAGAAAACACACCAACAAGTCTCCATCGTGTTCATTTGCAAAGTTAAGTGTATTTGAGCTGTTAATGCCAAATCACGCAAATAAGCCAAACTGAACGTTAGGAAAGCCAAGTACATCCTAACATGCTTCTTTCAGGTCGAAATGCATAGAAAACACATCAACAAGTTTCCATCGTGTTCATTTGCAAAGTTAGGTGTATTTCAGCTGTTAATGCCAAATCACGCAAATAAGCCAAACTGAACGTTAGGAAAGCCAAGTACATCCTAACATGCTTCTTTCAGGTCGAAATGCATAGAAAACACACCAACAAGTTTCCATCGTGTTCATTTGCAAAGTTAGGTTTATTTGAGCTGTTAATGCCAAATCACGAAAATACGCCAAACTGAACGTTAGGAAAGCCAAGTACATCCAAACTTGCTTCTTTCAGGTCGAAATGCATACACACCAACAAGTTTCCATCGTGTTCATTTGCAAAGTTAGGTGTATTTGAGCTGTTAATGTCAAATCACGCAAATAAGCCAAACTGAACGTTAGGAAATCCAAGTACATCCGAACTTGCTTCTTTCAGGTCGAAATGCATAGAAAACACACCAACAAGTTTCCATCGTGTTCATTTGCAAAGTTAGCTGTATTTGAGCTGTTAGTGCCAAATCACGCAAATAAGCCAAACTGAACGTTAGGAAAGCCAAGTACATCCTAACATGCTTCTATCAGGTCGAAATGCATAGAAAACACACCAACAAATTTCTATCGTGTTCATTTGCAAATTTAAGTGTATTTGAGCTATTAATGCCAAATCACGCAAATAAGCCAAACTGAACGTTAGGAAAGCCAAGTACATCCTAACATGCTTCTTTCAGGTCGAAATGCATAGAAAACACATCAACAAGTTTCCATCGTGTTCATTTGCAAAGTTAGGTGTATTTCAGCTGTTAATGCCAAATCACGCAAATAAGCCAAACTGAACGTTAGGAAAGCCAAGTACATCCTAACATGCTTCTTTCAGGTCGAAATGCATAGAAAACACACCAACAAGTTTCTATCGTGTTCATTTGCACAATTAGGTGTATTTGAGCTGTTAATGCCAAATCACGCAAATAAGCCAAATTGAACGTTAGGAAAGCCAAGTACATCCTAACATGCTTCTTTCAGGTCGAAATGCATAGAAAAGACACCAACAAGTTTCCATCGTGTTCATTTGCAAAGTTAGGTGTATTTGAGCTGTTAATGCCAAATCACGCAAATAAGCCAAACTGAACGTTCGGAAAACCAAGTACATCCTAACATGCTTCTTTCAGGCCGAAATGCATAGAAAACACACCAACAAGTTTCCATCGTGTTCATTTACAAAGTTAGGTTTATTTGAGCTGTTAATGCCAAATCACGAAAATAAGCCAAACTGAACGTTAGGAAAGCCAAGTACATCCAAACTTGCTTCTTTCAGGTCGAAATGCATAGAAAACACACCAACAAGTTTCCATCGTGTTCATTTGCAAAGTTAGGTGTATTTGAGCTGTTAATGTCAAATCACGCAAATAAGCCAAACTGAACGTTAGGAAATCCAAGTGCATCCGAACTTGCTTCTTTCAGGTCGAAATGCATAGAAAACACACCAACAAGTTTCCATCGTGTTCATTTGCAAAGTTAGCTGTATTTGAGCTGTTAGTGCCAAATCACGCAAATAAGCCAAACTGAACGTTAGGAAAGCCAAGTACATCCTAACATGCTTCTTTCAGGTCGAAATGCATAGAAAACACACCAACAAGTTTCTATCGTGTTCATTTGCAAAGTTAGGTGTATTTGAGCTGTTAATGCCAAATCACGCAAATAAGCCAAACTGAACGTTAGGAAAGCCAAGTACATCCTAACATGCTTCTTTCAGGCCGAAATGCATAGAAAACACACCAACAAGTCTCCATCGTGTTCATTTGCAAAGTTAGGTTTATTTGAGCTGTTAATGCCAAATCACGCAAATAAGCCAAACTGAACGTTAGGAAAGCCAAGTACATCCGAACTAGCTTCTTTCAGGTCGAAATGCATAGAAAACACACCAACAAGTTTCCATCGTGTTCATTTGCAAAGTTAGGTGTATTTGAGCTGTTAATGCCAAATCACGCAAATAAGCCAAACTGAACGTTAGGAAAGCCAAGTACATCCTAACATGCTTCTTTCAGGTCGAAATGCATAGAAAACACACCAACAAGTTTCTATCGTGTTCATTTGCAAAGTTAAGTGTATTTGAGCTGTTAATGCCAAATCACGCAAATAAGCCAAACTGAACGTTAGGAAAGCCAACTACATCCTAACATGCTTCTTTCAGGTCGAAATGCATAGAAAACACACCAACAAGTTTCTATCGTGTTCATTTGCAAAGTTAGGTGTATTTGAGCTGTTAATGCCAAATCACGCAAATAAGCCAAACTGAACGTTAGGAAAGCCAAGTACATCCTAACATGCTTCTTTCAGGCCGAAATGCATAGAAAACACACCAACAAGTCTCCATCGTGTTCATTTGCAAAGTTAGGTTTATTTGAGCTGTTAATGCCAAATCACGCAAATAAGCCAAACTGAACGTTAGGAAAGCCAAGTACATCCGAACTAGCTTCTTTCAGGTCGAAATGCATAGAAAACACACCAACAAGTTTCCATCGTGTTCATTTGCAAAGTTAGGTGTATTTGAGCTGTTAATGCCAAATCACGCAAATAAGCCAAACTGAACGTTAGGAAAGCCAAGTACATCCTAACATGCTTCTTTCAGGTCGAAATGCATAGAAAACACACCAACAAGTTTCCATCGTGTTCATTTGCAAAGTTAGGTGTATTTGAGCTGTTAATGTCAAATCACGCAAATAAGCCAAACTGAACGTTAGGAAATCCAAGTACATCCGAACCTGCTTCTTTCAGGTCGAAATGCATAGAAAACACACCAACAAGTTTCCATCGTGTTCATTTGCAAAGTTAGCTGTATTTGAGCTGTTAGTGCCAAATCACGCAAATAAGCCAAACTGAACGTTAGGAAAGCCAAGTACATCCTAACATGCTTCTTTCAGGTCGAAATGCATAGAAAACACACCAACAAGTTTCTATCGTGTTCATTTGCAAAGTTAAGTGTATTTGAGCTGCTAATGCCAAATCACGCAAATAAGCCAAACTGAACGTTAGGAAAGCCAAGTACATCCTAACATGCTTCTTTCAGGTCGAAATGCATAGAAAACACACCAACAAGTTTCCATCGTGTTCATTTGCAAAGTTAAGTGTATTTCAGCTGTTAATGCCAAATCACGCAAATAAGCCAAACTGAACGTTAGGAAAGCCAAGTACATCCTAACATGCTTCTTTCAGGTCGAAATGCACAGAAAACACACCAACAAGTTTCTATCGTGTTCATTTGCAAAGTTAGGTGTATTTGAGCTGTTAATGCCAAATCACGCAAATAAGCCAAACTGAACGTTAGGAAAGCCAAGTACATCCTAACATGCTTCTTTCAGGCCGAAATGCATAGAAAACACACCAACAAGTTTCCATCGTGTTCATTTGCAAAGTTAGGTGTATTTGAGCTGTTAATGCCAAATCACGCAAATAAGGGAAACTGAACGTTAGGAAAGCCAAGTACATCCGAACATGCTTCTTTCAGGTCGAAATACATAGAAAACACACCAACAAGTTTCCATCGTGTTCATTTGCAAAGTTAGGTGTATTTCAGCTGTTAATGCCAAATCACGCAAATAAGCCAAACTGAACGTTAGGAAAGCCAAGTACATCCTAACATGCTTCTTTCAGGCCGAAATGCATAGAAAACACACCAACAAGTCTCCATCGTGTTCATTTGCAAAGTTAAGTGTATTTGAGCTGTTAATGCCAAATCACGCAAATAAGCCAAACTGAACGTTAGGAAAGCCAAGTACATCCTAACATGCTTCTTTCAGGTCGAAATGCATAGAAAACACATCAACAAGTTTCCATCGTGTTCATTTGCAAAGTTAGGTGTATTTCAGCTGTTAATGCCAAATCACGCAAATAAGCCAAACTGAACGTTAGGAAAGCCAAGTACATCCTAACATGCTTCTTTCAGGTCGAAATGCATAGAAAACACACCAACAAGTTTCCATCGTGTTCATTTGCAAAGTTAGGTTTATTTGAGCTGTTAATGCCAAATCACGAAAATACGCCAAACTGAACGTTAGGAAAGCCAAGTACATCCAAACTTGCTTCTTTCAGGTCGAAATGCATACACACCAACAAGTTTCCATCGTGTTCATTTGCAAAGTTAGGTGTATTTGAGCTGTTAATGTCAAATCACGCAAATAAGCCAAACTGAACGTTAGGAAATCCAAGTACATCCGAACTTGCTTCTTTCAGGTCGAAATGCATAGAAAACACACCAACAAGTTTCCATCGTGTTCATTTGCAAAGTTAGCTGTATTTGAGCTGTTAGTGCCAAATCACGCAAATAAGCCAAACTGAACGTTAGGAAAGCCAAGTACATCCTAACATGCTTCTATCAGGTCGAAATGCATAGAAAACACACCAACAAATTTCTATCGTGTTCATTTGCAAATTTAAGTGTATTTGAGCTATTAATGCCAAATCACGCAAATAAGCCAAACTGAACGTTAGGAAAGCCAAGTACATCCTAACATGCTTCTTTCAGGTCGAAATGCATAGAAAACACATCAACAAGTTTCCATCGTGTTCATTTGCAAAGTTAGGTGTATTTCAGCTGTTAATGCCAAATCACGCAAATAAGCCAAACTGAACGTTAGGAAAGCCAAGTACATCCTAACATGCTTCTTTCAGGTCGAAATGCATAGAAAACACACCAACAAGTTTCTATCGTGTTCATTTGCACAATTAGGTGTATTTGAGCTGTTAATGCCAAATCACGCAAATAAGCCAAATTGAACGTTAGGAAAGCCAAGTACATCCTAACATGCTTCTTTCAGGTCGAAATGCATAGAAAAGACACCAACAAGTTTCCATCGTGTTCATTTGCAAAGTTAGGTGTATTTGAGCTGTTAATGCCAAATCACGCAAATAAGCCAAACTGAACGTTCGGAAAACCAAGTACATCCTAACATGCTTCTTTCAGGCCGAAATGCATAGAAAACACACCAACAAGTCTCCATCGTGTTCATTTGCAAAGTTAAGTGCATTTGAGCTGTTAATGCCAAATCACGCAAATAAGGCAAACTGAACGTTAGGAAAGCCAAGTACATCCGAACATGCTTCTTTCAGGTGGAAATACATAGAAAACACACCAACAAGTTTCCATCGTGTTCATTTGCAAAGTTAGGTTTATTTGAGCTGTTAATGCCAAATCACGAAAATAAGCCAAACTGAACGTTAGGAAAGCCAAGTACATCCAAACTTGCTTCTTTCAGGTCGAAATGCATAGAAAACACACCAACAAGTTTCCATCGTGTTCATTTGCAAAGTTAGGTGTATTTGAGCTGTTAATGTCAAATCACGCAAATAAGCCAAACTGAACGTTAGGAAATCCAAGTACATCCGAACTTGCTTCTTTCAGGTCGAAATGCATAGAAAACACACCAACAAGTTTCCATCGTGTTCATTTGCAAAGTTAGCTGTATTTGAGCTGTTAGTGCCAAATCACGCAAATAAGCCAAACTGAACTTTAGGAAAGCCAAGTACATCCTAACATGCTTCTATCAGGTCGAAATGCATAGAAAACACACCAACAAATTTCTATTGTGTTCATTTGCAAAGTTAAGTGTATTTGAGCTGTTAATGCCAAATCACGCAAATAAGCCAAACTGAACGTTAGGAAAGCCAAGTACATCCTAACATGCTTCTTTCAGGTCGAAATGCATAGAAAACACACCAACAAGTTTCTATCGTGTTCATTTGCACAATTAGGTGTATTTGAGCTGTTAATGCCAAATCACGCAAATAAGCCAAACTGAACGTTAGGAAAGCCAAGTACATCCTAACATGCTTCTTTCAGGTCGAAATGCATAGAAAACACACCAACAAGTTTCTATCGTGTTCATTTGCACAATTAGGTGTATTTGAGCTGTTAATGCCAAATCACGCAAATAAGCCAAATTGAACGTTAGGAAAGCCAAGTACATCCGAACTAGCTTCTTTCAGGCCGAAATGCATAGAAAACACACCAACAAGTCTCCATCGTGTTCATTTGCAAAGTTAAGTGCATTTGAGCTGTTAATGCCAAATCACGCAAATAAGGCAAACTGAACGTTAGGAAAGCCAAGTACATCCGAACATGCTTCTTTCAGGTCGAAATAGATAGAAAACACACCAACAAGTTTCCATCGTGTTCATTTGCAAAGTTAGGTTTATTTGAGCTGTTAATGCCAAATCACGCAAATAAGCCAAACTGAACGTTAGGAAAGCCAAGTACATCCAAACTTGCTTCTTTCAGGTCGAAATGCATAGAAAACACACCAACAAGTTTCTATCGTGTTCATTTGCACAATTAGGTGTATTTGAGCTGTTAATGCCAAATCACGCAAATAAGCCAAATTGAACGTTAGGAAAGCCAAGTACATCCTAACATGCTTCTTTCAGGTCGAAATGCATAGAAAAGACACCAACAAGTTTCCATCGTGTTCATTTGCAAAGTTAGGTGTATTTGAGCTGTTAATGCCAAATCACGCAAATAAGCCAAACTGAACGTTAGGAAAACCAAGTACATCCTAACATGCTTCTTTCAGGCCGAAATGCATAGAAAACACACCAACAAGTCTCCATCGTGTTCATTTGCAAAGTTAAGTGCATTTGAGCTGTTAATGCCAAATCACGCAAATAAGGCAAACTGAACGTTAGGAAAGCCAAGTACATCCGAACATGCTTCTTTCAGGTGGAAATACATAGAAAACACACCAACAAGTTTCCATCGTGTTCATTTGCAAAGTTAGGTTTATTTGAGCTGTTAATGCCAAATCACGAAAATAAGCCAAACTGAACGTTAGGAAAGCCAAGTACATCCAAACTTGCTTCTTTCAGGTCGAAATGCATAGAAAACACACCAACAAGTTTCCATCGTGTTCATTTGCAAAGTTAGGTGTATTTGAGCTGTTAATGTCAAATCACGCAAATAAGCCAAACTGAACGTTAGGAAATCCAAGTACATCCGAACTTGCTTCTTTCAGGTCGAAATGCATAGAAAACACACCAACAAGTTTCCATCGTGTTCATTTGCAAAGTTAGCTGTATTTGAGCTGTTAGTGCCAAATCACGCAAATAAGCCAAACTAGATAGCTGTATTTGAGCCTTAAAAGCAAAATCACGCAAATAAGCTAAAATGAAGCTGAGAAACACAACTACATCCCAATGAGCTTCTTTTGGGTCCAAATGCATGAAAAACACACCAAGAAGTTTCTAACGTGTTGCTTTCAAAAGATAGCTGTATTTGAGCCTTAAAAGCGAAATTACGCATATAAGCTAAAATGAAGCTTAGAAACACAAATTCATCCAAATGAGCTTCTTTTGGGTCCAAATGCATGAAAAACACACCAAGAAGTTTCTAACGTGTTGCTTTCAAAAGATAGCTGTATTTGAGCCTTAAAAGCGAAATCACGCAAATAAGCTAAAATGAAGCTTAGAAACACAACTACATCCCAATGAGCTTCTTTTGGCTCCAAATGCATGAAAAACACACCAAGAAGTTTCTAACGTGTTGCTTTCAAAAGATAGCTGTATTTGAGCCTTAAAAGCGAAATCACGCAAATAAGCTAAAATGAAGCTTAGAAACACAACTACATCCCAATGAGCTTCTTTTGGGTCCAAATGCATGAAAAACACACCAAGAAGTTTCTAACGTGTTGCTTTCAAAAGATAGCTGTATTTGAGCCTTAAAAGCAAAATCACAAAAGATAGCTGTATTTGAGCCTTAAAAAAGCAAAATCAGGCAAATAAGCTAAAATGAAGCTGAGAAACACAACTACATCCCAATGAGCTTCTTTTGGGTCCAAATGCATGAAAAACACACCAAGAAGTTTCTAACGTGTTGCTTTCAAAAGATAGCTGTATTTGAGCCTTAAAAGCGAAATCACGCATATAAGCTAAAATGAAGCTTAGAAACACAACTACATCCCAATGAGCTTCTTTTGGGTCCAAATGCATGAAAAACACACCAAGAAGTTTCTAACGTGTTGCTTTCAAAAGATAGCTGTATTTGAGCCTTAAAAGCGAAATCACGCAAATAAGCTAAAATGAAGCTTAGAAACACAACTACATCCCAATGAGCTTCTTTTGGCTCCAAATGCATGAAAAACACACCAAGAAGTTTCTAACGTGTTGCTTTCAAAAGATAGCTGTATTTGAGCCTTAAAAGCGAAATCACGCAAATAAGCTAAAATGAAGCTTAGAAACACAACTACATCCCAATGAGCTTCTTTTGGGTCCAAATGCATGAAAAACACACCAAGAAGTTTCTAACGTGTTGCTTTCAAAAGATAGCTGTATTTGAGCCTTAAAAGCGAAATCACGCAAATAAGCTAAAATGAAGCTTAGAAACACAACTACATCCCAATGAGCTTCTTTTGGGTCCAAATGCATGAAAAACACACCAAGAAGTTTCTAACGTGTTGCTTTCAAAAGATAGCTGTATTTAAGCCTTAAAAGCGAAATCACGCAAATAAGCTAAAATGAAGCTGAGAAACACAACTACATCCCAATGAGCTTCTTTTGGGTCCAAATGCATGAAAAACACACCAAGAAGTTTCTAACGTGTTGCTTTCAAAAGATAGCTGTATTTGAGCCTTAAAAGCGAAATCACGCATATAAGCTAAAATGAAGCTTAGAAACACAACTACATCCCAATGAGCTTCTTTTGGGTCCAAATGCATGAAAAACACACCAAGAAGTTTCTAACGTGTTGCTTTCAAAAGATAGCTGTATTTGAGCCTTAAAAGCGAAATCACGCAAATAAGCTAAAATGAAGCTTAGAAACACAACTGCATCCGAATGAGCTTCTTTTGGGTCCAAATGCATGAAAAACACACCAAGAAGTTTCTAACGTGTTGCTTTCAAAAGATAGCTGTATTTGAGCCTTAAAAGCGAAATCACGCATATAAGCTAAAATGAAGCTTAGAAACACAACTACATCCGAATGTGCTTCTTTTCGGTCCAAATGCATGAAAAACACACCAAGAAGTTTCTAACGTGTTGCTTTCATAAGATAGCTGTATTTGAGCCTTAAAAGCGAAATCACGCAAATAAGCTAAAATGAAGCTTAGAAACACAACTACATCACAATGAGCTTCTTTTGGGTCCAAATGCATGAAAAACACACCAAGAAGTTTCTAACGTGTTGCTTTCAAAAGATAGCTGTGTTTGAGCCTTAAAAGCGAAATCACGCAAATAAGCTAAAATGAAGCTTAGAAACACAACTACATCCCAATGAGCTTCTTTTGGGTCCAAATGCATGAAAAACACACCAAGAAGTTTCTAACGTGTTGCTTTCAAAAGATAGCTGTATTTGAGCCTTAAAAGCGAAATCACGCAAATAAGCTAAAATGAAGCTTAGAAACACAACTACATCCCAATGAGCTTCTTTTGGGTCCAAATGCATGAAAAACACACCAAGAAGTTTCTAACGTGTTGCTTTCAAAAGATAGCTGTATTTGAGCCTTAAAAGCGAAATCACAAAAATAAGCTAAAATGAAGCTGAGAAACACAACTACATCCCAATGAGCTTCTTTTGGGTCCAAATGCATGAAAAACACACCAAGAAGTTTCTAACGTGTTGCTTTCAAAAGATAGCTGTATTTGAGCCTTAAACGCGAAATCACGCAAATAAGCTAAAATGAAGCTTAGAGACACAACTACATCCCAATGAGCTTCTTTTGGGTCCAAATGCATGAAAAACACACCAAGAAGTTTCTAACGTGTTGCTTTCAAAAGATAGCTATATTTGAGCCTTAAAAGCGAAATCACGCATATAAGCTAAAATGAAGCTTAGAAACACAACTGCATCCGAATGAGCTTCTTTTGGGTCCAAATGCATGAAAAACACACCAAGAAGTTTCTAACGTGTTGCTTTCAAAAGATAGCTGTATTTGAGCCTTAAAAGCAAAATCACGCAAATAAGCTAAAATGAAGCTGAGAAACACAACTACATCCCAATGAGCTTCTTTTGGGTCCAAATGCATGAAAAACACACCAAGAAGTTTCTAACGTGTTGTTTTCAAAAGATAGCTGTATTTGAGCCTTAAAAGCGAAATCACGCATATAAGCTTATATGAAGTTTAGAAACACAACTACATCCCAATGAGCTACTTTTGGGTCCAAATGCATGAAAAACACACCAAGAAGTTTCTAACGTGTTGCTTTCAAAAGATAGCTGTATTTGAGCCTTAAAAGCGAAATCACGCAAATAAGCTAAAATGAAGCTTAGAAACACAACTACATCCCAATGAGCTTCTTTTGGGTCCAAATGCATGAAAAACACACCAAGAAGTTTCTAACGTGTTGCTTTCAAAAGATAGCTGTATTTGAGCCTTAAACGCAAAATCACGCAAATAAGCTAAAATGAAGCTTAGAAACACAACTACATCCCAATGAGCTTCTTTTGGGTCCAAATGCATGAAAAACACACCAAGAAGTTTCTAACGTGTTGCTTTCAAAAGATAGCTGTATTTGAGCCTTAAAAGCGAAATCACGCATATAAGCTAAAATGAAGCTTAGAAACACAACTACATCCCAATGAGCTTCTTTTGGGTCCAAATGCATGAAAAACACACCAAGAAGTTTCTAACGTGTTGCTTTCAAAAGATAGCTGTATTTGAGCCTTAAAAGCGAAATCACGCAAATAAGCTAAAATGAAGCTTAGAAACACAACTACATCCCAATGAGCTTCTTTTGGCTCCAAATGCATGAAAAACACACCAAGAAGTTTCTAACGTGTTGCTTTCAAAAGATAGCTGTATTTGAGCCTTAAAAGCGAAATCACGCAAATAAGCTAAAATGAAGCTTAGAAACACAACTACATCCCAATGAGCTTCTTTTGGGTCCAAATGCATGAAAAACACACCAAGAAGTTTCTAACGTGTTGCTTTCAAAAGATAGCTGTATTTGAGCCTTAAACGCAAAATCATGCAAATAAGCTAAAATGAAGCTTAGAGACACTACATCCCAATGAGCTTCTTTTGGGTCCAAATGCATGAAAAACACACCAAGAAGTTTCTAACGTGTTGCTTTCAAAAGATAGCTATATTTGAGCCTTAAAAGCGAAATCACGCATATAAGCTAAAATGAAGCTTAGAAACACAACTGCATCCGAATGAGCTTCTTTTGGGTCCAAATGCATGAAAAACACACCAAGAAGTTTCTAACGTGTTGCTTTCAAAAGATAGCTGTATTTGAGCCTTAAAAGCAAAATCACGCAAATAAGCTAAAATGAAGCTGAGAAACACAACTACATCCCAATGAGCTTCTTTTGGGTCCAAATGCATGAAAAACACACCAAGAAGTTTCTAACGTGTTGCTTTCAAAAGATAGCTGTATTTGAGCCTTAAAAGCGAAATCACGCAAATAAGCTAAAATGAAGCTTAGAAACACAACTACATCCCAATGAGCTTCTTTTGGGTCCAAATGCATGAAAAACACACCAAGAAGTTTCTAACGTGTTGCTTTCAAAAGATAGCTGTATTTGAGCCTTAAAAGCGAAATCACGCAAATAAGCTAAAATGAAGCTTAGAAACACAACTACATCCCAATGAGCTTCTTTTGGGTCCAAATGCATGAAAAACACACCAAGAAGTTTCTAACGTGTTGCTTTCAAAAGATAGCTGTATTTGAGCCTTAAAAGCGAAATCACGCATATAAGCTAAAATGAAGCTTAGAAACACAACTACATCCCAATGAGCTTCTTTTGGGTCCAAATGCATGAAAAACACACCAAGAAGTTTCTAACGTGTTGCTTTCAAAAGATAGCTGTATTTGAGCCTTAAAAGCGAAATCACGCAAATAAGCTAAAATGAAGCTTAGAAACACAACTACATCCCAATGAGCTTCTTTTGGCTCCAAATGCATGAAAAACACACCAAGAAGTTTCTAACGTGTTGCTTTCAAAAGATAGCTGTATTTGAGCCTTAAAAGCGAAATCACGCAAATAAGCTAAAATGAAGCTTAGAAACACAACTACATCCCAATGAGCTTCTTTTGGGTCCAAATGCATGAAAAACACACCAAGAAGTTTCTAACGTGTTGCTTTCAAAAGATAGCTGTATTTGAGCCTTAAAAGCAAAATCAGGCAAATAAGCTAAAATGAAGCTGAGAAACACAACTACATCCCAATGAGCTTCTTTTGGGTCCAAATGCATGAAAAACACACCAAGAAGTTTCTAACGTGTTGCTTTCAAAAGATAGCTGTATTTGAGCCTTAAAAGCGAAATCACGCATATAAGCTAAAATGAAGCTTAGAAACACAACTACATCCCAATGAGCTTCTTTTGGGTCCAAATGCATGAAAAACACACCAAGAAGTTTCTAACGTGTTGCTTTCAAAAGATAGCTGTATTTGAGCCTTAAAAGCGAAATCACGCAAATAAGCTAAAATGAAGCTTAGAAACACAACTACATCCCAATGAGCTTCTTTTGGGTCCAAATGCATGAAAAACACACCAAGAAGTTTCTAACGTGTTGCTTTCAAAAGATAGCTGTATTTGAGCCTTAAAAGCGAAATCACGCAAATAAGCTAAAATGAAGCTTAGAAACACAACTACATCCCAATGAGCTTCTTTTGGGTCCAAATGCATGAAAAACACACCAAGAAGTTTCTAACGTGTTGCTTTCAAAAGATAGCTGTATTTGAGCCTTAAAAGCGAAATCACGCAAATAAGCTAAAATGAAGCTTAGAAACACAACTACATCCCAATGAGCTTCTTTTGGGTCCAAATGCATGAAAAACACACCAAGAAGTTTCTAACGTGTTGCTTTCAAAAGATAGCTGTATTTAAGCCTTAAAAGCGAAATCACGCAAATAAGCTAAAATGAAGCTGAGAAACACAACTACATCCCAATGAGCTTCTTTTGGGTCCAAATGCATGAAAAACACACCAAGAAGTTTCTAACGTGTTGCTTTCAAAAGATAGCTGTGTTTGAGCCTTAAAAGCGAAATCACGCAAATAAGCTAAAATGAAGCTTAGAAACACAACTACATCCCAATGAGCTTCTTTTGCTTTCAAAAGATAGCTGTATTTGAGCCTTAAAAGCGAAATCACAAAAATAAGCTAAAATGAAGCTGAGAAACACAACTACATCCCAATGAGCTTCTTTTGGGTCCAAATGCATGAAAAACACACCAAGAAGTTTCTAACGTGTTGCTTTCAAAAGATAGCTGTATTTGAGCCTTAAACGCAAAATCACGCAAATAAGCTAAAATGAAGCTTAGAGACACAACTACATCCCAATGAGCTTCTTTTGGGTCCAAATGCATGAAAAACACACCAAGAAGTTTCTAACGTGTTGCTTTCAAAAGATAGCTATATTTGAGCCTTAAAAGCGAAATCACGCATATAAGCTAAAATGAAGCTTAGAAACACAACTGCATCCGAATGAGCTTCTTTTGGGTCCAAATGCATGAAAAACACACCAAGAAGTTTCTAACGTGTTGCTTTCAAAAGATAGCTGTATTTGAGCCTTAAAAGCAAAATCACGCAAATAAGCTAAAATGAAGCTGAGAAACACAACTACATCCCAATGAGCTTCTTTTGGGTCCAAATGCATGAAAAACACACCAAGAAGTTTCTAACGTGTTGTTTTCAAAAGATAGCTGTATTTGAGCCTTAAAAGCGAAATCACGCATATAAGCTTATATGAAGTTTAGAAACACAACTACATCCCAATGAGCTACTTTTGGGTCCAAATGCATGAAAAACACACCAAGAAGTTTCTAACGTGTTGCTTTCAAAAGATAGCTGTATTTGAGCCTTAAAAGCGAAATCACGCAAATAAGCTAAAATGAAGCTTAGAAACACAATTACATCCCAATGAGCTTCTTTTGGGTCCAAATGCATGAAAAACACACCAAGAAGTTTCTAACGTGTTGCTTTCAAAAGATAGCTGTATTTAAGCCTTAAAAGCGAAATCACGCAAATAAGCTAAAATGAAGCTGAGAAACACAACTACATCCCAATGAGCTTCTTTTGGGTCCAAATGCATGAAAAACACACCAAGAAGTTTCTAACGTGTTGCTTTCAAAAGATAGCTGTGTTTGAGCCTTAAAAGCGAAATCACGCAAATAAGCTAAAATGAAGCTTAGAAACACAACTACATCCCAATGAGCTTCTTTTGGGTCCAAATGCATGAAAAACACACCAAGAAGTTTCTAACGTGTTGCTTTCAAAAGATAGCTGTATTTGAGCCTTAAAAGCGAAATCACGCAAATAAGCTAAAATGAAGCTTAGAAACACAACTACATCCCAATGAGCTTCTTTTGGGTCCAAATGCATGAAAAACACACCAAGAAGTTTCTAACGTGTTGCTTTCAAAAGATAGCTGTATTTGAGCCTTAAAAGCGAAATCACAAAAATAAGCTAAAATGAAGCTGAGAAACACAACTACATCCCAATGAGCTTCTTTTGGGTCCAAATGCATGAAAAACACACCAAGAAGTTTCTAACGTGTTGCTTTCAAAAGATAGCTGTATTTGAGCCTTAAACGCAAAATCACGCAAATAAGCTAAAATGAAGCTTAGAGACACAACTACATCCCAATGAGCTTCTTTTGGGTCCAAATGCATGAAAAACACACCAAGAAGTTTCTAACGTGTTGCTTTCAAAAGATAGCTATATTTGAGCCTTAAAAGCGAAATCACGCATATAAGCTAAAATGAAGCTTAGAAACACAACTGCATCCGAATGAGCTTCTTTTGGGTCCAAATGCATGAAAAACACACCAAGAAGTTTCTAACGTGTTGCTTTCAAAATATAGCTGTATTTGAGCCTTAAAAGCAAAATCACGCAAATAAGCTAAAATGAAGCTGAGAAACACAACTACATCCCAATGAGCTTCTTTTGGGTCCAAATGCATGAAAAACACACCAAGAAGTTTCTAACGTGTTGCTTTCAAAAGATAGCTGTATTTGAGCCTTAAAAGCGAAATCACGCAAATAAGCTAAAATGAAGCTTAGAAACACAACTACATCCCAATGAGCTTCTTTTGGGTCCAAATGCATGAAAAACACACCAAGAAGTTTCTAACGTGTTGCTTTCAAAAGATAGCTGTATTTGAGCCTTAAAAGCGAAATCACGCAAATAAGCTAAAATGAAGCTTAGAAACACAACTACATCCCAATGAGCTTCTTTTGGGTCCAAATGCATGAAAAACACACCAAGAAGTTTCTAACGTGTTGCTTTCAAAAGATAGCTGTATTTGAGCCTTAAAAGCAAAATCACAAAAGATAGCTGTATTTGAGCCTTAAAAGCAAAATCAGGCAAATAAGCTAAAATGAAGCTGAGAAACACAACTACATCCCAATGAGCTTCTTTTGGGTCCAAATGCATGAAAAACACACCAAGAAGTTTCTAACGTGTTGCTTTCAAAAGATAGCTGTATTTGAGCCTTAAAAGCGAAATCACGCATATAAGCTAAAATGAAGCTTAGAAACACAACTACATCCCAATGAGCTTCTTTTGGGTCCAAATGCATGAAAAACACACCAAGAAGTTTCTAACGTGTTGCTTTCAAAAGATAGCTGTATTTGAGCCTTAAAAGCGAAATCACGCAAATAAGCTAAAATGAAGCTTAGAAACACAACTACATCCCAATGAGCTTCTTTTGGCTCCAAATGCATGAAAAACACACCAAGAAGTTTCTAACGTGTTGCTTTCAAAAGATAGCTGTATTTGAGCCTTAAAAGCGAAATCACGCAAATAAGCTAAAATGAAGCTTAGAAACACAACTACATCCCAATGAGCTTCTTTTGGGTCCAAATGCATGAAAAACACACCAAGAAGTTTCTAACGTGTTGCTTTCAAAAGATAGCTGTATTTGAGCCTTAAAAGCAAAATCAGGCAAATAAGCTAAAATGAAGCTGAGAAACACAACTACATCCCAATGAGCTTCTTTTGGGTCCAAATGCATGAAAAACACACCAAGAAGTTTCTAACGTGTTGCTTTCAAAAGATAGCTGTATTTGAGCCTTAAAAGCGAAATCACGCATATAAGCTAAAATGAAGCTTAGAAACACAACTACATCCCAATGAGCTTCTTTTGGGTCCAAATGCATGAAAAACACACCAAGAAGTTTCTAACGTGTTGCTTTCAAAAGATGGCTGTATTTGAGCCTTAAAAGCGAAATCACGCAAATAAGCTAAAATGAAGCTTAGAAACACAACTACATCCCAATGAGCTTCTTTTGGGTCCAAATGCATGAAAAACACACCAAGAAGTTTCTAACGTGTTGCTTTCAAAAGATAGCTGTATTTGAGCCTTAAAAGCGAAATCACGCAAATAAGCTAAAATGAAGCTTAGAAACACAACTACATCCCAATGAGCTTCTTTTGGGTCCAAATGCATGAAAAACACACCAAGAAGTTTCTAACGTGTTGCTTTCAAAAGATAGCTGTATTTGAGCCTTAAACGCAAAATCACGCAAATAAGCTAAAATGAAGCTTAGAGACACAACTACATCCCAATGAGCTTCTTTTGGGTCCAAATGCATGAAAAACACACCAAGAAGTTTCTAACGTGTTGCTTTCAAAAGATAGCTATATTTGAGCCTTAAAAGCGAAATCACGCATATAAGCTAAAATGAAGCTTAGAAACACAACTGCATCCCAATGAGCTTCTTTTGGGTCCAAATGCATGAAAAACACACCAAGAAGTTTCTAACGTGTTGCTTTCAAAAGATAGCTGTATTTGAGCCTTAAAAGCAAAATCAGGCAAATAAGCTAAAATGAAGCTGAGAAACACAACTACATCCCAATGAGCTTCTTTTGGGTCCAAATGCATGAAAAACACACCAAGAAGTTTCTAACGTGTTGCTTTCAAAAGATAGCTGTATTTGAGCCTTAAAAGCGAAATCACGCATATAAGCTAAAATGAAGCTTAGAAACACAACTACATCCCAATGAGCTTCTTTTGGGTCCAAATGCATGAAAAACACACCAAGAAGTTTCTAACGTGTTGCTTTCAAAAGATGGCTGTATTTGAGCCTTAAAAGCGAAATCACGCAAATAAGCTAAAATGAAGCTTAGAAACACAACTACATCCCAATGAGCTTCTTTTGGGTCCAAATGCATGAAAAACACACCAAGAAGTTTCTAACGTGTTGCTTTCAAAAGATAGCTGTATTTGAGCCTTAAAAGCGAAATCACGCAAATAAGCTAAAATGAAGCTTAGAAACACAACTACATCCCAATGAGCTTCTTTTGGGTCCAAATGCATGAAAAACACACCAAGAAGTTTCTAACGTGTTGCTTTCAAAAGATAGCTGTATTTGAGTCTTAAAAGCGAAATCACGCATATAAGCTAAAATGAAGCTGAGAAACACAACTACATCCCAATGAGCTTCTTTTGGGTCCAAATGCATGAAAAACACACCAAGAAGTTTCTAACGTGTTGCTTTCAAAAGATAGCTGTATTTGAGCCTTAAAAGCGAAATCACGCAAATAAGCTAAAATGAAGCTTAGAAACACAACTACATCCCAATGAACTTCTTTTGGGTCCAAATGCATGAAAAACACACCAAGAAGTTTCTAACGTGTTGCTTTCAAAAGATAGCTGTATTTGAGCCTTAAAAGCGAAATCACGCATATAAGCTAAAATGAAGCTGAGAAACACAACTACATCCCAATGAGCTTCTTTAGGGTCCAAATGCATGAAAAACACACCAAGAAGTTTCTAACGTGTTGCTTTCAAAAGATAGCTGTATTTGAGCCTTAAAAGCGAAATCACGCAAATAAGCTAAAATGAAGCTTAGAAACACAACTACATCCCAATGAGCTTCTTTTGGGTCCAAATGCATGAAAAACACACCAAGAAGTTTCTAACGTGTTGCTTTCAAAAGATAGCTGTATTTGAGCCTTAAAAGCGAAATCACGCAAATAAGCTAAAATGAAGCTTAGAAACACAACTACATCCCAATGAGCTTCTTTTGGGTCCAAATGCATGAAAAACACACCAAGAAGTTTCTAACGTGTTGCTTTCAAAAGATAGCTGTATTTGAGCCTTAAAAGCAAAATCACAAAAGATAGCTGTATTTGAGCCTTAAAAGCAAAATCAGGCAAATAAGCTAAAATGAAGCTGAGAAACACAACTACATCCCAATGAGCTTCTTTTGGGTCCAAATGCATGAAAAACACACCAAGAAGTTTCTAACGTGTTGCTTTCAAAAGATAGCTGTATTTGAGCCTTAAAAGCGAAATCACGCATATAAGCTAAAATGAAGCTTAGAAACACAACTACATCCCAATGAGCTTCTTTTGGGTCCAAATGCATGAAAAACACACCAAGAAGTTTCTAACGTGTTGCTTTCAAAAGATAGCTATATTTGAGCCTTAAAAGCGAAATCACGCATATAAGCTAAAATGAAGCTTAGAAACACAACTGCATCCGAATGAGCTTCTTTTGGGTCCAAATGCATGAAAAACACACCAAGAAGTTTCTAACGTGTTGCTTTCAAAAGATAGCTGTATTTGAGCCTTAAAAGCGAAATCACGCAAATAAGCTAAAATGAAGCTTAGAAACACAACTACATCCCAATGAGCTTCTTTTGGGTCCAAATGCATGAAAAACACACCAAGAAGTTTCTAACGTGTTGCTTTCAAAAGATAGCTGTATTTGAGCCTTAAAAGCAAAATCAGGCAAATAAGCTAAAATGAAGCTGAGAAACACAACTACATCCCAATGAGCTTCTTTTGGGTCCAAATGCATGAAAAACACACCAAGAAGTTTCTAACGTGTTGCTTTCAAAAGATAGCTGTATTTGAGCCTTAAAAGCGAAATCACGCATATAAGCTAAAATGAAGCTTAGAAACACAACTACATCCCAATGAGCTTCTTTTGGGTCCAAATGCATGAAAAACACACCAAGAAGTTTCTAACGTGTTGCTTTCAAAAGATGGCTGTATTTGAGCCTTAAAAGCGAAAGCACGCAAATAAGCTAAAATGAAGCTTAGAAACACAACTACATCCCAATGAGCTTCTTTTGGGTCCAAATGCATGAAAAACACACCAAGAAGTTTCTAACGTGTTGCTTTCAAAAGATAGCTGTATTTGAGCCTTAAAAGCGAAATCACGCAAATAAGCTAAAATGAAGCTTAGAAACACAACTACATCCCAATGAGCTTCTTTTGGGTCCAAATGCATGAAAAACACACCAAGAAGTTTCTAACGTGTTGCTTTCAAAAGATAGCTGTATTTGAGCCTTAAAAGCGAAATCACAAAAATAAGCTAAAATGAAGCTGAGAAACACAACTACATCCCAATGAGCTTCTTTTGGGTCCAAATGCATGAAAAACACACCAAGAAGTTTCTAACGTGTTGCTTTCAAAAGATAGCTGTATTTGAGCCTTAAACGCAAAATCACGCAAATAAGCTAAAATGAAGCTTAGAGACACAACTACATCCCAATGAGCTTCTTTTGGGTCCAAATGCATGAAAAACACACCAAGAAGTTTCTAACGTGTTGCTTTCAAAAGATAGCTATATTTGAGCCTTAAAAGCGAAATCACGCATATAAGCTAAAATGAAGCTTAGAAACACAACTGCATCCGAATGAGCTTCTTTTGGGTCCAAATGCATGAAAAACACACCAAGAAGTTTCTAACGTGTTGCTTTCAAAAGATAGCTGTATTTGAGCCTTAAAAGCAAAATCACGCAAATAAGCTAAAATGAAGCTGAGAAACACAACTACATCCCAATGAGCTTCTTTTGGGTCCAAATGCATGAAAAACACACCAAGAAGTTTCTAACGTGTTGTTTTCAAAAGATAGCTGTATTTGAGCCTTAAAAGCGAAATCACGCATATAAGCTTATATGAAGTTTAGAAACACAACTACATCCCAATGAGCTACTTTTGGGTCCAAATGCATGAAAAACACACCAAGAAGTTTCTAACGTGTTGCTTTCAAAAGATAGCTGTATTTGAGCCTTAAAAGCGAAATCACGCAAATAAGCTAAAATGAAGCTTAGAAACACAACTACATCCCAATGAGCTTCTTTTGGGTCCAAATGCATGAAAAACACACCAAGAAGTTTCTAACGTGTTGCTTTCAAAAGATAGCTGTATTTGAGCCTTAAAAGCGAAATCACGCATATAAGCTAAAATGAAGCTTAGAAACACAACTGCATCCGAATGAGCTTCTTTTGGGTCCAAATGCATGAAAAACACACCAAGAAGTTTCTAACGTGTTGCTTTCAAAAGATAGCTGTATTTGAGCCTTAAAAGCAAAATCACGCAAATAAGCTAAAATGAAGCTGAGAAACACAACTACATCCCAATGAGCTTCTTTTGGGTCCAAATGCATGAAAAACACACCAAGAAGTTTCTAACGTGTTGCTTTCAAAAGATAGCTGTATTTGAGCCTTAAAAGCGAAATCACGCAAATAAGCTAAAATGAAGCTTAGAAACACAACTACATCCCAATGAGCTTCTTTTGGGTCCAAATGCATGAAAAACACACCAAGAAGTTTCTAACGTGTTGCTTTCAAAAGATAGCTGTATTTGAGCCTTAAAAGCGAAATCACGCAAATAAGCTAAAATGAAGCTTAGAAACACAACTACATCCCAATGAGCTTCTTTTGGGTCCAAATGCATGAAAAACACACCAAGAAGTTTCTAACGTGTTGCTTTCAAAAGATAGCTGTATTTGAGCCTTAAAAGCAAAATCACAAAAGATAGCTGTATTTGAGCCTTAAAAGCAAAATCAGGCAAATAAGCTAAAATGAAGCTGAGAAACACAACTACATCCCAATGAGCTTCTTTTGGGTCCAAATGCATGAAAAACACACCAAGAAGTTTCTAACGTGTTGCTTTCAAAAGATAGCTGTATTTGAGCCTTAAAAGCGAAATCACGCATATAAGCTAAAATGAAGCTTAGAAACACAATTACATCCCAATGAGCTTCTTTTGGGTCCAAATGCATGAAAAACACACCAAGAAGTTTCTAACGTGTTGCTTTCAAAAGATAGCTGTATTTGAGCCTTAAAAGCGAAATGAAGCTTAGAAACACAACTACATCCCAATGAGCTTCTTTTGGCTCCAAATGCATGAAAAACACACCAAGAAGTTTCTAACGTGTTGCTTTCAAAAGATAGCTGTATTTGAGCCTTAAAAGCGAAATCACGCAAATAAGCTAAAATGAAGCTTAGAAACACAACTACATCCCAATGAGCTTCTTTTGGGTCCAAATGCATGAAAAACACACCAAGAAGTTTCTAACGTGTTGCTTTCAAAAGATAGCTGTATTTGAGCCTTAAAAGCAAAATCAGGCAAATAAGCTAAAATGAAGCTGAGAAACACAACTACATCCCAATGAGCTTCTTTTGGGTCCAAATGCATGAAAAACACACCAAGAAGTTTCTAACGTGTTGCTTTCAAAAGATAGCTGTATTTGAGCCTTAAAAGCGAAATCACGCATATAAGCTAAAATGAAGCTTAGAAACACAACTACATCCCAATGAGCTTCTTTTGGGTCCAAATGCATGAAAAACACACCAAGAAGTTTCTAACGTGTTGCTTTCAAAAGATAGCTGTATTTGAGCCTTAAAAGCAAAATCACAAAAGATAGCTGTATTTGAGCCTTAAAAGCAAAATCAGGCAAATAAGCTAAAATGAAGCTGAGAAACACAACTACATCCCAATGAGCTTCTTTTGGGTCCAAATGCATGAAAAACACACCAAGAAGTTTCTAACGTGTTGCTTTCAAAAGATAGCTGTATTTGAGCCTTAAAAGCGAAATCACGCATATAAGCTAAAATGAAGCTTAGAAACACAACTACATCCCAATGAGCTTCTTTTGGGTCCAAATGCATGAAAAACACACCAAGAAGTTTCTAACGTGTTGCTTTCAAAAGATAGCTGTATTTGAGCCTTAAAAGCGAAATCACGCAAATAAGCTAAAATGAAGCTTAGAAACACAACTACATCCCAATGAGCTTCTTTTGGCTCCAAATGCATGAAAAACACACCAAGAAGTTTCTAACGTGTTGCTTTCAAAAGATAGCTGTATTTGAGCCTTAAAAGCGAAATCACGCAAATAAGCTAAAATGAAGCTTAGAAACACAACTACATCCCAATGAGCTTCTTTTGGGTCCAAATGCATGAAAAACACACCAAGAAGTTTCTAACGTGTTGCTTTCAAAAGATAGCTGTATTTGAGCCTTAAAAGCAAAATCAGGCAAATAAGCTAAAATGAAGCTGAGAAACACAACTACATCCCAATGAGCTTCTTTTGGGTCCAAATGCATGAAAAACACACCAAGAAGTTTCTAACGTGTTGCTTTCAAAAGATAGCTGTATTTGAGCCTTAAAAGCGAAATCACGCATATAAGCTAAAATGAAGCTTAGAAACACAACTACATCCCAATGAGCTTCTTTTGGGTCCAAATGCATGAAAAACACACCAAGAAGTTTCTAACGTGTTGCTTTCAAAAGATGGCTGTATTTGAGCCTTAAAAGCGAAATCACGCAAATAAGCTAAAATGAAGCTTAGAAACACAACTACATCCCAATGAGCTTCTTTTGGGTCCAAATGCATGAAAAACACACCAAGAAGTTTCTAACGTGTTGCTTTCAAAAGATAGCTGTATTTGAGCCTTAAAAGCGAAATCACGCAAATAAGCTAAAATGAAGCTTAGAAACACAACTACATCCCAATGAGCTTCTTTTGGGTCCAAATGCATGAAAAACACACCAAGAAGTTTCTAACGTGTTGCTTTCAAAAGATAGCTGTATTTGAGCCTTAAACGCAAAATCACGCAAATAAGCTAAAATGAAGCTTAGAGACACAACTACATCCCAATGAGCTTCTTTTGGGTCCAAATGCATGAAAAACACACCAAGAAGTTTCTAACGTGTTGCTTTCAAAAGATAGCTATATTTGAGCCTTAAAAGCGAAATCACGCATATAAGCTAAAATGAAGCTTAGAAACACAACTGCATCCCAATGAGCTTCTTTTGGGTCCAAATGCATGAAAAACACACCAAGAAGTTTCTAACGTGTTGCTTTCAAAAGATAGCTGTATTTGAGCCTTAAAAGCAAAATCAGGCAAATAAGCTAAAATGAAGCTGAGAAACACAACTACATCCCAATGAGCTTCTTTTGGGTCCAAATGCATGAAAAACACACCAAGAAGTTTCTAACGTGTTGCTTTCAAAAGATAGCTGTATTTGAGCCTTAAAAGCGAAATCACGCATATAAGCTAAAATGAAGCTTAGAAACACAACTACATCCCAATGAGCTTCTTTTGGGTCCAAATGCATGAAAAACACACCAAGAAGTTTCTAACGTGTTGCTTTCAAAAGATGGCTGTATTTGAGCCTTAAAAGCGAAATCACGCAAATAAGCTAAAATGAAGCTTAGAAACACAACTACATCCCAATGAGCTTCTTTTGGGTCCAAATGCATGAAAAACACACCAAGAAGTTTCTAACGTGTTGCTTTCAAAAGATAGCTGTATTTGAGCCTTAAAAGCGAAATCACGCAAATAAGCTAAAATGAAGCTTAGAAACACAACTACATCCCAATGAGCTTCTTTTGGGTCCAAATGCATGAAAAACACACCAAGAAGTTTCTAACGTGTTGCTTTCAAAAGATAGCTGTATTTGAGTCTTAAAAGCGAAATCACGCATATAAGCTAAAATGAAGCTGAGAAACACAACTACATCCCAATGAGCTTCTTTTGGGTCCAAATGCATGAAAAACACACCAAGAAGTTTCTAACGTGTTGCTTTCAAAAGATAGCTGTATTTGAGCCTTAAAAGCGAAATCACGCAAATAAGCTAAAATGAAGCTTAGAAACACAACTACATCCCAATGAGCTTCTTTTGGGTCCAAATGCATGAAAAACACACCAAGAAGTTTCTAACGTGTTGCTTTCAAAAGATAGCTGTATTTGAGCCTTAAAAGCGAAATCACGCAAATAAGCTAAAATGAAGCTTAGAAACACAACTACATCCCAATGAGCTTCTTTTGGGTCCAAATGCATGAAAAACACACCAAGAAGTTTCTAACGTGTTGCTTTCAAAAGATAGCTGTATTTGAGCCTTAAAAGCGAAATCACGCAAATAAGCTAAAATGAAGCTTAGAAACACAACTACATCCCAATGAGCTTCTTTTGGGTCCAAATGCATGAAAAACACACCAAGAAGTTTCTAACGTGTTGCTTTCAAAAGATAGCTGTATTTAAGCCTTAAAAGCGAAATCACGCAAATAAGCTAAAATGAAGCTGAGAAACACAACTACATCCCAATGAGCTTCTTTTGGGTCCAAATGCATGAAAAACACACCAAGAAGTTTCTAACGTGTTGCTTTCAAAAGATAGCTGTGTTTGAGCCTTAAAAGCGAAATCACGCAAATAAGCTAAAATGAAGCTTAGAAACACAACTACATCCCAATGAGCTTCTTTTGCTTTCAAAAGATAGCTGTATTTGAGCCTTAAAAGCGAAATCACAAAAATAAGCTAAAATGAAGCTGAGAAACACAACTACATCCCAATGAGCTTCTTTTGGGTCCAAATGCATGAAAAACACACCAAGAAGTTTCTAACGTGTTGCTTTCAAAAGATAGCTGTATTTGAGCCTTAAACGCAAAATCACGCAAATAAGCTAAAATGAAGCTTAGAGACACAACTACATCCCAATGAGCTTCTTTTGGGTCCAAATGCATGAAAAACACACCAAGAAGTTTCTAACGTGTTGCTTTCAAAAGATAGCTATATTTGAGCCTTAAAAGCGAAATCACGCATATAAGCTAAAATGAAGCTTAGAAACACAACTGCATCCGAATGAGCTTCTTTTGGGTCCAAATGCATGAAAAACACACCAAGAAGTTTCTAACGTGTTGCTTTCAAAAGATAGCTGTATTTGAGCCTTAAAAGCAAAATCACGCAAATAAGCTAAAATGAAGCTGAGAAACACAACTACATCCCAATGAGCTTCTTTTGGGTCCAAATGCATGAAAAACACACCAAGAAGTTTCTAACGTGTTGTTTTCAAAAGATAGCTGTATTTGAGCCTTAAAAGCGAAATCACGCATATAAGCTTATATGAAGTTTAGAAACACAACTACATCCCAATGAGCTACTTTTGGGTCCAAATGCATGAAAAACACACCAAGAAGTTTCTAACGTGTTGCTTTCAAAAGATAGCTGTATTTGAGCCTTAAAAGCGAAATCACGCAAATAAGCTAAAATGAAGCTTAGAAACACAATTACATCCCAATGAGCTTCTTTTGGGTCCAAATGCATGAAAAACACACCAAGAAGTTTCTAACGTGTTGCTTTCAAAAGATAGCTGTATTTAAGCCTTAAAAGCGAAATCACGCAAATAAGCTAAAATGAAGCTGAGAAACACAACTACATCCCAATGAGCTTCTTTTGGGTCCAAATGCATGAAAAACACACCAAGAAGTTTCTAACGTGTTGCTTTCAAAAGATAGCTGTGTTTGAGCCTTAAAAGCGAAATCACGCAAATAAGCTAAAATGAAGCTTAGAAACACAACTACATCCCAATGAGCTTCTTTTGGGTCCAAATGCATGAAAAACACACCAAGAAGTTTCTAACGTGTTGCTTTCAAAAGATAGCTGTATTTGAGCCTTAAAAGCGAAATCACGCAAATAAGCTAAAATGAAGCTTAGAAACACAACTACATCCCAATGAGCTTCTTTTGGGTCCAAATGCATGAAAAACACACCAAGAAGTTTCTAACGTGTTGCTTTCAAAAGATAGCTGTATTTGAGCCTTAAAAGCGAAATCACAAAAATAAGCTAAAATGAAGCTGAGAAACACAACTACATCCCAATGAGCTTCTTTTGGGTCCAAATGCATGAAAAACACACCAAGAAGTTTCTAACGTGTTGCTTTCAAAAGATAGCTGTATTTGAGCCTTAAACGCAAAATCACGCAAATAAGCTAAAATGAAGCTTAGAGACACAACTACATCCCAATGAGCTTCTTTTGGGTCCAAATGCATGAAAAACACACCAAGAAGTTTCTAACGTGTTGCTTTCAAAAGATAGCTATATTTGAGCCTTAAAAGCGAAATCACGCATATAAGCTAAAATGAAGCTTAGAAACACAACTGCATCCGAATGAGCTTCTTTTGGGTCCAAATGCATGAAAAACACACCAAGAAGTTTCTAACGTGTTGCTTTCAAAATATAGCTGTATTTGAGCCTTAAAAGCAAAATCACGCAAATAAGCTAAAATGAAGCTGAGAAACACAACTACATCCCAATGAGCTTCTTTTGGGTCCAAATGCATGAAAAACACACCAAGAAGTTTCTAACGTGTTGCTTTCAAAAGATAGCTGTATTTGAGCCTTAAAAGCGAAATCACGCAAATAAGCTAAAATGAAGCTTAGAAACACAACTACATCCCAATGAGCTTCTTTTGGGTCCAAATGCATGAAAAACACACCAAGAAGTTTCTAACGTGTTGCTTTCAAAAGATAGCTGTATTTGAGCCTTAAAAGCGAAATCACGCAAATAAGCTAAAATGAAGCTTAGAAACACAACTACATCCCAATGAGCTTCTTTTGGGTCCAAATGCATGAAAAACACACCAAGAAGTTTCTAACGTGTTGCTTTCAAAAGATAGCTGTATTTGAGCCTTAAAAGCAAAATCACAAAAGATAGCTGTATTTGAGCCTTAAAAGCAAAATCAGGCAAATAAGCTAAAATGAAGCTGAGAAACACAACTACATCCCAATGAGCTTCTTTTGGGTCCAAATGCATGAAAAACACACCAAGAAGTTTCTAACGTGTTGCTTTCAAAAGATAGCTGTATTTGAGCCTTAAAAGCGAAATCACGCATATAAGCTAAAATGAAGCTTAGAAACACAACTACATCCCAATGAGCTTCTTTTGGGTCCAAATGCATGAAAAACACACCAAGAAGTTTCTAACGTGTTGCTTTCAAAAGATAGCTGTATTTGAGCCTTAAAAGCGAAATCACGCAAATAAGCTAAAATGAAGCTTAGAAACACAACTACATCCCAATGAGCTTCTTTTGGCTCCAAATGCATGAAAAACACACCAAGAAGTTTCTAACGTGTTGCTTTCAAAAGATAGCTGTATTTGAGCCTTAAAAGCGAAATCACGCAAATAAGCTAAAATGAAGCTTAGAAACACAACTACATCCCAATGAGCTTCTTTTGGGTCCAAATGCATGAAAAACACACCAAGAAGTTTCTAACGTGTTGCTTTCAAAAGATAGCTGTATTTGAGCCTTAAAAGCAAAATCAGGCAAATAAGCTAAAATGAAGCTGAGAAACACAACTACATCCCAATGAGCTTCTTTTGGGTCCAAATGCATGAAAAACACACCAAGAAGTTTCTAACGTGTTGCTTTCAAAAGATAGCTGTATTTGAGCCTTAAAAGCGAAATCACGCATATAAGCTAAAATGAAGCTTAGAAACACAACTACATCCCACTGAGCTTCTTTTGGGTCCAAATGCATGAAAAACACACCAAGAAGTTTCTAACGTGTTGCTTTCAAAAGATGGCTGTATTTGAGCCTTAAAAGCGAAATCACGCAAATAAGCTAAAATGAAGCTTAGAAACACAACTACATCCCAATGAGCTTCTTTTGGGTCCAAATGCATGAAAAACACACCAAGAAGTTTCTAACGTGTTGCTTTCAAAAGATAGCTGTATTTGAGCCTTAAAAGCGAAATCACGCAAATAAGCTAAAATGAAGCTTAGAAACACAACTACATCCCAATGAGCTTCTTTTGGGTCCAAATGCATGAAAAACACACCAAGAAGTTTCTAACGTGTTGCTTTCAAAAGATAGCTGTATTTGAGCCTTAAACGCAAAATCACGCAAATAAGCTAAAATGAAGCTTAGAGACACAACTACATCCCAATGAGCTTCTTTTGGGTCCAAATGCATGAAAAACACACCAAGAAGTTTCTAACGTGTTGCTTTCAAAAGATAGCTATATTTGAGCCTTAAAAGCGAAATCACGCATATAAGCTAAAATGAAGCTTAGAAACACAACTGCATCCCAATGAGCTTCTTTTGGGTCCAAATGCATGAAAAACACACCAAGAAGTTTCTAACGTGTTGCTTTCAAAAGATAGCTGTATTTGAGCCTTAAAAGCAAAATCAGGCAAATAAGCTAAAATGAAGCTGAGAAACACAACTACATCCCAATGAGCTTCTTTTGGGTCCAAATGCATGAAAAACACACCAAGAAGTTTCTAACGTGTTGCTTTCAAAAGATAGCTGTATTTGAGCCTTAAAAGCGAAATCACGCATATAAGCTAAAATGAAGCTTAGAAACACAACTACATCCCAATGAGCTTCTTTTGGGTCCAAATGCATGAAAAACACACCAAGAAGTTTCTAACGTGTTGCTTTCAAAAGATGGCTGTATTTGAGCCTTAAAAGCGAAATCACGCAAATAAGCTAAAATGAAGCTTAGAAACACAACTACATCCCAATGAGCTTCTTTTGGGTCCAAATGCATGAAAAACACACCAAGAAGTTTCTAACGTGTTGCTTTCAAAAGATAGCTGTATTTGAGCCTTAAAAGCGAAATCACGCAAATAAGCTAAAATGAAGCTTAGAAACACAACTACATCCCAATGAGCTTCTTTTGGGTCCAAATGCATGAAAAACACACCAAGAAGTTTCTAACGTGTTGCTTTCAAAAGATAGCTGTATTTGAGTCTTAAAAGCGAAATCACGCATATAAGCTAAAATGAAGCTGAGAAACACAACTACATCCCAATGAGCTTCTTTTGGGTCCAAATGCATGAAAAACACACCAAGAAGTTTCTAACGTGTTGCTTTCAAAAGATAGCTGTATTTGAGCCTTAAAAGCGAAATCACGCAAATAAGCTAAAATGAAGCTTAGAAACACAACTACATCCCAATGAACTTCTTTTGGGTCCAAATGCATGAAAAACACACCAAGAAGTTTCTAACGTGTTGCTTTCAAAAGATAGCTGTATTTGAGCCTTAAAAGCGAAATCACGCATATAAGCTAAAATGAAGCTGAGAAACACAACTACATCCCAATGAGCTTCTTTTGGGTCCAAATGCATGAAAAACACACCAAGAAGTTTCTAACGTGTTGCTTTCAAAAGATAGCTGTATTTGAGCCTTAAAAGCGAAATCACGCAAATAAGCTAAAATGAAGCTTAGAAACACAACTACATCCCAATGAGCTTCTTTTGGGTCCAAATGCATGAAAAACACACCAAGAAGTTTCTAACGTGTTGCTTTCAAAAGATAGCTGTATTTGAGCCTTAAAAGCGAAATCACGCAAATAAGCTAAAATGAAGCTTAGAAACACAACTACATCCCAATGAGCTTCTTTTGGGTCCAAATGCATGAAAAACACACCAAGAAGTTTCTAACGTGTTGCTTTCAAAAGATAGCTGTATTTGAGCCTTAAAAGCAAAATCACAAAAGATAGCTGTATTTGAGCCTTAAAAGCAAAATCAGGCAAATAAGCTAAAATGAAGCTGAGAAACACAACTACATCCCAATGAGCTTCTTTTGGGTCCAAATGCATGAAAAACACACCAAGAAGTTTCTAACGTGTTGCTTTCAAAAGATAGCTGTATTTGAGCCTTAAAAGCGAAATCACGCATATAAGCTAAAATGAAGCTTAGAAACACAACTACATCCCAATGAGCTTCTTTTGGGTCCAAATGCATGAAAAACACACCAAGAAGTTTCTAACGTGTTGCTTTCAAAAGATAGCTATATTTGAGCCTTAAAAGCGAAATCACGCATATAAGCTAAAATGAAGCTTAGAAACACAACTGCATCCGAATGAGCTTCTTTTGGGTCCAAATGCATGAAAAACACACCAAGAAGTTTCTAACGTGTTGCTTTCAAAAGATAGCTGTATTTGAGCCTTAAAAGCGAAATCACGCAAATAAGCTAAAATGAAGCTTAGAAACACAACTACATCCCAATGAGCTTCTTTTGGGTCCAAATGCATGAAAAACACACCAAGAAGTTTCTAACGTGTTGCTTTCAAAAGATAGCTGTATTTGAGCCTTAAAAGCAAAATCAGGCAAATAAGCTAAAATGAAGCTGAGAAACACAACTACATCCCAATGAGCTTCTTTTGGGTCCAAATGCATGAAAAACACACCAAGAAGTTTCTAACGTGTTGCTTTCAAAAGATAGCTGTATTTGAGCCTTAAAAGCGAAATCACGCATATAAGCTAAAATGAAGCTTAGAAACACAACTACATCCCAATGAGCTTCTTTTGGGTCCAAATGCATGAAAAACACACCAAGAAGTTTCTAACGTGTTGCTTTCAAAAGATGGCTGTATTTGAGCCTTAAAAGCGAAATCACGCAAATAAGCTAAAATGAAGCTTAGAAACACAACTACATCCCAATGAGCTTCTTTTGGGTCCAAATGCATGAAAAACACACCAAGAAGTTTCTAACGTGTTGCTTTCAAAAGATAGCTGTATTTGAGCCTTAAAAGCGAAATCACGCAAATAAGCTAAAATGAAGCTTAGAAACACAACTACATCCCAATGAGCTTCTTTTGGGTCCAAATGCATGAAAAACACACCAAGAAGTTTCTAACGTGTTGCTTTCAAAAGATAGCTGTATTTGAGCCTTAAAAGCGAAATCACAAAAATAAGCTAAAATGAAGCTGAGAAACACAACTACATCCCAATGAGCTTCTTTTGGGTCCAAATGCATGAAAAACACACCAAGAAGTTTCTAACGTGTTGCTTTCAAAAGATAGCTGTATTTGAGCCTTAAACGCAAAATCACGCAAATAAGCTAAAATGAAGCTTAGAGACACAACTACATCCCAATGAGCTTCTTTTGGGTCCAAATGCATGAAAAACACACCAAGAAGTTTCTAACGTGTTGCTTTCAAAAGATAGCTATATTTGAGCCTTAAAAGCGAAATCACGCATATAAGCTAAAATGAAGCTTAGAAACACAACTGCATCCGAATGAGCTTCTTTTGGGTCCAAATGCATGAAAAACACACCAAGAAGTTTCTAACGTGTTGCTTTCAAAAGATAGCTGTATTTGAGCCTTAAAAGCAAAATCACGCAAATAAGCTAAAATGAAGCTGAGAAACACAACTACATCCCAATGAGCTTCTTTTGGGTCCAAATGCATGAAAAACACACCAAGAAGTTTCTAACGTGTTGTTTTCAAAAGATAGCTGTATTTGAGCCTTAAAAGCGAAATCACGCATATAAGCTTATATGAAGTTTAGAAACACAACTACATCCCAATGAGCTACTTTTGGGTCCAAATGCATGAAAAACACACCAAGAAGTTTCTAACGTGTTGCTTTCAAAAGATAGCTGTATTTGAGCCTTAAAAGCGAAATCACGCAAATAAGCTAAAATGAAGCTTAGAAACACAACTACATCCCAATGAGCTTCTTTTGGGTCCAAATGCATGAAAAACACACCAAGAAGTTTCTAACGTGTTGCTTTCAAAAGATAGCTGTATTTGAGCCTTAAAAGCGAAATCACGCATATAAGCTAAAATGAAGCTTAGAAACACAACTGCATCCGAATGAGCTTCTTTTGGGTCCAAATGCATGAAAAACACACCAAGAAGTTTCTAACGTGTTGCTTTCAAAAGATAGCTGTATTTGAGCCTTAAAAGCAAAATCACGCAAATAAGCTAAAATGAAGCTGAGAAACACAACTACATCCCAATGAGCTTCTTTTGGGTCCAAATGCATGAAAAACACACCAAGAAGTTTCTAACGTGTTGCTTTCAAAAGATAGCTGTATTTGAGCCTTAAAAGCGAAATCACGCAAATAAGCTAAAATGAAGCTTAGAAACACAACTACATCCCAATGAGCTTCTTTTGGGTCCAAATGCATGAAAAACACACCAAGAAGTTTCTAACGTGTTGCTTTCAAAAGATAGCTGTATTTGAGCCTTAAAAGCGAAATCACGCAAATAAGCTAAAATGAAGCTTAGAAACACAACTACATCCCAATGAGCTTCTTTTGGGTCCAAATGCATGAAAAACACACCAAGAAGTTTCTAACGTGTTGCTTTCAAAAGATAGCTGTATTTGAGCCTTAAAAGCAAAATCACAAAAGATAGCTGTATTTGAGCCTTAAAAGCAAAATCAGGCAAATAAGCTAAAATGAAGCTGAGAAACACAACTACATCCCAATGAGCTTCTTTTGGGTCCAAATGCATGAAAAACACACCAAGAAGTTTCTAACGTGTTGCTTTCAAAAGATAGCTGTATTTGAGCCTTAAAAGCGAAATCACGCATATAAGCTAAAATGAAGCTTAGAAACACAATTACATCCCAATGAGCTTCTTTTGGGTCCAAATGCATGAAAAACACACCAAGAAGTTTCTAACGTGTTGCTTTCAAAAGATAGCTGTATTTGAGCCTTAAAAGCGAAATGAAGCTTAGAAACACAACTACATCCCAATGAGCTTCTTTTGGCTCCAAATGCATGAAAAACACACCAAGAAGTTTCTAACGTGTTGCTTTCAAAAGATAGCTGTATTTGAGCCTTAAAAGCGAAATCACGCAAATAAGCTAAAATGAAGCTTAGAAACACAACTACATCCCAATGAGCTTCTTTTGGGTCCAAATGCATGAAAAACACACCAAGAAGTTTCTAACGTGTTGCTTTCAAAAGATAGCTGTATTTGAGCCTTAAAAGCAAAATCAGGCAAATAAGCTAAAATGAAGCTGAGAAACACAACTACATCCCAATGAGCTTCTTTTGGGTCCAAATGCATGAAAAACACACCAAGAAGTTTCTAACGTGTTGCTTTCAAAAGATAGCTGTATTTGAGCCTTAAAAGCGAAATCACGCATATAAGCTAAAATGAAGCTTAGAAACACAACTACATCCCAATGAGCTTCTTTTGGGTCCAAATGCATGAAAAACACACCAAGAAGTTTCTAACGTGTTGCTTTCAAAAGATAGCTGTGTTTGAGCCTTAAAAGCGAAATCACGCAAATAAGCTAAAATGAAGCTTAGAAACACAACTACATCCCAATGAGCTTCTTTTGGGTCCAAATGCATGAAAAACACACCAAGAAGTTTCTAACGTGTTGCTTTCAAAAGATAGCTGTATTTGAGCCTTAAAAGCGAAATCACGCAAATAAGCTAAAATGAAGCTTAGAAACACAACTACATCCCAATGAGCTTCTTTTGGGTCCAAATGCATGAAAAACACACCAAGAAGTTTCTAACGTGTTGCTTTCAAAAGATAGCTGTATTTGAGCCTTAAAAGCGAAATCACAAAAATAAGCTAAAATGAAGCTGAGAAACACAACTACATCCCAATGAGCTTCTTTTGGGTCCAAATGCATGAAAAACACACCAAGAAGTTTCTAACGTGTTGCTTTCAAAAGATAGCTGTATTTGAGCCTTAAACGCAAAATCACGCAAATAAGCTAAAATGAAGCTTAGAGACACAACTACATCCCAATGAGCTTCTTTTGGGTCCAAATGCATGAAAAACACACCAAGAAGTTTCTAACGTGTTGCTTTCAAAAGATAGCTATATTTGAGCCTTAAAAGCGAAATCACGCATATAAGCTAAAATGAAGCTTAGAAACACAACTGCATCCGAATGAGCTTCTTTTGGGTCCAAATGCATGAAAAACACACCAAGAAGTTTCTAACGTGTTGCTTTCAAAAGATAGCTGTATTTGAGCCTTAAAAGCAAAATCACGCAAATAAGCTAAAATGAAGCTGAGAAACACAACTACATCCCAATGAGCTTCTTTTGGGTCCAAATGCATGAAAAACACACCAAGAAGTTTCTAACGTGTTGTTTTCAAAAGATAGCTGTATTTGAGCCTTAAAAGCGAAATCACGCATATAAGCTTATATGAAGTTTAGAAACACAACTACATCCCAATGAGCTACTTTTGGGTCCAAATGCATGAAAAACACACCAAGAAGTTTCTAACGTGTTGCTTTCAAAAGATAGCTGTATTTGAGCCTTAAAAGCGAAATCACGCAAATAAGCTAAAATGAAGCTTAGAAACACAACTACATCCCAATGAGCTTCTTTTGGGTCCAAATGCATGAAAAACACACCAAGAAGTTTCTAACGTGTTGCTTTCAAAAGATAGCTGTATTTGAGCCTTAAAAGCGAAATCACGCAAATAAGCTAAAATGAAGCTTAGAAACACAACTACATCCCAATGAGCTTCTTTTGGGTCCAAATGCATGAAAAACACACCAAGAAGTTTCTAACGTGTTGCTTTCAAAAGATAGCTGTATTTGAGCCTTAAAAGCAAAATCACGCAAATAAGCTAAAATGAAGCTGAGAAACACAACTACATCCCAATGAGCTTCTTTTGGGTCCAAATGCATGAAAAACACACCAACAAGTTTCTAACGTGTTGCTTTCAAAAGATAGCTGTATTTGAGCCTTAAAAGCGAAATCACGCAAATAAGCTAAAATGAAGCTTAGAAACACAACTACATCCCAATGAGCTTCTTTTGGGTCCAAATGCATGAAAAACACACCAAGAAGTTTCTAACGTGTTGCTTTCAAAAGATAGCTGTATTTAAGCCTTAAAAGCGAAATCACGCAAATAAGCTAAAATGAAGCTGAGAAACACAACTACATCCCAATGAGCTTCTTTTGGGTCCAAATGCATGAAAAACACACCAAGAAGTTTCTAACGTGTTGCTTTCAAAAGATAGCTGTGTTTGAGCCTTAAAAGCGAAATCACGCAAATAAGCTAAAATGAAGCTTAGAAACACAACTACATCCCAATGAGCTTCTTTTGGGTCCAAATGCATGAAAAACACACCAAGAAGTTTCTAACGTGTTGCTTTCAAAAGATAGCTGTATTTGAGCCTTAAAAGCGAAATCACGCAAATAAGCTAAAATGAAGCTTAGAAACACAACTACATCCCAATGAGCTTCTTTTGGGTCCAAATGCATGAAAAACACACCAAGAAGTTTCTAACGTGTTGCTTTCAAAAGATAGCTGTATTTGAGCCTTAAAAGCGAAATCACAAAAATAAGCTAAAATGAAGCTGAGAAACACAACTACATCCCAATGAGCTTCTTTTGGGTCCAAATGCATGAAAAACACACCAAGAAGTTTCTAACGTGTTGCTTTCAAAAGATAGCTGTATTTGAGCCTTAAACGCAAAATCACGCAAATAAGCTAAAATGAAGCTTAGAGACACAACTACATCCCAATGAGCTTCTTTTGGGTCCAAATGCATGAAAAACACACCAAGAAGTTTCTAACGTGTTGCTTTCAAAAGATAGCTATATTTGAGCCTTAAAAGCGAAATCACGCATATAAGCTAAAATGAAGCTTAGAAACACAACTACATCCCATTGAGCTTCTTTTGGGTCCAAATGCATGAAAAACACACCAAGAAGTTTCTAACGTGTTGCTTTCAAAAGATAGCTGTATTTGAGCCTTAAAAGCAAAATCACGCAAATAAGCTAAAATGAAGCTGAGAAACACAACTACATCCCAATGAGCTTCTTTTGGGTCCAAATGCATGAAAAACACACCAAGAAGTTTCTAACGTGTTGCTTTCAAAAGATAGCTGTATTTGAGCCTTAAAAGCGAAATCACGCAAATAAGCTAAAATGAAGCTTAGAAACACAACTACATCCCAATGAGCTTCTTTTGGGTCCAAATGCATGAAAAACACACCAAGAAGTTTCTAACGTGTTGCTTTCAAAAGATAGCTGTATTTGAGCCTTAAAAGCGAAATCACGCAAATAAGCTAAAATGAAGCTTAGAAACACAACTACATCCCAATGAGCTTCTTTTGGGTCCAAATGCATGAAAAACACACCAAGAAGTTTCTAACGTGTTGCTTTCAAAAGATAGCTGTATTTGAGCCTTAAAAGCAAAATCACAAAGATAGCTGTATTTGAGCCTTAAAAGCAAAATCAGGCAAATAAGCTAAAATGAAGCTGAGAAACACAACTACATCCCAATGAGCTTCTTTTGGGTCCAAATGCATGAAAAACACACCAAGAAGTTTCTAACGTGTTGCTTTCAAAAGATAGCTGTATTTGAGCCTTAAAAGCAAAATCAGGCAAATAAGCTAAAATGAAGCTGAGAAACACAACTACATCCCAATGAGCTTCTTTTGGGTCCAAATGCATGAAAAACACACCAAGAAGTTTCTAACGTGTTGCTTTCAAAAGATAGCTGTATTTGAGCCTTAAAAGCGAAATCACGCATATAAGCTAAAATGAAGCTTAGAAACACAACTACATCCCAATGAGCTTCTTTTGGGTCCAAATGCATGAAAAACACACCAAGAAGTTTCTAACGTGTTGCTTTCAAAAGATAGCTGTATTTGAGCCTTAAAAGCGAAATCACGCAAATAAGCTAAAATGAAGCTTAGAAACACAACTACATCCCAATGAGCTTCTTTTGGGTCCAAATGCATGAAAAACACACCAAGAAGTTTCTAACGTGTTGCTTTCAAAAGATAGCTGTATTTGAGCCTTAAAAGCGAAATCACGCAAATAAGCTAAAATGAAGCTTAGAAACACAACTACATCCCAATGAGCTTCTTTTGGGTCCAAATGCATGAAAAACACACCAAGAAGTTTCTAACGTGTTGCTTTCAAAGATAGCTGTATTTGAGCCTTAAAAGCGAAATCACGCAAATAAGCTAAAATGAAGCTTAGAAACACAACTACATCCCAATGAGCTTCTTTTGGGTCCAAATGCATGAAAAACACACCAAGAAGTTTCTAACGTGTTGCTTTCAAAAGATAGCTGTATTTAAGCCTTAAAAGCGAAATCACGCAAATAAGCTAAAATGAAGCTGAGAAACACAACTACATCCCAATGAGCTTCTTTTGGGTCCAAATGCATGAAAAACACACCAAGAAGTTTCTAACGTGTTGCTTTCAAAAGATAGCTGTGTTTGAGCCTTAAAAGCGAAATCACGCATATAAGCTTAAATGAACCTTAGAAACACAACTACATCCCAATGAGCTTCTTTTGGGTCCAAATGCATGAAAAACACACCAAGAAGTTTCTAACGTGTTGCTTTCAAAAGATAGCTGTATTTGAGCCTTAAAAGCAAAATCAGGCAAATAAGCTAAAATGAAGCTGAGAAACACAACTACATCCCAATGAGCTTCTTTTGGGTCCAAATGCATGAAAAACACACCAAGAAGTTTCTAACGTGTTGCTTTCAAAAGATAGCTGTATTTGAGCCTTAAAAGCGAAATCACGCATATAAGCTAAAATGAAGCTTAGAAACACAACTACATCCCAATGAGCTTCTTTTGGGTCCAAATGCATGAAAAACACACCAAGAAGTTTCTAACGTGTTGCTTTCAAAAGATAGCTGTGTTTGAGCCTTAAAAGCGAAATCACGCAAATAAGCTAAAATGAAGCTTAGAAACACAACTACATCCCAATGAGCTTCTTTTGGGTCCAAATGCATGAAAAACACACCAAGAAGTTTCTAACGTGTTGCTTTCAAAAGATAGCTGTATTTGAGCCTTAAAAGCGAAATCACGCAAATAAGCTAAAATGAAGCTTAGAAACACAACTACATCCCAATGAGCTTCTTTTGGGTCCAAATGCATGAAAAACACACCAAGAAGTTTCTAACGTGTTGCTTTCAAAAGATAGCTGTATTTGAGCCTTAAAAGCGAAATCACAAAAATAAGCTAAAATGAAGCTGAGAAACACAACTACATCCCAATGAGCTTCTTTTGGGTCCAAATGCATGAAAAACACACCAAGAAGTTTCTAACGTGTTGCTTTCAAAAGATAGCTGTATTTGAGCCTTAAACGCAAAATCACGCAAATAAGCTAAAATGAAGCTTAGAGACACAACTACATCCCAATGAGCTTCTTTTGGGTCCAAATGCATGAAAAACACACCAAGAAGTTTCTAACGTGTTGCTTTCAAAAGATAGCTATATTTGAGCCTTAAAAGCGAAATCACGCATATAAGCTAAAATGAAGCTTAGAAACACAACTGCATCCGAATGAGCTTCTTTTGGGTCCAAATGCATGAAAAACACACCAAGAAGTTTCTAACGTGTTGCTTTCAAAAGATAGCTGTATTTGAGCCTTAAAAGCAAAATCACGCAAATAAGCTAAAATGAAGCTGAGAAACACAACTACATCCCAATGAGCTTCTTTTGGGTCCAAATGCATGAAAAACACACCAAGAAGTTTCTAACGTGTTGTTTTCAAAAGATAGCTGTATTTGAGCCTTAAAAGCGAAATCACGCATATAAGCTTATATGAAGTTTAGAAACACAACTACATCCCAATGAGCTACTTTTGGGTCCAAATGCATGAAAAACACACCAAGAAGTTTCTAACGTGTTGCTTTCAAAAGATAGCTGTATTTGAGCCTTAAAAGCGAAATCACGCAAATAAGCTAAAATGAAGCTTAGAACACAACTACATCCCAATGAGCTTCTTTTGGGTCCAAATGCATGAAAAACACACCAAGAAGTTTCTAACGTGTTGCTTTCAAAAGATAGCTGTATTTGAGCCTTAAAAGCGAAATCACGCAAATAAGCTAAAATGAAGCTTAGAAACACAACTACATCCCAATGAGCTTCTTTTGGGTCCAAATGCATGAAAAAACACACCAAGAAGTTTCTAACGTGTTGCTTTCAAAAGATAGCTGTATTTGAGCCTTAAAAGCAAAATCACGCAAATAAGCTAAATGAAGCTGAGAAACACAACTACATCCCAATGAGCTTCTTTTGGGTCCAAATGCATGAAAAACACACCAACAAGTTTCTAACGTGTTGCTTTCAAAAGATAGCTGTATTTGAGCCTTAAAAGCGAAATCACGCAAATAAGCTAAAATGAAGCTTAGAAACACAACTACATCCCAATGAGCTTCTTTTGGGTCCAAATGCATGAAAAACACACCAAGAAGTTTCTAACGTGTTGCTTTCAAAAGATAGCTGTATTTAAGCCTTAAAAGCGAAATCACGCAAATAAGCTAAAATGAAGCTGAGAAACACAACTACATCCCAATGAGCTTCTTTTGGGTCCAAATGCATGAAAAACACACCAAGAAGTTTCTAACGTGTTGCTTTCAAAAGATAGCTGTGTTTGAGCCTTAAAAGCGAAATCACGCAAATAAGCTAAAATGAAGCTTAGAAACACAACTACATCCCAATGAGCTTCTTTTGGGTCCAAATGCATGAAAAACACACCAAGAAGTTTCTAACGTGTTGCTTTCAAAAGATAGCTGTATTTGAGCCTTAAAAGCGAAATCACGCAAATAAGCTAAAATGAAGCTTAGAAACACAACTACATCCCAATGAGCTTCTTTTGGGTCCAAATGCATGAAAAACACACCAAGAAGTTTCTAACGTGTTGCTTTCAAAAGATAGCTGTATTTGAGCCTTAAACGCAAAATCACGCAAATAAGCTAAAATGAAGCTTAGAGACACAACTACATCCCAATGAGCTTCTTTTGGGTCCAAATGCATGAAAAACACACCAAGAAGTTTCTAACGTGTTGCTTTCAAAAGATAGCTATATTTGAGCCTTAAAAGCGAAATCACGCATATAAGCTAAAATGAAGCTTAGAAACACAACTACATCCCATTGAGCTTCTTTTGGGTCCAAATGCATGAAAAACACACCAAGAAGTTTCTAACGTGTTGCTTTCAAAAGATAGCTGTATTTGAGCCTTAAAAGCAAAATCACGCAAATAAGCTAAAATGAAGCTGAGAAACACAACTACATCCCAATGAGCTTCTTTTGGGTCCAAATGCATGAAAAACACACCAAGAAGTTTCTAACGTGTTGCTTTCAAAAGATAGCTGTATTTGAGCCTTAAAAGCGAAATCACGCAAATAAGCTAAAATGAAGCTTAGAAACACAACTACATCCCAATGAGCTTCTTTTGGGTCCAAATGCATGAAAAACACACCAAGAAGTTTCTAACGTGTTGCTTTCAAAAGATAGCTGTATTTGAGCCTTAAAAGCGAAATCACGCAAATAAGCTAAAATGAAGCTTAGAAACACAACTACATCCCAATGAGCTTCTTTTGGGTCCAAATGCATGAAAAACACACCAAGAAGTTTCTAACGTGTTGCTTTCAAAAGATAGCTGTATTTGAGCCTTAAAAGCAAAATCACAAAAGATAGCTGTATTTGAGCCTTAAAAGCAAAATCAGGCAAATAAGCTAAAATGAAGCTGAGAAACACAACTACATCCCAATGAGCTTCTTTTGGGTCCAAATGCATGAAAAACACACCAAGAAGTTTCTAACGTGTTGCTTTCAAAAGATAGCTGTATTTGAGCCTTAAAAGCAAAATCAGGCAAATAAGCTAAAATGAAGCTGAGAAACACAACTACATCCCAATGAGCTTCTTTTGGGTCCAAATGCATGAAAAACACACCAAGAAGTTTCTAACGTGTTGCTTTCAAAAGATAGCTGTATTTGAGCCTTAAAAGCGAAATCACGCATATAAGCTAAAATGAAGCTTAGAAACACAACTACATCCCAATGAGCTTCTTTTGGGTCCAAATGCATGAAAAACACACCAAGAAGTTTCTAACGTGTTGCTTTCAAAAGATAGCTGTATTTGAGCCTTAAAAGCGAAATCACGCAAATAAGCTAAAATGAAGCTTAGAAACACAACTACATCCCAATGAGCTTCTTTTGGGTCCAAATGCATGAAAACACACCAAGAAGTTTCTAACGTGTTGCTTTCAAAAGATAGCTGTATTTGAGCCTTAAAAGCGAAATCACGCAAATAAGCTAAAATGAAGCTTAGAAACACAACTACATCCCAATGAGCTTCTTTTGGGTCCAAATGCATGAAAAACACACCAAGAAGTTTCTAACGTGTTGCTTTCAAAAGATAGCTGTATTTGAGCCTTAAAAGCGAAATCACGCAAATAAGCTAAAATGAAGCTTAGAAACACAACTACATCCCAATGAGCTTCTTTTGGGTCCAAATGCATGAAAAACACACCAAGAAGTTTCTAACGTGTTGCTTTCAAAAGATAGCTGTATTTAAGCCTTAAAAGCGAAATCACGCAAATAAGCTAAAATGAAGCTGAGAAACACAACTACATCCCAATGAGCTTCTTTTGGGTCCAAATGCATGAAAAACACACCAAGAAGTTTCTAACGTGTTGCTTTCAAAAGATAGCTGTGTTTGAGCCTTAAAAGCGAAATCACGCATATAAGCTTAAATGAACCTTAGAAACACAACTACATCCCAATGAGCTTCTTTTGGGTCCAAATGCATGAAAAACACACCAAGAAGTTTCTAACGTGTTGCTTTCAAAAGATAGCTGTATTTGAGCCTTAAAAGCGAAATCACGCAAATAAGCTAAAATGAAGCTTAGAAACACAACTACATCCAATGAGCTTCTTTTGGGTCCAAATGCATGAAAAACACACCAAGAAGTTTCTAACGTGTTGCTTTCAAAAGATAGCTGTATTTGAGCCTTAAAAGCGAAATCACGCATATAAGCTAAAATGAAGCTTAGAAACACAACTGCATCCGAATGAGCTTCTTTTGGGTCCAAATGCATGAAAAACACACCAAGAAGTTTCTAACGTGTTGTTTTCAAAAGATAGCTGTATTTGAGCCTTAAAAGCGAAATCACGCAAATAAGCTAAAATGAAGCTTAGAAACACAACTACATCCCAATGAGCTTCTTTTGGGTCCAAATGCATGAAAAACACACCAAGAAGTTTCTAACGTGTTGCTTTCAAAAGATAGCTGTATTTGAGCCTTAAAAGCGAAATCACGCAAATAAGCTAAAATGAAGCTTAGAAACACAACTACATCCCAATGAGCTTCTTTTGGGTCCAAATGCATGAAAAACACACCAAGAAGTTTCTAACGTGTTGCTTTCAAAAGATAGCTGTATTTGAGCCTTAAAAGCAAAATCACAAAAGATAGCTGTATTTGAGCCTTAAAAGCAAAATCACGCAAATAAGCTAAAATGAAGCTGAGAAACACAACTACATCCCAATGAGCTTCTTTTGGGTCCAAATGCATGAAAAACACACCAAGAAGTTTCTAACGTGTTGCTTTCAAAAGATAGCTGTATTTGAGCCTTAAAAGCGAAATCACGCATATAAGCTTAAATGAACCTTAGAAACACAACTACATCCAATGAGCTTCTTTTGGGTCCAAATGCATGAAAAACACACCAAGAAGTTTCTAACGTGTTGCTTTCAAAAGATGGCTGTATTTGAGCCTTAAAAGCGAAATCACGCAAATAAGCTAAAATGAAGCTTAGAAACACAACTACATCCCAATGAGCTTCTTTTGGTCCAAATGCATGAAAAACACACCAAGAAGTTTCTAACGTGTTGCTTTCAAAAGATAGCTGTATTTGAGCCTTAAAAGCGAAATCACGCAAATAAGCTAAAATGAAGCTTAGAAACACAACTACATCCCAATGAGCTTCTTTTGGGTCCAAATGCATGAAAAACACACCAAGAAGTTTCTAACGTGTTGCTTTCAAAAGATAGCTGTATTTGAGCCTTAAAAGCGAAATCACAAAAATAAGCTAAAATGAAGCTGAGAAACACAACTACATCCCAATGAGCTTCTTTTGGGTCCAAATGCATGAAAAACACACCAAGAAGTTTCTAACGTGTTGCTTTCAAAAGATAGCTGTATTTGAGCCTTAAACGCAAAATCACGCAAATAAGCTAAAATGAAGCTTAGAGACACAACTACATCCCAATGAGCTTCTTTTGGGTCCAAATGCATGAAAAACACACCAAGAAGTTTCTAACGTGTTGCTTTCAAAAGATAGCTATATTTGAGCCTTAAAAGCGAAATCACGCATATAAGCTAAAATGAAGCTTAGAAACACAACTGCATCCGAATGAGCTTCTTTTGGGTCCAAATGCATGAAAAACACACCAAGAAGTTTCTAACGTGTTGCTTTCAAAAGATAGCTGTATTTGAGCCTTAAAAGCAAAATCACGCAAATAAGCTAAAATGAAGCTGAGAAACACAACTACATCCAATGAGCTTCTTTTGGGTCCAAATGCATGAAAAACACACCAAGAAGTTTCTAACGTGTTGTTTTCAAAAGATAGCTGTATTTGAGCCTTAAAAGCGAAATCACGCATATAAGCTTATATGAAGTTTAGAAACACAACTACATCCCAATGAGCTACTTTTGGGTCCAAATGCATGAAAAACACACCAAGAAGTTTCTAACGTGTTGCTTTCAAAAGATAGCTGTATTTGAGCCTTAAAAGCGAAATCACGCAAATAAGCTAAAATGAAGCTTAGAAACACAACTACATCCCAATGAGCTTCTTTTGGGTCCAAATGCATGAAAAACACACCAAGAAGTTTCTAACGTGTTGCTTTCAAAGATAGCTGTATTTGAGCCTTAAAAGCGAAATCACGCATATAAGCTAAAATGAAGCTTAGAAACACAACTGCATCCGAATGAGCTTCTTTTGGGTCCAAATGCATGAAAAACACACCAAGAAGTTTCTAACGTGTTGCTTTCAAAAGATAGCTGTATTTGAGCCTTAAAAGCAAAATCACGCAAATAAGCTAAAATGAAGCTGAGAAACACAACTACATCCCAATGAGCTTCTTTTGGGTCCAAATGCATGAAAAACACACCAAGAAGTTTCTAACGTGTTGCTTTCAAAAGATAGCTGTATTTGAGCCTTAAAAGCGAAATCACGCAAATAAGCTAAAATGAAGCTTAGAAACACAACTACATCCCAATGAGCTTCTTTTGGGTCCAAATGCATGAAAAACACACAAGAAGTTTCTAACGTGTTGCTTTCAAAAGATAGCTGTATTTGAGCCTTAAAAGCGAAATCACGCAATAAGCTAAAATGAAGCTTAGAAACACAACTACATCCCAATGAGCTTCTTTTGGGTCCAAATGCATGAAAAACACACCAAGAAGTTTCTAACGTGTTGCTTTCAAAAGATAGCTGTATTTGAGCCTTAAAAGCAAAATCACAAAAGATAGCTGTATTTGAGCCTTAAAAGCAAAATCAGGCAAATAAGCTAAAATGAAGCTGAGAAACACAACTACATCCCAATGAGCTTCTTTTGGGTCCAAATGCATGAAAAACACACCAAGAAGTTTCTAACGTGTTGCTTTCAAAAGATAGCTGTATTTGAGCCTTAAAAGCGAAATCACGCATATAAGCTAAAATGAAGCTTAGAAACACAATTACATCCCAATGAGCTTCTTTTGGGTCCAAATGCATGAAAAACACACCAAGAAGTTTCTAACGTGTTGCTTTCAAAGATAGCTGTATTTGAGCCTTAAAAGCGAAATGAAGCTTAGAAACACAACTACATCCCAATGAGCTTCTTTTGGCTCCAAATGCATGAAAAACACACCAAGAAGTTTCTAACGTGTTGCTTTCAAAAGATAGCTGTATTTGAGCCTTAAAAGCGAAATCACGCAAATAAGCTAAAATGAAGCTTAGAAACACAACTACATCCCAATGAGCTTCTTTTGGGTCCAAATGCATGAAAAACACACCAAGAAGTTTCTAACGTGTTGCTTTCAAAAGATAGCTGTATTTGAGCCTTAAAAGCAAAATCAGGCAAATAAGCTAAAATGAAGCTGAGAAACACAACTACATCCCAATGAGCTTCTTTTGGGTCCAAATGCATGAAAAACACACCAAGAAGTTTCTAACGTGTTGCTTTCAAAAGATAGCTGTATTTGAGCCTTAAAAGCGAAATCACGCATATAAGCTAAAATGAAGCTTAGAAACACAACTACATCCCAATGAGCTTCTTTTGGGTCCAAATGCATGAAAAACACACCAAGAAGTTTCTAACGTGTTGCTTTCAAAAGATAGCTGTGTTTGAGCCTTAAAAGCGAAATCACGCAAATAAGCTAAAATGAAGCTTAGAAACACAACTACATCCCAATGAGCTTCTTTTGGGTCCAAATGCATGAAAAACACACCAAGAAGTTTCTAACGTGTTGCTTTCAAAAGATAGCTGTATTTGAGCCTTAAAAGCGAAATCACGCAAATAAGCTAAAATGAAGCTTAGAAACACAACTACATCCCAATGAGCTTCTTTTGGGTCCAAATGCATGAAAAACACACCAAGAAGTTTCTAACGTGTTGCTTTCAAAAGATAGCTGTATTTGAGCCTTAAAAGCGAAATCACAAAAATAAGCTAAAATGAAGCTGAGAAACACAACTACATCCCAATGAGCTTCTTTTGGGTCCAAATGCATGAAAAACACACCAAGAAGTTTCTAACGTGTTGCTTTCAAAAGATAGCTGTATTTGAGCCTTAAACGCAAAATCACGCAAATAAGCTAAAATGAAGCTTAGAGACACAACTACATCCCAATGAGCTTCTTTTGGGTCCAAATGCATGAAAAACACACCAAGAAGTTTCTAACGTGTTGCTTTCAAAAGATAGCTATATTTGAGCCTTAAAAGCGAAATCACGCATATAAGCTAAAATGAAGCTTAGAAACACAACTGCATCCGAATGAGCTTCTTTTGGGTCCAAATGCATGAAAAACACACCAAGAAGTTTCTAACGTGTTGCTTTCAAAAGATAGCTGTATTTGAGCCTTAAAAGCAAAATCACGCAAATAAGCTAAAATGAAGCTGAGAAACACAACTACATCCCAATGAGCTTCTTTTGGGTCCAAATGCATGAAAAACACACCAAGAAGTTTCTAACGTGTTGTTTTCAAAAGATAGCTGTATTTGAGCCTTAAAAGCGAAATCACGCATATAAGCTTATATGAAGTTTAGAAACACAACTACATCCCAATGAGCTACTTTTGGGTCCAAATGCATGAAAAACACACCAAGAAGTTTCTAACGTGTTGCTTTCAAAAGATAGCTGTATTTGAGCCTTAAAAGCGAAATCACGCAAATAAGCTAAAATGAAGCTTAGAAACACAACTACATCCCAATGAGCTTCTTTTGGGTCCAAATGCATGAAAAACACACCAAGAAGTTTCTAACGTGTTGCTTTCAAAAGATAGCTGTATTTGAGCCTTAAAAGCGAAATCACGCAAATAAGCTAAAATGAAGCTTAGAAACACAACTACATCCCAATGAGCTTCTTTTGGGTCCAAATGCATGAAAAACACACCAAGAAGTTTCTAACGTGTTGCTTTCAAAAGATAGCTGTATTTGAGCCTTAAAAGCAAAATCACGCAAATAAGCTAAAATGAAGCTGAGAAACACAACTACATCCCAATGAGCTTCTTTTGGGTCCAAATGCATGAAAAACACACCAACAAGTTTCTAACGTGTTGCTTTCAAAAGATAGCTGTATTTGAGCCTTAAAAGCGAAATCACGCAAATAAGCTAAAATGAAGCTTAGAAACACAACTACATCCCAATGAGCTTCTTTTGGGTCCAAATGCATGAAAAACACACCAAGAAGTTTCTAACGTGTTGCTTTCAAAAGATAGCTGTATTTAAGCCTTAAAAGCGAAATCACGCAAATAAGCTAAAATGAAGCTGAGAAACACAACTACATCCCAATGAGCTTCTTTTGGGTCCAAATGCATGAAAAACACACCAAGAAGTTTCTAACGTGTTGCTTTCAAAAGATAGCTGTGTTTGAGCCTTAAAAGCGAAATCACGCAAATAAGCTAAAATGAAGCTTAGAAACACAACTACATCCCAATGAGCTTCTTTTGGGTCCAAATGCATGAAAAACACACCAAGAAGTTTCTAACGTGTTGCTTTCAAAAGATAGCTGTATTTGAGCCTTAAAGCGAAATCACGCAAATAAGCTAAAATGAAGCTTAGAAACACAACTACATCCCAATGAGCTTCTTTTGGGTCCAAATGCATGAAAAACACACCAAGAAGTTTCTAACGTGTTGCTTTCAAAAGATAGCTGTATTTGAGCCTTAAAAGCGAAATCACAAAAATAAGCTAAAATGAAGCTGAGAAACACAACTACATCCAATGAGCTTCTTTTGGGTCCAAATGCATGAAAAACACACCAAGAAGTTTCTAACGTGTTGCTTTCAACAGATAGCTGTATTTGAGCCTTAAACGCAAAATCACGCAAATAAGCTAAAATGAAGCTTAGAGACACAACTACATCCCAATGAGCTTCTTTTGGGTCCAAATGCATGAAAAACACACCAAGAAGTTTCTAACGTGTTGCTTTCAAAAGATAGCTATATTTGAGCCTTAAAAGCGAAATCACGCATATAAGCTAAATGAAGCTTAGAAACACAACTACATCCCATTGAGCTTCTTTTGGGTCCAAATGCATGAAAAACACACCAAGAAGTTTCTAACGTGTTGCTTTCAAAAGAT